>OX940969.1:1200000-2400000 GCA_954870475.1 Euphrasia confusa | reverse complement strand
AATAATAATCATGAAGAATAAATAATATTCAATATTTATATAAAAGTTAAATATATATGAGAAAAATAATAATTATTTATTGGATTGAAACATAAAAAAATATAATTATGTGATAGATAAAAATAATAAACATGTGCTCCATATATATTTATAATTTTTTTTATCAATTCTTCTATTATATATTATTATTTTGCTCAATTTTTTTTAGTTTAATATTTTTTACTTCACATATATTTATTGTATTTATTGTTTTATTGTTAAATTTTCTGTAAAAATAATAAATATGTGCTCCATATATATTTATAATTTTTTATTATCAATTTTTCTATTATTCTGCTCAATTTTTTTATTTTAATGTTTTTGTGTGATACACATATATTTATTATTTTATTGTTTAATTCTCATTATTACTCATGAAAATATAAAGGTTTATAACTTCTACACAAATTTTTGCTACATTGTTTACCATTAATTATTAGTAATATTTTTTGCTACGATTTTTTCATTACATTATTTATGGGATAATGAATGGTAAAATATATTTTTCTAGTAAAATTGATTGAAAAATAATTTTATCTGTTTATTCAATATTTATATAAAACTAAATTATATATGAAACACAAAATTAATTAATACGTGAAAAAAAAATTATGGAGAAAAAAATAATAATAATAATAATGTATAAAATATAGTTGTTTTACCTTTTGTATTTATGATAAAATATAATTTTCTAGTAAAATTGATTGAAAAATAATTATTTTACCATTAATGGGTTTATTCAATATTTATATAAAAATAAATTATATGAATAATATGTCACTTATTCTGAAAAAAATGAGGTACTAGTAGGGGTGGATATGAGACGGGAAATCTCGTCTTGTCCTGATAATTTATATTCGGGTCGAGATCGATACCTCCTAAAATTTTAAATAAAATTATAAAATTAAAAATAAAATTAAATATTATCGATTTATAAAATAATCAAAATAAAAATAAAAAGAAATTTAAGTGTTTGAGAGAAATAAGTTCAATTATTCAATTTAAAAGACATTTTACAATTTTTAAAATATTAATATTTAAGTATATTCAAAACAAATTATATAAAAAATAAATTATTATGATATTTGTGAAAATGTATTAACTAATAAATAAATTTAATTGAATGTGTAATTAATATTTTGATATTTTTATTAATTTATGTGAAAAATAACATTTTTTTATGTATATTAATAAATTTGCAGAACGGGACAGGACAGAAAGGGATCGTCCCGATCTCATCCCGTCCCATTATGAAAAAATAAATTGGCTTGGGACGGAACGCGATTGTCATTTTTAAAATTGATCCCGTCCTATCTCGTTAACTTTCGGGATGAGATCGTGACGGGATCAAAATTTCGAGATAAATTGTTCACCCCTACTAATTTGTAAACTCGTATTGAATCTCATTATCAATCGTTCTCTCAAATATGAAATGTTTTATTTAAATTGAAAGGTTATGCATGTTTAAAGTAATAAACAACATCTTTGTTGGTGAGTGTTTCATTTTAATTACAACATAAAAATTTTAAAAATAATTAATAATGTATAATGATCGTATAAAAAATATTATTAAAATTTAATTACATATATCTTTTCATTGTTTACAAATATATATTTGTTAATTATAATAACTGAATCATATTTTTTGGGCAATTATTAATAATTATAACTGAACAATATAATTTTTTTTAATTAAGTTATATTAGTATTAATACTAATACAAAATTCAAAAATATGTTTTAAAATTATTTTTCAATAATAATTTCCAATATTTTCATAGTTCACTTAAATCATACTCCGTATAACTTTGTCAATACATAGAGTAAAAGATTAGCTAATAAAATTAAACTTTTTATTACCTTTTTTATTGTGATATTATCTCGGTACTCAAATTTTCAACGTGTTTATAGATCTTTTAAATCATATAACTCATGTGATTTAAAAATTAAATTGTTGAATTACTATTTCTATAAGCCAACTATTTTTTTTTATTCAAACTTCGTAAGTATATAAGGTGATCTATTAAATTAAATTGATAAATAATTATAATTATTTGTGGTTATATTATATCTTATTCTCAACGAAATAATAATAAAATTATGAAAATAAAGTATAAAATCTCATTATAGAAGATATTTTATTTATTTGATTATTTTAAATATTTAAAAATTCGACACCATCATATTGATCTCGCCTATAGTGAAAAAAATATAGAACAAAGAGAGCAAGAGTCGAGAATCATGATTAAGATGTGATGGGGGCAGGTCAATGTCGAGAACCACCGCGTCGCGGCCCGTACGTAATTACCTTATCGAAAATAGAGCTGTAAAATAGAAAATTAATTTTTTTTCTCTTCCGATTGATTAACTTTACAATTAGCAAATAAATATGCAAATCTTTTCATAGTTGTCGTTTATCAAATCTTGTATCAATTCTACACCTACTGAAAAGAATCACATTCCAAACGGATTGTAAGCTACAATTCCAATTTAATTTATGAGATATTGAAAAAAAAAATCTACAAATAAATTATACCTGAATTTGATTATGAAAAAAACATACAAATTTAAATTAGGACTTGTTCTTTTGAACATAATTTCAGTGAAGTTCAGTTCAGTTCAGATCGCTTTAGTTCAGATTGATTCAGTTCAGTTCAGTTCAGATCAATTCATTTCAGTTCAGTTCATATCGATTCAGTTCAGTTAGTTTCAAAATAAATTAAAATAAAATAAACAAAAAATAATTTCAATCTATAATTATAAATATAAAATCTAGTTAATTTAATAATATTATTAATATTTTTAAAAAAATATTTAATAATTTACAGTGTTCTAAAAGACGCTAGGCGCTAGCAGGTCGGTGACCTGGGGCCTAGCGCCTAGACGGCTAGGCGGGGCCTAGACGGGGCCTAGACGGATTTAGACGGATTTAGTTTTTTTTAATGTTTTTTTAATTTTTACCTATATAAATTATATATTTTTGTAAAAATTCATATATAAAATAAGATATTTTTTAAATTAAAATATTAGTATTAGCTAAATAGTTTAGTTTATATAAATAATATAATATTAGTATGGTAGTATATACTATATATATAAATTTATATAGTTGTAAAAGGAAAAAGAAAAACTAAATTAATATACTATCGGTAAAAGGAAAAGGAGTATTATATAGTAGTATGGTAAAAGGAAAAGGAAAGTAAAAAGGCAAAGGATTAAAAGAGTGAAAGTCAACATAAGAGAAAAAATATTGCGTAGAAAGAGGTAGAAAGAGAAAAGGAAGGGGAAAGAAAAAAAAAAGTTACAGATGAAAACCTCCGGCGAGTCAAGAAAAGCGGATCCGGATCCAAACGTTGTGTCAAGGGAAGCGGGGCGGAGCAGGCGGGGCAGAGGCGAGATGAGCAGGTCGGGTGAGAAATATTTTTTCAATTTTTTTTTTTTTTAATTTTTATCATCTAGGGTTTTCAAACCCGTACCACAGCCGCCTAACCCGTCTCGTACCCGCCTAGACCGTCTCGGAGCCGTCTAGACCGCTCAGAAGCCGCCTAAAACCCGTCTTGCTTGAAACCCGCTTAGATCAACCCGCCTAGAATCGAAACGGAGCGGCAGACCGGCGCCTAGCGTCTAGGCGCCGCCTAGACCGATTTTTAGAACACTGATAATTTATTATTATTTTTATAAAAAAATCGTTTTTGTTCAGTTCATATCGCTTAAGTTCAGTTTAGTTCATATCGTTTAAGTTCAGTTCAGTTCAGCCGGTTTTAGTCCAAAAGAACTGGTAAAAGAAAAATGAAAAAAAAAAATGCATAATAAAATAATTAAAGCGTAAATGAAATTTTGGAAAAGATAAAAAAAATTCGCCGAATATATATACGCAAAAATATTGAAGTATCAAATTGATCTAGAAATGTTCTATGAAACGCGACTGATTTTTTCTTGGGAAAACATATGATTAATTAGATTTACATATGTGAAAATTTACTGAAAATAAAAATTTACCTAAAAATTATATTAATGTATAAATTTTGACTTAATAATAATATTACTATTTTTATTTATAATTTATAGTTAATATTATTATTTTTATTTATAATTTATTGTGTGAACACAACAATATTAAACCTTTCTGATTGGTCCACGTGGCATGGAGAGATTCAGGAATTATATATGTATAGATTAGTTTAATTATGATCAAGCCAAAATCATACTAATATCATATAAAAACTAACTGTAAGGAATTCATTCAAACACAAATCTCATTTATTATATAAAAGTTTCCAAATCATAAATATCACATAAATCAACCTTAAAAGGACACATGTTTCCAATAACAGAAATGATTTCGGCATATTGCTCAAACACAATTGTCGCTTCCACCCTCGATGATTCTGCCAATGACACCACATTTCATATAATCGGTAGCAATGTAGCATCCCTCATATTACTCCGGGACGGAGTTCCACGCCATATTTCTCGAGCGTCATCTGCCCGAGGGCGGGTCTTAGATGCAATGGCTTCACCGGCTGGATGTTGGATGTTGAAATTCCTCGGTTGGTTGAAAGAACGAGGTTTCACGGCGACATTAGTTCGGAAAAAGGTGTGATGAACGACACTCATCTTTCCTAAGGTTTATGGGTTCCGGTTTCTATGTTTCGAAACTCTAAAGAAATGTTTGCGAAACTCTACAAGAAAATCACAAATAGTTAAGAGTTAATTGATAAAAATACCCACTATTCTAATACAAAAATAATCTACCCAAGTTACGAACATGTAAAAAAATATCCATTTTTAATTAATTAAATGGACTAAACTATCCTCACTTCATTTTTTGAAATTTATCGTGTATTGACTTTTACTATTTGTAATGAGACATTTATTTTAATGTTTTAGCAGATACGTTGTTAATCAAGAGGTGAAATATTAATCTTAGATGTATACATACATACATACATACATACATACATACATACATATATATATAATTGTTTGTGCACTTAATATAATATTATTGAATTTATGATACAAAGTGTATTTAGTATAAAAAAAAAAAAAAACCCGCAAATACAAACATTTTGATCAGGTGATAGTAGTAAAAATCAATTATACAACAATCCCCTCTCTTTTTTATAGGATCAATTTCTTCACAAGCTTAAAGGTAGGGGTAACAACTTCCAACCGTGTTGCTATTTTATAACAAATTGCATCTGAATTACAACTATGCCCTTTGTTGAATATTATTTCACTATTTTACATTCCCAAAATGTACACCCTATCTACCTTTAATGTTAAACCCAAAATGACCTATAGCTAAAATCACAAATCTGCACACGATTGAAACACCACCCGACAACGCAATGACTTGGTCGACACTTTGTTTGATTGTGTACCCAAGATGACGAGGTCCGAAATCACAAGCGATTTCTCCCCAGGAGCTACGGCACAAGCAATTGGCAAATTACGCAAACACTACTTATTAGACTTCTTTCGGGATTGCATGATTTCTGCTTCGATTTCATACTTCTCATTTGAAAGTTCATTACGAAGAACTTGTGGAGCCATCCACTGAGGCTGCATTATGAAAAAAGAGTATGTTTGTCACTTGTCAGTAGTCAGTACTACATGAAATTGAACCTATTTATGATTTAGGCACCTCAGCAATCGAGATATATATATCGTAGGCATGATTATAAGAGCTACCCCGAGATTAAGTCTAATTACTAAAAAAAATCCATTTAACTACATATACTCCCCTCGAGGTTTGCATTTCCTTGACAAAGATCCTCTGAGGGAACCTTTTGATGAAATAGAGAAATGAATATTAATAAGATAGTTGTGGTTTTTGTAAATTAAACTTCACATCAGGGGTACTTTAAAAATTAAATATCAAATGTATGACAGAAAGAGTTCTGAGTGCCAGGTAGTTACCGTTCCTTTGCTCGTCTTTGTTGTCAAATATGTGTCATGTTAGACGAGAAAGACCAAAATCACCAACCTATTGAAGGCACATAGTTATTCGAAGTTCAGGAAGTACTTGAAGCAAATTCACAACAAAGTGATTAAAAACTTGTCTTGACAGTCCAATTCTTGTCAACAAGAAGATTTGAAGACTTAAAATCACGCTGAACAATAGTTGGATTGCAATGATGAAGATAATTCATACCTCGTGCCTATATAGACAGACAATTTATGTATACACATGCATACAGCCAGCTCGAATGTCACTTACTATATCCATTCTAATTTTGATGTATTCCTCTGCAATAATCGGAACAGACTTCCACTGCATCAAATGGAGTGAGAAAGTTAAAATATTTAGCCCTAAAAATTAATATATAATATATAAATATATATAATTCTCTGCAATAACCAAAATAGACTTCTGCAGCATCAAATGGAGTGAAATTGAATATAGGTAGCCCTTCTTAATTCCAAATCCAAAAACACATTGGGACACAAAAAAGGAGTACAGCACATGTTGAGCATACCGTGGAAGAAACTCTGTTACACTGCAAAGATGTTGAGGAGAATTAACTGCACACATGCTTAATTGTAACACACATAATAACAGTTATAACTTATAAAGAGAAAATATCGCATCATCGGAATATTCTTGTTTGGGGAATACCTTTACAGCTACATAAATGCCATTCGGAAATGGTTTGCAGACAGTAAATATATCTATATATTTTTTCAAAAGTGATTGTTCGCTTTTGACTTGAAACAAAAGTAGTTAATTTTTGCTTTTGGTTGGATGTAAAAAGAACTTATTTTCATTCAACTTGAAACTTGATTAATAGAAAGCAATGACGACTAAACAATAATAAGAATAAAACATCATAATTCATAACTAGGTAATATATTTCCTCTACAATTTCCACTGTTTGCACACTCTATATTTGTTACTACTAAGCATTATTTGATAAATTTTATTTTGCATCAATAATCAACATTACTTTGTCATCTCATAACCAATCACAGTCAAAAAATCATTCCTACATTTTCAAATCGACTTTCCCACAACATTCTCTACAAAATGAAGTTAATCGGCTAAAATTCCAATTCTGCTTTTAATTGAACTACAATTCTACACTAGAAAGTAGAAATAAAGTCCTTTCACCACTAATTCACCAAAATAATTCTTTCAACTTACCAAATTCGATATCTTGGAGGTGAGTGCGGTTTGTATACGCTGCTGAAGATCAAGCCCGAGTGAGAATGAAGCAATGCCGACTCCAATCTCGTGGATCCATTAGTAGCTCATTGGCATCTTTCCCTAGAGCCTCCGCATCAGAATATCCATAAAGATTCTCGGCAGTTCTATTCCTGAACCAAAAAAATGGTCTTTTTGAATAAAGGTCGAGAAAACTTAATATACAACCAATGCCTCTTTAATCTTGATAGCACTTAAAAAAAAGTGATCAATGACTTTTAGCTGGAGAAAGTAGTATAAAAACTCCTCCGGATAGAATGTAAAAGCCAAACGGATGGTGCTATCGACTCATGCCACGAATAAAGCACTTGTATAATCTTATTCAACAAACACTCTTATATTTCTTAATTACTAGAATCACTTCTTCTATACCAGAGGTTTCTCTCAAACACTTCCTACTTATGAACTTATAAAGACAACTTGGTACAATATCTAAGTACTGAAGTTCAACATAGCAGCCGAAACTCCCAATTATACGAAACAATAACAAAAACGAGCATCATCGTATATTGAGGATGTATTTGTAATATTGAAAGATAACTGCATTTTCCTCCTTTGCTGCAAATGCAACTTTTAAATTGTCCAAAGATAAAAAAATAAAATTAACAAAATAAATAAATAATAGTCTGCATTTTACAAAAATTAAAAAAAGGCCCATGAACTTTCTTGCTTTTACTGTTTTGACACAATATATCTTTCTTCCAGCAGCTCCATTGCTTCTGCAACAAGTTGATGCATAGGCATTTTGTGCCTGTACAATCCAACAGTTCCAGAGAAAATATTAAAACTCTCGAGCTCGGTCGTTGTCTCCATAACCGACTCGAGCTCTGCCTCCATTCCCAGGCTCTCGAAGGCTCGTGTGTTTGCGCTGTTATCTCTCATCATCCATATAGCCAGCTCTATCGCGTATCTTCTTATGCTCGGAACTTTTATCGGAGGGTTCGGGTATTTCTTCAGAATCAAGAAAAGCCGATGGGCGAGGTCGAATTCTCGGATTCCAGCTTTCTGGTACATGACTTTCGAGCCTTGGGAATCCAGGAACTTAAAAATGCAAGACGCTGCTCCGACCATTACTTCCTGGAGTTTGTTCTCTTCTTTCATGATAGCTTCAAGAATCTGCAAAAGGGAGAGGCAATAGTTAGAAGCTGAAGTTCTCTGTTTGGGATAATTACAGATGATGTCCCTGAGGTTTGCGTTCATTACAAAAAGAGCTCAGTTATTTCCCAAAATTGCAAATACCCCCCTGAAACATGTTTTGCAATTATCTAGTTTTGTTCAAATACCTTCTTAGTTTCAAATTATTTGCAACAATAAGGCAGCAAAAGTTTTTTACAAAAAATACAAGAGTACCCCCGCAAGTTTTATTAATGTTATATTTTACCCCCAAAAAAATTTCAAAATTACAGATATTATCCCTGAGGTTCACATTCAGTACAAAAGGAGTTCAGTTATTTCTCAAAATTGCAAATACTCCCCTGAAATACGTTCAATGTTACAGAGTCCACTTTTCTCAAAGGGGTGATTATCCCAAGGGCTGTTTTGCAATTATCTACTTTTGTTCAAATACCTTCTAGTTTCAACTTAATTGAAAGACAGCAAAGTTTAAAAAAAATTACAAAAGTACCCCGCAAGTTTTATTTATGTTTTACCCCCCAAAAAAATTCAAAATTGCCTCTATTATATTGCAAATAACTCCCTCAGGGGTATTTTTGTAATTAAACATAATATTTTTTTGCACTTGCTAAAAGAGCTCATTTATTTCTCAAAATTACAACTACCCCCTGAAACATGTTTTGTAATTATCTAGTTTTGTTCAAATACCTTTTACTTTCAACTTAATTGCAAGTTGCAACAAAGAGTCAAGACAGCAAAAGTTTTTTAAAAAATACAAAAGTACCCCGCAAGTTTTTTTATGTTATATTTTACCACCCCCCAAAAAAAATCAAAATTCCCTCTAATGTATTGCAAACAACTCCCTGAGTTTCTAAATACTTTAAAAAAAAATACTATAAACACAAAGGGTTATCAGAGCAAACCTCAGGGGTATTTTGTAATTAAACATAATATTTTTTTCTTGCACTTACAATTGGTGCTGCAGCAGTTAGTCCCTTCAACTGCTCAAAGCAATCATCTCCACTGTAAGCACACAAGTTCCTCAAGATCCTCGCCGCGTTTATCCTCAGCATCGGAGCTTCCAAAGCTCCTATCAGCTTCTCGTCGAGCCTCAGATTAAGCATCCTCAAGCAACTGCTCTTACTTCCCAATGCCAGCATCGCCAAAGCCTCTCCAGAAGCCGCTCGAACATAACTCTGACTTTCCGACATCTCATCATCAAAGAAAATGCCGAACAGCACCTTAAGCACTCCCCCCGTTCCCCCGATCATCTCTGTCGCATCCTCCTCTATCGCCAAGCTCGTCAATATCTCGATCCCAAGTATCCTCAGCTCAGGCTGATTCTCTCCGTACTTCAACACATCCCGAATGTTGCTGACAGTAAACACAATCTCCGATATCTCCTTCCTCAGATTTTTCCCAGCAGAGCCAGAGGTACTCGACAGCATCTTCAGAACCTGCAGAGACCTCTTCACAGTCACGATCTGAGAAGGAGTGGCAGTCGGATGCCTCAACAGCCTCTCCTCTGCATGCGTGAAGTCGATAATCTTAGGCAAAAGTCCCTTCGTGTTTCCTATCTTCCCGCATATATCATGATCACGCGCGAGCTTCTTCAGAATCTGAAGGCCCATCTGGTTGAAAGACCAAGAACCGTAATTCTCTCGATCCAAGATCAGATTTTTATCGGAGATCTCGTGGCAAACCCCGTTGTGGGTCCGGCTAACGTGAAGCAACGAAGATATTGACTCTAATGCCCCTGGAATTCCGGCTATGCGCAACGAGTTCTGAGTCTTCCCGACCAATCCAGATAAAATCTCTGCAGCCGAATACCTGATCTCCTCCTCCTCGTTGTCTTTCCAGTTCAGCATCTCGACTAGCCTCTCCATAACCGACAAACTGATCCCGATTTTCTGAAGGGTGTCTTCGGAAAACCTCGGACTAATCGAGAACTTCCTCAGTATCCTCACTCCGATCAGCTGCTCGTCGGGAGAGCTCGACCCTAAAAGCTCCATGGCAAACCCGACCATGTCCATTTTCAACCCGTCGAAGATACTCCCATTCACACACTTCGAATACGAGTCATAAAAAAACCTCCTAATCGAGATCAGCCCCGACTCTCCGAGCTCACACTCGCTATTCACCGACTCGAGCAAGTTCTTGAAACTCACTTTCCACTCCCAGTAAGCCTTCTCCAAGAGGAAAAGCAGGGCCTCGGCTAAAGCCAACGAGTAGAAAATAATCAGAGCCGACTTCCGATTCCGCTTATCACTATCCCCCTTCGCCACGTCACCGTAATTTCTCTCCACGAGGCGAATCGTCGACAGAACCACGCAAGCCGAGGCCGACGCCAGCTGGAGCCAGTACAGGACCTTGCTCACGTTCCTCGATATGAACACCCACTTCGCGTAAGGCAAGAGCGGGACCTCCGAGCTCCTCCAAGCCCGAGTCGGGGTTTTCTTCTCCTTGTCCCAATGCTTCCGGCTCGCTCGATACCTCGTAGCCGAAATCTCTCTGCTCGTGCTCGTTGCTCGAAAAACAGACTTGACCCTGTTTATAAGATAGTTCGAGCTCGACTTCAGGGCTCGGAAGCTGTTGATCCCGACGTCGGCTATCGACCACGTGGCCTGATGCTGCCACTCGAGCTCGTGGCTTCGGCTGAAGATTCGAGTGCCTTCGATTAAGAGGATGACTGTGATGAACCAGAAGTCGGTTTTCTCGAGGGTTATGGCGAAGCCTCCGAGAAGGACGACTGTGGCCCATATGAAGCTGAGAGTGCCTATTCCAGAGGCGGCCTTCTCGAGCACGGCTAGCCGGAGAGCGAAAAGGGTTAGTTTTTTCTCGGGAGCTTTGAGAGACGACAGCTGTGTGGGGTTGTCGGCGGGCCCGCTGCTGAGTTTTGTGTCGATGGACCATGTTCGGGGCTCGAAGATGGTGGTGGGGTCCATGGGCTCGCCGGAGATTTGGAGGCGGATGGTCGGCTCGATTTCTAGGGGTGATGTTGGCATTTGGAGAGAATGTGAAATCAAGAATGTTGAGATTTGAAGGTTTTGGATTTATGGAAGAAATTGGATGGTTTTTAAGAGGTTATGTTTGTATTGATGCTAAGGGCAGGGGAATTGAGCTTAGGGGGCACGTTTTTTGTGATAGGCTGTTAATGTTGCTTTTACGTATTTTCTTGGAAAGTTGGTTATTTTTTCAGTTGTTGGTTTGTTTGTTCCATTGCCTTGATTTTGTTTTGTTAGGCATTTTTTTTATTTCAAAGATTGAAACTTTTATCTTGTATGTGTAAATATATACATCACCCAAAGGGTTTTTTTTTTCTCTTTTAACTTGGTCAATAAGTTCCTTGAGAGGAGTAGTGCTACATGGTTCTTGAATATGAATTGATGATTACTCAAAAGCAATTGAACATTTTCCTCATAATTTGCTTTTGTAACAATAAACCCAATTTTGACATAATCCATGAGATCATATTATATTTAATTCAAGCTTATCTCCAAGTGGCTTTTATCCCAACTATTCCTAGAATTGTTTTAAAGAAAACTTAAAAAACAATGTATTTTATTGTACTTCGTATAAAATAAATTTGTGTTTGTTGTAATTTAAATGTCACTTTTTTAGTTTCACTATAAAAAAATGAAAAATGTGTAACCTTCTTTGCAGTATGACAATAAAATTAAAAGTTTAACTCTAGCCGACGTGACGACACCGAGAGAGTAATAAACTTTTAAGAAAAAAAAATACTACGTAATATTTTATAAGTTGACTTGAGAAGGTCTTATTCGTGGTAGATACACTTCACAATTGACAAATAGTAATATACTGTACTCCATATATTTATTTTTGTTATAATTTTTTTTGTAAAAGAACAGAAAAGATGTTTTAATTAAAAAAAATAAAAAAAGGCTTTGTCATGGCTTGCAGGAATGGATAACAAAGAAGTCTTTTCTTGTGTCAAATTAAAGGCTTTAATTTGATAAAAGGATAGTTTCTTTGAGTACAAGGAAAAAGGCTTCTTCATCCCAAACACTCCCCTTTCCTTGGTTAATGATTTATGTTGTTTTTTGAGGTACTTGTACATTAGTGTATTGGATTACATACTTTTTAGTCATCGATAACTATATCCAAAAACAATAAAATTTCTATATGATATTGGTGTAATACCAAAAATACCAAATAATGCAGACACACTTAGAACATTTATAAAATTCAAAATCTAAATACCCAAAATACAAAATAATGTAAGCCCCTCAATCAAAAATAGCAAACGCCTTACGTATGAACATCTTAATTATATTTGCATATTTGATTCCCTAGAAACATTAATAATAATAATGCAAATTGCAAAACCCTTAATACGCAATTTGCATTATTAGTAATGTTTCTATTAAGTTGGTAAAAAAATAAAAGCAAAACAACACCCCTATTTCAGTATAAATCGATTTTTTGGTAACATATATTCCAAGCTAATGCTCGATTATACTTAAATAAACCGTAATCAAGAAGTAACCTTGTGCAAACGATTAATCATACAGTTTCAAGAGAAGTTGCAACTCACAAGTCGCACGTTGTCTGTTATTTGTAGGACATCGACTTAAGAATATCTCACGTTGTCCCTTGCATAGAGGCCTAACCGGAATTTACCACTAGCCCAAGTTCTATAAGCAGAAGAAATCACTACCAACTGTCGACAAATTCGACCCCGACTGCCCTTTTCAATAAAAAAAAAATATTACCGGAAGTTGTAAGATTGTTTTAGCAACTTGAATTCGGTCCCCATCAGCAATTGCCATGTCCTGAATTAAGTTAATCAATCCCATTGGCTTCCGGTTGCTTTCTCGGGTAAGAAGAGCTATTAGGGACAATAAACCGAGCAGGTATACCGGAAGAATTCCTCGCCATTTTTTGCTGTTCGTTAGTTTCAATTGAGGCTCCACAAATGTTTTGACGCAACACGGAACTGATAACCTTCCCTGGTCTTGCAGCTAGATAACCATTATTATCAGTAGAAGGCACAACTAAGATGTATAAATCTAGGTAATTACGATTAACCGGACGTTTAGCCTAAATAGTTTATCAACACAAAAATGAGTCAGCAAATAGTTTTGTATAATTATCCATTAAAATATAAACAACTATAAATATCGAGTTTCCTGTATCCAGTTTTATAGTGCAATGCACATTTCCATTTTAAGCAATATTGATTTTCAAAGAATACGAAAGGGCAATTCAGTAATTAAGCTTAAACTGATTATCAAAATTCTTCAGAAAGCAAACGGTAGTGTTAAAAATGCAATTTCTACTTTTCCAAATGGGATGTTGTGAACAAACTAGACCTTCTATGCACTTTAGGAAGACCGTCAATATCGATAAAATTCCAAAATTATTCACAGGAAACGAGAATCGTACAAAATACCAGTAACTTGATTCAAATTAAAAGTAGCATACCTTGAATATTTTGTGGAACTTGGGTAGGCAATCTGGTCATAGGAAGCACAGAAGCCCGGTCCACTCGTGTCTTCTCGGCTTCATTAACGGAACATTTAGAAAGATCATTTGCAAGATCGCTGGAACTCGGGTTCCCGTTATCTGAACGTAATACGCACTGTCTGTACCCCCGAAACAAATCATATTATCCACTACTATTATGAAGGAAATATGGCAATTTCTTCTATTTATGCACTGATAAGTGAAATACGAACCTAGGTAAAGATGATGAATGTTGTCTCTGAGGAGGAGCAGCAGCTCCATTTCCATAATGCTCCTCAAGATATGCAAATTGCTTCTTAAATTTGTCAACAGCACTGTAAGAAGGAAAAAAAAACATATACATGAACAGATTGTTGTAATGGAAGGACAAACAATATCCAGGCCCTGCGGAATTTTAATTCTTGGACAAACAATATCCAGCTCGGGTCCAGATTTTCATTTTCCATTCGTTTCCTATACATTGGGCAACTATAATTGAAACTTTGGGATAATTACCTAGGATACATGAAGCCTGTTGGTTCGTCTCCGTCTATGAATTCTTTCAACATCTTTGGGTGATATTCAAGAATCTCACGATATATCAACTCTCTAATATCGTCCTTTGTAACCCTTCGCCTTTCAAACTCAAATTCCATCTTAGTAACAGGTTGTGCAGAAGGTTCTCTCTCGACTCTAGCCAAGTTGCGGAAGTATGGATCCGCAAGGGCCTGAATAGTACACGTCAAAAAACTTTAAAAATGACTCGAACTTCAAGGTTTATTTCTGTGATTGTGAACGTTAGCTGCTTGTTTTTGTTAATTAAGTTAACCGTCAAGTGTACTTTTGTATAATCCCTATACTTGAATTCAAAGATAGACTGCTGATCTTCAAAGTTTAGAAAACGAAAAAAAATACCTCTTCCGCAGTAGGTCTATCTTTAGGATCAAAAGCAAGCATTCGTTCCAACAAGCGAAGAGCAAGAGGGTCAGCATTTTGGAATTTGTAAGACAAAGGGACCGCCTTCTTTTTCCTCATGCTCATTAAGTATCTCCGAGCCTTTTCATTTCTTATCTGTGACATGAAATGATTTGTGTAAATGAACAAGTGAATCAGATTCAGGGGTTAATCACAAAAATGGACGACTAAAATAAAATAAAATAAAATAAAATAAAACAATAATAACAATGAGGTTTCAGCTAATTTTTTTATGCAATGATTTTTTTTTTTTTTACTTGTGACGAAGAAATACGTAAGATGATAAAAAAAATTGCACACCCTTGCAATGGTTTCGGGAGGCGGGGTCCCCAACAGATCAGTCATGAGGTCTATTTGGTGAACGACATTCTTCCCGGGGAAAAGAGGCTTGCCGGTCAAAAGTTCCGCAAAAATGCAGCCAATACTCCATATGTCAATTGCAGGGGTGTACTGTAGAATTGAACCATAGGATTACATCTCTTAGAATTGTCTATTTTTTTATCACAAAAGAGTTCATGGAGAATTATAGTATCATAAATTTGTAAAATAAACAATACGATAAGAGATTCCTACCTTTGAGAAAAAAGACCCACACAATTCAGGAGCTCTATACCACCTTGTTGCAACATAATCCTGCGGAGAACCAAGACTAAGTAACTTACATTGCCAAAATTAATACATAAATAAAGAAAAGATTGTAACGACAGGTTCCACATGCACACGAGATGTGTTAATCAGTTGCTAAAACATAGTTACAAAATTAGTCGAAATAAGGAGCTAACAATTTTAGTCATGTACGTAACTGTTAGCAATTCTGAGTTCGTGCAATTTTGGTCCATATGAGTGTGTGAAAATTACAAAAGTGAAATTACTATATTAACTAAAGAGGATTATTTTCAAGGACTAAAATTGCAATATTAGGCTATTAGCACTCGATAACAGATATGAAACAACATTCGTGAAAAAGAAAATCCATACAGTCCAAAATATTGCCATGGGTGTATCATTAAAGGCCACCCTGGCAAGACCAAAATCACAAATCTTTAATTTGCAGTCAGCATTTGCCAAGATATTCTTCGGCTTCAGGTCCCGGTGAAACACATTAGCTGCATAAATACGATAGAAATTATTAGACCATAGATGTTTACAAATTGTACATCAATAAACTAGGTGCAATATTATATAATAGCGAGGGAAAACTATGAAAAAGAACTCTGAGATTTTAAGTATCTACATAAGAAACCCAACATTGAAAACTCCATAAAATACCCTTGAAGTTTAGTTCCGTTTACATTCAACCTGACCAGAATCAGACCAACTGAAAATATCACGGGTAGCCCAACTTTTCATCTGGTTATTTTTAAACTTTCAAACAATCGAGGGATGAAAATATAAAATGCAAGACAAACATATGGTGCATTTGATGATTCCAAAGACTTTTGTTACCTCTAATTACGAAAAAGATACCTCTTGGGGTTGACATTTTAGTCCTTATAATTTCTAGGAATTACAATTTTGCAATTCTCAATTGTAGTTTTTCTTTTTCTTGTCGGAATTTTTCGAAACCTAATGGTTAGTTTTTGTAGTTATCCATAATAGTAATATGAGATCTATTCAAACAAAATCTTTAGTGACCGTACGACCTGTATGTATGTATTTCAAGCCACGAAGAAGCTGATAAAGAAAGAACTGGTAATGCTCGGGAGTCAAGTCATCATTTGCTTTGATGACCTGATGGAGATCCGACTCCATCAGCTCAAACACCACATATATGTCCCTGAACTCCCTTCTAGAAGGAGGCAGCAGAATATGCTTGATCTCCACGATGTCTGGGTGGCGGAGAAGCCTGAGAAGCTTAATCTCGCGAAGAATCCGCGTGGCATCTGAGACGTGCTCGAAGATGTCGTTTATCTTTTTTATGGCGACTTTTTCTCCCAGATGAGTGTCATAAGCCGAGCAGACAACGCCATAGCTACCTTTGCCGATGACTTCTTCAATTTTGTACCGGCTTCCTTCCCCATATTCTGTGAAGAAATCTACATTGACCGAGGGCTGAAAAGAGAAAATGTGATGATTTATTAATATACGGACAGGGGAAAAAAATTGGAGGCAACTAGGGATAATGAATTCAATAGAAAAATGTTCACATTCGCAAACCACATTTTCAAAGGAGGATTATGAACAACAAAAACACTGAATATAAGAAAGTAACTAAGGCAGAGCTTGGTGGGAAAGATTTAATTTCTCATTCCATTTCCGAATTTCTTATCCCGAATCTTCAACTTTATGTAACTTTTTTCTTCAGAAAATTACACTATTACAGTATTTACTAATTCATATTTTCTCCTCTCAATCACATCAACACACTTTCAAATAAATACAATAACAGATCGCTTACTACGCGTCTCTCTACAAATCATTATAATCACCCTCTCGTATATATATTATATATAAGTAACCCTCATTTTCTATTAATATTATACTGTTTATATATCATAACATCACTAAATTTTCATCTCACAACCAATCACTTTTCCAAGATTCATTCCTACTTTTTCAAAAGAATCTTTTCAGACTTTTCTCTCTAAAAATGGAATATAAAGAAATAACATCTAATCACACTCTAACCATCTAGAAAACTCTAAAGAACAGATCAATATCTGTAATCCTAAAGTGTTAAATGAATGTAAATGCTTATTCTTCAATGCAAAACATCTTATCCAGGATTTCAGCTTCGCTCCAAATGAAAAAATTAAGTGGAAATGATCGAGAATCCAACGATGCAACAAACTAAATGTTAAAAAGTACCAAATAGCCACGACTTGAAGTTCGTATGAGACGAAAACAGAAAAAGGAACTCAGACAAAAAAAAAAGTAATGGTTCCATTTATATCTCAATAAGTTGAGCTAATCATTCAACTCCCTGCAAAACGAATGCCACATTCCTTAACTAGGCTATGTTCATCCGTAAGTGTAAACACGGTAAATGCAAAAGTTCTAAAGGGGAAATCGAATTTCACCAAGAAATTACAAAGTAAACCGAAATCGACAACTACGATGTCTTTATCAGCTACAATTCTACCCCATATGACATTAAAAAACTTGTACATCTGAAAATTTTAAGACCATATGAACAGAGAAAGTGCCAACTCGTACAGAGATCAAACCTTCCACACAGCATATCAAAATAACTAAATTGGGCAGTTGAAAACCCCCAAAAAAATAACAAAGCAAACAAACAAATAACAACCACAGCACCTTTTTTCTCTGATCAGACTGCATACTTTCAGCCACAAAATCATCCAGATTACAAATCGACAGCGACGAGAGATGTTGACTTTTCTAGAAGCTACTCGAATGTTTAGTTCTGGATCGAAGATAAGTAAACGAAGGGACTTCAGAACCTCAAGTGAACGGAAAACCCGAAGCAAAACCCGGATAGTGAATCCGAGTGAAAACCCATGAATTTGGGAGATTATAAGATAAAGGGCTGGTTCAAGAAACTGCGAATTAATTAACTGGTAATTGGTGCGAAGAAATTGAAGGGGTTGCAGAGCTAAAGACTTAATTTTTATTTTATTTTTTTATGGGGCGAAAGGTTAGACTGAAGTGTGTGTGAAGATTAGAATGGCTACGATATCAAAGTGATGCCGAAGCAGGATTTAGAGAGAGAAAGTGGAAGAGGTAAGGGCAATAGAGAGAAGAAAAGAGGTCTGCATTTTTATAGTATAGCAGTGAAGAGAAAGATTTGATATTTGAGGGTGTCGTTTTAAATAAGAAAAAACAAATGAATTACAATTACTTAAAATATTTATAATTGGTTTATAGAAAATTATCTGCATGGATAAATATGATATTTATTGTGTTTATAGTACTCCCTCCTCTTTTTTATATAGGACGTTTTACCTTTTTTTTATTTGCTTTATATTTGACATTTTTTTATTTGCTTTATATTTTACATTTTGATATGTATTAACTTTAAACGCTATTATTAATTATCTTATCATTAATAGTAAACAATTAATTTTATTATTATAATAATAATCTTAACAAAAGATTACAGAAGTTTAGGAGTTTTATATAAAAAAACGTCTTCAAAAAGTTATTTAATATTAATTTACAGCTTTGAGTGAAGTATAAATTTGGATAAATAATGTATACTCCCTTCATCCACTATTAATAGTCACAGTGACTTTTTTTGACCGTCCAATACATATGATAAACAGTATAGAAAAATTATGAAAAAAATACTAAAATAAAATTTAATAGTTAAATTTTATTTTAGTATTTTTTTCATAATTTTTCTATACTGTTTATCATATGTATTGGACGATCGAAAAAAGTCACTGTGACTATTATTAGTGGATGGAGGGAGTATACAGCTTTGAGTGAAGTATAAATTTGGATAAATAATGTATAATTTTGTTTTCTTAATTTGTGTGTAAAAGACTAAAACGTCTTATATAAAAAAGAGGAAGGAGTATATTTTAGGATAGTCGATTTAAAAAATATCCTTTACCTTTTTATTAAGAAAAAAAATCGAATATATTTGTTTATTATTGGCAATTATGAAATTATTATTATTATACTTTCTCTATCCCATTTCATTAAAATTTGTATATTTTGTTGAATTAGAAAATTTAAAAAATATTATTTTTTGAATTTTTTATTAAAAATTAGAAAGTAAAAAACTACTTGTGTCTAATAAAAATTAAACTTTAATTCAATGATATACTAAATTTGATGTCTTACAAAATATACTACTATATAATACTCCATCACTCCAAAGACAATTGTCATACTTTTATTTTTGGAGTGTCCAATAATAGTTAAAACACCCAAAAAAAAAGAAATAATTATTCTAACTTTTTCATTTTAATATACAATTTTATTTTACTTTACTTCACATACTTTTTAAACTTTACTCACAACTACTTTACTTTTCACTTTTAAAATATATTTTTACTTTTTACTTTTTAATTAAAAAATTAAAAAATAACAATTTTCTTAAACTCCGTATCTAGCAAAGTGTAAAGAAAGTATGAAATTCAATTAATTGGAGTAAAATTAATTTATTAGTTAAAGTCGTCTTGTTTGCGGAAATCATTATATAATATAAAATTTAATTTGTTGGAGTAAAATTAATTTATTAGTTAAAATTGTGTTATTTGCGAAAATCATTAATATGCAATATTTTACACTTAATTTTATACTCCAGATTGTCATGTATTAGTTGTCACATTATTTTTATAAATAACAAATATATTGTGACAACTATTATAAACAAAGTAATAACTTTTTGTAACAAACTCAAAAATAAATTTCACCAATCTATAATATACTTAACGCAATGAGTTTAAAAGCCATACATGAGTGAAGTTCAATATAAAAAATATTATTAGTTAATTGAAAATTATTAATATTCCACATTTCCCCATTAATATTATACTAATATATTTTTGTATAATACTCTAACTTATTTTTCGTCAATTTCATAATATACTAGACTCGTATGTTTAAAAAATAAAATACGTATGACATGAAATTCAACTATTATCTAATCAAAATAGTTTATTAGTTAAAAAAAATAAGTTATCCGCTAAAATCATTAATTAACTATTTTTCACCATTAATTTCATAACTTTTTGTAAAAAAAACAAAAACAAAATTGCATTCGGTCAATTCCATAATATACTAGAATTGATTGACTTCAAAATCATTAATTTATATCATAAATTTCAATTCATTGCGATTAAAATTAATTTATTAATTAAAGTTTTGTTGTCGGTGAAAAATCAACAATCTACCACATTTTATATCTAATTCTATATTTTTTTGTTATAAACTCAAAGTTACATTTGCTCAATCTCATAATAGTATACTAAAATCATTACGCTTCAAAACTATATATAAAATGAAGTTCAATTTATCTCACGAGTACAAACTTATTATTGGTTAAATTCAGATCAAAATTATTAATATGTCACGTTTTACCATTAATTTCATATCTCTTTGTATAAAACTCTTACTTTCCGTCAGTTGCATAATATACTGGCCTCAACGTGCTTCAAAGCCACATATGACATTAAATTCAACTATTTCCGAGCAAAATCGGTTTATTAGTTAAATTTGTATTATTTGTGAAAATTATTAATAAGCCACATTTACATCAATTCTATAACTTTTTATAACAAATTAAAATTTACATTTTTCAATTTCATAATACACTAAACTCAATGAGCTCAAAACTATATATTATATGAAGTTCAATTCATTACGATCATTACGAGAAAAAGATATTACTAGTTAAATTTGTGTTATCATTGAAAATTATTAATTGATTACTTTTCACCATTACTTGCTGTATACTATTCTAACTTATTTTCCTTCCATTCATAATATACTTAGACTTAATACGGAGTATGATTCAAAACAATATAGGAGTATATTATATGACATGAAGTTCAATTGTTTTTTAGTCAAAGTATTTTATTAGTTAAAAATGATTTATATGTGAAGATCATAAAATCAACTTTCACCATTAATTTTTCATAATTCTTTGAAAAATCATTGATCTGCCACATTTTTCATTTAATTCTATAACTTTTTGTAACAAACTCCAAATTAATTTTCGTCGATTTCATAATATATACTTAGATTCGATTGGTTTCAAAATCATATATAACGTGAAATTTAACCATTCCTTGAAAGGTAATAGTAACATCTAAATGTGCAAATGTTGTAGCCAGAGCCGAATGAGTAAAATTGTATGCACATATAAACAGACCTTTTGCTATGTTTATTTTCATTTAAGTTCCAAGATTACTTGACATATTTTGATAGCCAGTTCAACATATCCAGGTGAGATTCTTGAGCACTCCTCACAGCAAATTCGTCATCCTCGTTGTACCTCACCGTCCACCCATGGCCAACGCCAGGAAATATTTTCACAAAGCTCTCGACCTGCAAATCACGTGTTTAGTCTCGTTGATTGACAAAAATTAATCGAGTTGCATTTCGCGCACACCTCAGGTTTCGCAGATAAGATATCTCCTAGTTGCCTCACGAGTTCCGCTGGTGCCAAGTGGTCATTTTCTGCCCCAAGTATAGCAATCGGAGTCTTGACCTCTAAATTAAATTGCACGTCAAATAAAGTACGACGAAATATGGATGATCGTATTAAATGTAAGAAGGCAAACTTGTACCGAATAATCACCTCTTATTTGGTCAACTGTAATTGGACCCGGATGCAGTATAACTGCCGCCTCTATGCAGTCGAATTTCGCCAGTCTCACTGCCACCATCCCTACAATCGAAAACGAAAAATAACTTCTTTCTCCAAGGACAACGAATCGTACTAAGAAATTGACGAGACGAAAAGTCGGGGCTATTTTTTTTACCTCCCCAGCAGAATCCTGCAGCTCCTATTTTCGACACTCCCTTGCTTCTGAGTGCAGCGATTATAGTCTTAGCGTCCTCGCAACCTTTGTCCTGAAATATTTAACGCAAGCAAGAATAAACGGAAGTTCGACTAATTAATTAGTGATATGTTTTGGTAGTGATAGTGATGGGATTTAACACTTTTATCGAAACACAACAAAACCAAAAAGCATCGTAAAGCAAACCGGGCAATGCGCGTTTATCCATGGCTGTGGATCCTTTTCGGGGGTTAATGGATCACCATAGTAGAAATCGGGAACCACTACCAAGAAACCGGAAGCTGAAACTTTATCAGCAAGCTTCCTACATTTTTGTATTAATCAAGGCAAACTACTTAATTTCAGAGAGAATAACTACATGAACATTTGAGCTACAAACTTATAATAATGGTGTATTACAAAACGTACCCTGAGGTTTAGGGTAATTACGAAATACCCCCGTCCAAAAATCAAAAATTCAAAATCTATCCCCAGATTCATAGAAATATTGTTTTAGCTGAGAATCAAACCCTCAGGGGTGTTTTTGTAATTATCAAAAACTTGAGGGGGTAGATTTTGAATTTTTGATTGATATTTACACAAACCCAGAACACAAACACTATCTCAAAGAAAACTGTACCTCAATTTTGGAGCTTCAAACCCTTGAGAATATAAAAATAAAATAAACATTAAAATAATTCACTAAAACAAAAAATGAAATAAAAATAGTAAATAAATTAGGTTGAAAGTTTTACCGAAAGCATCGGCAAGAAAAAGGACGGCAAGCTCCGATTCACGGTCGCCGGTGACGTATGTTTTGAGGCCTCCGATTTCTTCAACGATTCCCACTCCGGGCGAAGGGGAGCTCAGATTCGGTGGATTCTCACAACATTGAGGGCCTAACATTTCTTTTTTTTTATTTGATTGATTTATTACACTAGTATATTATTTTATTTTATTATCATTATTATTGGTTGCTAATTATATAGTGTTCTATGAATTACTATTATACTCTAGAGTCTAGAGTATTGTCTTTGGTTGACTTGAGCATATTCCATTTCAACAAGCTTTGATTCAATAAAGGCAACTAATTAAATTTATTACAGCTCAATAAGTTATTTACACTTTCTTATTTTTATTTAATATGACTATTCTTAAAAATATATATAATTTTATTTTTACTTTACTCGTGTACTTTTACTTTACTTATACAGTAATTAAAAATATGTTTACCGTGTCAACATTTTTTTTTAATCTCAAAATTAAACATCTTTGTTTTGAATTAAATAATAAAATTAGTTAATTTATGGGTTCAAAATATCATTCTCGAAAATTATTTATATTTTAGCAGACCTATAAAAGTCAGATTAGTCATACGATTGATAATTATGTTGAAGTGGTTGGCCCAAACCAAATTTACTTTCATGTTTTTCTACGAATGCGTAGTCTGGGTTTTCCACCAGTGCCCGGCCCAATCAGATTCTCTGGGCCTTCAATTTAATTTCAATGCACCTATATTTATTTCCATTGTATTATAAATAATCTTATAATTTCAGTATTTAATTAGTTATATTGTAAATTAAATAATTTAAAATTTGATTTCGAAAAATATGAACATTCAAAAAATATTAAAAAAAATTGATCGAAACAATAGTCGTTTTAATCACATTTCAGGGTTGCAACGTTCAGTATTAAGCAGTATGCATTGTATGATGAGTATGTTTAAAAGTCGTGATCTCGAACACTCGACACATTCGACCAGTATCAGTGTCCAATGGATGTGTTCACCAACTTAACTGCTTTTTTAGAGAAATTGGTGGGTGCATTTGTCACTCTTTTGTGTTTTGTATTGCATATGTAGTCCCCAATTTATCACTATTGAGGGTTGGGTTTGTTGTTTAGTCATTGTCCACAAGAACAATGGTCCCAAGTTTAAGTTCCTTCCCTTTTAAATGTAGGAGTATAATTTATTATTAGATTAAAATATAATGTGGGTACTTTTTACAATTGCACATTTTTTTTAATTTACTTTTATTTATATTATATTACATATAATACTCGCATGACGTATTCCTCTCGTACAAGGTACGTTATGTGTAATTAATTAATTTTATATTCAAGACAAATCATTTTGTTCTCTCCTACTTTACTTGCATACAAACATGCAGTAGTAGTATTTAATTTGTTATACTATTATCAAAAGACAAGTTTAAAAAAGAAGTTCTTTGTTCCTTTGTAGTAATATTCTATTTATGGGTAAGAATCATAAAATATTACAAGGCCATTTATGGTTTGGTTGCTTGCCTTTGGGAGTAGTTAATAAGCAGCTGGTTTGGTGCCCATTCAAAATTCAAATTACATCCAACATATATCACCTAATTTCACTCATTGGTAAGTGACACATACTTACGTGGACAACAAACTGATCGAGCAAACGATTATGCATTTATGCCATAAGATATGAGAAGTTAAACCTATAAAACGCAACTCAAATAATGATCACGATCACGATCACGAAAATTTCATTATAACTACAACTAATTTTTTATTCTACTTCTACTCGCACAATTATAGAGTTGTAATTTATAATTTTTTACTTATATATTGTTAACAAGAAATAGAACACAAAATGCATAAAAGCTGAGGAGTAATTTTTAATTTTATTTAATTTTATTTGATTTTATGTTAATTGCTACCTAAAGCAATATATATGGATCATCACAAAAACGCCAAACTTTTGATGGGGAATTCAACCTGTCCCCAATACTCCATATCTACCTACCCCTAACCACTAAGTTTTCATAGCCCTTTTCATTTTTTGTTTCTTTTCATTTTTTTTTTAAATAAAAAAACACACCACAAAAAATGTAGACATCATAAGTTTCATAACACTTTAGTGTGGTGACGAGAACACAGTCTAATCCATATTAATATCACTGATTATATGTAGGTTTTAAATTGCACTAATTGTAATTGATGGATTGTATGTCAATTTAACCTTTGAATCGCTATTTTTTGTCATATCATCATTTAACATTTTGATAATACAACTCGACCGTAAAAGGTAAATAATTTTTTCTCAATTTTTAGATTGAACTTTTTTTAAACTTAAATAAAATGAAAATGATCACTTTGTTGCTTTTATGTTTCATAATTTTTTTATAAACTTATCTATATTTCATGTCATTACCTTTTATTTCCTTTTACCACAAATCTTTTTAACTCTCAATTACCATAAAGTTTGAATTATTCCATATAAATGTTTATTTTATTTATTAAAAAATAAAAAAAATATATTATTTTATTCTAAAAACTCTCCAAATACTAATTAGTGAAAGACAATAAAAAAATATTACTCTTCTCTCGAAGAAGCTGCAACACTTCATATGTAAATTACAAATAAAGTGTTACAACTTCTACTATATAAAAAGAGTATTAACTAAAGACAAAATTAAATAAGTACTGTTTACATTTCAAATTAATGATTACATAATTTTCTTTGTAATTTGTAAAGAAAACGTGACCATTAGTTTGAGATGAAGACAATATATCTTTTAATTAAAAAGCTCAAATGTTCTGACTTCCATCTCAATAATATAAAATTAAATTAGTTTGAGATAAAGACAATATATCTTTTAATTAAAAAGCTCAAATCTTCTAACTTCCATCTCAATAATATAAAATTAAACGTTTATAATTTATACAAATAATGATAGTGATAAATTTAGGTTGTTTATTGAAAATTCTTAGTTCTATCCTATCTAATTTCATATCTCACCTATCATTACTCAAAACATAATTAACAACAACAATAATAATAATAAAAAATTATTGATTACAAAATACATAAACACTTTTTGTATGACTCAAATCATAATTAGTGTTGGGTGACTTGGGTCCATTATAATCAGAAAATAATTACATAAAAAACCAACTACAGTACCTCAAAAGTTGACTTTAATCTTATTTATTTATTTATCTAAAACCAACTAAACCTTTATGCAATTAGCTAAACCTATAGGGGCCGTGTACTGTAATTATGTTTTTCCCAACATCCTTTTAAAATCAACCCCACAGCACCACAATATCTTTATTTATTTATTTTCCCTCTACGCTTCCATAATCCCAATTGGTGTTGGTTCCACTCGCACACGGTTTCTTGAATCAAAACCCCACATACGATGAGATGAGCTGGTGAAGGAAATGGCTGCAATGGAGGTGGCGAACGGCGTCGTATGGGAGAGTATCTCGAGGCAAACGAAGATGGCCCAAGAAAAGGGCAGCAACCCGTTGCTGTGGTCGATCGGAGTTTCTTCATCTCTGAGGTCTGCCGGAATTACTTTTCCGTCGCCGGAGCTGGCGAATCTCTTGGTCTCCCACATTTGCTGGGAAAACAATGTGCCCATTGCTTGGAAATTCTTGGAAAAAGCTCTGCTTCTCAAGATTGTGCCACCCTTGCTCGTTCTTGCCTTGCTCTCAACAAGGTCCTCTCTTTTTTATTTTTTCAAAAAAGAAAAACAAAACAGATTCTTTCTTTATTATGATGTGTGTGTGTGTGTGTTTCTGGGTTTGCGGGTTTTGATTATGTTGTTGTTTTTCTATAAAAAAATGATTTTTTTTTTCTTTTTTATGATGTGTGTGTGTTTCTGGGTTTCGTTATGTAGTTTCTTTCTTAGAATCTGTTGTTTTTTGTGGTATTGCTTATTTGTGTTGCTTCTTTTTATTTGACAAAAAAGTGAAGTTGGAATTTCTCTATCTTGATGTTTTGTATGTTTTGATCAAACGGTTGAGTTGTAATGAGATTAGTTTCAAGTGGCTTTCAATTAATAGTTCCTCAATTTCAGTATGGAATAGAAACCGCTTTTTTTGGTGTGTCGTGTTCGAATAAGGTGCCGAGTCTGATGAATTTAGATGCCGAAAAATATTCGTTTCTATTTTTATGGCATATAGAACTCATTTTTGTATGTCTTTATACTTGCGGCTCAGGGTGATTCCATATCGGCATTCGTGTCCGGCAGCATTTAGAATTTACATGGAGCTCATCAAGAGGCATGCTTTCTCACTCAAAGAGTCGACACGTTTGCCTAACTATCAGAAGTGAGCATTTGATATCATAAGTTTGGTTTAACGAACTTGTTTAAGTAGGACCTGTGCTAGTTGATCATTTTTTTTAAACCTGTAATTTCATCTGAATTTATGGTGCAGGACAATGCATGCTATAGACGAGGTCGTTCATTTATCCCATACATTCGGCTTGCAAGCAGATGATGCCAGTGCTCGATTGGTTCTGTTCATATTTTCAATCATCTGGCAGTTGATTGATTCGGCATTAGATGACGAGGGATTACTTCAAATTTCCGAGTATGAACCTAAATGGCCCGTAAGTCCTCAAGACATGGATGTCGATGGCCAACAGACATACAGAGAGAAAAAAAAGGACTTTAGCAAGAAACTGCAAGCTATTAATACGGTCATGGCGATCGAGTTAATCGCGCAATTTTTGCAGCACAAAGTAACCTCCAGAATTCTTCACTTGGCCCACCAAAACATGTAAGAATCACAGCCCTTTTCATATACTTATTTATTTATTATTATATTAATGGTAAGCTCTTTTTTAGGCGTGCACACTGGGGAAGCTTTATCCAACGAGTGCAGCTGCTTGTAGAAAATTCAACGTCTTTGAGAAACTCGAAGTCTGTTACACCAGAAGTTCTACTGCAGTTAACACTCGATACTGAAAAAACCAAGTTTCGGAATCTCCAAGCAAGTTTACTGCATGAGTTCGACTCTGTGTTTCAATCGAGGCCTCGTGTTAATTCTGGTGTTCTGTGTCTGGGATCTAGCCGGTCGACACTTTGGCTTCCTCTGGACATGCTACTTGAGGATGCAATGGACGGTTCACAAGTCAATGCAACAAGCGCCGTAGAAATTATTACTGGTATATCAAGAAGTTCTTTGGTCTCTTATTATTGGCTTAGAGTTTTTTTTTTTTTGATTTCATTTTCTTTTTGGCAGGTTTAGTGAAGTCCCTTCAAGCAATCAATGCTGCATCTTGGCATGATACCTTTCTAGGACTTTGGATGTCTGCTCTACGTCTTGTTCAGAGGGTGAGTATAAGACTGGACATGTTCGGCTAACTTTTTTTGTTTTCCGAAAGTAATGTGTTCTTTTGTTACTTAGGTCAAACTTCAAGGTTCTTTTTGAAATTAAACCTTCTATGTTATGCGAGTTCCTGTTGATTCCAATGTACATGTTTTTCCTGATGCGTGTTATTTGGTTTTATATTACTTCTAGGAGAGGGATCCTATTGAGGGACCAGTGCCTCGGCTAGACACTCGTCTCAGCATGCTACTATCAATCACAACTCTGGTAGCTTCCGATCTTATCGAGGAAGAGGAAAGTGCTTCAACAGACGGGATCAAATATGGGAGTCGACGTACAGATTTGATATTCAGCATCCAGAGTCTGCACGGTTATCAGAGCTTGCTAGTTCCACCTCAGTCGGTCATCCCTGCTGCTAATCAGGCGGCCACCAAAGCAATGATATTCGTGTCGGGTGTTAATGTTGGCACAGCGTATTTCGAATGCATTAGCTCCATGAATATGCCGATTAAGTGTTGTGAGTGAATTTTCTTTTTGGTACAAGTACAAAAAGTATACTTGGATATGCCTAATTTTTTTCGGTTTTATTTTTGCAGCCGGTAGCCTACATCATTTAATTGTCGAGGCGTGCATAGCCAGGAATCTCT
The DNA here is from genome assembly GCA_954870475.1 of Euphrasia confusa. Classification (NCBI taxonomy): domain Eukaryota; kingdom Viridiplantae; phylum Streptophyta; class Magnoliopsida; order Lamiales; family Orobanchaceae; genus Euphrasia; species Euphrasia confusa. The sequence goes on along the minus strand of OX940969.1, from coordinate 2,371,028 downwards.
TGGAAACATCAGCTTATTTCTGGCCAGGTTACGTAAACGGGCGTATAAACCAACTCCCCCACAATGTTCCTAGCCATGTTCCAGGCTGGTCATCATTTATGAAAGGGGCATCTCTCTGTCCAGTGATGATCAATGCTTTAGCCTCAACTCCTGCTTCAAGGTATGCATGCATTTGGGTCATTTTTCTCCCTTTCTTTATTGTATTTGGCCAAAGTTAAAGGAACTGAATTTGTTCTCATGGGTTTAATGGAAGCTTTGCAGAGATCGATAAAGTCTTTGAAATTGCAGTCAAAGGATCAAGCGACGAAAGGATAGCTGCTGCTACTATTCTTTGTGGGGCCTCCTTGATTCGTGGATGGAACATTCAGGTATTTTTTATACATTTTAACGCATCTCTCTGAAGTTACCCTACTGATTCTCAACTGTCATTTGTGCAGGAACACACGGTTTATTTCATAACTAGATTGCTATCTCCACCAGTTCCAGTCGACTATTCTGACAACGAGAGCCACTTGATAAGCTACGCTCCCATGCTCAATGTTCTCCTTCTGGGAGTCGCGCCATTCGACTGCGTTCAGATTTTCTCCCTGCATGGTGTGGTATGTTCTTTTCATTCTCAATTATATTTCACATTTCAAAATTTTCGACAATTAACATTGCCCTCTGACAGGTTCCAGAGCTAGCTGCCTCACTCATGACGATATGCGAAGTATTTGGTTCGTGCGTTCCCATCATCTCGTGGGCCCTCCCGACTGGCGAAGAAATCTCTGCTCACGCAGTGTTCACAAACGCGTTCACTCTTCTGTTAAAGCTCTGGAGATTTAACCACCCACCTCTCGAGTACGCAGTCGGAGATGTGCCTCCAGCCGGGTCCCACCTCACTCCTGAGAACCTCTTGCTCGTACGAAACTCCCACTTGGAATCTTCCGGAGAGCAGCTGCTCAAGGATCCAAACCGGAGGCGGCTCTCCCAGGTGGTGAGCTCATCATCATCCTGTGGTGAGCCCATATTCGTTGACTCGTTTCCAAAACTCAAGGTGTGGTACAGACAGCACTTGGCATGCATAGCCTCGCCCCTCACGGGCCTCGTCAATGGAACGCTGGTCCACCGTACTGTGGATGCGCTGCTCCACATGATGTTCAGGAGAATAAACGGAGGGAACCAATCAGGTTCTTCCGGAAGTAGTAACTCATCGGGCGAGGACGAGTTTTCGAGGCCTAAATTGCCGGCTTGGGATATTCTCGAGGCCGTCCCTTTTGTGGCGGATGCTGCATTGACCGCGTGCGCGCATGGGAGGTTGTCTCCTCGTGAACTCTGCACAGGTTGGTTTTGATGCACATTAAAAATGTATCCTTTAATAATTACATGAGGTGTGATTTTAAAAATGGAAACACATAATGAGGGAAGTATATTTGTGATACAAAGATAGTTGGGTGTCTAAACTCGATATCCCGAGACCTATAAACATAATATAGGATAGAAAAGCTCAAGTGTTCTTATATGAACTTTTTGTGTGACAGGGATGAAAGATTTAGCTGATTATCTTCCAGCAACGTTGGCGACCATCGTCAGTTACTTCTCAGCAGAAGTGACTCGTGGAGTATGGAAGTCAGTTTTCATGAACGGATCCGATTGGCCGAGTCCAGCTGCTAATCTGTCAAACGTCGAGGAACAGATAAAGAAAATATTAGCTGCCACCGGCGTTGATGTCCCGAGTCTCGCTGCAGGTTTGCTATTACAAGAAGAAAAACGCTGTTCGAGTTTTAGAATATAAACCTTAACCTCGATCGTAATAATAATCTCGCAAAACTCATGCAGCAGCAAGCTCTCCAGCCGCCCTCCCGCTCCCTCTAGCCGCCTTCGTGAGCCTGACCATAACCTACAAGCTCGACAAGGCTTCTCAGCGCTTCCTCGACCTGGCGGGCCCCGCCCTGGAATCACTCGCCGCCGGCTGCCCCTGGCCTTGCATGCCGATAGTCGCCTCACTCTGGACTCAGAAGGCCAAGCGATGGAGCGACTTTCTCGTCTTCTCGGCCTCTCGCACGGTTTTCCTCCACAGCAACGATGCAGTTGTCCAGCTTCTAAAGAGCTGCTTCGCCTCCACACTGGGCTCAAACGACTCGAGCGATGGCGGCGTGGGCCCGCTCCTCGGCCACGGGTTCGGGTCCCACTGCACTGGAGGAATCTCGCCGGTCGCACCTGGGATTTTATATCTTCGCGTATTTCGCTCGATACGAGACATCATGTTCTTGAGGGAGGAGATAGTGTCACTCCTCATGCAGACAGTCGAGGATTCGGTTGTCTGTACAGGGACAGGGAGAACGAGATTGCGCGTCAAGTACGGGCATGCGTCGTTTTCCGTGGCTTTAGCGAAGGTGAAGCTAGCGGCGTCTCTAGGGGCTTCGTTGATGTTCCTTACGGGGGGTTTAGGGCTCGTGCAGTCTTTGATTAAAGAGACCCTCCCGTCTTGGTTTATGTCCGGGGGAAAAGAAGGGGGTGATAGTAGCGGGCTCGTTCGGATGTTGAGAGGGTACGCGCTCGCTTACTTGGCGGTTTTCAGCGGGGCTTTCGTTTGGGGGACTGACTCGAGAAGAAGGCCCAAGATTCTAGGGTACCATTTGGAATTCGTGGCGAGCGCTTTGGGCGGGAAGATTTCGCTCGGGTGCGATGGCGCCACCTGGCGAGCTTACGTCTCGGGGTTCTTGAGCTTGATGGTGAAATGCACGCCGTGTTGGGTGAAGGAGTTGGGAGTGGATTTGTTGAGACGGTTGTGTGTGGGGTTGAGGCGGTGGAACGAGGAGGAGCTCGCGCTTGCTCTGCTCGGGGCTGCTGGAGCTGGAGCCATGGGGCCGGCGTCTGAGCTGATCTTGGATACAGATGTATAATATATTTTTCTGGTTTTTTTTTTTTTTTTTTTTTTGTAATTTTGTAGATCAAGTTAGATGGTAGTTTGTACAGATGACCAGAGGAAAAAAAAAAGGCAAAAAGCTGTGTAGATGTATGCAAGGATTTTCAACTGTTAAATGCATCAATTTCTATTCAGAGATTCTGTTAGTGATCTGATTCCCAGTTACACACCAAAATTTCGGAAAAAAATTTCCCAGTTACAGTTGACCAGAGGAAAAAAAACAGGCAAAAAACTGTGTAGATAACTGTTAATGCATCAATTTCTATTCAGAGATTCGGTTTAGTGATCTGATCCCCAGTTACAACACCGAATTTTCCGACAGATTTTCGTCTGTCACACAACACCACTATAACCAGGCGATCTCGTGAGTTTCCCCGTCTGAATCTCCCTCCTAACGAGCAAAGCATCGTCCCACCTTCCTGCATACGCGTAAAGATTGGAAAGCAGAACCCTACTCGGACCATGAGATGGTTCAACCATCGCCAAATTCTTAGCCGCCTTTTCTCCTATATCCGTATCCCCGTGCATTCTACACGCGGCCAACAGTGTACACCATATAATGACATCAGCCTTCATCGGCATGCTTTCTACGAGCCCTTCAGCTTCTTTTAATCTTCCGGCTCGCCCCAACAAATCTACCATGCACCCGTAGTGCTTGATACTCGGCTCTAACCCGTAAACTGATTTCATGCTCATGAAATGCCTTTCGCCTTCTTCCACAAAACCTGCATGGCAGCACGCGCTCAAGACCCCTGTGAAAGTGATTGCGTTGGGATTTATGTTTCGGATCTTTAAGTCGGAGAAGATTCTCAAGGACATGTCCGCGTGCCCGTGCATTGCTAAGCCGCAGATAATAGCGTTCCAAGGCGAGACATCTGTGGATTTCTCTTTGAATTGGTGAAATGTTTCTAGAGCCGAATGTATGCTCCCACATTTGGCGTACATGTCGATTATGGCAGCCAATAGATTATCGCTAATCGGAATCGAGCTTCTATGTATGTAGGCGAGTGCCCATTTTCCTTCGTCCAATTTTCCAAGACCTGCAATCGATGAAAAAACACCGACCATGGTTATTTCGTTCGGTTTGATCCCATCATCTACCATTTCGTGAAAAAGGTCGATAGCCAGATTAAGCTCTCCGTTCTGCGAGTAACCGGAAATCATTGAACTCCAAGAGAATATATCTCTTTCGGGCATCGAACGGAATAAACGGGTGGAGTCGTTCACCAACCCGTTTCTCATTAACCCTGTTATAAGTGCATTCCAACATGCCACATGCTCTTTATTTCCTTCCTCAAATAGCAAACAAGCGAGTTCAACTTCTCGACAGGTTCCGTAAAAATGAACTAATGTCGCCTGCATGAAATCGTAGCAATTAAAACCGAGCTTCGCGGATAAAGCATGAAATTGCTGACCCTCGACGAGTTTTCCCGCCTGCCCACAAGAGGAAACTATGTCGACTATCATAACTTCGTTAGGCGTCAACCCGGTGTGACTCATTTCGCGATAGAGGTCCAAAGCCTCTCTCAACCTCCCGACCTGTACGTATCCATCGATCATCGTACCCCAAGAAACGACGTCCTTTTCCGGAATACCCCCAAACAAATCCCTTCCCAGATCAACCAGACCAGCCTTCATGTATCCATTCAACATCACGTTCCAAGAAACCACATTTCTCTCCGGCATTTCATCAAACAAAACCCGAGCATCATCGAGACACGAGCTCGAGCAGTAAGAAAGAAGTAAGTTAGTCGATACGATAACAAGCTCATCAAGACCGAGTTTCAACACCAACCCATGCAAGAACATGGCAGTTCTCCTATCACTGCTTTGTGCTCGAGCATACGCCTGGATAACACTAGCCATCGTCACATCTCCAGGGACCACCCCCGACGACCTCATATCCCTAAATAGCCCGATCGCGTCCCCGTAGCACTCGTTCTGAGCCAGGCCCTTGATCATCGTCGTGTACGAAACAGAGTTTCTCAGCGGCATTTTCGCAAACACTTCTCGGGCGTCGTTCAAACGGCCGTGTTTCAAGTAACCCGCCAGCATAACGTTGCACGAAACGTAATCCAGGTTCCGGGCGGCGGCGAATATCGACTCCGCGCACGAGAGATGCCCTGTTTTCGAGTACATGCTGATCAAGCTGTTTTGGACGAAGACATTGGAATCGAGCCCAGATTTGAGAATGAGGCAGTGCAGCTGCTGGCCGTGAGGGGTCAGCGAAGGGGACGAGGCGACGGATTTGAGAGCTGAAACGAGTGTGAATTCCATGGAATTGGGATTGTTCTTGATGAGGGTTTGTGTGCAGAGGCATTTGAAATGGGCGTGGAGAGGCGTGGCTCTTTTGGGTCTGCAAGCGATGTTCATTAGGTGTTGTTGGAAGAATTCAAAGTTTCAGTTTGAAAAGAATTGCCGATGGTTGATTCGTTCGGCATTGTAGGTGACGATCATACTTCATTTGTATAGAAAGCAATCACAATAGTCGACTACTATCACTTCAAAATCGAGATTTACCCATAAATTTAAATGTGTAAATGCAAAAAAAATCTAGCATATAAAAAATAAGACATCTCCAACCGAGAAACCAAAACTTAAACTCGTTTAGTTGTAAGTTTACAGTAATTTGACTTCAACCGAACTCAAAATAAATTTAAGTTAACGTTTACTTTAACCGAGAAACTAATACTTTAAACGTAAACTAATATTTAAAAAATATTATTTTAAGTTAGAGTATTAGTTTCTCGGTTAAATTACTGTAAACGTAAACTTAAACTTATTTTGAGTTCGGTTGGAGTCAAATTATTGTAAACTTAAACTTATTTTGAGTTTAAGTTTTGGTTTCTCGGTTGAAGATGACCTAAATATAAGTATTTTTTGTGTGGGTTCGACCCATAAACCTATAATAAGTTTATGTTTTGATATCGGTTGAAAGCATTTCCGCTACTCCAAAATAGGTTTTTGGTATCGGTTGGAGATGCTCTAAGCTCATCTCCAACCGAGAAACTAAAACTTAAACTCAAAATAAGTTTAAGTTTAAGTTTACAGTAATTTGACTCCAACCGAACTCAAAATAAGTTTACGTTTACGTTTACAATAATTTGACTCTAACGAGAAACTAATACTCTAACTTAAAATAATATTTTTTAAATATTCTTCTTATATAATCATTTATAACTCGTGGAGTAACTGTTTAACTGCTCCATATTGATGCAAATAAAATGACACACCTCTTGACATCGAAAGTTAATATAGCAAATAGGAATTAGATCTTACTAACACATCTCCGATACATAATAATAAACGAAAAACGAAAATGGTTAAAAACTACAATATCTTTAAGTTGCACATTCCAATCACTTACCAAATACAAATGACGAAAATGGTTAAAAACTACAATATCTTAAAGTTGCACATTCTAATCGCTTACCAAATACAAATGTTCTAACAAAAAGCACAAGAAAGAAAATTGACGAAAAAATTCAGAAGAAAAACTCGTTTGAGGAACATGGAGATAATGATATGAGGTTAAAACTCATTCACGAGATGCTACTTCTAATGTATACACATTTCATACACTACTATCAACATCAATGTTATATCCCTAGAGTTTGATGTCATATCAATCATTAGTAACCGAGAAATTGACAGCTCAATACTCATGAAAATGTTCACAAACAACGTTTTCAACAAATACCTTCGTCAACATCAATGTTATATCCCTAGAGTTTGATGTCATATCAATCATTAGTAACCGAGAAATTGACAGCTCAATACTCATGAAAATGTTCACAAACAACGTTTTCAACAAATACCTTCGTTATTACAAATGGTTGATATGCCATCAAACTATTTCATCAAAATCTAACCTAACAGATTTCATCAAAATCAATAACAAACATGCCCAGAAATTTCATCAAAATCTAACATAATAATGCAAATGAAATGAAGTAAATAATACGCGACAATATGTTACTACTAGACTTGGCATCAAATAATGTCTTAAATTATATTCTCAAAATTAATGTTACTACTATATTCTCAAAATTAGTGTTACTACTAAATAATACGAGATAATAATGCGAATGAAATGAAGTAAATAATACGTCGACAATATGTTATTACTAGACTTGGTATCCAAATTTTTAATACCAAAATATATTCTCAAAATTAGTGTCTTATAAAAAAAACAAAACTATGAGAAAAAACAATAAAAATATCATCATCAAACAAACATTACGAGAGAAAAAACTTACCCTATCATCATCAAAATAGATACGTGAGTTTCGTAGTAGCAAAAGTCGAAGAAGACGGAAACATCAAGGAAAAAGTCGAAGAAGACCGGAAACATCAAAAGCGCGGCACCTGTGATGTGCAGGAACTGAAATTAATTAATAAAACATTTAATAAAAAGATTGAGTAACTGCTGGAAACATTTAATGAAAATACGACTTAAAAACCTTTGCTTTCAATTATCAATGATTATTCTATATATTTTCATGTGTTCCGCATATTATAAGAGAAAAGAATGATACGATATAATGGAAAGTGTAAATTGTTATATTTTTATTCTCCACACATTTTTTTTCTCTCCACATAAATGATTGTTATTTTTTTGTTAAGTTTTATATAAATATGTAAAATGCTTTTTGATTATTTTTGCTCTTTTTGATTATTTTTGCTCTGACACAATTATTATTTTTGGACTTATATATATAATTAACTTTTATATAAATATGTAAAAAAATTTTTAATTATTTTTGCTCCACACAATTATTATTTTTTACTTATATATAATTTACTTTTATATAAATATGTAAAATGATTTTTATATAAACTATGTTAAGGTATAAAATTATATTTTATTCTTAATTTATTTTTTACATATAATAATTATTTTTGTTCTCAACACATTTATTATTTGTGTGTCTATATATAATTTACTTTTATATATTTATTATTTGTGTGTGTCTATATATAATTTAAATTGAATAAGTATGTTAATTATAAAATTTATTTTATCTTCAATTTATTTTTCCAAGCAAAATTATATTATTGTTTTTTTGTGCTCCATACATTTATTATTTGTGTGCTCCATATAAAAATTACTTTTATATAAATATTTAATAAGTAATTATATTTTATTCTCAATTTATTTTACACACATAAATATGATTGTTATATTTTTATTATTTTTGTGCTTAGACATATTTATATTATTATTTTTTGCTTTACACAATTATTTGTACTTATATGTATAATTTACTTTTATATAAATATGTAAAATACTTTTCATTTAAACTATGTTAAAGTATAAAATTATGTTTTATTCTCAATTAATTTTTCACATATAATAATTATTTTTATATAATTTACTTTTATATAATTATTGAATAAGTATGTTAATTATAAAATTATATTTTATTTTCAATTTATTTTTCCTCACAAAATTATATTTTTGTGTGGTCCACACATTTATTATATGTGTACTCCATATATAATTTATCTTTATATAAATATTGAATAAGTATGTTAAGTATAAAATTATATTTTATTCTTAATTTATTTTTATACTATGCATATATAGTTATTAAGGCTCTTGAGATCTAATTAGTACTGATAATCTTATATGTTTGTTTACTAAATAAAAAAAAAGTTAATTTATAATAATTACAAAAACAATCAGCTCTTTGCTTTATATGTTTGTGTACTAAATATAAAAAAGTTAATTTATAATAATTACAAAAACAATTTATATGTTTGTTTACTAAATATAAAAAAGTTAATTTATAATAATTACAAAAACAATCTGATGAGGCGGTCGGGCGCCGTGGATCTCGCCGATCCAGTCGGAGGCGATGATGATGAGGCGGTCGTGGTGCAAGGCGAGGCTCAGGCTCAAGGAGGCGATGACGATGACGCGGTCGTGGTGCAAGGAGGAGGCGGCGATGCTCAGGCTCAAGGCGGCGATGAGGATGAGGAGGAGTTTGTTCAAGGAGGAGGAGGCGAGGCTGTGGAAGTTATTGGCAATGTTGTGCCAGCGCATATCGAGATTACCCCCGATGTGGTTATGGATGACCCCGATCTGCCCCTTCCCGATGACTTAACGTAAGTAAATCAATGCCTAGCTATTGTATTTCGATTCGATTTCGCCCTAATTTTGATTTCGCCCTAATGCCTAGCTATTGTATTTCGATTTCTCCCTAATTTCAATAAAAATCAAATTTCGATTTTAAGCTTTGTTATTAACTATTAATTAAAATTTTCAAGCTTATTATGGAGAAAAATTTAACTGCAAATTATATGCATGGCCATTACATTTACATCCCAAAAGCAACAGGTAGCGACTTTTCCCCGCATTCATGCTGAAGAGCATGACATCTTCCTGCGTTTTCGTGACTCAAGTCTACTTAGCGGTGGTGTGTTCACCTTAAAGCTGATGATGCATGATAACCACGGGAACCGAAGGCTGACTATGGGATGGGCAAGACTGAGGGGTCCATCACTGCATCCAGGCAGCCACATAAGGATCTGGAGTTCCCTATCAACTGATTGTTATTATTTTGATGCTGATGATGATGGTTAGTTTGGTCTTTTTTTGGGTTTGAACTTTGTGTTGTTTTGTGTTGTTTTCAGAACTTTGTTTTGAACCTTGTTTTTTAACTTTGTTTTTGAACTTTGGGTTGTTTTGCAGAATATAAAAAAACCAATTTGTACATTAAATGACTTAAAAACCTTTGCTTTTTTGTTTGTACATAGGATATTACATTGGATATAGAATTATGGCGAATGTTTGTAACACTTCAATTATAGCGAATTGTACAAAATAATTATGGCGAATGTACAGAGATTTGTACAATTATCATAGATTAAGCAATTTGTACATTGTATTAAATAATTATGGCAAATGTATAGAGATTATTTGTACATAATAATTATAAATGTAAAGATCAGGTCTCAGGGCGAATTGTTTTTTATGTACCAATGTAATATTATTACACATTGGTAAATATAGAGGGGCATAATTTAAATGTGTAAATGCAAAAAATTCTAGCATATAAAAAAACCGCTTTGTACACTAAATGACTTGAAAACCTTTGCTTTCGATTATCGATGATATTACATTGCATATAGAATTATGGCGAATGTAACATTCAATTATGGCGAATGTTTGTAACACTTCAATTATAGCGAATTGTAAAAAATAATTATGGCGAATGTACAGAGATTAAGCAATTTGTACATTGTATTAAATAATTATGGCAAATGTATAGAAATTATTTGTACATAATAATTATAAATGTAAAGATCAGGGCGAATTGTTTTTTATGTACCAATTCTAAAAACAATAGGGAATGTTTTTTATTTAATGAATATTTTATCTTTGTCGAATCTTTTTAATGTAGGGAATGTAGTTTTTTTATGTTTGTAATGTCAATTTGGGAGTAACTAAAAAAACCAGGTAAGCTTCCAAAACAAAAATGGGGTTTGGTTTTGCCTTAAATTTTAGAAGTTAGACTCCAATATTTTATGAACGTGTTCCTTATATGTTTTTGCTTGTATAAATGGGAATAAATATAAAACGGAATCAAACATCTCGGGCAAATAAAAATGGAAGCATGAGAATTGTTGAAGAGTTTAAACTAATGAACGTACCAATTAGTAGGGCAATTTCTTCTGTTTTGGTATGTGTACTACAATACTTCAGATTAGAACAAATATTTGAGTGACACCTTTTAGATTCATGGTCTTTTCTTGTATTTATCGTCTTTTCTTGTAGGTTGTGGGTTTCTTGTATTTATCTTCTTTTCTTGTAGGTTGTGCTTTGAGAAGATTTGAGAAGAGAAGAAGACTAGAACAATCTAATCGAAAGTGTAGAGGTGCTAAATGTGTTGTTTAAGGTCAATTTCATCCCCTTGTATTTATCTTCTTTTCTTGTAGGTTGTGCGTTGAGAAGATTTGAGAAGAGAAGAAGACTAGAACAATCTAATCGAAAGTGCAGAGGTGCTAAATGTGTTGTTTAAGGTCAATTTCATCCCCACTGCATTGCAAATTACTTATCCTTAATAATGAATCAATATTCCCAACTCTCAGGTTTCCAAGCTCTTCCCAGAGTTTACCTTTATATAAATATTGAATAAGCATGTTAAATATATTTTATTCTCAATTTATTTTTACACATAAATACATAAACATGATTGTTATATTTTTATTATTTTTGTGCTTAGATATTTTTATAAATTTTTGTTTCATTCTCCTTCCATCATGTAAAATGATTGTTATGTACAAAATTATATTTTAATTACAATTAAAATATATTATTATTTTTTGCTCCACACAATTTTATATAAATATGTAAAATACTTTTTATTTAAACTATGTTATGGTATAAAATTATGTTTTTTTCTCAATTTATTTTTCGCATATAATAATTATTTTTATATAATTATTGAATAAGTATGTTAATTATAAAATTATATTTTATCTTCAATTTATTTTTCCACACAAAATTATATTCTTGTTATATTTTTGTGTGCTATATAATTATTGAATAAGTATGTTAATTATAAAATTATATTTTATATATAATTATTGAATAAATATGTTAATTATAAAATTATATTTTATGTTCAATTTATTTTTCTATACAAAATTATATTTTTGTGTGCTCTACACATTTATTATGTGCTCCATTTATAATTTATCTTTATATAAATAGTGAATAAGTATGTTAAGTATAAAATTATATTTTATTCTTAATTTATTTTTATACATATAATTATTAGTTGTTGTGTGATGCATATATAAGTTATTAAGGCTCTTGAAAATCTAGGTTGGCTGGATAATCTTATATGTTTGTTTACTAAATATAGAAAAGTTAATTTATAATAATTACAAAAACAATCGGAATTTCTAACCGTATGACACTACGTTAATTTTACTGTCCAACGGAAAACAATCACTCTTTGCTGATAAATTCTTCTCGGTGATGAATACACTACTAGGTGTTTTGGAATTTGAAATTGTTGCCTAGTTAACAAACCACTTGTGACAAGGTCCTGTAATCACTCTTGGAGTCAACGATAGCGGATGGATCAGTAGAGGTCCGAGTGCCTCATCCACTTTCTCTCTGATTGAATGAACTCTTCACATATTACAACCACAAAGGTCAAAATGTATGTGGCTCATCAAAGTCCAAAGTCCAAAAAAGAAACACTCCAATGCATCTACAATCCCTCTGACATCTATGAGAATCATACCAGATCTGGTATTGAAGAATGACCCAACAAACTGTAGTAGCTGGTTGAAAAGCTCGTGATAAGGCTTTTTCGGAACCAATGGAACCCCAAGCATCGTAAAGTTCGAATTAATGAGCGGTTTGGTTCCGATCAAATAAAGATCGTTGATGGTTGGAGAGCTAGCTAGTCTGTTAGCTTGATGATGCTGTGTGATTTTCATTCCTCATGCGCTGTTTTGTATATCATACTTTTTTTTTTTCTATTTGATTGAGTTTTACAAAAAAACCGTTGAAGTGGAATGTTAGGAACACACTGAGTCACTATGATTATAATTTATAAGTTTTACGCGCAAATAAAGTAATTTGAGTCCTCCTAGATGGTAATTAATTAAAAGGTAATGACGTTAAGTTTACACCTGTATGGATAACTGAAATCCTTTAATAAGTAACTCGATTTCATCATCAGGCCAGTGGCTTCTTTGCAATGCCATATATATGTTAGGACAAAAATATGGTATGAATGTGAAGCTGGATTTCTAGGATGTCAAGCCGAATATTTTCCATATCTACGATGCGAGGATCTTTCAGTTATTCTATTATCCATTTTAGCATTTAAAACATTGCATTGAAAATTCTCCTAGAAAAAGCAGTGCACGAAGACAGATGATCTTACCTAGAAATAAAAAAAAAATTTACCTTTTCGAAGAGGAAACCGGCGGCGCCACCCTAGTGTCTGTAATGAGAACACCCTATGGACCCGGCAGTGTATATTTTATGTGTGAATTAAAATTGAATAGTTGATATTCTTTTAAAATAATTATTTAGGTAATAAAAAAGAAAACTAAGACAAAAGAATACTATTACAATATTACCTCAATTCTAACTAATTATACACATTTTTTTATAATTTATAAAAAAAAATGTATAATTAATTGAGACTAAAGTAATATTTTTTTTGAAATAAAAGTAGTTGTGTAAAAGTAAAAAAATAGTGAAAATTTAAGACTATATTTATATTTTAAAGGGAAAAGGCAAGTAAAACTATTTTTTATAAAGTGGGACTAAATTTATATTTAATAAAGTGAAAAAGCAAGAAATTATTTTTTATAAAGTGTGAAGATATAACGTGTATGAAATAAAAAGAAAATGTAAAGATATTTAAGAGAAAGTGAGTACTTTCATTTTTCACTTAAAAATATAATTATAATTTTATTTTATTCACTCACTTCTTAAACTTTACTTACAAAACCTTGTAACAAAAATAGTAAATTAAATTAAAACGAGAGGGTACTTATCATAAAAGCATTGGTATTGTGTTGATTTTTTGCAACTATACATCCATAAGAAATACTTGTTAAAGAAGATTGATATGAGAATCACTGAAGATAGGCCATATCAATCGTGATCAATCACCTTTATTTTGTACAACCATATTAGTGGATTATTATTAGGAGTTTTAATTTTATTTATAGATTAGATTAACTTACCTTTGTAATATTATTGTAAAACTTTTTTATATACGTAATGTAATAATCCACAGAGGTGTGTGGAGTTATTCAAACCTTTTTATGGTATCAGAGCAGAAAGGTTAACACAAAAAAAAAAAAAAATCGATTGATATGGCTCCCACCGATAACAATGGCATCACCGCCGACTCTCTTCTTCCTTTCACCACTTTACTTCATATGATTACCATTAAATTGTCGTCATCAAATTATCTACTGTGGAAAAGCCAAATAATGCCGATTCTCGAATCGCAAAAGCTTCTTCCGTATGTTGATGGCTCTTGTCAATCTCCGCCGGTGAATGAGGATCAAAAATTACGTATGCTCCTTAATACGTCTCTCACCGAAGAAGCTATGGCAGTAGTTGTGGGCTGCGACACTGATCGTGCGGTTTGGTTAGCCCTTGAATCTACTTTTAGCCATCCATCTGAATCGCGCGGCCTTGGTCTTCGTGCTGATCTCGAGAATTTGTCCAAAGGATCCATGTCAGTCCATGAATTTGCTCGCAAATTCAAATCACTTTGTGACCAATTGGTTTCAATTGGAAAGCCGGTTGCCGAATCTGACAAATCTCAGTGGTTCCTCCGCGGGTTGGGCATTGAGTTTTCAAATTTCTCAACGGCTCAAATGGCCCTTAGTCCAGTTCCTACATTTTCCGTCTTTATTCATCGTGCTGAAGCACATGAAATATTCCAACGGTCTTTGGCTCCTGCAGCTCCTTCTCCGGCTGCTTTCACCGCCCATCATCAATCTGCCCGTCGAAACTATTATTCTTCGGGAAATCGTGGCGCTGCATCTCAAGGACGTGGAAACTCAGGATCCACTAGAAATCATGGTGGAAACACTGGAAACTCGAACCAAGTTCGCAACCACAATGGCCAGAAACACAACAATAATCGTGGAGGTAAACAATCTTATGTCCCCAAATGTCAACTATGTGAACAGGAAGGGCATAAGGCAAATAGATGCCCAAATTTCACTTTCAGTAGGAACAATGAAGCAAATCTAGCAGAGGCATTTAACGCTTCATGTTCTCTTTCCGATGCAAATGCTTCGGACTGGTATCTAGACTCTGGTGCTTCCGCTCACATGACATCAACTTCAAATAATGTTCAATCTGCTACCCCATACAACGGTAATAATCGTGTGGTTGTTGGTAATGGACATTTACTCCCTATTACTCATATTGGTCATCGTCCTATTGCACCCAGTATTAAATTGAATGACGTTCTTGTGGTCCCGAAACTTACTCGAAATCTATTATCAATTAGTCGACTAACACAGGATTATCCCGTTAATAGGGTTTTCTCTAATGATTCATTTGTTGTTCAGAATCGAGTGGATGGAACAACTCTGGCAACAGGACGACGTGAAGGTGGCCTTTACCTCTTGAATCATGTTCACTCTGCACTTTTGGCAGATTTTAATAATAAAACCCGGAAAGGGTCGTTTAAATTGTGGCATGAACGTTTAGGCCATGTCAATTCTCGTATCATTTCCATTTTAAATAAACAGAGGCATTTATCTGTTACATCAATTTTACCAAATCCTGTCGTTTGTGGTTCTTGTCAATTTGCAAAAAGTAGCAGGTTACCTTTTGGGTTGGATAACAAACGTGCACGTCAGCCGTTGGAATTGGTTCATTGTGATATATGGGGTCCGGCACCTATTACATCTGTCTATGGGTATCGGTATTATATCATATTTGTTGATGATTACTCTCGTTTTGTTTGGCTATACCCTATGAAACTGAAATCTGAAAGTTATGACATATTTCTTCGTTTTCAACTCCTAGTGGAAAATCAGCTTGCCCATAAAATAAAAATATTTCACAGTGATGGTGGCGCAGAATTTCTCAATCATCGGTTTCAATCGCATCTTATGTCGAAAGGAATTCATCACCAGATCTCATGTCCTTATACACCATCACAAAATGGACGAGCTGAGCGAAAACACCGTCATATAACAGAGATCGGGTTAGCCATGCTATTTCACTCTAAAGTACCAATGCGCTATTGGTTTTCGGCTTTTACATCTGCTGTTTTTACAATAAACCGATTGCCTACACCTTTGTTGGATGATGTTTCCCCTTACGAAGTCTTATTTGGCATTGCACCAAATTATGATAATTTCCATCCATTTGGTTGTCGTGTTTATCCTTGTCTCAGGGACTACATGCAACACAAATTTATACCTCGAAGTCGGGCATGCATATTTTTGGGATATAGCTCTCGCTACAAAGGTTTTCTTTGTCTTGATGAGTCCAGCTCTCGAATTTACATATCTCGTCATGCCAAATTTGATGAATTACATTTCCCTTATTGATAAGGATAAAATCAAATAATATATTTTATTTTTAGTATATATTATGTACTTATTATTTCGTATATTTCTCCCTAATTTATTGGGATTCTGTTGTATTTGTAAAGCTATTTATACGAGTAATACAACATCACCAAACTCATTCGGTGATTTCTTAATTTCTCTACTCTCTCTCTTTATTCTTTCATGGTATCAGAGCACCGATTCTAAACCTAATTTTCGCCCACCTTCTTCCGCAACAGATTTTTTTTCCTCTTCCTTCTAATAGCTTCTTCTGATTCTCTACCGGTTGCAACCATGCTCAATATGGTCGCTGCCATCAAGTTGAATGCTACGATTTTTCTCCCTTGGCGTCGTCAAATTATGCATATGGCAGAATGCTTTGATTTGATGGGCTTTCTCGATGGTACCGTGGCTATGCCTTCACCAACCCTCACCTCTGCAGACGGTACCACATCGGTTAACCCTGGTCACGCGTCTTGGAGGATGAAAGATCGAAAACTTCTAAGTGTTATTTACTCCTCCCTCTCTGAAGATGCTGCCTCAGAGGTGATCGATTCATCCACGTCTCGTGATACATGGCTGACCCTCGAAGGTATATTTTCCTCCTCTTCACGCCAATATCAACTTCGGGAGGACCTTCTCTCTCTCCGTCGCGGGGATTCTTCTGTCGATGACTATGGTGAGAAGTTTAAACTTCTTTGCAACCAATTGAGTGCAATCGGTTGCCCCGTGGCAGACGTCGATAAAAGTCATTGGTTTCTACGTGGCTTGGGTGTTCAATTCTCGGGCTTCGCGGACACTCGTATGGCTCTCTCTCCGATTCCAGAATTTAGAGATCTATTGACTCAAGCCAAGCGTTATGATGGTCTGATCCGAACCATGGAGGGTTCGACTTCTCAGGCTGCCTTCACTGCTGTCCGCGCACCTCCACCACTTCTGCAGCAGCCTCTGCCGCAGCATCTGCAGATTCTGCCACAACAACCTCTACAGCAGTCTCTACAGAACTTGCCACAGCAACCCTTGCCGCAGTCTATACATACCCTGCCACAGCAACCCTTTCCGCAGTCTCTACATAACCTGCCACAACAACCACCCCTGCCTCATCATCTGCTGCAGTACCTACCGCCTCATCTGCAACAGTCCCTGCAGCAGCACCTGTCACAGTACATGCAGCAGCCTCTACCGCAGCCCCTACCGCAACAACATGGGCAGTCTAGTGGAGTCCTTCCCTCATCAGCTTCTGCTAGCGGTCGTGGTCGTGGCCATTCTTCCCAATCTAGTGCTACCGCTTCGCAGAACGGGGGGCGCAAATTCATACCTCGCTGTCAGATCTGTCGTGGCGAGCATTATGCCGATAAATGTCCCAAGTTTCTCAATGCTTGCCAGGCTAACCCCTCTGCAAATTTGGCTCAAGCATTTACATCTTCTTGCAATGTGACTGATTCTACTCCTGATTGGTATCTTGACTCGGGTGCCTCTGCACACCTGACAAATCAGCCTGCTGCTCTGGACTCCTACGAGCCTTATTCTGGTAACGGATCAGTTATTGTTGGTAATGGGAATGCTTTAAATATCTCGCATATTGGTTCTCTTAAATTGTCAGCTGATGTTAATTTGTTGGATGTCTTGGTGGTTCCCCATATCACCAAAAATCTTTTATCCATCAGTAAATTAACCTCTGATCTTCCTGTCGATGTTATATTTTCTGATAAGATCTTTGCCATTCAGCACCGGGTGACAAAGCAAATTCTAGCTCAAGGGAAGTGTGACAAGGGTTTATACCTGCTTGAAAAGGGCACACCAGCTTTGGTGGCTGCTGTCAAGAATAAAGTTTTGCAAGCCAGTTTTGATTTGTGGCATCTTCGTTTGGGGCATGTCCCATTTTCAGTTATTTCGTTATTAAATAAACTTGGTCATTTATCTGTTACTTCTGTTTTGCCGAACCCTGATATTTGCTCCTCTTGTGAGTTGGCAAAAAGCAAGAAACTTCCCTTTACATTAAATGAAAAACGTGCTGCCCACGTCCTTGACTTGATACATTGTGATTTATGGGGTCCTGCCCCTGTTACTACATCTGATGGATTTCGTTATTATGTTGTTTTTGTGGATGATTTTTCGCGCTTCACGTGGGTTTATCCTTTGCGTGCTAAATCGGATTTTTATGCCACCCTTGTTCGATTTCACGCTTTTGTTTGCACTAAGTTCTCTCGCAAAATCAAGATTTTCCAGAGTGATGGTGGCACAAAATTTGTGAATTCAAGGGTTCGGGAATTTATGCAAACGCATGGCATTCATCACCGGCTCTCATGCCCCTATACACCACAACAAAATGGTAGGGTTGAACGTAAGCATCGTCATATCTCTGAAACTAGTTTATCAATGTTGTTCCATGCCCATGCCCCTGCATCTCTTTGGTTCGATGCATTCGCTACTGCTGTTTTTGTCATCAACAGGCTGCCTTCTACGGTGCTGCACAATACCTCTCCATTTGAGATCCTCTTTGGCGAGGCTCCCAATTATGCTACCTTCAAACCATTTGGGTGTCGCGTGTTTCCTTATCTCCGAGACTATGCTGCCCACAAGTTAGAACCTCGTAGTCGACCTTGCATTTTCTTGGGATATATCACCATTTATAAGGGATTTCGCTGTTATGATCCGGACTCCTCTCGCGTCTTCACCACTCGCCATGCCCAGTTTGATGAACGGTGTTTTCCATTCTCTCGGAGTCCGTCTACAACTTCTATTTCGGAACTTGATGTTTCGACGTTCTTGGATACCACGATCAGCTCATCACCTGCTCCGCCTAGTCGTCTGTCTATCCAACCGGCCCCTGCACCCATCCGTGTCCTTCCTGTTCCGGATGATTATGCTCCAGCACCTGTCGAACATTCTGCCGCAGCCCCTACTGCAGCCCCTGCCGCAGCATCTGTTCAGTCTTCTGTTGTGCCACCTGCCGCAGCCTCCCCTATTGTGACAACTGCTGCAACCTCTGTTGCACCTTCTGTCCAGCAGCCTGCTGCAGCCTCTACCACAGCACCTGCCGCAATGCCTGTTCACCAGCCTGCCGCAGACCCTACCGCAGCACCTGCTGCGACAGCTCCTATGGTCTCGTCGACCCATCCAATGACCACTAGAGCGCGTGCCGGAATTTTCAAGCCTCGGTATCCTGTTGACATAGCGACAACTGCCTTGCTCTCTGCTCTTGTTGCCACCTCTGAACCTCGGGGTTTCAAGTCTGCTGTAAAGCATCCTAAATGGCTTGATGCTATGCAAGAAGAGATTGATGCACTAAAATCAAATAAAACTTGGGATTTGGTACCTCGTCCTCCTGACACAAACATTGTTGGTTCGAAGTGGGTTTTTCGTACGAAGTTCCATGCAAATGGCTCCATTGAGCGTCATAAAGCCCGTCTTGTCGCTCAAGGTTTCACCCAAATTCCAGGTACTGATTTCCATCATACGTTCAGTCCGGTTGTTAAGGCTGCCACTGTCCGCATCATCTTGGCTCTCTCTGTTCAGCATCATTGGCCTCTACACCAGCTAGACGTCAAAAACGCATTTCTCAACGGCGTTCTTGACAAACCCGTTTTTATGGCTCAACCTCCTGGCTTTGTGGACCCGCGGTTCCCTGATCATGTATGTCGACTAAAAAAGGCTTTATATGGTCTTCGTCAAGCCCCTCTTGCCTGGTACAATCGGTTCAGTGCCTATCTTTCAGGCCTTGGGTTTCTTCAATGTCGCAGCGACTCTTTCCTTTTTCATTTCCATAGAGGTACCTCGATTATTTTCCTCTTGCTATATGTGGATGACATCATCGTCACGGGGAATGATCCTTCTCTACTTCAGCAGTTTATTTCACGTACACGTCGTGAATTTGCCATTAAGGATCTTGGTCGTCTGAATTATTTTCTTGGGCTCGAAGTATCACATACTTTAGATGGTTTATTTGTTGGGCAAGCGAAGTATGCTCACGACATTCTTGAGCGTGCCCAATTATTGGATGCTAAGCCTGTTGCTACTCCCTTGGCCGCCGGAGAGACTCTTCTTCGGGATGGATCTCCATTCCATGACCCCACTTTGTATAGGTCTCTTGTCGGTGCTCTTTAGTATTTAACTGTCACTCGTCCGGATCTCTCGTACGCCGTCAGCTCTGTCAGCCAATTTCTTCAAACACCTACGGAGAATCATTATTTGGTTGTCAAACGCATTCTTCGTTACGTCAAAGGTACTATACACTTTGGGCTTTCCTTCAAACGCAGTGCTGACATTTCTCTCTTGGGTTATTCTGATGCTGATTGGGCTCGATGTATTGACACTCGGCGTTCTACTTATGGCTACTCTATATTTCTCGGAGGTAATCTTATTTCATGGAGTGCCAAGAAACAACCGACGGTTGCTCGCTCCAGCTGTGAGTCCGAGTATCGAGCTATGGCTAATGCCGCCGCCGAATTAGTATGGGTGACAAATCTTCTACATGAGCTACGGTCTCTACCTGCTACCACACCTCTTCTATTGTGTGACAATAAAAGTGCTTTGTTTCTTAGTCAGAACCCTATTGCCCACAAACGAGCTAAACATATTGATCTGGATTATCACTTTGTTCGAGAGCTCGTCTTTTCGGGCAAGCTCGTAACTCGATTTGTTCCATCTCACCTAAAGCTTGCCGACATCTTCACAAAAAGCTTACCGTGACCCGCCTTCGAGTTATTGCGTTCCAAGCTTTGCGTCTGTCTTCATCCCACGCAGCGCTTGACGGGGGGTGATAAGGATAAAATCAAATAATATATTTTATTTTTAGTATATATTATGTACTTATTATTTCGTATATTTCTCCCTAATTTATTGGGATTCTGTTGTATTTGTAAAGCTATTTATACGAGTAATACAACATCACCAAACTCATTCGGTGATTTCTTAATTTCTCTACTCTCTCTCTTTATTCTTTCACTTATGTTCAAGATTCTACGGAGCAATCCATTCATACATTGGAGTTTAGTGCTTTTTTGGAATCTCGCCCGAGTTGTCATCCGAATGTTTGTCCAGACATT
This sequence comes from Euphrasia confusa, assembly GCA_954870475.1. Lineage (NCBI taxonomy): Eukaryota > Viridiplantae > Streptophyta > Magnoliopsida > Lamiales > Orobanchaceae > Euphrasia > Euphrasia confusa. Next base: position 2,350,001 of record OX940969.1, on the reverse strand, counting down.
GTTGAACATTCTCAATCAGACAACAACCCATGTCCTCTTTGCACTACTGTACCTGCTCCAAACCATGATTTCCAAATAGCCCCTAACTCCTCTAGTGTGCCTGCTGCTAACACATCTCCAGAAACATCACGGCAAATAGTTCTTCCTACTCAATCAACACATCACATGCAAACAAGGGCAAAATATGGAATTGTCAAGCCAAAATATCCATCACTTCTTGCTGAAGAGTCCAGTAGCCTTATACATGCCTTACTTACTACCAAAGAGCCCAAAGGATACAAATCGGCAGCAAAAAATCCTAAATGGGTTCAAGCAATGAATGAAGAAATTGATGCCCTTAAAACCAATGACACTTGGGATCTTGTTCCTCGTCCTACGAAAACAAATGTCGTGGGTGCAAAATGGGTTTTTCGAACTAAGTACAACTCAAACGGTACTATCGATCGTCTTAAAGCTCGCCTTGTTGCTCAAGGTTTTACTCAAGTCCCAGGTTTGGATTTCACTTACACTTTCAGTCCTGTGGTTAAAGCATCAACAGTACGTATTGTGTTATCCATTGCCGTCATGCGTAAGTGGACTCTTCGTCAACTAGACGTCAAAAACGCATTCTTAAATGGTTTTCTCACTGAAACCGTCTTCATGGAGCAGCCCCCTGGATATGTTGATGCTCAATATCCTAACCACGTTTGTCGTTTGAAAAAGGCTTTATACGGATTAAAACAAGCACCTCGTGCTTGGTTTCAACGTTTCAGTAATTTTCTATCTTGCCTCGGTTTTACTTGTAGTCGGGCTGATACCTCTTTATTTATTTTGTCCCAAGGATCGTCCTTACTTTATCTTCTCGTATATGTCGATGATATTATTGTTACAGGAAATAATGATGTTCTTATCCAGCGACTTATTGATCGCATTCACAGGACCTTTGCAATCAAAGATTTGGGGAAATTAAATTACTTTCTCGGTTTGGAAGTCACCTACACAGCAAATGGGTTGTTTCTCAATCAACAAAAATATGTGCATGACATCTTACTTCGATCAGATTTACATGAAAGCAAGCCGGTCAGTACGCCAATGGTTGTTGGGCAAAATCTAAGTCTGTCTGGTGAGACTTTTGATAACCACACTCTTTATCGCTCTCTTGTTGGCGCGCTGCAGTATTTGACTATCACTCGACCGGACATCGCCTATGCCGTTAATACTGTCAGCGAGTTTATGCACAGCCCAACGATCGCTCAGTTTCAGGCCGTTAAAAGAATTTTACGCTATGTGAAGGGTACTGCTAATTTTGGGATCTCTTTTGTCCATGCACCTTCTTGTGATATTACCACCTACTCTGACGCCGATTGGGCTGCTTGCCCCGACACTCGACGTTCTACTTCTGGTTACTCTATTTATGTTGGGCCAAACTTAGTGACTTGGAGTTCAAAGAAGCAACAAACTGTGGCTCGCTCGAGTTGCGAATCCGAGTACCGAGCTTTAGCCAATGCTACGACAGATGTCATTTGGGTCACTCACTTGTTTCGAGACTTACGTCTCCCTATCTCCCGACCTCCGATTATTTTCAGCGACAACAAGAGTGCTATTTTTATCAGTAAAAATCCGGTATCTCATAAGCGTGTCAAGCACATTGAACTTGACTATCATTTTGTACGTGAGATGGTTGAAGCTGGAAAAGTTGTGACACAATATGTACCTACTCAGCTAAATGTCGCCGATGGGCTTACCAAAAGTCTATCTCGAGATTCATTTCAATTTTTTCGTACCAAGCTCTGTGCGGGTTCTCACCCGCCATCGCGCTTGAAGGGGGGTGTTAAAGAAGATTGATATGGGAATCACTGAAGATAGGCCATATCAATCGTGATCAATCACCTTTATTTTGTACAACCATATTAGTGGATTATTATTAGGAGTTTTAATTTTATTTATAGATTAGATTAACTTACCTTTGTAATATCATTGTAAAACTTCTTTATATACGTAATGTAATAATCCACAGAGGTGTGTGGAGTTATTCAAACCTTTTTAATACTCCTATACAGTAAAATATAGGAGTAAATATAGGCCCCTTCAATCTTTTTGCTACAGACAAATTCATTTCAACTTGTAGTCGCAGACAACTTTTATTTTCCCTGGATAATAAAAAAAACAAAAAAAGCAATATCCCCAAGAGGGTTTTAATCAACAAATCTCACCTAAATGTAAAAGTACTAGAAATAAAAGCCTCAGTATATCCATAATTTATTAAAAATATTAGTACTACCATAATTTAAGGGTTTACCCGATAAGATTTTGATCTAGGACAGATTATACAGTACAATCTAAAAGGTTAATGTAGTAGTGCTATTACTCATTAGGTTTTGCCATTGTCAACATATTAGTCTCTCTTTGTTCTTTTACCTGGAGTTGTATATTTTATCCCGAGAAACTGAGCTATGTATTTATTTATCTATTTCCACAGCTTGACGGAACTGTCGTGGCTAGCAGAGGCAACCATTCCGGTCAGAGGCGATTGTGCAAGAGCCGCTATTATGCTTTCGTGCGCAAGGACAGTCATGCATGCTTTTGTTCTCTACCATGTTCCACAGCTCCAAAGACTGCTAATCATGAATCATTAGTCTTGTATCTAGTAAGAGAAATATTCAGTTCGGTTCAATCTTCCAAAACAATCCCAAAAAGAGAACAAAAGGAAACTATGTCGACTATCATAACTTCGTTAGGCGTCAACCTGGTGTGACTCATTTCGCGATAGAGGTCCAAAGCCTCTATCATATTTACAAAAATAAGTACTATCATATTAATATGTTTTCAAATTATTTACAAAAGTAAGTACTACTTCTTCCGTCCCGCGAATGTTTGCCAACCTGGTCAACTGTTCTCTTGTTTGATCGTCGATTACTTATGATAAAAAATATATAAAAATTATAAAAAAATATTAAATAAAATTTATCATATAAATTTTATTTAATATTTTTTTATAATTTTTATATATTTTTTATCATAAGTAAACGGTCAAATAATAGAAAAGTTGACAGGTTGACAAACATTTGCGGGACGGAGGAAGTATCATATTTGTTATATACTTTAATCATATTTTAAGTATCTTAAGTAAGAGTATAAATTTACAAGTAATCTTGACCAATGTAAAAATGAAAGGCTAGATTTTGTTATTAGGAAAGATTGGTCTATGAGATGCTATTGTTGTATGTGTGATTATATGTATATTTAATATAATAAAATTAAATTAACTGTTAAAATTATATGGTGGACTTTTTATATGATGTAGTCCGCCGGAAACATTAGGAGATTTATTATGAAGAGAGGATCCCAATCCATTTTGTGTATCTAAAAGGATAGCGTTGTAATTATCGCAATCACAAAAGCCCAAAACCGGAAAACAACGAGAGAGTGATGTCAGCTAAATTTCCCAGTCCAATAATTGCTGCAAAACCAAACCTCAACTTCCCATTTCATTTCACCCCCTCCTCGATTTTAAAACGATGTCGTGTTTGGCTTCGTGCTGTGCGTCTTTGACATGCGGGCTCTGCACATCGGTCGCGTCGGGCCTCACGAAGCGGTCCGCCAGAATCGCTTACTGCGGCCTCTTCGGCGTTTCCCTAATTCTCTCTTGGGTTCTCAGAGAAATCGCTCAACCTCTCCTTAAGCACTGCTCCTGTAAGTTAATTAAATTAAAAAAATATATACTCCGTATGTTCTTGAGTGAGATTTATGGTCTTGGGGATGTGAAATTACTGGGTTCGGAATTTCGTGACGTGGGATTGTGTTATTATTTGTTCGTTATGGGTTTGCAGCTGAAAACAGAGGAGATATGTTGAAATCTGGTTTCAGTTTTCTGTATTCTTGAAATTGATTGTTTTTCTGATTGAATAAGGATACGATTTTTATTTGCAGGGATAAACACTTCAGACAACCTCTCGAAGGAATGGTTCCAAATGCAGGCTGTGCTGCGTGTGAGCTTGGGAAATTGCTTGTTCTTTGGGGTATTAGCCGTCGTGATGATTGGAGTGAAGGACCAAAACGATAGGCGTGATTCGTGGCATCACGGTGGATGGATGGCTAAGATGGTCATTTGGGCTTTGCTCTCCATCCTCATGTTTTTCCTTCCCAACGGGGTCATCGCAATATATGGTCCGTATCTCGTAGTTCATATTTACTGGTCTGATGTGTAGCTCTTTTTATGAGAGAGCTAACATTTCCTCTTTGTTTCGCTTTCGGGTTAGAGTTGTTGTGCATTTCTAACTTGATGGTTCTAGTGAAGTTGTAAAGTCTTAATTTATTAAAGCAAAAATCAAATAAACTCGTCTTATGCTTTGAAATTAGGTATAGTTACAAAAACTACCCCTGAGGTTTTTGGTACGTACGAATAAATTTGGAAATTACAAAACTGACACTCGAGCCTCGATTCCTCGTACAATGAATGGTTTCTATTTCGGCTCTGGCTCACTGTAATAGTAAGAAATATCAATATATCATAGTACGTTCACGTAAACTATAGAAGATTTGATGACCTCAGAAGGTATCATCATCGAAAGAACAATTAAGCAATAACTTTCTTTAAATTTTGCACGTGACGTGTGCATAAATTTCTAATTGGCGCCTTCATTGTTTTTGCTATTCATTAATTGTTTGTCAATATAAGTAGTGGAATGTATAATCGCCTCTTATTTTATTTGTGAACCCCTTGATCATGTGGTTTTCTTCATTAACTTTGACGCATTACTGTGTCTGTAGGCGTAATTTCGAAGTTTGGGGCCGGGTTATTCTTGTTGGTCCAGGTTTTAATACTGTTAGATGCCACACATTCTTGGAATGATTCGTGGGCCGCTAAAGATGAGCAGAAGTGGTATGTTCCAAGTATTTATGTATTTTTTTATTATCAATATTCACGTGGGTTAAGTGTTTGATCACACTCTCCATCCTATTTTCAGGTACCTTGCCTTACTTGGGGTTTCTGTAGCATGCTATATCTCGGCATTTACGTTTTCTGGGATTCTCTTCATCTGGTTCAACCCTTCTGGGCATGACTGTGGCCTTAACGTCTTTTTCCTTGTGACGACTATTATTCTTGCTTTTGTTTTTGCTGTAATCGCTTTACATCCCAAGGTAGGAGTGTGTATACATATATATTACATCACAAGTCTCGACTTTTTTAACCACCGGTGATTATTTATTCCAACAGGTCAACGGAAGCCTCTTGCCTGCATCTGTGATATCCGTATATTGTGCCTATGTTTGCTACACGGGTCTCTCTAGCGAGCCTCGAGGTTACGTTTGCAATGGTCTTCACAACAAGTCAAAAGCCGTTACATTAGGAACACTCATTCTCGGAATGCTTACCACTGTTCTTTCTGTTCTGTATTCCGCACTTCGTGCTGGGTCATCGACTACTTTCTTATCCCCTCCGTCTTCGCCTAGAGCAGGTGACAAGAAACCTCTTCTTGAGTCGGACGAGCTCGAGTCGGGCAACGGAAAGGGGAAAGCAGAAGCAAGTCCAGTTAGCTACTCGTACACCTTCTTTCACCTGATATTTGCTCTGGCCAGTATGTATTCGGCAATGCTTCTATCGGGATGGACCAGTAATTCTGAGAACCCGGACCTAATAGATGTCGGCTGGACATCAGTGTGGGTCCGTATATGCACGGAGTGGGTCACGGCTGGGCTTTATATTTGGTCCCTCGTGGCTCCTTTGCTCTTTCCTGACCGCGAGTTCTATTGAGTGTCGAATAGAACAGTTATGTATATAAATATATAGTCCAGTGTAAGAATTGGAGTGAGATTGAATATTGTGTGATGTGTGTTAATAAGTTACCAGTATTCAAATTTCATAACACAGTTGTATGAATTATGAAATGAGATCATAGTAATTACTTTTAATGACAATATTTATTTGATTTTACAAAAGAGTATCTAGATTCAAGAGCACTGGTTATTGAGTCATAAATCAGTTACCGAATAACCAATTTTTCGGCTTGCAGCTTTAGATGCGGTTTACCATCATAAAATAAGTCGGTTAGCGAAGAACCCTAATATCCATTGGCCAACTTTACATATACAGTATTAATGTAAAATCTGGGCGAGATAGAGGAGTTTCACAAACCTTCAAATTCATGCTAACCTGCGCACTCCCCCCCACCCCACCTCACCCCACCCCCCTCCGGTAACAGTTTCTCCAACGGCTTTTGTACCTGCTTCCGACTTCCATCTCCACCGCCGATATATAATGCCCCAATTCCCTCCTCTTCTCCATCATTCACATCACCATGGCTTCCTCCGTCAGAAACGTCCCCGCCACACACCACCACCACCACCCCCTCCCCTGCGCCATCATTGACATGTTCTTCCTCATCCTCTTCGTCTCCGCTATCACGATCCTGCTGATGTCATTTTCCGATTCTCTCGCTCCGATCATGCCTACTTCCGACACCATCGCCTCCTACCTCAATCTCGGCATCTACGCCATCGCGCTCGTGTTCTACTTCAGTATCGTCTGCGGCAAGAGGTCGAGGAGGTGCCGGGAGAACGGGTGCGAGGCGATGAAGGATGCAATGGAGATCGATTTTCAGATCCACGGCGAGGAGTCTCTGCGAATTAATGGGGACGATATTGACCGGCTGCCGTGGAAAGGGGGCGCCAAGAAAAGCCTGGATTACGAGTGGCTGCGCGCGGAGCTGAGGAAAATCGCCCCAGTCAACGGCCGGGCCGTGCTGATTTTCCGCAAGCCATGCGGCTGCCCTGTCTCGAAGCTCGTGGGGTGGGGGCCAAGCCGCAGCCGTAACAAGTGAGTGATTTTAGTTGTTTTTGTTTGATTATGATTCCATGAACGATGCACATAACCTGTTTGTGATTGTGTCTGTGTGGGAATTGTGGTTGAAATATATTGTTTGATTCTTGATTCCATGAACGATGCACATAACATATTTGTGATTGTGTCTGTGTGGGAATTGTGGTTGAAATGTACTGGTTGAATGTTATGTCAATAGGCTTCTACATGAATTGTGATTTCTTGGTTGCTAAGAGATTGTGTGGATGGATTACATCATAGATTAATTTTCGTTCTCTTGGGAAGTTATGGATTGTTATCGGCTATTGTTGCTATTGTTGTCTGGCACTGAATTCAACTGGTTTTTATTGGATAGTTGAATGCTAGGATGACTCTCCTATTGATCCATTGTTAGGAATATGAAATATATATTTACCTGCACTAGTTGTCTTCCCGGTCCTTCGTTTCGATCTGCTGGTCATGAGCCATTCCAAAATTGGGAAATAATATGGAAAGATGTTTTGTAGTTCTAAGAACAAAAATCATGAGGGGTGTTTATCATAGATCATACACTTTTTTGACTGACTAGAATTTGACGAGGGGCTCAAGCATCAGTAGACAGGTCAACTTCTCATATCAGGTCCCATTATTTGCTTGTAAATACTTCATAGTAGTCTCATTAGACCGTCTATTCACGCATGAAGATTTTCGTATGCTCAGGGAATGGATAAATTGTAAGGGTTCTGAGGTCCCTAGAGAAGATGTGAGAATGCTCGACTGCTCGTAGATAAAGGTCGTTATCGTAAACCTCTAGCTTTATTTAGAGCCAAAAACAAAGAAGATCCAACATCCCTGATAAGTGATAACTGAAGCAAACGAAATTTCATTTAAGGTTTTACTGGGTAGGGTAAAGGGATTTGGAAATTCATTATTTTAGATGTCTTGTGCCACTAGCTTTGTAGCTCAAGCACTCTTGATCAGATCTCGAACTTGAGTCTTTCAGTTTCTTGAAATTTATCCCCATGAGTGTAGTATCTCAGGTTGGTAATATTTAGTCGTTAAAAAAGTTTATTGATATGTTGTAGTTGATAATTTATTGCATACTGCTATTGATATGTTGTACTTTGAACTTTGAAGAGAGTTAACGAATCATAATATGAATTAAATGTTAGCCTAATCAAAATTACGTTAGATTGTTTTAGTATATACATTTCATAATATGAATTAAATGTTAGCCTAATCAAAATTACGTTAGATTGTTTTAGTATATACATTTCTCAATACCGTAACATATTGAAGTTTCTCTTGTTGAAATATCGAAATGGTAAATCATGAATTCTGTGTTTTCTACTGCTTACTCTGATTCATCATATTGATTATTGTTTCCCCGTGTTTCTTATAACTATTATTGATTCCCCTTTTTGAATTCAAATTTATATTTTCTTTTTTCGTTTTTTTCCCTATCTGATGTCATTTCAGGACTCTGGCTCTAACGGGTGGACGCGGCAATCACTGACTGGACTATGCTTGGATTGATAGCTTAGGTCTCTCATTTGCTGTGTCTGCTTCTGCCATTGGATACACGCTCGTAAACTAGGAATTTACTTTTCCTGTTCACTATTTTGCTAGATCATGAGTCTCCATGCACTATGCTGTAAAGAATTTAAAACTTAGCAACTATTGTTCGAGGAAGCATTTTCGTTTTCCATACCAAAACCGAATGGAAAGAGTCGGAGAAATAATTTCAAAGCTCTGAGATTGAGTTTTCACATTTTATGGTATATAGATCGATCTTTACTTGGATTTTATTTTCCAGAACACATTGTCTTAGGCATGAAGCTGCAGGCATTCGTGCAGTGAGACTGTCGTAGCCTATATGTTGCATTTGTCATTTGATATGATCATGTCTAACCGGCATTGGGCCATGATATCTTGTCGAGTGCTGGGTTTAAACCGTGGACATTGATTGTTGGTTCTTATACGTTTCTTTCGTGCCCCAATGGAGAGTAGAGACGGCTGAGATGAAACTAAATCGAGTGCGTGCGAAATTAAGATTCAAGATTTTCAGATAAAAAACAATACTCCATTTAAATTAACAGTAGGTCTCAATAATTGTACTACTAGTATCAAATAAAAACGTTACATCTTCTCAGAAATTTCCTATCAAAAAAAGCATAAAAACAATGGAGTAATTTATCTTCAAACACAAAGAGCCCCACCCCAACCACCCCCACCCTCCTAAGCATTCAAAAGAAGAAGAAGAATATTGTGATGGAGGTGTTTCAGTTAGTCACATCTCCAACTTCAACTTCAGATTTAAAACAACTTTGTCTTATTGCTTTTGAATCCCATTATTATACTTTAGCATCAAGTGATCAGGATTCCGTTTATTATGGACCATGGTCCAAACCATATTTGACACTCCAAATTTGTTTTGGAGCACATCAATAAAGATAGCAATTGGGATTCATTTTTATTAATGATATACTTATATTTGAGTCAAATGTTATCTTTTAAATATCTAACAGCAACAACTTCACGAGTAAACGATGTGGGATGTCACATACTCCATCGGTCGATGTGACGTCAGTGCAGTTTAATGCTCGGTCAGATGGGGTCAGATGGCTCGACCATCTCATTTGTAACGCCTCGGCCCGTTGAGGGGTCGAAGTCCGACCCTAATGGGCCGGCTCGGTTACCAATGCTTGCTGTCGGAAGTAATATTCTGACACCACTGTACCAATACTTGTCTTTTTCAGCGCACTTTGTCTTTACTTGTGCGCACCCGGGACACTTCCTAGGAGGTCACCCATCCTAGAATTACTCCAAAGCCAACACAATTAACTTTGGAGTTCTTATAGGAGGATGCCCAGAAAAAAAGATGCATCTGTTGGTATGAGTAGCATATTCAATTCCTTTAAGCCTTTGAATTTTGTGGAGCGTTACAATCACCCCACCTATTATGCGCAACGTCCTCGTTGTGCGCATTTATGTGCCCAGGACTTACAATCCGTGCAGGAATGCTCCTTGCGGGTACTCTTACTAACTTTTGGGTGGAGCATTTAGCCCCGCAAGGCACTTAGTTCCCACAATTCCGGTTGGCACCTGCTCTGATACCATTTGTAACGCTCCGGCCCATTAGGGTCGGGCTTCGACCCCTCAACGAGCCGGAGCGTTACATCATTCAAGACGAAGATTGTTATCAGAGCTATGTATCTTCTGATGCGACACATCCGTTCGGCCAACCCTTGTTATGACGCTTGCGCCTGTGGTTGCTCGATCAAGAGGTAGACCATTGTTTAAAGTGATACTTGGTTTTTTTAGGACTCAAAAGAAAAATCATGTTGACGACGCTGCAAACTTTTCATTTTGTAAGTTTAGGGCAAAAGTTACTAAAAGGTCAGATCCACAAAAGTTACTAAAAGTTTATGTGGATCGAGTCAGATCCACATAAGAATGTTGTAACCCTAAAAGGTCGGAGAACGAGTTGTAGGGTCAACATTCCTACGGCCTCAAAACAACACTTGTCTCTTCATAAGTTGTCTCATGTAACCCCACAAGCTTCACCACTTGTGATCATGCAATTGCACAACCATAACCTATGGCACCTATATGCTTGTCTATATATATTTTAATTTTTTTTACATTTTTCTTTTCTAACTATTCTCACACACACACACAAAAAAAAAAAAGAGGGGGCCATCACAATTCACAACAAATAATCACAATTCACAACCATGGAATATTTTTTGAGCTTGCATTTAGCTGGATTTTTGTTTATCAAGTAGTGATTGATTTTTTTAAAGTGTAGGGCCCAGTTGTGTTTGTGAAAGATCTTATCTTTGATTTGGTTTGCTTTAGCCTTGAGATAAGATAATCATGGCTTATGAAAACTCCTCTGCCACTCTTTTGCATGGCAATGGGACAACCATACGACATTGAAATTTGATTTTGAGCACAAAGATTAATTTAAGGGAGCGTGTTTATTTTATTTTATTTTGTTCTATTTAAAAATACATTTTTATATTCAAATACTCTAATTTAATGAGAATAAAATGTTGGTCTCGTAAAAAATTTAAATGTATAGCAGTACTTTTATATAATATTTTTAGGCATCGTATTTATTTAAAATTACAAGAGGAAAATTGTAATTGTTAAATTTATGAAAATTTTATTTAAGCTTATTAAAATGGCTCTCTTGAATGGAAAATTAGAGGATCAAAATTGCAAAAATATTTTTAAACAAGGTGACTACAATTGCAACACTCCTAAACTTAGGAAAGTAATAATTTAATTTGGTGAATATATATATATATATATATATTTATATTTGATAATTAATTGAGTTTGAGAAAGAAAAAAAGTTGGCCAAGTTGATTTTAAATTAGTCACACATGTTACTTCCTACTTCCTAGCTTGGTGATCAAACACATTATAAGTTTGATTAGTCAAGGCTAGTGTGAAAGATAGGACCTTTACAAAAACAAACACAGTTGAGGCTTCCATTAAATTTGTGGGGTACGTTGATGCCCCTAATATATACAGTATAAACTTTTTTTTTTTTTTTTGATAAAGAGGAGAGAAGAGAAATTCTACCCCCACCCGATCGGAGGTCCCTCGATCGAGTAGGATGTAAATCAAGGAATGTGCTCGAGTAGCAGACACCTGTGCGAGAGAGCCAACAGGTCGAACCCCAGGACAAACTTTCGTAATATTTCAATGAAAATTTGTCTCACCCGAGATTCGAACCCTGCGTCGCCGGGGAATTACACCCACGTCATCACAGGTCTTACCACTCGGCTATGCTCTGAGAACTTATATGTCGCCGGGGAATTACACTCAGTATAAACTTTATTTTTACATAACTTATATGTAAAAAAATTGTCACGTTAATTGAAATACATAACATCTTTAATTTTTATGTGAATACATTGTACATATAAAATTGATAAACTCCATTTTACCGAAAATAATATATATTTTTTAAAATGTACGTACCATCTAAGTGTAAATAAGTGTATATAAAAAAATATTGAAGACTTTTTAAAATTATATTGCAATATGGTTTAGAGCATGCTCAATATGGTATTGTGTGATCCAACTCATGAAATTTTGAATTTGCCCAAAGACGACATAATAATAAGTTTACGAGTAGAGCCGAGAAAATTGAGCTTACTTATTGTGAGTTAAATATTTTACTCTTAAAAAAACATCTGAATAATGTGTTTTAAGATCAAGCTTTTAACTCCACCTTAATAGAAATTTGGAAAAAACTATACATATAAATAATGTAAAACATATGATGTATTTAGGGGTGTTCATCGGTCCAAAACCGGACCGAATCGGACCGGAACCAGAATCATGAAAAATCATGACCCGAAAACCGGACCGAAATAATACCGGTCCGGATCGAACCGAACTGGTAAATTCGGGTCCGGTCCGGTTTTGGAACGAATAAAACCGAAATAATTTATAATTTTAATAAATTAAATATAAAATAATAATTAAAATTAATTTTTATATTTGTAAGTTTTAAAATTTATTCAATCAAAATAAAACATCATTTTTAAATAATAAAATATTTTAAAAATTAAAAAATATATTTTTATTTAATTATTTATAGATTATTTTGTTATATTAAGTATTAATAATTTAATATATAGTGAAAATTTTAATTAATACAAAAATTATATTTGATAAATATAACAATTTTTATATTAAAAAATAAATAATTTAACAAATTTTTTTTCATATATAACAATTTATATAGTAATAAGTTAAATCCGTTCCAATCCGATCCGGATCGGATTTTATCGATTTTTAACTGAAATTGAACCGAAAATCGGAATCTCACTTTCAATCGAACCGAAAATCGGTCCGAAATTTTACCGGTCCAAACCATTTTATGAACAACCCTATATCAAATCCTCAAAACAAAAAAGTAACTAATTGTCCAAAACAAAGAGAAAAAACTATACATATAAATGGAAAACAGATGATGTGTTAATACATGTCAAATCTTGAAAACAAAGAAGAATTAATTGTCCAAAAAAAGATAAAATGTAAGCGTCTAATGTAGATTTAGATAAGGTTTATGCACGTGATGCATGTGTACTTATAGGGTACACAATGTCCCTACAATTAGCCCTCAAAAAGACATCACCAATTATGTATTTTTTTTATTTTGTGAATTAAAGGGTCAATATATAGTAGTAATAAATTGGGGGTTGTTGTGAAGTTAAAAACAAATTAAATTAGAGTGCTCATATGCAAATAAATAAATATATATTCACTACAAGAAATGGGAAAGAGATCATACGGAAACAAGTGGAAAAGAATGGTGAGACAGATGAAGGGGAAGTTCTATATCATGAGAGTTTGCATTACAATGCTTCTATGCTGGGAGGACAAGTATTCTTAAATTTCCTGAGTTGTCAGCGGCTAGTTTTGCTTGAAGCTCTCGATTCTCTGGTGTGGTACAACCGTACAAATCAACCGCATGCAGATGCAGTTGGAGTTTGAGAATAGGTCGAAGGGCTCACGTCTTAATTACCCAATAAAACTGATCATGCTTGAGCTGATTAAATGTTTCGGAGGGAAGGGCCAGACTACTAGATTGGTTCAATTTCTTGTTCTTGTCTATATAGTATATATTACTCCCTCTTTCCTAAGATAGTGTTCCTACTTCATTTGTAAATATTATCAGACGAATACGATCTTAGGACAAATGTAGTAACTTTTCTAAGATAGTGTTCCTACTTCAGGTGTAGTATGACCAATTAAAATATGCATGGTAATGTGACGTTTATGACAAAATATTTCTAATGACCAATTTTGAAGTGTCACTATCAATTGCAGAACCTCTCTCTTATATCTTCAAATTGAAAAGCTTTTTCATCAAATCATCCCCATTTCTCATCTTCCATTTTCTTGAGTTTACCTTCGATGGTTTGATAAAACTTTTTCTTGTATACATAATTTTCTATATGTATCCTTCAAAATCATAGTAATTGTTTCCGTCGAATCTCCTACATTCCGAATGAACACATGACACACTAGCATGTATATAACTCCACTCTGAAAATCAGGGAGAGACAAACAGATGAGATGACTATGTGCATAATCATCCTTTTCTATTTATTTTTAACTTCTTCCCAAATAATAAAAAATGGGGCCCTTCACAAGTTGGCATCACTATCCAGCCAATCAGAGTCCACCACCTGTCAACCACCACAAATTCCTGATTTTTATCAACCATGATCATCAGCACTAGTATATATACACACACAACTCCTTGCATAGCTAAAAAATACATTGCGTTTATATGTTCATATCTCTTCTTCATTCTTACATTGATCACCCGAAAAAGAATCATCTGATGGGGTCGAGCCAAGAACAGAAGTTTTGCCCGTGGCAAAAGTGCTGTCGGTATGTTCAAGAACGAAGAACGCGTTTTTACATCGTGTGGAAGTGCTCGGTGATTCTTATACGGTGGAAGCTCGAGGATGTAAGGCTCGAAGATTGAGTATGAGACTTTCCGTAGTGCAAATAACTTGGTCAAAATCAGGTTTGGAACTCAGAAAAAGTTGCTGCTGTAAGGTGTAAAAACAAATGGAGAGAAAAAGTAAATGCAACATTTTCTTTTTTGCAGATTATGCTTAATTAAATATGTAGATAAACTAAGATTTTATAATGTTACTATACTCTCTCTCAATCTCTCTCACTCTCTCTCTCTCTCCATTCCTTTTATCCACTTCAAGATATAAGTTATTTTGGAGTATGGTGTTTGAGCATTTGATTTTTCTTTTATTATTTAACAAGAGATTGTCACAAAAACAACCTTTGATTTTTAGCCTTATTACAAAAAAAAACAAAAAAAAAAAAAACGGGTGAACTTGGAAATTACTAAAACCATGCATCATCAGTTTTTCACTTTTTCAACCGGGCAGAATTTGCTAGCATAATCAAAGATTTTACAACACCACCCCGAATTTTCTAACTATTACAAATGACTCCACTCTTCATTCCTCTTATTTAGAAAAGATGAGGGGTGTGAATGTAAGATGCACAAAAGTTGGGAACATTTGTAATATTTTAGAATTATTTGTGCTTTTTGTGAGTTAAAAAAAACTAGCCAATGGTCAAGGTGTTCTATGATTGATGCATAATAAACCAAGTCATACACCAAAGTTCATATACAATAACAAAAGCTGAAAAGCATGAATCGGGTATTATTTGTTTTCTCCACACACTAAAAGGATCGATTGTACATGAATTTCTCACCGCCCATAGAAAAAAGGATATTGATTCCTCTTCAGAACCTCAACAAATGAAACATTATTGTGGCACTTGGCGAAGAATAATAACGTGTACTATCGAAATTTCACCTCACCAATACTGTTGCACTATAAATAGTCTTCATTCCTTGACCGAGATTCACATAATACCTTTCTGGAGGGTAATGTCTAGGCTAAGAACGAAGATTCAAAAGGCATTGTTTCACGGGCCACACCAAAATTACTTCCCAATATTTGTTGAAGTCGAGTCATCAGTATATGACTTCTTTGGGTTCTGGACTTGCTGACCATGGGTTACCTGAGTAAATTTTAGGAAACAATATTTATGTTGAGTAGAAAACGAGACAAAATATCTACAAATAAGCAACAGCCCTACTAAGGGAGTGTCTGCATAAACAAAAACAAACAAACAAAAAAATAAAACGTGATAGCCACCTTTTGACTCAAAGAAATGTTGTTTTTTTAACTTCTAATCCTTAATTCAAATCTAGAAACTCATGATCAAGTTCTGGTTTGAAACAAGTCGAGCAATAGTCCTGAAAACACTCTCCAACGTTAATTTGTAAGTATTTCCTACTGAAACACTTGAAAAACACGAGGTATCTCATGCATCAGAAAAACATATTATGGATCCATGGCTCATTCATTTTCAAAGGTGCAAGAGAACTAGATACATTATATTACGGGCTGACAAAAGTTATTTAGCAAAATAAATTGGGTTACATTGTAATTTTACTCAGGCAACTCTTGTGGGTTAGAAGTTTTCTGTTTTAGTCCTTGAACTTCTTGATAATGCAATTGCGGTCCTCGGCGATTTGGGCATTTCAATATATAGAGTAATTCCAGTCCAGTAAAAAACACATTTTGACTTTCAAGGGTATTTTGGGAAATAAAATATTTTTTGAAACATCGTTTTGGCATTTGAGACCGAAATTGCACCGGCCAAAACATAGAGCTCACATGGCAAAGTGTAAACTTGTGAACCAACATTACTACCTTCCATACTTGCAACACTAAAATTGCTAAACCTTTATAGCTACAGGACAAAGTGATCATATTTGTTTACAACTTTTTCCGTTAGAAGTCTACGCTTTTCATTTTCATTTCCAATCACCGCATTATAACAGTAAGTCAGTAGTCAATCACATCATCTTTAAGTAGGTGTGGTCACCACACAAATCAATTTCAAAAATACAAATTTTCAAATTTTATGTAGTATATATCTAATGGAACCCACCATCTACAATTTTTATAGTACTATATTATATGGAGTAGTTGATAAAGGATAAAAATAAAGGACCCCACAAGTAACAACCTTCAGATTGTTAGTTTTCTTTAGGATTCTCAGTTTTCCTGAGTTTTTCAGATTTTTGATGATTTTTATAGTAAGGATTTTGTTTTATGAGTTTGGTCTGACGTCAGACAATTTGACAAACTGACAGGTGTTTGGCAGTAAAACCTCAGACTTGTTTACTTACAGATGCCTTCTGGCCAGTTAACCTCCGACTTGATGGGGCCCGCGCAACTGATGAAGCAGCTGCAGCTGCTGCGACACGTATCCTGCATCACAAAGAAATGACTCGTTTTTTCATCTGTAATCACTATGTTTACCCTAATCCAAGTCTCCAAAGTCTTATATACCTTTTATGTACATCAACAAATTCATCCGTCTCATCAACAATTTCCTCCTGCATCAAGAAAAAAGTATAAACAAAAAATATATACTACGTAGTAGTAATTATTAAATGCCTCATGTGAACCCGGTATTTAATATTAATATTGGAAGAACTTACCTGCAAAAGCTCTTCAAACACATCTTCCAAGGTGATAATCCCAATAACCTCACCATCGTCGGAGAAATCCATTGAAGAGGATAACCCATCAGAATGCATCAGGTTGTCTTTGGAGGGGTGCCTTGAGACCTTCTCTATGTCAACAACAACGTCTCTTTTATTCTCTTTATTTGATAGCAATGGAGTGTTCAAGTCCGAATTCTCGTTTGTAACTTCACTACCCTCCACAAGCTTCTCCGGAATGGATGAGGGCTTTCTGCTTCTCCATCTGGACTTCACCACAGCTGCCATGTGGCTGCTTCCCTTTTGAAACTCGTTGAGTATGTCGTAAAGGGGCATATCTGCAGGGACACTGGGATTCAAGTGTTTAAATATAAATATTACAACCTGTAGCCTGTAGGGAATGTTTCCTAAAACCTTAAGGCCATGTTTGATAATGTTATCAAATATCTTTATGATTACATCCATCGGCTTTATAATATTGTACTACGTATTTTACATTTACATCTCTCGATTTCTAGGTACCAGTCAATTGAAGACTTTGGGCTTATTGTAATATTTTGAAAATGCCGAAGGGTGTAATGGTACAATATTTGAAGACGTCAATAAATATCCACATCAACAGATATCTAGGCTTTTCAGAAAGTACTCCAAACCTCAGGGGTAGCTATATTATTATCGATTGACCATATTAAATTTTCTGCTTCTATTTTCCAACACTGTCAATTTCGAATTCTCAACTAGTTTGCACTTGTGCTCCAATACATGGCTTCCTATAACAAATTATATATAATCCGACGCCAGAAAAAAATCAATGACATACCGTGGAATTCTCCGTATAGAAACAGAACTCACTGGGGTCTCGGTTTCAGCTCTCACTGTTAAAAGACTCTTTACCTGATATGGTAAAAGTATTTCAAAGGTCACATCGTTGCAAATGGGAAAAAGTGTAAAAATTTCCATAGGTTTACCAGTAAAAGTCCGATAATATTCTTTGGGTTTCCAGAATAGACAGGTACTCGACTATGCCCACGAGCTAGAACTTTTCCCATTGCTTCCCTGAGAGGAGAGAGTTGATGTAAAGTCGATTTGTATTAAAAAGTATGAACCGAATAGTGTACACTTCCAGCTATAATTTATTACCAGTCTAACTTTGAATTGACATCTAAGGAAAATGTCGACTCAATTGGGGTCATGGCTTCCTCAGCAGTCTGTTTGTAGTTGCATAAAAACATTAGTCAGTGAAAACATTAAGATATTGATACAACATTATAATTGAGACACGGAATAATACGGAAGATGTATATATTAGAGGATGAAATAGCACTTAACAATTATGAATGAAATTGGACAATTAAACTCATGAGGGGGGCAAACGAGAATAGAAAAGAAGAAAATAAGGAAATGAAAGGACAACAACATACTTAATGTACCTTTTCCGTCAAATCTAATGCTCCACTAATAATTGTTGTCTCATCATGCGTGAGTTCACCACCTTTGCCAGCCTACAATCGGATGAGAGTGTCATCACTCGATACAAAGTTTGTATGCACCAACACAATCACATACTGAACACACATACACCAAAAACAGTATCGGTACCTCCTGACCGTGTATAGAGACAAGAGCCTTGAGCTGAGCTCGTCTAAATAGTACCTCATTATGTCCCAGCACACAATCCAGAATCTGATAAAAGAACACATATTAATATTGAAGAACCCAATATAAGTAACTACGAGATGGAGGATGACACTGTGCGACTGATGGTTAAAAGTTACACTGAAAATTTGTGCACAAAAGCATTCCTTTTTTATATAAAAAGATGTTATTTGGGGTATAAACCAATCAAGAAGCACGGACAAAATGTTGTGAGTCTGAATCTATTCACAATTTTTAAAAAAAAAGGTGGTTTCATAAATAAATAATTATCTAATGAATGTTTTAGAAGGTGCTCAACTTGTGTATATATATATGCTTAATTCAGTTAGAAAAAGCAGTTCACTTTATTCGACATTCAGTTTTATATGTTTACCAAATAATATCGATATGTTTAACGATAAGATTCAGACACTCATAAATTGTTCACTTTTCACTGCTTTTAATTCCACACATTAATTCTTTCAGGTTTCAGTATTCAAAGCCAGTGTTCAGGCGTATTGATGCCTTCTAGCAACACTAAAATTCCGCGAATAGTAGGGCTCACTACTTTTATGCTTCAATTCACACTAATTCATTATTTTTCCAGGATATTTATAGATTGAACAACTCTTGCGAATAGAGTCCAAAAATTCGTGCAATCTTCCTTTTTCACTTTAGTGAAATAAGCATTACCTTTCCAATTGGGAAAGAAATAGGATAGCTTATAACCATCAGAATTCGCACGAGCCAGACAAAATTTGCACCGACGGCAAGTCCATATCTAGTGCATATAGCTTGAGGAATAACCTAGAACCATAGGAGAATGAATCACTAGAATGTTACCGAGAACCTTGTAAAATGATTAACTTTATTCAACATCCTTTAGAAAACATAATCAATATACATATACCTCTCCGAAAAATAGAACAAAAGTCACAGATAATATAATGGCGACGTATGGATTGAAAATTCTGTCCAGATATATTGGAAGGGCCTGCAAGATACAAACATGGTGTAGAAGTAGAATTTTTTAGAATAGTAAAATTAAGTAAATTAAGCAGGGCAGAAAGAAAACATAATTATACGTATTTCAATTAGTAGATACCGCTACACAACTTTTGCTTTTTTTTTTTGTTTTTTGAAGCTCAGTATTTGTTTACAAGACAGTAAGTATTTTTCACCTTTCGCCCCTAAGCTATGCGATTTATTTTAATTTGCCTCCCGGAAAAGTCAAGAACTGGCATTTGTATAATGTTTATCACACATGTCCGATCATGGTGGAATCTGAAATGTCTTAGGGGAAACGTGAAAACACAGTAGTTTGGACTTTGGAGGGAGAGGGTAAAGTGTAGCAAAAAAAGGGCAGTAGGAAAAATGACAGAAAAAAAAAACATCTCTAGAAAATATTTTTTTTTTGTGAAAACTTATAAAAAACAGTGCTTTATGAGAGTAACTAATGGTTGTGTTAACACCAAAAGTTGTATATTCCCGCAATTGATTAGAAACAAATTTAAAACATAAATAATCACAAGGAACCTAAAAAGAGACGATATTTATAGATTGAACAACTAAAAAGAGACGATATACCATGTAGAGATCAAAATGACCGCCTCTATAAATGTAAATAACAAACATAAAAATCAGAGTACTGCGTCGATTACACAAGCTTATCGCACAAATTAGTAAATGCTGTCCCTTGAACCGAACGACGTAAATTCTGAAAACTAATCACAATAGCACGAAAGAAAAATCACCTCCATTGCGACAGCATTACATAAAAGCAACGTCACGAGCAGCTGGTGCTGCTTCTGAACCACCGGAAATATCGCAGCTGAAGAGAGAAAATATAAATAAAAAAAATACTATCAATGAGAAATACAGCATGCCACCAAATTGAAATCAAAATAATGCCCTAATTTTCTAGAAAAAAAAAACGAATCAAAAATTTTCAATAATAATAATAATACCAATTGCAGCAGAATTTGAGGTATAACATCAAATTAAGGAATTTCGGATAAATCTAAATCATCATCAGATCATCAAAGCACAGACAAAACGACGTCGTTGCAAATTAAAAGGGGGGAAAATGGCGGACCAGCTTGTTGCTTCTCGGAGGGGGTGCCACTGCGCTGGAGGATCTCGAGCTCGACGAGGCCCAACGACATGAGGCCCAGTGTCAGGCCCGACATTATACCGGCGAACAGCACCAAGAAACACGACATCCCGGCGTACGTGAACCACATAACCGTGCCGAATTCTATCTCCGTCCCCAGCCGGCCGCCGCCGTTGTTCCTTATCGCCATGGAGACCAGCGCCACCGCACTGATCGGATGCATGATCGTCTTTTCCTATCTGTGACTGACAGAAGGCACAGGGCTTTTATTTTGGGTATTTTATTACTACTACTGTACCTTTGTCTGACTCACTTTTAATTTATAAACAATCTCAAAAATAATTTAATACTATTAATTAATTGTGTGAAAAATAAAAGTATTAGTTTTGTGAAGAAATAAATTATGAACAATTAAATATTAATGCATTTTATGTATTTTTTGAAAATCAAATAATATTAAAAGGTGTTTTATAAAAAATTAAATACAATATTGTTAATAATTAAATAATAACGTATTCTATTTCTTGAGAATAAAATAATCTTAATATTGTGAAGAATATAATATGTTAGAGTTAAAAATGTAATATAATAGTTTAAAAAAATAAAATTATGCACAATCTTCAAAAATAAATAATTACTTTAGATTTTTACTTTAAAATATTATCCTATCACTTCTTTTTTTTACATAGTTTTAAACTTTACTCACTTAACTTTATTGTTTAACTAAAAAGTACTGTATTTTTTTAGACTTTATTTTTTGATCAAAAAATAACATTCTTGTGTGTTCGATGTATAATTGTCAACGATGGATGTAGACATGTAGTACAATTTTTGGGTGTTTTTGTATTATAATAAATTCATTGAAGTATTTTCAATTTTGCATTTGTACAAAAAAAATGAAATATGGTTTTACCAAATCTCACAAATACAAAATCATTGTATAATATAGCAAAATTTACAATCACATTTTACTAACATGCAATATATAAACAAGAAGTGCAAATCGAACTCTTTCTTCTTTTAATCTACTTCTCCATTCAATTAAACCTGTACGGAGTATGCTTCCGTCGAGTTCTGCAAGACTCAGGCCTCGCGAGCGACACATTTACAAATCTTCCCTCGAAAAACTGCACGGAAATAAACATTCAAAGTTTTGACGGTTAAACTGGTTATACTAGCGGAATTCGAGATTAAAAAAAGAACAGAAAACAAATAAAAACGATGCCTATAATTAGTCATATACCTCTCCATTCATCTCGGCCACGGCAGCTTGTGTGTGCTCTTCTTTTACGAACCAGACATATGCGAATCCTAGAGACTCCTTGGTTTTCTTATCCCTAATAAGTTTTACTGCCAAAAACATGATTAAGAAAACTAAGTCTCTGATCTTTCTTAGAGGTTAACGGATTTGAAACAAAATGTATGGGGGTCAAGACCTCGACTGACTTCTCCGAATCGTGAGAATGCCGCCTTCAAAACTCCCTCTGTAGTCGATAGTGCAAGCCCTGTGTACAGTATTTCAATGCTTAGGTAGCTGACGAAAAATAAAAAAGAATCATAATACAGTTTAGAGATATTTACAACTTCCAAGACAGCCCCTGGGGTTTAGCGTAGTTACAAAAGAAGTCAGTTTCTCTTCTATGGTTACTACTTACTAATAGCCCAATTGAGGTTCTTATTTGTTTTCCAAAATACCTCTCAACAGGGTGCGATTTGTTAAAAACGAACACCAAAGGTAAAATCACAACCCACAGGATAGGCAAAATTACCTTTTGGTCCATTAAGGTTTTTCTTTTCATCACATGTGGTCCATCTCTTTTTTTTCGACTCAGGTGATGACGTGGCAGGATTAATACGGTATACTACTACGTATCCTCCCTTCTTTAATCTCAAATGCATAAATACAGAGTAACACTCTTTTTCGCCCCTCCCCCGTTTAATTTAAAAAAATTCTTATTAACCCCAAATTCTAATAAAACTGAGAAAGGGGCCAAGTTCTCATACCATTATTTTAACAGTACCGAGTAAAGAAGAAAAGATAATCAAATATATCTTCCCAAAATGTACCTTATGCGATTAAATTTACAACCTAATGAATGGTATGTAAACCCGAACAAAGTTACACTAGGTGAACTTAACGTAACCAAAAAACCAGTGCAACAAACGTGCAAACCAATACAATTCTTTTCATGATCTCAGCCTATATGCATTCCTTTACCAAGCTAATTAAATCTTCATATACTCAATTCTTAAACTAGTTCAGCGAACGTGCGGACCAAAGCGTCCGAGTCTGGACGACTAACCAATCTAGAGCCACGAATGAAAGAGCCATCAATGAAGACTTAGTTTTTCAAATAAATTGCGACACGACTTGCAATACATACCATATTCCCCATTCTATAACAGCTAATATCTTATACCAGAACAATTAAATCTAAACAAACAATCATTACAAAAAATGAAAGAACACATTTGAAGATGTAAAAATCAAGAAAATCGTGTATACCTTGGACGAAGATTATGACGTTGGAAGGAAACCCTTTATCCGAATCAGATTGAGAGCTCAAGCTCGAACAAATTTGTTTAGATGAAATGGAGATTGAGAGTTTTGCAATTTCGAGATTATCAATTCTAGGAATCGACGTTTTCAATGAGAAGGGTATCTGAATCGCATCAATAATTTGAGATTTAGGGCACGGAATTGGGAATTTGCAGAGTGAGCAAAAGAGGGCCATTGGGAAACCTAGAGTATATATCGTCTAACGAGAGTTTCATAATATAACATTCAATTGTTTTAGTTTTTTCCTCAAATATCAAAAATAAATTCACAAATCGTCATTCTCTAAAAATTGATTTTTAAGTACTAATCAATTTCGATTTTCGACTTTCGATATTGAAATATAATTCTTTCAACAAAAAAAATGACAAGTTGTTTTTTTATATACTCTCTCGCTCTCTCAAAAGTTTGTTTATTTTAAATTTTTTATTATCACTTAAAAATCTACACATCTACAGTAAAACTTTTATAAATTAATATCTTCGGGATGATAAATTTTATCAATTAAAGAGATATTAATATATCGATAAATTAATATTTTATTAATTAAAGGAGAGATGCTTAAAATTCTGTAAATTTAAATATATTTATTTAAAATAATTGGATTAAGATTCATGTATAACTTTATTGCAACTGATTAATATATTCATTTATATTATTATAGATTCAATGTGTAATGTTAACTATTATATTCATAAAAATAAACTAATTTATAATACCAAATTATGTTTTCTTATCATTTAAAATGCATTACAAAATCATCAATAAATGATCAAATGCATAAAATATTATGTGAATATAAAAAGGATCATCATGCACTAAATATATTACAAAATTTGATGAAAAATATTCTTTAAATGTTAGTCAATCTACATTATCAAACACTCTAAATTAAATATATCACGTGAGTACCCAACTTTGAGAGTATTGATGAAAATTAATATTTATAATTGTAATATTACAAATTATTAATTTAAAATTTTGATGGGACCTCATACTTATAAAGGATTTTTTTAAAAAATTATTATTATATTATCTTATCCTTTTTACAAAGGCCCAAGTCGGGACCAAAAAATTTTATTATTTTAGAGAGTATATTAATTTATTGAGTATTAATTTATAAAGGTTTTACTGCATATATAAAAAATAATAATAACTTTATATTTTAATACTCATTTATTTAAATTAATATTGAAATTACGTCTTCGACGTATGATACCAACTTTTCGCGAAGTTGGACTTAAACGCACAAACAGCAGCTTCAGTCGAAGTAACACTCACACAAGTTCGTAGTATGAAAGACTGAAGACAAAGTTATGTAATATGTTTTCATTCCATTGAAAAACGAAACTAAACTATTACACTGAGTATGGTAGGCAAACCGATTACAAGAAGTTTTCCGAGTGTCGCAACAACTCCCACTAACTTGCAATCTAGCACACGAGTACCTAGAGCTAAATCTCCTAACTCTAATCTTGGCACAAGGCGCAAAAGCTACTACACAAACTCGAAGCTCGAAGCTGTCGGTTACGATTCTAAAAATCAGATTTCGTTCTCTCAAAATCGTCAAGTGATGAAATCGAAATCCATGGGTTTATATAGGGAACCCGCACATGTGAGGTGATGACGTGGAACGTTCTGGTTGGTCACATGCTTGGCTGATGTCACTTCTCCATGGATGACATCACTCTTGTAGAACTTGGATTCTTAAATCTTGGAATCTTGAATATTTGATTCTTGAATCTTCGAATCTTGAATCTTCAATTTCAAAATCAGAACTTCAATTTAATCTTGACTCCATCGATCTCAATTCTTCATCTTCAATTTCTCGTGAAAAACTCTAAGTGTTGAAGCGTCGGAATTTCATCGTCTTCATGGTCGTCGATATCATTGAAGTAGTAAACACTGGAACCATTCTTCATTTCTTGAATTGTGTACTTGGTGAAAGAAATCACGTTGAAAGTACTTAGGTGAATATCGTCGTTGAAAAATGTCATAGTCGCTGGAACCGTGCCTTGAGGACAAGCGTCGCCGAATCCGTGCCAGAGCCAAAACCGGCGACTCCAGTCGCCGGTTCCATGTCAAGCCCACATGACACACAAACGGCGACACCAGTCGCCGTTCCATCACTTGCCATATACGGCGACTCCTGTCGCCGTTCCATTCTTGCCAAAAACGGCGACTCCTGTCGCCGTTCCATGCATTGTTGCAAAAACCGGAGACTGCGGTCTCCTTTCCTCAGCACACACCAAAAGCGGCGACGCCCGTCGCCGTTTCCGCTCCACTCCATTTTGGCGACTCCAGTCGCCGAATCCAATGCACATTCCAACGTTCCAAAAACCGGAAACTCTAGTCTCCTTTTCCATGCATTGAAAACTTGACATCGGACTTAAAACCTGTTAGACCTGAAATCAAACGCAAACACAAATACGTTGTCGTCAAAATCAACATTTACAAATATCATTATTTTTTTACAAATCTCATTCGTTACTTATTCAACAATACCCATTTTATATTATTTAACACATATAAAAAAAAATCTTAAAATGTTTGCCCATTTTTTTAGGCAGACTTGTGAGGAAAATTAACTCATTTGACATCAAAGTTTTTTTGCACTTTATATGACATCATTGTACCCTAAAATTTTCACAACAAATTAATTTATCATCACATAAAATTTATTTATGTTATGAATTCTTTATAATCTTCATGAAAGGTTCACATTAGTGACCAATTTGGTCACAAAAATATCTATTCTTAATGACAAAATAATAGTATATTTTTTTCACAATTTGTAGCTATCAAGTGACCACAATTAAATCTCGATCTCTTTTAAGTGATAAAGTTATGGTAAATTTTATGTCAGTCACAAAATATAGCATGAAATGTTTGATTTTTTTTTTTTTAGTGGGTTATTAATTAATTACAAGTATACAAGTATTTCAATCACATTTATACTACTAAGGTGTGAGAATCGTTTAGTGTAAAATGGATCATGGGATTGAGAATCCTTACAATTCATCGATTCCCATGGAAGTAGAAATCATTGTCACTTTTTTCCTAATGAGATTCCAATGCCACGGGATTCATTCACTTTTACACAAAGTTGATTTTGACCAGTTTGGGAATTTAGGTGAGTGATGGGATATATTGTTTTGTTTTGATTCTTTTTATAGTGAGTTTCATATTGAGAGAATATATTTCAAGAGTCTTGGTGAATATAAATACAAAATGGAATGTGAAGATAGAATTATTTTACTATGACCCTAGCAAAATATTGATTATATTTTATGCAATTGGTTTTAGTAAATGTAGGATATGATAATATTTTTTTGTGTACTTATTGTAGGATAATATTTTTTTGGTGTGTAGTTGATAAATGGTTGAGAATACCAATTTTTTTTTTTTTTTGTTCATTATCGACAATTGGCTTCGGATAAATAGTCGATAGCTCAACATTCGTTGATACTCCTATCTCGAGGGGATGCATTTGCGGACTACTATAGTTCAGTAGTTCATCTTAGAATGTATTTTAAAGTGATATATACTCAATTTTAACATTGTAGAGTATGTCAGACAGTGATGTGTGTCTACTACGTACAGACTTAAGCCTCCACTTAAATATATACTCCTATATTTTTTTATCTTTTTATATTAAAAAAGTTATTTAACCCCCTATGCCACCATAGCATTTACTTTAATTTTCTTTTCACAATCACAAACAAAAAAGAAACAAACACACCTCTACATGTATATGTATAGGAATCATGACGAAGGACATAACATAAGAAAGCACTTGGACGGGTCGCTAACAATTACAACTGTTTTGTGGCATTTGTCCGATTTCATTTGATTCCCAACCATGTTATTTTCACTACCACTATGGACGTGGAGAAAAATACAGAGGGGTTACGTCCGTCGTGATTTCGCATTCTTGTTCGGTGTCACTATCAGTTCGATCGTACGAGTGTCGTCCTTTGAATGAGTTTCACTTTAACATTTTTCGAATTTCAATTCCATCTTTCAAATTTCAAATCCATCTCGTCACGTTGCGTCGTCTCATCATTTAGGAACGAGATCAAGACGCGATCAAGATTACTGGACTAAATGATCACCCCTAATAAAAAAAAGTTCTTTCATCAATTTATTTGTATCCTTGAGAATCATTGGATCCCTGTGATAATCGTGATCATTATCTAATAGCAAAAATACATGAAAGCTGTGGAAAAAAAAATTTGTGAGAATTTTTAGCGAGTACATTTACGATTGTATTTATTGTAAACAAGCACATGGAGATGTTATAACCCTTATATTAATTAAATCCTTGTATGACAACCCTAATTTTCATACTCATTTCATTCAAAATAAAAATATAAATCATTTTGATTCTTAAATTTATTTACCGTTTATATGTTTTTACATTTTTCAATTTTAATTTGTGAAATTTTCTCCAAATAACCCTTATATTAATTAAAAATAAATTAAATAATTACCATATCAATGTTAATTTAGAATTTTAAAATTAATAAATGAATGATAAAATATAATTTATTTATTTTTAATACGTACATGCTACAAAACTAAAATAATTTATATTTTCGAGAGAGGAGAGTAGTTTTATTTTTTTATTACAAAGTAATTGATATATTTAGTTTTAATTATCATTGGAATATTTGGCATTTAGTGTTGGCCGAGAATATCGGAAAGTCGAATTTTCTTATATTGCCCAAAGAAAAAAAAAAGAACAATTTTGGAAAGGACAATTCAACCATCATTGCAAATCTATAAGAAAATGATGATCATCTATATATAGTAATTATCTCGTTATTTATAAAATTAGCCATTTTATTTTGACACGTACATCTCATTATTTATAAAATTGGCATTTTTATTTTGTAGTGACAAGTACAAATTAACAAAAAAAATCTATATAATAAATTAAAAACAATGAATGAATTAATGGTGTATAGGTCTAATTTGAAAAGCAATAAAATTCACATTATTTATAAAATGGGCATTTTTATTTTGTAGTAACAAGTAAAATTTAACAAAAAAATCTATATAATAAATTAAAAACAATGAATTAACGGTGTATAGGTCTAATTTAAAAACCTCATGTCTAATTTAAAAAGTAAAATTCACTATATTATTTAATCATGAAATATATGAATAGTATTAATTAGTTTAACCATATTATTTTTTGGTTTTTATAGTAACCATATGAAGTTGGGTGCTTTACTATCTCATGTGACATGTTAGAACTGTCTAAATTAAAAGCAACTTCTATATATAAGAATCCGTAAATGGAGAAACCAAATTTCTAGAACGAATCAAACAACAATTACAAACTAAACAACAATGTAACTGATCCACGTGGCATTTCAAATTATTCTCGAGTCAAGTCGCACTGATTTTAAAGAACACATAATATAACTCAAAAGTTTTCTACTCTTTTCTACATATATAATATTTTTTCTTTCGAATCTTTGAGAAAAAAAGGGTATTGTATCATAAATAAAACAAATCAATAGTCTCAATTGTATTCCATGTTTTCACGTCTCTACTCAACGTTTATTACGTACGTACGTTTTATTACTCGTGAAATTGACTCAACACAAAGTTGACATTCCGTACATTACTAATAACGTGCGGCGGCGGCGGTCGTTGCCATAGGCGGCAGCACGGCCTCGACAAAATCCACTCGACGGCTACGATCACACAAGAATCTCCCCACGATCCTCGTCCCCGGGCCCACCACGAACTCCTCCCAAGCCTCGTCGGATTCCTCCCCTCGCTTTAGAAAAGCCTCGGTCGCGTTTAGACGATGCATGCGACACTTCAACCGCTCCTCGAGCTTTACTATGTTCTTGAGTTGTCTACGAACTAGGGTTCGAGTATTTGCCTTGATCCTCTCGACGGCCTCTCCCAAAAGCTCGGCCCTCGTTTTTTCATCGACGAAACCCTCGTTCCTAAAAAACGAGTCCAATTCCGGAACCCCGATAGCCCGCCTGATCCCCCGCGAGTAGTCCCCGTCGGGTCGAAAAAAGCCTCGACACTCGTCCACGAGCCCGAGCTCCACCATCCGATCGACTCGCTCGTCGACGAAAGCATGCAAGACGTGAGTCGACACGTCGACTCGCAAAAAGCAACACTCGTACTTCGACACGAAATCGAAGTTGTTTTCGTCGACTAGGGATTTTACGAAAGAATTCGACCCTCCGGCGATGATAGGTAGCCTTCCCCGGCGGGTGATGATGTCAGCGGATGACGTGGCGAGGCGAACGAATTCGCTCGTCGAGAAATCGAGGTCGGGGTCGAGGATTCCGAGCAAGTGGTGGGGCACGCCTCGACGCTCCTCGTCGCGAATTTTGTTGGTGGTGGTGTCGAGGCCCTTGTGGGCTTGGATCTTGTCGGAGTTGATGATTTCTCCGGCGAAACGAGTGGCTAGGTCGACGGAGAGGCGAGATTTTCCAGTTCCGGTGGGGCCCGTCACGATTACCACTTTATCTTTCGGGTATTCGATCCCGCCCCGGAGGTTCAACAATGGTTGCCCGGAGAATGATAGGCTCATCATCATATATCTCTAGTTTGAATTAGACAAATATATATTTATACTATAATATTTAATAGAAATGAATAAAATTAGGAGCGTTACCTCCTATAGAAAAGTATAGTTCAATTTCATGTATATTATATTCTCTTTTGAAAACATAAATTTCACATTGAAGATAGTCTCTTTATATATATATGGAGTGAGTGACGGAACAAAGTTTGAGCTATGTACTGTTACAAAAGTAGATTCTTCTAGTTGATTCCATTACACGTGTGAGGTAATATATACTATGATCGACGACTTTGTGTAATTTGGGCTGGAGATCACCAACACGTTTAAATCAAATTTGATTTTCGTATCTTTTTGATGTGCAACTATTGAAACACACATTCAAAATTTATATCATATATCATCTCTTGTAAATCAATTTACTAAATAATTGTATACTATCTATGTTATGCACCAATAGTCATATAACTTCTTTGTAAATTATACTGTATAATGTTTACACTACTAAAAAAACTGGATTAGACATCACTTCAAAGAAATCTGTCGATAATTCAACTGATATCTAAGACACCAATGATATCAGTCGCAGAAATAATGATACATTTGATATCTACGATATCTGTGTTTGAATAAACCGATTACTATGACTTCGTTTTTAAAATGGTGTTTTACTTAGTAATCGGTGGTAATAAGAAAACCGATTTGTTTGTGTTTGGTCTTTTTTTATTAAAATGTTGTCTTACATAGTAATCGGTTTTAATTAGAAAACCGATTTTGTTGTGTATTTTAATTTTTTATGAAAATTACTAAGTATGTAAATAAGAAAAGAATGTATCATACTCATCTCTCCCGTACTCGTTCACCACAAAGAGAAAAAAGGTCTTCTGCGAATTCTCTCCCTCCTACCGGCGATTCTTACTCCTAACCAATCTGGCATACTTCATCTCCCTCCTTATACTCCTCAAAATCGAAGCCCTAGCTAACTGAAGCCATAGCAACTCGATTGATAACTGAAGCCCTAGCAGCTCGAGAACTGAAGAACGGCTAATTGACAACAGTGGATATTGAACGGCGAGCGGGAAGCATTCTTTCTCAACCGAAAACAGCGAACCCACTGTGTATTCCTTCAGGTATGTGATCAATTTCCTTGTTATGTGCCTTCTAGGGTTTTCGATTTTCAGTGCTATGGTTTTCGATTTTCAATGCTAGGGTTTTCAATTTTCAGTATGTGAATTTCTTGTTATGTATCTGCTACTAGGGTTTTTTTGTATATTTTGTGAGTTTGGAATTTAGTTTGTGTTTTTTTACTTGTTATTTCAGAAATGGATAAAACATGGATTTGGGAGGATAGACACAGTCTAAAATACCAGTTGGGTGTTGACAATTTCATAGCATTTGCCGTTAGTAATGCTAGTGACAAGAAGCTAATTCCCTGCCCTTGTTCTTGCTGTGTGAACTTAAGAAAAAAATCTTCTAGTATAATTAAGGCTCATTTGTATCAGCATGGTTTTAGTTTGAGTTACACAAATTGGATTTGGCATGGTGAACATAGTAGTGTCTCTTCTGGAAGTACACCTTTGAATCCTCAATATCGGGCTGAAAATCATGTTGATGTGTGTGAAGCAGCTTTCAATGTATGTGATTATGATATTTCTTCACATGAGTTTCTTGAGTTTATTGAGGATGCTGAACAACCTTTATTCAAAGATAGTGAAAACAACAAATTAAATTCATTGGTGCAACTTCTGAATTTGAAAGCTAAGTATGGTTTGAGCAGTTCTTGTTTTTCTGAGTTACTTGGTGTTGTTGGGTCTTTGTTGCCTAAAGATAATACACTACCTAAGACTGATTATGAAGCAAAAAGGATTCTTAGCACACTAGGACTACATTATGAAAAAATCCATGCTTGTCCAAATGATTGTGTTTTATACTGAAAAGAATATTCAGATGAAAATAGTTGTCCAAAATGTGGTTTGTGTCGCTGGAAATTGAAAATGGATAACACTGTTAAACATGGTCAACCAGCTAAGGTTCTGTGGTATTTTCCTATAATAGATAGATTTAAGCGTTTTTTCCGGTGTCCTAAAACTGCTGAATTGCTTACATGGTATGATGATCAGAGAGTAAGTGATGATCATATGAGGCATCCGGCAGATTCTCCTCAATGGAAATTAGTTGACTATACGTGGCCTGAATTTTCTAATGAGACGAGAAATATACGTTTAGGGCTTTCGGCAGATGGTATCAACCCACATAGCTCTCTAAGTAGTAGATATAGTTGTTGGCCTGTGAAACAAAAGTTGATATACCAAAAAAAAAAAAAGTAAATTTAACTTTATTCAGTACCTTGTTTTTCAATTTAAAAATAAATTTTATTTTTTATTTTTTTTATCAAAAAATCAAGCTTAATATTTTTTTTTTAATTTTCGTGTTCAGAAAAATCTTTCAACTTTTATGGGAGGGAGAGAGTATTTATATACTACCTCCTTCCGACACACTTAAATCTTTTTTGAATTTTCTCAACTAATTATGGTACCTCTAAAAAGAAAATAAAAATTTTACTTTTTCACTTTAAAATACAATTTTTTGAATTTCTCAACTAATTATGCCACCCCTACAAAGAAAATAAAATTTTTAATTTTTAATTTTAAAATACAATTTTACTCTTATTTTTTTCAGTTACTTTTTAAACTTTACTTACAACTACTTTACTAATATTTTTCTTAATTTACGAGTTTTTTAATCAATGCATTATGTGTTTTTAAACTTTACTTACAACTATTTTACTAACATTTTTCTTAATTTACGAGTCTTTTAATCTATGCATTATGTGTTGGGACAAAATTAGTATTACTTCTAATTGGAGGTGTAAATGGTACGGATAATTTTCGCTCCGAATCCGCATTCGTAACCGTTTTTAAGGATATGGTATTGCTATTATCCGACGGATGCGGATTATCCGACATTTTACGAGGATTATCCGATCTTTTTAATACGGATTATCCGATTATAATTAGCCCAAAAAGTTGATCATTTATCATATTAGCCCATTAACTTAATAATTGTCATTCTATATAAGATAACTCTAGTCAATCAGTAATCACATCATACTCATGTCATTACATATCTTCTTAGACTACAATAAGTATAAATACTAAAAATTAATTAAGTATAAAAAACATTTTAATTCCTTACATTTTAAGTATAAAAATAATAAAAAATTATTTTTGAAAAGTTTATTTGCTCATATATAAATATAAAAAATAAAAATAATATGATTCCATTTCCACATACAATTATTTTTTATTTTTTTTAATTTATTTATTATTTTTATATTAGCAAAAAGAAATAAAAAAACAATTTTATCTATCTGATAATATTTATCCGTATTCGGTACGAATCCGCTCCGTTTCCGATCCGAATCCGTAATCCGATATAATTCGCATTTGTATTCGCTCCGCTCCGTATCTGCCAACAAAATAGCTTAATACTTAGTTTAGGGCAACTCCAATGGTTGTGAAATGGCAAGGGCCATTGCCATTTTTTGGCAAAAAGCCAAAAAAATCAACCAAATGGTTGAAATGGCCCTTGCAAAAAAAATGGCCATTGCCAAATTTCTATGTATATATGAGCAAATATACATGGAAAAATGTCCCTTGCCATTTGTGTCATGTCATCACAACCATTCATTTCAACCACTCAAAATTCAACAAGTTTTTTTTAATTATAAAATTGATATGATCACATACCAAAAAGTAACATTATATTATTTAATTTAATAAAATGGTCATTGCTATATTTAAACTATTGGGGTAAAATTTAGAAAATGACAATTGACACTTGCCATTTTTTGGCAAAATAGAAAATGACCCTTGTCATTTTAGCAAAACCACTGGGATTGCTCTTAATAGTATAATATCTTAATATACTAGCTTAATAAAATTTTGTGACGAGATGACATTTAATAGCTTCCCACAGTGTGAAAAATGAGTCATACTATTTGCACACTGATCGGACATGGACATGATTCTGACATTTTTTTTTACTTTTTTTTAAACTTTAATCATTTATTAAAATTGTTATAAAATATATTAATTTTATAATAAAAACACGTTTTTCGAAACATTAATTAAAATTTATTTTTACAAAATTTAAATATTTTTACATTTTTAAAACCTAAAAAATGCGCACGTAATATAAAAATCAATTTTAAATATCAATTAAGTCATAGATTTCTACTTACTCGTACAAGTAATTAATTTTGTTCCGAATTTCAAAATATGGTAAGTTTTTTGTTTCTGAAAATTACACAATAAATATAACAAATACGACAAGACTTCTAAAGTATAAAATTGCGATCGAAAATCATAAAAATATTGAAACACCTTAACGTAAATAAATTATACTATAAGATACTTATTATATTTTAAAATTTTCAATAAACAATTAAAATATTAAAACGAATTTCGAGCACTACACACCTCGCAAATGAAAATCTTAACGGCTTCAAGGTGTATAGTGCTCGAAATTCGTTTACACACATTGATAAGATTGAACCATGTGACGTGATGTTTTATTTTATTTTTTTTATTTATATTTTAATTATTTAATAAATCTATTATATAAATATATTAATTTTATAATAAAAATACGTTTTTCGAAACGTAAATATTTTTTATATTTTTTAAATCTACAAAATGTGCAGGTAATATAAAAATTAATTTTAAATATCAATTAAGTCATCGGTTTCAACTTATAGTTTTTGAAATTAAAAAATTAAAAAACTAATATGTTTTGAAATTCAAGACGAATTTAATTGTGTATACGAGTAAGTAAAAACGCATAATTTAATTGATATTTAAAATTGATATTTATATTACCTTCGCATTTTGTATAATTCAAAAATAAAAAAATATTTATGTTTCGTTAAAATTTAGAATAGCATTTGTGGTGAAAAATGGACTCTCTTTTTTAGCATCGGAGTCCTGAGATGCCGTGACAGCATGAATACTAGCTTAAAATACTATAGGGTAGTGGGTACCCACTCCCGGACTCATACTTGAATACTAGTTGGCCAGATCACCGTGAGATTCTCGATTGATTTGATCGAAACTAGTACTACGTACTATACTATTTTTCTGATTAGTTATAAATTTAAAATTAGATATAATTGATAGAATCTCATCATCCAAGCCAAATCAATCGGTCCACCCACTTTTGATCACCCAAAGATTGCACCACATGTCATTTTCTATTTAGTTTTTAATTGTTTGAAATATTATTTTAATTTATATTATTAAAATAAATAAATATATTATTTTAAATAAATTTTTATTTAATTTTTTTTGCAAGTAAAATACATTTTTACTACCAAATTTAACATTTTAAATATTAAAATAATAAAATTTTGCAAAGTACAATTTTTATCAAAAATTTAAGTATTTAATAAATTTTATCAAAACTTTTGAGATTAATGCAACTCTTACAAAAAGTTTGGAGGTTAAATGAGTTTTACTCTATATTTTATATATAGTATTCATACTAAAAAAATTATATTTTTTTAAATATTAAATAAAAGGGAAAAATGACAATAAGGTCATTTTTCAACATTTTTTGACCAATAATGTTTTCGAGAAATTACGCGTGTCAATTAGGCCCCTAAAATGTGTAAAGACATTGCTACCCTTTCTCCTCAAATTCCAAATTCCAGTATGCGATTCATTTTCCCCGCCCCAAATGGACCGAACCCGTTCTCCTTCCTCCCCCAAAGAAATTGTCGACGATGATGACGTCGTTCCCTCGAGCGATCGGCTTGTCCACGAGGTGGCTGCCGACGAATCCGCGCTGTCTTCGGCAGGAGATGGACCTGGTCGTCGAGGAATCGAAGGACGTCGAACCCGTCGTCGTGCTGGGTAGGAGAATCCCGCATCATCTCCGTGGACCTTCGCGTCTCTCTCGCCTCCTTCTGCCCACCTCTCTCGTGCCCTCTTCAGCAGCCGTCACTTCTCCGACGATGGCCGATGGTCGTTGCTCGTTGACATAATGACACTGAATTCGGGGTTCAGTGATTGTGCAAAGTGTTCGACGAAATGACCGAGTGAGGGTGAGTGACAACGGGTGGCATGGAGAAGTGGGCTGGCGCAACGGCTGCGGCTACGAGTACGACGAAACTTGTCCGCAAGAGAAAATAAAGGTTGAGGTCGAGAGGGCGGGGCATTGTTCGTGGAGATCAGCCCGAGAAGGAAATTTGGCAGAAGGGTTGTCTGGTTCGTTGCGAATTTCTTCTGACGTTGCCTGTGTATTATGCTTCAAACAATCCTAAAGGTGATGCTATATTTCCCTCTTTTTCTTCATTGTTTTAAAATTACTCATGCCTGTGTTGTTATTTTGAGTAGGATTCCATGCCGGAAGAAAGGAGGAATCAAGTTTACGATAAACGAGCATTTGTACTTCAACTTGGTGTTGATAATCAACTTGGGTTAAGGGCGCACACACTGGGTGGCTTCACATGTCCAGAAATTGTGTGGACATGAATTTGCTTGCAGATAAACTCATTGTCATATATTATGGGGTTACATTCTTGTTTGATTCTTTAGTGGCATTTTATTTCCTTAGAAAGCCTAAGAAGGTGAAAAAGAGTGTTGGTCAGCTTCTTGCTATCATCAACGAGGTATGTATCTCATTCGAAGTCCATGATCTCAATTAGTGATTGGCATCATTGTATTTATTTTTAAATGAATGCCTCTTTTTATCTCTTTATTTTGAATTCTCAGAGTCTTGTTTTCATTTTGTCCACATATAACTTGTACTTTATGTTGTAGCTGTATGGATATAAACAATAATTGTGCAAATATTACAGTTAATACAGCAAGTTGATCGAGTTTGTTTTCCCGTAGAAGATGAAGAAGCGAGTGTACAAAAAGGCTAAGCTCCTTCCGTTGGGGTTCCCTTTGATGTGCTAGTATAGAGTACTGCAGTTGGAGGGGGTAGAGCATAAAATCAGAGCTATTCGTACAATATTGTAAACAGGAGACTAAAAGACAATCTGGAAAGTGTTGGTATTTTACCATTATTTCCTTTGATGAAGGCGTCGTCGTATTTGTTCTTCAAGCTGTGCGAGGAGGTCACGGAGGAGTTCAAATTTTGATTCAGCCCAATAAATGCTTAATGTTTCAGATATTGTTAAAACTTTCTGTATTTTGTTTGTTTGTTCGTTAAATGTTAATGTTTAATGGAATTCATGAAATTGTTTCAGTATTTTTTATGATATTCAGTGTTTTTTTATGATATTTAGTATTTTTTATGATTTTTTTTTATGTTAATAGCACTTAAACACACTGAATAGGATTGAAAGACACACTGAATAAAACTGAAACACACTGAGTAAGACTATAGCACTTAAACACACTGAATATGACTGAAAGACACTGAATAAGAATGAAACACACTGAATGTCACGTGAATACGCTGTTTGATTAAAAAATACACTGAATAGGACTGAAACACACAGAATAGGACTGAATGTCATATGAATACACTGTTTGATTAAAAAATACACTGAATAAGATTTAAACACACCTAATAGGAATGAAACACACTGAATGTCACATGAATACGCTGTTTGGTTAAAAAAATACACTGAAAACATACTTAAACACTTAGTGTTTTATTTTAAGTACATTTTATTTTAAGTGTCATTTTTAGTGACATTCAGTGTTTTTTAATGATATTCAGTGTTTTTTATAATATTCAGTGTAAAAATCTGGCATTCAGTGTTTTTTAGTCTCATTCAGTGTTTTTTAATGATATTTAGTGTTCTTATAATATTCAGTGTAAAAATCTGAGATTCGGTGTTTTTTAATGACATTCAGTGTTCTTATAATATTCAGTGTAAAAATTTGACATTTAGTGTTTTTATAATATTCAGTGTAAAAATCCGACATTTAGTGTCTTTTAATAACATTCAGTGTTTTTTTAATAATATTCAGTGTTCTTATAATATTCAGTGTAAAAATATAACATTCAATGTTTTTTAATCACAATCAGTGTTCTTATAAACTCGAGATGATATGGGCGGTGATGATGAATATGAAAATGGGCCGAAACCAAGTTCAAGCCTCGCATCATTCACAGAGATATTAAGACGACAAACATTCTTTTGAAATAATATTTATTTTGGAATAATATGTTCGAAATGGTCGAAGTATGGATTTTTTTTTTGGAATAAAATTTATTTTATTTTCAGTGTGTTTTTAGGACGTTCAGTGTTTTTTTATGACATTCAGTGTTTTGGTCATAAAACAAGTTAATGAGAGTCAACACACTGAATATGACTTAAACGCATTGAATATGACTTAAACACACTTAATAGGACTGAAATACACTGAACAGGAATGAAACACACTGAATAGGAATGAAAAACACTGAATAGGACTGAATGTCACATGCATACACTGTTTGATTAAAAAATAAACTGAGTGCGACTGAAACACACTGAATATGACTGAAACACACTGAATGTCACATGAATACACTGTTTGATTAAAAAATACACTGAATGCGACTGAAACACACTGAATATCATTAAAAAATACTGAATATCATTCATATTTACAATTAAAACACACTGTACATCTTGTTTCTAAAGACAGTTCTGATAACATGAACACAAACGCTTAAATCATGGTAGTACGAATCTAATTGTTGATTCTATCAACTGATATGAAATACTTGATTTCTGATCTTTCGCGTCTTCGTCTTCGGATTCGTTGTCGCTCATTCTAAACGCCTTGTTCTCTTTTGGGATTTTAGAAGGACGTTTTCGGCGTAGCTCGAGAAGAAGCCCGCCCCGCGATCCTTCGAGCGGGGCAGGTCGAACCCGTAGAGGGCGACCCGTCGGAAGAGGCAGCCCGTACCGACGTACATCGGGCCTTGAAGCCCGTCGAAGAGCCCATTCAGTGTTCTTGTTGGCGTATCGATCGGACGGGTGGATCCCCTCGAACCTCTGCGGGAACTGGACGTAGCAGGTGCGGTCCCCGCCTCTATCCATCATCAAGCACATCCCTTCTGATGAGCCATATTTTTTGGCTCATTTTTAGGTTTTTAGAGTCAAGTATATCGAGTCCTTAGTTTGTTTTTACTTTATTTGTGTCTGGGAGGGCACGTTTGGGTACTTGGGCAAGTTTTGCAGGTGGGCAGGTAAAGGAGTGAAAAGAGGAGCGCACTGTGTGAAAGAGGCAAGGAAATCACCTTCCATGGTCAAGAGCACTAGTTGAGCAAGTCAGACTGACGAAAAGGGTCCAGCAGAGTTGAGCAAGCAACCAGGACGTCAGCAGGTGGAGCAAGACTTGAGCCCGACCAAGTACCGCACATGGTCCGCTACCTCAGTCAGTCAGAGAAGGAAGTACATGGGCAAGCGCTAACATTGACGGAGGCGGAACGTTGGGCATTCGGTGTACCCAGAATCCTGAAAATCGTGGACTCTTCAAGATGACCAGATTCAGAGATAAGGATAAAGAAGGACTCTCGTCCAACCCTAGAGGTATTCCCCCACACGTCTCCCATCAGCTGAAGCCCGTCTATATAAAGGAGTAACTGACGAAGAAGAAGAACGACGTATGAGCAGCGAGCAATCCGGATCGGAACCCTACCTGACCAGTGACGAAGAAGGCGGCCGCGTGAGCAACACCACTCGCCGGCGTTTATTTTCTGTTAAGCCTTCGGGCCAAAAACAATCTTTATGATTTATGCTTTTTAATTTCGTACTTGGTTTAATTCCCTTTGAACAATTTCCGTTTTAATGCATAGTTCAGTTCGTCTTACTTCTTCTATTTTATTTTCTGTCTTAATTATGTCAAGTAGCTAATCTGTTTGTATTTGGGCAAAGACAGAACCTGACCAACCCTAAGACGTGATCGTGCCGGGAGGCTTATTGATGACAGCAACTAGCTGAGTTTTGTTCCCGATTCAACAGGGTAGTAACTTAAGCATGTTAGGGACTTGGGCAATCCTACAGTGACCAGTGGGAACCCCGACTTGCCTAACACAGGAGTACGTGGATCAACGCGACCGGGAGACTGGGCGTCCGCGAAGTACAACATGTTGCTGGAGATGTGGTCGTATGACTTGGGTGTGTCCAGGCATGCTATTGGCCATTCCGGGTTTGCTTGGAGGATGAAGGCGACTTGATCAACTTAGACTCATGCGGTCACATAGTGTCGAATTGGTCAACGTCAGGAGACCTGTTGAGAGAGATCTAGCAGGACTTAAACATAAGAGCGAATAAGGGTTCGGGGTATTAATATGCGTGACATTATAGGGATGTTAATACTTGGGGTCTATAACTGGAAGACAAAACTGTTAGCAAAATGATATACGTACCGATGATCGGCAGCACATAGGTCAAGGGGGAAGTCAGGGGAGTCAATGCCTGGATACTTTATTCTTTATTTATTTCTTCTTATCTGTTTAGTCAAGTCTGTTAATTGCTCAGTCCATTAATTAGGTTGCATGCTAGTTTTATTTCTGTTTAAGTTATTATTTGTCAGTCAAGTAAACACGGTGACCACGGTTCGGCAATGCCCAACTGCTCTCCAAAACAAAACTTTTTCAAACGTGACAACTCAATTGAGCATTCAAAGCCGGGAAAACTATAAGCTAAATCGCCTCCTCGTGGGATCGACCCTATACTTGCTACTAGTACTTGTGCTAGTAAATAGTTTAGGAACTATAAATATTATTTTGCGCTACTCCACGACGGTAGCGTCAAAATTGGCGCCGTTGCCGGGGAGGCAATATTCCAAGCCAATAGTTTTCCGTGCTAACGCTTGACCTATTCTTGTATGCAGGACTCTAACTCATCGGGAAGCAAGGATACAGACCTACTATTTGATCCTGAAATCGAGCGAACCGCGAGGAAGAATCGAAAAGCAGCAAAGCAAAAGCAAGCATTAGCACGTGCCGCTCAAGTAACTCAGTTGACCATAACTGAGACAGGAGAGTCGATCTCGGACACATCGAGAGAAGATTCACCGAACACATCCAGGTCACCTACGCGATCAAAGATGGGAGAAGAGAGAACCAAGACGTTGAGGGACACGATGTTCCCAGAAAACTTGAATCTGAAACCGCTGGGCATCACCTTGCCCACGGTTGAAAACAATACTTGGGAGATGAGGCACGGCTTCATCCAGATCTTGCCCAAGTTCAGTGACATGCCATTGGAGGATCCCCAGAGACATCTCCAAGATTTTGAATTGGCATGTGGCACCATCCGAGCAAGTGAAGGGCTAGGGGAATACATCAGGCTCCTGGCCTTCCCTTTCTCACTGGCCGAAGGTGCCCGAGAGTGGCTTTACACTCTACCTGCTGGAGAAGTGGCCACCTGGAGTCAGCTTCAGCAGAAGTTCCTTGAGAAGTACTTCCCAGCTGCACGCATCCAGCAGATGAGGAAGAAGATCAACAGCATCAAGATGGGAGGAGGAGAGAACTTCCATGACTACTGGGTCAGGTTCAAGCAGATGTTGGCCAAGTGTCCACAGCATCAGATCCTTGACCATGACCTAGTCCAGTACTTCATCTCTGGACTAAGAGAGACAGAGAGGACATGGGTCAACGCAGCTTGTGGAGGATCCATTCTAAACAAGAGGGCCGACGAAGCATTCAAAATTTTCAAGGAAATGGCCGAAGAAACAAGGGAGGATGGCAGTGACCTACCCAGGAACAACTTGCCCGTACCATCTGCAACTGAAGTCAAGTTGGACAAACTATGCAACATAGTTGAGCAACTAGTGCTCAACCAAAACCCAGGGCTAAAGAGAGGAGTCAAGGCGTGCCAAATCTGCAAGGAAAGTAACCATGCCACTGACGAGTGCCCTGAGCTTTTTGACGAAGAGGTCAAGGTGATAATGCAGAACAATGGGAACGGACAAAGGCCCAATGGGAACACGTACAACTCGAACAACTGGAAAAATCATGACAACAACCGGTACGGAAACAACAACTACCAGGGCGGAGGAAACCAAGGCAATCAAGGCCAGCAATACCACGGCCAGAACAATCATCAGAGGAATAACTACCAAAATCAGGGCAACCAGCAGAACCAGAGCAATGGCCCAACTTTGGCAGACATGATGCAGACCTTGGTCAATGAAAATATCAAAGCCCAGCAGGAGAATGACCGGTACTCCTAAAACACTCGTCTTCCCTCGCCTCCTCGATATCCTCCGCAACAGCCAAGAACCCCAGCCGCGCGCGCTCGAGTCTCACCACGAGGTAACTCAAGCAGTTGTCGTAGTAATTTTTGGGCACGGGCGGGTCCAAACGCGGCCTGATGTCGATCGCGATCCTCGGCTCCGCCGCCCTCATGCCCTCCGACTCGAACACGAAC
Organism: Euphrasia confusa; assembly: GCA_954870475.1. NCBI lineage: Eukaryota > Viridiplantae > Streptophyta > Magnoliopsida > Lamiales > Orobanchaceae > Euphrasia > Euphrasia confusa. Next base: position 2,307,875 of record OX940969.1, on the reverse strand, counting down.
AACACCACCTTCGATTTCTTCGTCCTGAGGCCGAGCGTGAGCGTGTGCCACGCGTGGTGGGCGAGGATCGTGAAATTCGTGGGGGAGGAACGCGGCGGCGGATGGTGAATGTTTTGACGACGAATTGGCCGCCGAATCGAAGGCCCTAGACATCGGATGAGGGCTTGAATGTGCTTGGGTTTGATCGTTGGGGTTGGGTAGGAGGTAGGTGGGGGTGGGATAGGTAGATTAGAAATAGATTGAGGGGTATTTTCGTCCTTCAAGGTATATTTTTTTGGCCCAATTGGAACAAAATGATCTAATTGACACGAAAATTGAAGATTGACCTTATTGATGAAAAAATGTTGAAAAATGGTCTTATTGTCATTTTTTCCATTATTTTGTTTCTTAAAATTAAAATTTAAAAATTAAAATAATAGCAATTGATATTTCAACCAATATTAACCAAAAACCATACACCCGTGACACACACACACAGCTTAAGGACTAGGAGAGGTAGTTAATAAAAATATCATGCCTCATCCCTAGCTAGATTAAAAGTTGCCATATATTGTACGTGTCTAACATAAAGGGTTTTGGTTTTTAATTTGTAATTATTAATGTATTTACCAAAATAGATAGTATTAAATTAGTATATGTTATAACTATAAATTTGACATACTTTCTTTTTCAAGGTATTATAGGTGACACACCAAAAAAAGAAAATAATTATTTTAATTTTTTTTTATTTTAATATACAAATTTATTTTACTTTATCCACTAATTTTTAAACTTACTCAAAAATACTTTACTTTTCACTCTAAAAATGCATTTTACTTTTATTTTTCAATTAAAAAATTAAAAATTAATAATTTTCTTAAACTTTGTGTCAAAAAAAATATGACATGTATTATTGACCGGAAGAAGTAATATTTTGGGCATAATTATCAATATAATTAGTCAAATAGTTGCAGTACTAAAATTTTTGTAATTGAAAAAAAAAAATCTTAAGCTGATAATATTCATAATTAAACACTTATATAAACAATTTGTATATTTATTCAACTTAGGTTTTTTTAAATACTACTCGACAATATTTGTCAATGGAGGTTTTCACGTAATTTTGGAAAAAAAAATTGTGTGAAATAATATAAAATAAAAGTATAATAGATATTAATTTGTAATTAAATAATAAAATTAGTTGAAAAAATAATGTTATATGTGTAAATAAAGGTTTATTGTAAAAATAAAGTTAAAGAAAAACTTTCAATTTAAAGTGGACAAACAATTGTCGGGACAACTAAAAAATAAAAGTGTGCAAATCGTGGTGGGAACGAAAGAATATATATTTAGTTATTTTCTATTTTTTTATTTTAAATATGTAGTACAGAGTAATATTTTTTATACTTTACTATACGTACAGTCGGTGCATCAAATTTTTCTTAATTTTAAATATGTATTACGCTCATTCAAATTAAAAATCAAACCATCTTTCCCCAGGAGCATAGCCGAGTGGTAAGGCCTGTGATGATGTAGGTGTAATTTTCCGGCGACGCAGAGTTCGAATTTGAAATATTATGAAAGTTTGTCCTGAGGTTCGACCTGTTGGCTCTCTCACATTCCTCGATTTACATCCTACCCGATCGAGGACCTGTTGGCTTTCTCACATTCCTCGATTTACATCCTACCCGATCGAGAACCTGTTGGCTCTCTCACATTCCTCGATTTACATCCTACCCGATCGAGGGACCTCCGATCGGGTGGAGGTGGAGTTTCTCGTCTCTCCTCTTTATAAAAAAAAAAATCAAACCATCTTTTACCTTTTCACTTTTAATGTTTTATTATGTGGGTTATCCATCCTTCTCCCTTACCTTATCCATCCCTTACCTTATCCAGTACATAATCTATGTCCGAACCGGTAAACCATTGGATTCGCCACTCAGCTACATTACATATCTTATCTCGAGGCTTCTTCATTCCTTTTAAATAGCTAGCTAGCTAGCCTTTCTATATATAACGTACAAAGATGACGTGGGCTTCAGTCGTACTAGTGTCGGTGATCATCGTCGTTGTTAATGCGATAGCATGGAGATTCTTGAATTGGGTTTGGATCCGACCGAAGAGAATGGAGAAGATCCTCCGGAAGCAAGGATTGAAAGGCAACCCTTACAAGATCTTGTTCGGAGATGCCAAAGAAACCGCTGTCATGTACGAGGAATCCTATGCCAAACCTATCGCCATTCACGACGACATCGGCCCTCGTGCCATGCCCTTCATATCCAAGACCATAAAAACATACGGTAATCAAACGTCCAATAAAATAATTGTATATATTTTGGGTCGAGTCAGATTTTTTTTTGTTTTGTTTAAATTAAAAAAAAAATTATGTTATTTTATATATTATTAATATTTTTATGAGAATAATTCAAATTTTGAATTGTGATTTCTTGATAAATATTTATATAGTAATAAACTTATCTCTTATGTTTTTAATATTTTTTTATTAATTAATTGATTTCTTATTGGTTCACATTTCAAATTTGATTCGCCCATCATAAAAATGTTTAAGAGTTTAAAAAATTGATTGAAATAAAATATCAACGAGTAAACTATTAGGACTTACTCCTGCACAAGATTAAATACTCATATGTCCCATATCAATGGGCATAGTTGGTTAACGTTGATTTTTTTTCGTTCAATACATTGATAAATAAGTATACAAAAATTATAAAAAATAACTAAAATAAAATTTAACTATTATTTTTTAATATTTTCTCCGACCATGAATAGATATCATACTTTTTTTTGGTACGGAGTTTAAAAAAATTGATATTTTTTAATTTTTTAATTAAAAAGTAAAAAATAAAATATATTTTTAAAGTGAAAAATAAAGTAATTGTGAATCAAGTTTAAAAAGTAGTTAGTTGGATAAAGTAAAATAAAATTATTTATTAAAATAAAAAAATTAGAATAATTATTTTATTTTTTAGATGTGTCAACTATTGTTGGATATTCCAAAAAAAATTATGACAACTCCAAACCCAACTATCCAAACACAATCTTTAACAAAAAAAAATAATACAAACCAAATAATTTTAGCCCAAATCAAACTTAGCACCAAATCCAAACCCATTATCTATACATACAAAAAATTCTAATAAAAATTAAAAAAAAAAAACATAATTATATTTATATATACCGAGAGGGCGGGCCTGGGTTCAGTTTTATCAACCCGTGATCCCGGCACGGCTCGGGCCCGCCTGACATGAGCCGGGCCGTGAGTCTGTTTATTTCGACCTAGGCCCGTCGGGTCCAGCCCGGACCGCATAGACTTGTATGCGCAATACCTATATCATACTCTCGAAACTACAATTAGAATCGTAATCTCACTCTTTCAAATATAAAAGCCCAATAAAATCATCGTTTAATAATTAAAAATATTCATTTCAAAAAATAATTATTATATTCCTTAAATTAGCATACTAATGAATATATTACCATACACAATGAATATTTATCAATTAATACATAAAAATATAATACTTGGTGTACAATTAGAATTGTACTCCTAGGAATAAATTGCCTCACGTGTGCTCTACTTCTAGCTATCTATGATACTAGACACTCTGTAGTCTGTACAGAATGAGAAAGAATATTAAAAAAAAATACTCTCTCCTTAAGATTGTTTGTCAACCTGGTCAACTGAATATTTGTTTGACCGTCGATTACTTATGATAAAAAATATATAAAATTATTAAAAAAATATTAAAATAAAATTTATATTATAAATTTTATTTTAATATTTTTTTAATAATTTTATATATTTTTTATCATAAGTAATCGACTGTCAAACAAGAGAACAGTTGACCAGGATGTCAAACAGATCTGGGATGGAGGGAGTACTCTTTAAAAAGACTTTAAAAATGATACTATAGTTTTTAACTTCTCCTAAAAACTCTTTAAATAGATTATTTTTCTATTTAAAAAAAAATTTATGCTTCCGCCCTTACGTACACTCATGACTCATTGATTGAAGGCGAAAAATCGTTTATGTGGGTTGGTCCGAGGCCAATGGTGTTCATAATGGACGTTGATACGATGAAGATCGTAATGAAGAAACACACGACGTTTCAAAAGTCGTTCAAGATATCGACTCCTATACTCAGAAGGCTCATCGGAGGCATTATTCGATTCGAGGGCGAGAAGTGGAGCCAAAATAGGAAGAAGCTCAACCCCCTCTTTCATATGGACAAGCTAAAGGTAAAGGTCATATGTATATGTATGTATATAGACACAGACGCATGCATGCACGCACATATTTAACATACATATTCGATCTTTAACAGAAAACGGTAGCAGTTATGCAAAGGGAGTGCGAGCGGGTGTTGGATATATGGAGCAACTTCATTCCAAAGGATGGCTCGTCGTCACATGGTGTTGTTGATGCTTATGACTATCTTCCCGATTACACTGGCTCGGTTGTGTCACAAACGCTATTCGGCATTTCCTACACCAACACCGTCAAAAGGACTTTCCAGATAATCTCCGAGCTCTTGCTTCTATCGAATCAGGCTCAGCCTTTCACCATTCCTGGAGAACAGTAAGTTCGAATCGATCGCATGCAACATTTATAGTAACATGTGAATGATCATGTCGTTTCTTCGTTCTTAATTAATTAGGTACTTTCCGACTAAGAAATATAAGAGGGCCGAGACAATCGAGACGGAACTAAAAGGCACATTCACCGACATGATGAACGAGAGATTGCGCAAGAGGAGCATAGGAGAAATCAACAACCCGCCGGACTTGTTCGACGTGTTATTGAGTGAACTAGACGGGGTTGACGCAAATGACAATAAAGCCCACGCTGCGGTCATGCACGAGATCATCCAACAATGCAAGCTATTCTTCGTGGCCGGCAACGAAACCACTTCCAATTTAATCGCATGGACCATCATCATGCTCGGCGTTCACCGGGAGTGGCAAGCTCGCGCTAGAGACGAGGTCTCGCGAGTCTTGGCCGACAAGAGTAAGATCGATTCCGACGACTTGAGCCAGATGAAAAGCGTAAGTGTATAAAAACACATACGTACGATTAAGTTAATTATTGCAAATTAACTTATATATTCGACTTCGATGATCGATGCAGCTAAATATGATCATACACGAGGTGTTACGTTTGTTTCCACCGTCTGTCGAAGTCACGAGAGTCGTTGAAGAAGACACCGACCTGGGAGATCTCCGCCTTCCCAAGGGTGTAATGGTGATGTTGCCGGTAATGTTTTTGCACCGAAGCACTAGAATTTGGGGGGAAGACGCTTCGGAATTCAAACCGGAAAGGTTTTCCGAGGGAGTGCTGAAAGCAGCCAATGGGAACGCAGCCTTCCTACCGTTCGGGTGGGGTGTTCGTAGTTGCATCGGCTCGAACTTGGCCCTGTGGGAGGCCAAAGTATTCATTGCGCTTTTACTGCGTAAGTTCGAGTTCGAGGTGTCGCCGGATTATGAGCACGGGCCTTTGGTTTCTCTCAACATGCTACCACAATACGGCGCTCCCATCGTGCTACGAAAGCTCTAGAACCCTAATTCGGGCCTTTGGTTTCTCTCAACATGCTACCACAATACGGCGCTCCCAAGCTCTAGAACCCTAATTCGGGCCTTTGGTTTCTCTCAACATGCTACCACAATACGGCGCTCCCATCGTGCTACGAAAGCTCTAGAACCCTAATTCATGGCTTCATCTGTGATATTGCATTGCTGTTGATTAATACTATAATCAAAGTGTGGTTTAATTTGTATGAATATTTTGAAGCACTTTCATTTTCTAAATAAAATTTTCAAAATTACAACTTTGAAAATTCTAAAAAATTAAATGTACAAACAAAAATTACTAGTACAAGATAATCAGCAAAGTTTCTATTTACATTACTCTCAAAGAATGTTGTTGTTCTTCAACTCCTCACCGATCGCACAACGGGTTCATCAACACGTGGCAAAGCATGAGGTCGACGAAATACTCGTGACCAATCACCCCGTCCCTCCACTTCACCTTCGCCGGAGCTCTCCCGTAGTGGACCCCGTCGTTGCACCGGTTATCGTAATGCCACGGATACGTCATGTCGAAATCATCGACCACCCTATCGACAACCCCGTACTCTCTCAACTTATCCAAAACCACCCCGTTGAAAGCCTCCATCTTCGACGGGTTAAACGCCAGCGTCCTAGCGTACCCTCCAGTCGCCACCGTCGTCCTGTATATAACCTCGGGGGCCGAAACCCCTCTCTCCCTCACCCCCTTCATCACCCCCGCCCAGAACTTGGCCGCGAAATCCGCTCCTCGGACGAAGTTTCGGATGTTCGGCCAGAAGACCCCGTCGTGTAGACCCGAGTTCATGATGATTGCGTCGGGGACCACGCTCCTCCCAGAGAAGTAGCTCTTTAGAAGCTCTCTGTATTGAGGGTTGATTAGCGAGTTCAGACCTTGGTAGTTGCCGGTGTCGTTCGGGTGCCCGTTGAAGATGCTTGTGAACCGGAGGGTTTGGGATGGGTTTTGCGGGTTCGTGATGTTCCGATCGAAGATCCGAGGGACGACGGTGACGTGGTGAACGTCCATGAGGAAGTTGAGGAGGTTTCGGACTGTGTCGCAGTGGTTGGAATCGCCCCACCAGAAGATCCACCGGCCGTTCAGGCAGTTCCAAGCTTCCCGGCTAGAGAAGATCCGGAACGAGCAGTGGGCGGAGTAGACCCACCCGTTGCTCTCGAGGAGGCCGAGCGGGCCGTCGCACCAGGGGTGGGGGCAGGGGAAGTTGGGGATCTGGCATCTGAACCGTCCGTCTTCGTCGATCGGGCAGCTGGAGTTCTTCGCGTGGCGGGTCCACCGCCCGGACCAGATGTATTTCGAGTAATCGAGTTTCGACCCGCACCGCTTCGTTTCCGGCAATTCGGACTCCGATTTCCGGAATCGGATCTGGATCGAGAAAAGGGGCTTGTCGATGGCGAATCTCGTGGGGGAGAATTTCAGCCCCTCGTGGTTACGGAAGAGGAGGGTGATGGTGAGGTTGTATTCCCCGGGGAAATCGGGGTGGATCTGGACGGAAATCGTGTAGGTGCCGTTCCCCAGGTCGCGGATCGGGGGCCGCGATTTCCAGCGCTCGCCGGCGAGGTCGATCTCGAAATAGTCGCCGCCGAGGCAGCGGGCGGTTCCGGATTCGTCGACGGCGTGAAAGGCGATTTCGTGGATGTCGCCGGTGGAAAGCTCGGTGGTCTTCCTGTCGCCGTCGAAGACGGGGACGACGATGCCGGCGGTTTTGGAATCTTTACAGGGGGAGCCACCGGGGGACAGCCACCGGGCGAGGAGGTTGGAGGAGTAGTTGGGCTCGAGGTCGGGCGAGATCCATGGGATCAGCGGCGGCGGGGGCGGGGGTGAATTGGGCGGAACTTGAGGGATGGGAATGGAGAGAGGTGGCGGGGACGAATTGGACGGAACTTGAGGGATGGAATTGGAGAGAGGTGGCGGGGACGAATTGGAAGATGTGGGGAGAAAACGGGAATTGAAAGAGTTGATATTTACAGAATCGATCCCCCAAATAATGGAAATTGCAAGAAAGGCCCCGATCGAAAGAATCACGAAGAACAAGGCGTGAAGCAGGAGCATAGGGTTTGACCTCGAAATCCATCCAAGATTCCCGGATTTAATTTCTGCAGGCATTTTATTAATATATATATTTAATAAACGACAATAATTTCAAAAATGAAAAATAAATAAAACCCAAAACAAAAACAAAAAAAAAAAAATCCTAAAATGTTTGAATGTATGTTTTCTTGAAAGAAGAAAGAAAAAATTTGTACAATAAGAATTTAACGTGGTATATATGTTTGTATGTTGGCAAATGCAACTTCTAAGAACCTTTGCAATGCAATGATCTCTCATTCTCTCTATATATATACATGCAAAATGAGAGATATATACAAAGAGGAACGTGGGAGAATAATGGAAGAAGACTTTTTTTTGTTTAGTAATTTGTCGCAAATAATTATAATGCTAATGCACGTTATCAGATGGGAGAGAGGTAGAGGGAATGCATGTTTTTTTTTTTGTGTTTTTTTTTATGACAATCCACATGCTTTGTCAATTGTCATTTGTCACTATGTGATACTCTTATCATTGTATAAGGTTTGACGTTGAAGAATAAGGACAATTGATAAGCTAAGGTATTGTTGTACCCGAGAAAATGGTCATCGACACGTGTCACGAATCAAAGGGCCACGTCATCAAAAGAGAAAGTCAGCCGGTATAGTCAAAGAGACCCTCAAAAGCAGATCTAAGAAGAAGATAAAGACCTTGGACAGTAAAGATTGCACGGTAGAATCAGCCTCCCCTCTCAGGGGAATCGCCTGGGGAGGCTCCTGGGATGACAGTCAACAAGCTAGGACTTCACGGGGAAAGAGGCAGATTAAGCACTAAGGGAAATTAGTGGGTATTTAATGCTTCATATTAGTGGACTAGAGGTCCAATAAGAGGCAAAAATGTGGGCATTAGGTGGCATAATTAAGCCATGCATAGAGTATTATAAATAGAGGGAGTGAGATAGTGGAAAGGGACATGCAAACCTTGATTTTAACTATGTACTCTAAGTATGGATATGTGAATAAAGAGGAGCCTTGAGCTTCCATTTCCAGTACTTATGATTTCTGCATTTAACTCAATCCTTTTGCTAGCTTACTTATAACATATTTACATTTTGTGTTGTTTACCAAAACCCTCAATTACCAGCAAATACTACCGACAAGTACAAAAACAACCAAAACATTTGGCGCTAGAAGGATCGGGCATCAGGTATTGAAGTTGCAGAAAAGCTCGATTAAAATCAAAAATGGTGAATGAAAATGAAAACACCACGGTGTCAGGTACGTCTGGCACAAGTGGCAGGTGGCGGGCTGTGATGGGTAAGGCTGTGATGGTGGAACCCGAGGTTCCATCTCCACCTAAAAACCCAGAACCTGAGAATAAGGAACAGTCGCCGCCTACCCAGATCAGCTCCGATGAGCACAATAGCAAACGTGCAGAGGCCGACGAACCTACGGACAGTCAGGCAGATCAACGACAGCGCCGACTTCGGTCGCGACGTCGGAATCGCCGTCTCCATCCTTACGATATCGGAGGGCCGTCGACGCCTATGGTTCCACCTCCGATCAGATTCGCAAGTCTTGATACTCCACAAAAAATAGACGAAGCAGTGGCAGAACTGATGTCTTTGAAATATGTGATGACAACCCCTGTGATACCGGTGCGGGGCATGCATGCACCCGCCGGGGAAAATCCAGGGAAGGGCCCTGAGCGAGCTAGACGTGCTCCCCGGGGAAACCGCAGAGCACGTCGGGCTTTAGATCTAAATAAAAGAGCCGAATCAGTGGCTACTTCTACTGATCCTTATCGACAGGCAAGTAAAAGTGACATGCACGGGCAACGTGTGAACTTCTCACCGGCGAGGGCCCACAGAGCCCCCGGTGCTGATCTTGAACTGGCCGATTTAAGGCAGAAGTATTCTGAACTAGAAAGGCGATTGAACGAAAATCAAATTCTCGCCGCCCCGGCAGGTCGTCATAACGATCCCTTGGCTCCCGAGGTTGAACAAGCCCCCATGCAACTGGAAATTCAGCCCATGCAAACCACTTTGTATAACGGCAAGACTGATCCAGAAGCGCATTTGAGCAGATTCAGGACGTATATGTCCGGCCGAGGAGCCACCGATGCTACCCGGTGCAAATTATTCCCACTCACCCTGGGCGATACTCCTCACCAATGGTACGTCAGCTTACCTACACATTCTATTAAGTGTTTTGACGACTTGGTACAAAGGTTTGTGTCGTATTTTGCATCCAAAGCTTCCTATATGGAGTATAGTCAGAAGCTACTTGGAGTCAAACAGGGTGAGAACGAAACTGACGAATCTTATGTGGATCGCGTGGGGGAATTACTGTTGGCGGGCGGAGAAGAGATTCCCGATAGCCTCAAACTTCACACCGTATTGGGAGGTATGAGAAGAAACTCTAAGTTGTTTAAATCTGCAATGCTAAACTATCCCCGATCGTATGAGGATTTTAAGAGGAAAGCTGGGGCCCAAGTGGCGTACCAGCGTCTTGTTGCTGGTGGGGGACACTCCCCCGAGCAAAAGAGAAAACCTCCTTTTTCCTCCGATCGAAGGCCAAACTATATTGGCAAGAAACCAGGCCCTAGGCCAAGTGATCCACGAGTTGATGAAATCCGTGAGTTGGAAGGAAAACTCACTGCTCAGACTGGTCATACACCAGCAGATATTTTGAATATCATGGTCATGCAAAAAACTGATTTGTTGGTAAAACCACCACCAATCCTAACTCCCCCGGACAAGTTGGATCCCAACAAATGGTGTGCCTTTCATGAAAAGATTGGTCACAACACCAGCCAGTGTAGGCAACTGGTAAAACTGTTGTGGAAACTTTTTCAGGATGGGAAGCTATGGCAGTTCTTGCCCAGGCCAGGTGCTGGGGGAAATCCGCAGGGGCCTCCTCCCCGGGAAGTTCCCGCACTAGCTCCACCACCGCCTCCTGTAGCTCCAGACCCACCGAGAGTGGGCCAGATCATGATGATCGGCGGTTTGAGGCCAGTGAATGAGGAAAGCCACCGAAAGAGGAAAAGAGACTTCCAGATGTGGGAAGTTTGGTATGAAACTGCCCCGTCAAAAGAAGCAACAATCAGTGAAACGGCGGTGATAACTTTCACCCCGGAAGATCGAGCCGAGACAAAGTTCCGAAGGATGTGCCTTTAGTGATAAAAGCAAGAATCCTCGGTCTGGACGTGTCTCGCACACTGGTAGACAATGGCGCACATCTCAATATTCTGTACAAGAAGACCCTAGACCTGATGGGGAAGCTAGCGCGCTATGTCAACCCGTGCGATATGGTGTTAAAAGGTTTTGGTGACGATGTAGTCATTCCCTACGGAGAAATCATTCTCCCGGTAGAAATGATGGACGCGAAGAACCCTGAAGTCATGATGGTTAGGAATCTTAAGTTTGTAATAGTAGATAAGGTTAGTGGCTATAATGCTTTGTTAGGCAGGCCCTTTCTGGACGCTTTTGAAGCAGTCGCCTCGTCCTATTACTACTGTATCAAGTTTCCAACACCCTCCGGTGCAGTTGGCACCGTTAAGGGGGACCTAGTAATGGCTAAGAAGACTTTGATGTATTTTCGCGATCTTGATAAAACTAAAATCAGAGAAAAAGCTAACATTCCCCAAATCAATTTGGAGGAAAGCAACATAAAACAAATTGATCACATTAAAGATATCATTAAAATACCCGAAGAAGGAATGAGCTCTCCCAGAAAAAACCCGCGCGGAGAAGTTCTTCAGATCCCCTCGGATGACATGAATAAACCCCCCGAAGAAGAACTCAGTAAGGACTTAGCATCTCCTGAGGAAAAACAGCCTAAACCCAAAGCGAACTTAGAGGATTGGGGCTCGCGGGGAGGATATCAATGCAAAAAAGCACCCGTTGTAGAGATGGTTGAAACCCTGGACTCTATAATTGTAGACCCAGAGCAAACCGAAAAACAAATACTTGTGGGGTCTCATATGGAATCCACTGTCAGAAACGATCTGATAAAATTCCTAAAAGAAAATATCTCCACTTTCTCATGGTCCGGTGCGGATTTAGGAAAGATAGATCCTAAACATGCCTGCCATCGATTGAAAATAGATCCCTGCAAAAGACCTATTGCGCAGAAGCGTAGGAAAATGGGCCCCGAGAAGTGCCAGGCACTCGCCGGGGAAGTAGATAAACTAATTGAAAATAAACTGGTCAGGAAAGCTTCGAGTGATGTCACTTGGCTTTCCAATGCGGTAATGGTGACAAAAACGGCCGGGGCATGGCGTTTGTGTATAGATTTTACAGACCTAAATAATGCTTGCCCGAAAGACCTTTTTCCCATGCCACACATCGACCATGTGGTTGATAATTTGACAGGTCACGCAATATTCTCAACACTGGACGCTAAGGTCGGATACCACCAAATTCCTATGCATCCGGATGACATCGAACATACGGCTTTCTACTCAGAGAAAGGGATCTATTGCTGGGAAAGAATGCCGTTTGGCCTGAAGAATGCTGGGGCCACCTATCAAAGGTTGGTAAATCAAATGTTTTCTGAATTAATTGGTAGAACCATGGAAGTGTACATTGATGATATTATTGTAAAAAGTAAAAACGAATCAGATCATGTCAAAGACCTCGAAGAAGTTTTCAAAATTCTGGGGCATTATAATATGAAATTGAACCCCAAGAAATGTAACTTTGGAATCAAAAAAGGGATGATCCTGGGGCATGTGGTTAGCGAAAAAGGCATTGAGCCCAACCCTACCAAAGTTCAAGCTATCTTGGACATGCAAGAGCCCCGGGACGTAAAAGGCGTACAACGACTCACGGGTCGTCTAGCCGCCCTGAACAGATACATTTCTTGCCTAGGAGATAAAACTCGACCGTTCTTTGCTTCCATCAAAGGACAGGAATTTCACTGGAAAAAGGAAGCCCAACAAGCTTTTGTACGGATAAAGGAATACTTATCCAATCCGAAAGTAGTTGTGGCACCTAAACCAGGAGAAAAGTTGTATTTATACATGGCCGCCTCAGAGCATGCCATCAGTGCAGTCTTGGCAAGAGCGGAAGGAATCCAACACTTCCCGATTTATTTCGTGAGTCAAGTATTACATGAGGCAGTAATTAAATACACTCCACTGGAAAAATTAACATTTGCTTTAATAGTGTCAATAAGAAAACTCCGGGCGTACTTATTTGAGCACCCCGTCGAAGTTTTGACTGCTATGCCTTTAAGGCAAGTATTGCACCGGTCAGATATCTCCGGGAGACTCCTGCGTTGGGCGTTAGAAATTAGTCAATATGACATAACTTTCGCCCCGAGGACAGCAATCAAAGCACAAGCCCTGGCAGATTTTATTGTGGAATTAACTTTCCCTGAGAAATCCCAGAATCAAGCACGCGCCTGGTAGCTGTTCGTGGATGGATCATCTACCACCGCGTGCTCGGGGGCAGGGGTGGTATTACTCAGTCCCGATGGGGACTCAGTAACCCATGCGGTAAAGTTTGAATTCCCCACATCGAACAATGAAGCAGAGTACGAAGCTCTCATTTCTGGGTTGGAATTAGCCATAGCCGTTGGGGCCAGGAAACTCCATGTGTTTATGGACTCTCATCTAGTAGTAAACCATGTAAGTGGGGACTACGAGGCCAGAGGGGAACAAATGATAAAGTACCTAAAATTGGTATGGGAACTTTGTGAAAAAATCCCTGAAGTTCTAATCGAACAAATCCCACGGGAACACAATTCACAAGCAGACGCCCTGTCAAAATTAGCATCAGCTGAGGGCTCAGCAGACTTCTCCAATATTGTGTTGACAAAATTAATGTCCCCGTCAATAGAACAAAGAGAAATGCAAATGCAAATACTCACTGGGGCCGGAGAAGACTGGCGGATTCCCATTCAACGGTACATAGATACCGGGGAAATACCAGCAGATAAAACCGAAGCAAAACAACTTCGCTCCCGAGCGGCAAAAGTATACTTTAATAGATACACAACTATACCGAAGAAGTTATTCCCTTCCACTACTAAAATGTGTGTCGAAGGAAGAAGGATTTAAAATCCTGGAAGAAATACACGAGGGTGTGTGTGGAAACCATGCGGGGGGAAGATCCCTAGCACACAAAACCATGGGGCAAGGATTTTACTGGCCAAGCCTGAGAAAGGACGCAGTCGGATACGCACGTAAATGTGTCAAATGTCAGACGAATGGGCCTAACATCCGTATTTCCCCAGAAGCCCTGAAATCCATTTACAGCCCGTGGCCATTTGCTCGGTGGGGTATCGATCTGATCGGACCACTGGCAACCGCACGGGGCGGGGTAAAATATGCGATTGTAGCAGTCGACTATTTTACTAAGTGGGTCGAAGCAGAACCATTGAACAAAATTGATCAACCGCAGGTTATCAAGTTCATATGGAAAAACATTATATGTCGATTTGGTTTGCCCGAGACAATCATTTCCGATAACGGAAAACAATTCGATGGGGCTGAGGTGGAAGAATTCTGTGAAAAATGGAAAATTAGAAGGCTATTCTCTACTCCTTACCACCCCCAGACGAATGGTCAGGTTGAAGCAGTGAATAAAATATTAAAACATACCATCAAATCAAAATTGGAAAGTCGCAAAGGAAAGTGGGCGGATGAACTTCCAGAGGTTCTGTGGTCATATCGTACCACAACTAGAAATGCCACTGGAGAAACCCCCTACTCGTTGGCTTTTGGAACGGAAGCAGTAATTCCAGCGGAAATAACGGTGTTATCACACCGGACCGCTCAGGAAATCTCCCCGGAAAATGAACTAACCATCCGAAAAGAGTTGGATCTTCTTGAAGAAAGAAGGTTAGCTTCCGATTCTCTAAATGCTATGAACAAACAAAGAATTGCAAAATTATTTAATTCAAAAGTAAAGGCGCGAGAATTCCAAGAAGGAGACTTGGTGCTGAAGAAAATCTTAGGAACGCACCAGGGAGCACTGGGGCCGAACTGGGAGGGACCGTTTAGAGTAAGCCACTGCCTCCAGAACGGAGCGTACGAGTTAGAGCTTCTCGACGGGACCAGAGATCAGTATCGGTGGAACGCGTTGCATCTAAAGAAATTTTATCATTAAAAGGTTAATCTTTGGCTTTTTGTAAAGATATTATTTTTGTAAAACCCTTTTTATCACCTTTATAATGTTTCTCAGTATTTACCAAAAATACTTGTATGGGTTCTAAAAAGTTATATTTTGTCTACAAAGAAAAAACATTACCCCGGGAAAGGAATAAATTTCCCGGTAAAAATAAGAAATATTGAGTATTCATAAAAGAATACTAAGGTTCGGTAAAGACCCAAAAAATCTGTAGATTATGGGGCCGAACACTTCTTTCTACGTACGGATTCAAATAGAGTAAAAGAAACTCAAGAATCGCGCGGGGAGAAGATATAGGTCCAAAGAAAATCCTAAGAGGTATTCATAAAGAACAAACCACAGGATCGGTCAGTCTTTGTAAAAGGAGAGATGGAGGAGAAAAATGTTACTTAGAATCAGAGAGAATTCCGAGAGGTAACTAAATCCAAAAATCACTTTTGCAAGACAAAGAACTCACAAAGAGCCCCAACAAAGTTTTAAAAATAAAACTTGGGTGTGAGCCAAAAGTTATCTATTTACAAGAATTACGATTCACCAAACAAGCTAAAGCTGACTTGTCAAAATAATAGATAATTATGGTAAAAAGAAACCTAAACAAAACGGTGGAAGGTCATGAGTAAGACCCAAAGGATAATATCCAAAAATAACTTACTAAGTTATTACACACCAGCAAAATATTAAAACTTGTCCCAGGCAAAAACTGCCTCTGAAATTCAAACAGAAATAACAAATATTGTTTTATGGCCTTGGGCCCAAATAAGAAATAAAACATAAAACCCCTGAGCTTTTTACACTCAGGGTAGGGTTCATCTTAGCAGACTCCTAAGTTATAAAACTCAGGAGGTGGAATTACCATCACCAGGGGTTACCAGAGGATCTTTTGGCTTGCCATCAGGCCCAACACCAAGTAGATCCATACCCTCATCATCAAATTCATCCTCATCAACAGGAGCATCATCAGCTAACTTTGCAGGTTCACCAGGCATAGAGAGGAGACTATATGATGGCCACCATTTCATGTCAATTCCATGGACAACTTCCAGATCCATAAAAGGTTGAGGAACTCTGGAATCCAGAGTGCATCCCTTCATGTGATCCTTTAGGAGTTTGAGCCCATACTCTTTGGCCACATCATTCTTCTCCTTTGCTGCAGACCTAATGAGATCAGCATATGCAGTTACATAAAGGAGGTCAGTCAATACCCTGGGATTGTGAGCAGGTGAGTCCAGTAGAGTTTCAAGCTCCACAACTCTTTCCATGGACTGTGCAAAGCTATCCTGGACCTGCTTCAGTTCTTTGGTGACTTTGACCACCTCATCCTGTAGCTCTTTCTTTTCCCTGACAAAGCTGTCCTGGGCATCTTCAATCTGCTCTTTTTTTTCCTTGATGGTTTTCAAGGCTTCCTGCATCTCTGATTTCAGCTTCCCTATCTCTGCCCGTGCAGTATCTGCAACCTTCTTCCATTTATCCCTGTCCCCTGCTGCGGCTATGTAGGCTACATTGAGCTCCTTCACTTGTGTTTCTTGACCAGTGCTGGTGATGCGTAGCTTGGTAACCTCAGCTCTGAGTTTCTCAGCCATAGTATGAGCACCAGAGATGGCAACTGCACTTTGACTGGCCAGTTTCAGGGCCAGGGAAAAGGCATGTTCCTCATGGTCCATCAGGTCATTGAGCTCTGAGGTCCAGCACCTCCCAACTGCATCAATTGAATCACCAACAGGATTGCCCAGAGTAGTGACAGGGTCAATGGGGCCTTTGCCAGAGAAGAAGGGAAGGAGCACTGATGGAAGTTTTTCCTGGGAAAACCTAGCCGAGAAATAAAGTGTAAAGATTGAATATTTTATAAAGATAAAGAAAAAAGTATAAAATAAATAAAAACTTACTTGTCAGAGAGGATTTTCTCAACTCCAAAAACAGACTGACTTATGTCAGCACGGGGAGGTGATTCAGTCACATCAATTATACCCCCATCAAATTTCTTCCTTTTCTTGTCTCCTTCAAGCTTGATTTGTAGAAGTGTGGATGACCCGGAGGGAGGCAAACCCTGGCTGGGAACAACATCAGTCATCACAGCATCGGCAGGGGCCGGGGGTTCTTTGTAGGAGTCCACCACCCCCATGATCCCCAGAGAATCTGTCTCACCGCCCTGGGCGGAGAGAGTTCGGGATCTGGTCCGGGAAGCCGGGGCACCTACTGTTCCACCCCGAGTCTTTGCAGATCCTCGGCCACCTATGCTGGTTGAACTGGTTTTTGATTTACGGGCTTTCCCCGTCTGGGATGCATCCACAAGTCCAAGTCTCGCAAACAGTTTGTTATCCGCCATATCAGGAGGTTTCACTTCGAACACAGTAGAGAAAAATTCTGCACCGGGAAAAGTAAAGCTATTACACCCGACAAAAAATTGATGATCTTTCCCTGGGGGATATGTCCCCAGGAAAAAAGACAAAACAGAAACTGTAAAAAATACAAAGACTTTACCAAAACAAGGTTGGTCTTCAATAAACGGAGGACAGAAAAGGCCTGCTGCGTCACGAATACTGTCGTCGTTAAGATACGTCGAGTCCCTCTCGGTAGAAGGG
Organism: Euphrasia confusa; assembly: GCA_954870475.1. NCBI lineage: Eukaryota > Viridiplantae > Streptophyta > Magnoliopsida > Lamiales > Orobanchaceae > Euphrasia > Euphrasia confusa. Next base: position 2,290,552 of record OX940969.1, on the reverse strand, counting down.
ATGCACTGAGCCAAAAGTTTCGCTGTAGCCAAATCCCACGGGATGCTATAGTCAGTTTTGGAGATCCGGGCACCTACAAACATAAAAACAATTTTAGATCAGTCAAAACTGTAAAAAACTTAAAAGTATAACTTACTTTCATCTTTAACGCCATAAGTTAGGGGAATTTCAATTTCTCCCTCTCGGGTCTGAGTTCTCCATCTCCCCGAGACATAAAACCATCGATCCCAACAGGTAGGATCTTTAACTTCCGGTTCCTTTATCTTCACCATGTTTTTCCTGCATCGCACTGTGTAATCACCCAACAACCCTTTCTGGAAATTAACCGGGCTAAAGAACAAATGGAATTCATCCCCCGTAAGGGGTCGAGAAAATCCCACTTGTCCTAGAACCGTCAAAACCCCATACAACTGAGCCCACCCGTTCGGATGAATCTGGTGAGGGGCCACACCCCACCGGTTCAACAGGCCTGAAATTGAAGGATGTAGGGGAAACCGCAGGCCTTGATCCATCGCGTCGACGCCGATGGCCACCATGCCTGGAGGTGGACAGCAAGCGGATTCACCCTCTTCTGGCGCATGCAAATGCACGTTGAAGGGAATCCTCCAGTCATCCCTCCAGTCGGTGAGTTCTTCCGCTGTCACCGTGCTGTCTCGGCCATGCGCGCCCCAATCCTGGTGGTTTGGATCTGGTTGAACCGCTGTGATGGTCCTCACAGCAGGAACGTAAGGGTGGGCCGCGTCTAGTTCGTCCAGTCGGAATCCCGGCAAGGCCGGTGCCGCCGTGTCCATAAATTCTTTGTACTGACGAGCGAGCAGGACGTGAGGCTCTTCAGGTACTTTGGGGTGGACAAATTTCGTGTATTTTGGCATGATGATAGGGGTTGTAGAAGGAAATTTACACTACGAATTCAACAAATTTACACAGGAAAAATTACTGAGAGAAAAGACTTCTTACCGATTTCTAGATCTGAAAATCGAAGAGAGTTGTGAAATTTGAAATTTGAAATGGGTTAATATGTTTTGAAAAATCAACCCTGCCTCATGATTTGATCAACGGTTGAGATCAAGGAAGGGGAAAAGAGGGCGGTTACCGATGAAAAAACGTACTCAAGTGTCCCCCCACTACCCCGTAAAACCTAGAATACTTGGCCAGGATAACGCCACGTGGCAAATGTTTACTTACAAAGGACAGGTTAAGAAGAAATTCTTTTTCTACATTCTTTTATTATTTATTTAATTATCAAATTCCTGATTTATTAAGAAGATAAGTTTTCTGATACTTATCACGATTTGCAAATAAAAAGAGTCTTCCAAAAACAACAACTCTTATTCATTTCACCGGGAAATAAAACCGGGGAAACATGATTTAACAGAGAAAATACAAATTTCTTATATTCTGGATAAATCTCACGGGGAAGAATATCCCCAGTCATCTTTTACAGGAAGATTTTCAGGCTCAGTATTGATCGAGCTATCTTCAGAATCAGTTCCCAGATCGATGATCTCCTCTCCATCCCTCCCAAATACTCCAATATGAAAAGACTTCTGCCCACGCAACTCCAGGAAGATGGTAACGCCCACAGAGGCAAGACGGCGTTCACAGAACTTGTTCCAGCCCTCGCTCAGAGCAAGGCGTCGACCATCCTTCTCCACTCTTACTGTCCAGACCCGTTCAAAAGCATCTACCAAAGCAATATCCTGTCCATCAAGCTCCGGAAACTTCTGAGAAAAAGACAAAGGAAGAGGCAGCTTAGTTTTCATCGACCGATTCCTAATCCGAGAAGAAAAGCTGGTTATTTGATTCGGGTACACATCTCTGTTCCAAGTAAAAGCCATAATATGAAGTCGACTCCAGTTTAGAAGAGCCTTTAAAGGCGTAAAATTCAGAATTAAATGAAGTCTCAACCACCAACATAAAGTCAGAATGCTATTTCCAAGACAAGTCAACTGAGAAAGACCACCATAAACTTCAGGGAAATCAAAGTTGAAAACTCTAATTTTCCTGGGGGCCTATGTTGTACCCGAGAAAATGGTCACCGACACGTGTCACGAATCAAAGGGCCACGTCATCAAAAGAGAAAGTCAGCCGGTATAGTCAAAGAGACCCTCAAAAGCAGATCTAAGAAGAAGATAAAGACCTTGGACAGTAAAGATTGCACGGTAGAATCAGCTTCCCCTCTCAGGGGAATCGCCTGGGGAGGCTCCTGGGATGACAGTCAACAAGCTAGGACTTCACGGGGAAAGAGGCAGATTAAGCACTAAGGGAAATTAGTGGGTATTTAATGCTTCATATTAGTGGACTAGAGGTCCAATAAGAGGCCAAAATGTGGGCATTAGGTGGCATAATTAAGCCATGCATAGAGTATTATAAATAGAGGGAGTGAGATAGTGGAAAGGGACATGCAAACCTTGATTTTAACTATGTACTCTAAGTATGGATATGTGAATAAAGAGGAGCCTTGAGCTTCCATTTCCAGTACTTATGATTTCTGCATTTAACTCAATCCTTTTGCTAGCTTACTTATAACATATTTACATTTTGTGTTGTTTACCAAAACCCTCAATTACCAGCAAATACTACCGACAAGTACAAAAACAACCAAAACAGTTATGTTCACATTTTGCATCCAAAATTTAAATTATGATTTAATTTGGGATCAACTAATAATCTATATTTCTATATTATAGGCATTCTATAAATATAAACTCACAATGTTTCAAGGCCACATAGAAACTGCTATGTGTCGCCCCGATTCCGTGCATGCAATCTTCATCAGGTAGCGGTTGCTATGTCTCCCTACAACATAGCAACATCGAATTCAAGTCATACTGTAACAACAGAACTAACTCGAACATCAAGGAGATAACAAAGGAGTACTGAAAGGTTACAAGTGAGCCACACGAACTCTACGACGACATGGTAGCCAACTTACAATCTCGAGAAGCCTCCATGCTCGACTCCGAGGAGAAGGATATATGCAATGTATATCGATATAATATAAACAACAACACATCACAATATTGACTTAAGAGTTTAAATTTATACTCCTTCACAATTAAGGTACATTTTTATATAAATACAAAAAAAATGTGTCTATTGTTAATCATGAACACCGTGAATGTAATTAAAATTGGAATGCTTTCACTAGAAAATACTCAATGAAAAATTCACAAAATCGGCTAGGTTTAATATATTCAATTGGGCCGACTGCACCATCGGATCCTTTTGGGCCTTTTATCCGAGTCCCAGAAATGGGCTGCGAAGGGCAAATACCCCGGAGTTCGTTACGACGTAGTTTTGGGTTTTCTCTTCTGCAAGATAAATCTTGAATTCGTACCTTAGCAGCGAAGCAGATCAAAATCACACCAGAATATAAATATAAATAATTAATTTTCTGAAAAACAATTTTCATTCGGCACGAATCGCAATTCATCGTTTCAGTGTGATTGATGGGATGATCAAACACTCGTCGTATTCATCGTTTCTGGAATTGTTTGTTCTATCGGCAGTGGTCTGTTTCTGCTCCCCAAGTCAATCTGGCAAATTTAGGGGGAATAAATTTGAGGCCTCGCTTGTCGTTGAAGCAAGCCTTACCAGAGGATCCTGACGACGACGACGAAGAGGAAGTGTTGTGGCGCAAGAGGATCTTCTTCATCTCCCTACGTTCCATCATAATGAATTTCAAATTCAGCTGGATTTCTGCTCTGAAGATTCTGTTGCTCCTAGCGCTGGTTGGTTCTATCGCCGTTGCTTGCTTCACTCTCCCCGTTGAAAAGGTTGGTTTCTTTTTTTGGTTTTTTTCTGTTGATTCTGTTTTGGGTGTTTTCATTAGCTTCTGGTTGATTTGTGGTTGTGTTTATTAGAAATACATTTCACTTTAGATTGTACATTTCATTCGATTTGATTAGTTATCTAAGATTGCTCTGTTCACTCCTGGTCTTGCCTACAGATATTGAAGGATTTCTTAGTGTGGATAGAGCAGGACCTTGGCCCTTGGGGTCCCCTAGTGCTGTAAGTGCAGTTTTATCGTTTATGCCCTCATGTTTTCTGAATTACGTAAGCTACATTAATGCTTATTTACACTTGAATTGATGTGGGGAGTATTAGTCTACTAGTAGACTTAATATGGTTAACATGCCTATCTACTTCAGTTACTATGTTGAATGCCTAGTGGCGGTAGATTTGTATCAAGATTAAGAAATGATCAGTGGTCATGTCCTTAATATGCCCAATGAAGAAGGCGGACTTCATACCCATTAATATATTTCCAATTTGCATGTAGGAATTCATTTAGTTGTAGACTTTATAAATGCATTCTTGTAGCGTAGTCAGATTCTATGACATGGCATTGTCAAATTTCTGCATGTATTTTTGCCGTCCCTGTTGATAAAATCCTATGACATCTATGTTATGCAATTTTGAGTCACTGATGGAGTATAAACCTTGCAGGGCTGTTGCATACATTCCTTTAACAGTGCTGGCTGTCCCAGCTTCTATACTTACGGTAAGGGTTACATTCACATTTTTTAATACCTAGATTATCCTAGAATGTTTGAACTATCATTATTAGTTTTGCATGTTAATTAGAGGTGATAATGGGCCAAGTGGAGTTGGGATTTCCGTAAAAAAGCTTGAGCCTGATGTTTAAATTTTTTACCCTACCTTGGCCTGTTACCTATCTTGCATCAACTAATTTTATTTTTCGTATGGCCTGTTGATCTTAGAAAGCTTATGAAAAAGCCTGAGTTTGATTTGTTTACTTAAATTTGCTTCTAAAAATGTTTTAAGTCTTGCTTTACTAGTAAACTAGTCAAGCCGAGTTGCTCTTTAATTAGCTGAACCGTAGGCCCATGTTGGGTCCCCTGACTCATTCCAACCCCTAATGTGCAGCGAGATGATCATTGATAACACTACATGGAAAATCTAAAGTGATAATTATACACGGAAGATCTAAACTGATGATGAATCAACTTTTGTTAATATTTTTTTCACTTTTTTTTTTCTAATTATAGTTTAATTAATACCCCTTCTTACATATTTGAAAGTGGTTTGCTTGATTATGTAGTATATAAGTTTTCTGAAGATATATGCTTATATGCACTGAAAACTGAATACCTATTTGGTACTTTATGTATTTTTTCCAGCTGGGTGGTGGTTATCTTTTTGGTTTGCCTGTGGGTTTTGTTGCGGATTCAATTGGTGCAACAATCGGTGCTGGAGCCGCATTTCTGCTTGGACGAACTGTAGGAGTTTTTTTTATTTATTCAAATTGCATTATTTGTTTGCCGTGTATACATATACTATTATTTATCTATCTTTTTATTTTTCCATCTAATAACAGATAGGTAGGTCATATGTTATTTCCAAGCTAAAAGACTATCCCAAGTTCAAGGCGGTTGCAATCGCAACTCAGAGATCAGGATTTAAGGTATTTTAGTATTCTTTATCCAGTGTTTTTGTTCTAATTTTTTAAAGATAGTTTTAAGCCTTTTTTTTTTAATCTTCCTGGGTTCGTTGTTTCTATTTTATACAGAGAAAATTAACCCAACTATGAACTATACACAAGGTTTGAATTATTTAAAATAAAATGACTTTGGAAATTACTGAAACCACCCTCGAGGTTTCGTTCTGTTTACATTTTGCCCCCGGCGAGCTTATTCGGAAGGATTCGCTGATATCGACTATTTTACATTTTACAACTCAGATTTTCAAAATATTACGAATAGCCCCAGCTTTTCATGTTATTACTAAAATTGAGTGATGTAATGCAAATATTTACAAAAGTGGAAGATGTAATTGTAAAAATATTTGATGACGTTAGCGAATTACGTTATAGCTACAATAATGGGTGAATTCTATGGTGGTTGTAATCTCAAGGGCGAGTTTTGTAATTTAAGTTTTTCTTTGGTATAGTGTATTTATATATACAAATCCATCTTTTGCTTATATATATGCTATGCTTTTTTGTCACTCACTGCCAGATTGTGCTGTTGCTCCGGCTTGTTCCTTTACTACCCTTTAACATGTTGAACTACCTCTTATCCGTGACTCCCGTACCTGTAACTCAATATATGCTGGCTTCATGGTTGGGCATGATGGTATGTATCTATTTTTTTAGTGATTACTAAGTTATTGCATCAAGGGATTCCATGTGTACAATTATTTTTTTGTCAAGTGTAAACTACATATTATGATACGTCCCATTTATATTTCTTCTTTTCACAGCCAATTACTTTTGCATTGGTCTATGTTGGAACAACTTTGAAGGATCTTTCCGATGTAACACATGGATGGCATGATTTTTCAAAAACACGCTGGGTAAGATATTTTTGGTTACCGTATGCCATTAGTTTGCTAACATCCTGTTTTCCACATCCTATTAATTTGGTGATGTAATCGACCACGTGTGCTATTTTACCTATCTTCGTTATTTGATTTTGGCTTTTTCTATAATTTTTCGGGGCAAAAAAGCTTTGTGTTTGGAATTATTTTTTGTGTCTAGTATTTTAAATGGAGCAACTTGAGAGTGCCTCCTTAAATACCTTTCATATTTTAGGCATGATTTCCAATAACAGATCCATGTCTTTGCTAATTTTTATTAGCGCCTTTACTTTGATGCAGGCACTTATTCTGATGGGCCTTGTGGTGTCTGGTAAGTTTCAATCTTTCAAGTGATTTTACTATCAACCTTGAATACTACTGTATTGCATAAGGGTGCGAGTTTAAGCTTTTAAAATAACTGCTATTTTGTTTTTTTTCTTACTATTAGATGTTTCTATTTGAGGCAGTGCTTGAAAAATTGACCTAGCTAAAATTAGCGGTGGTGTTTTTTAAATAAGTTCAAATTAACCGAGAATCAGGCCAGATTAATTTTCCGCTGTCCTTGAATGATTAATTGTTTGTTATATAGCACATTTGCTTGAATATATATAGTGTATACTCACTGTGTATTTACTGCATTTGCTTGCAGCGTTGTTAATTTTCTGTGTTACAAGAGTTGCAAAGGCTGCTTTAGAAAAAGCATTGGCTGAAAACGAGGATGTCGATGGTGATATCTCGTCGCCGCCGCTTTTACCCATTACAGACCCAACCACTGCTTCAAATCTCCACGAGCCACTTATAGTGAAGATTGATCCCAATCATGAAAGATAGTTTTTGTAAGTGTAAATTCTCTACTGGCTTTCGTTTGAGGGAATGCTTGATATTCATCTGTACAGCGGGGTTCTTCTCTATTACACGGATAAGTTCAATAATGCCAAAGAGGTTTTGCATCTGTACAAGTTCGGCTAACGTCTATTGCTATCTATAGATGAATGACATAATGGTCCGGTGGAAATTACAATCTGTAAAGGGACCAATATTTTTTCGAAAGATCTGTTTTTGTCCCTTTTTTTGCAGGAAGTAGGAGAAGTGTATATTTCATCTTGCCTACAAATCCTACCACTTAGGTCTAAAACAGTTTCACCACTTTCACATTATATATAGCCTCTAAAAACTACAGGAAGATTTACACATCCCAATATGTAAACATAATGATTTATTATTATTTGAAGTAAAATAAAATATGACTTAGGATTAAGCATATAAGCAAACACTCATGCAAGTGCAAAAATAATAATTTCTTCAAAATTAAAGTAGACATAAAGGCAAGACCACAATGATAAAACATGAACCAAAATAATCATAATTACAAACCCCACCAACAAGTTTAATTTGAGTGCATTTGCATGGTGCCCACTCTATTTTTTTCAACTCCATAGTCTACATTATATGCTCTTAAACTCTCTCTCGAACCAATGGTCACACGTCTTTTTTTGTAATTACAAAGAACATGTGATCATATGTTCGGGGCGGAAAGAGTACTATATTATTAACAATTTTTATGATGGTATTTTTTCTGTCTCATAAAAGATGATTCACTTCATTCGTAAATAAGCTATAAAGAAATATTTACAAAATTACCCTTAAATTTGTAATATTTGTTAAATTTATATAAAAAATAATTGGATCAAATGACTCAAAGCATTTCAAAATATTAAAATAGTGTATTTAATATTTTGTTAAAAATTACTACTCTGGCTCATTAAAAATAACTCAAAAAACTTTCTTAATCGAATTCATTCTAAGAAAAACTACTAGGAAAAATATTACAAAATAAGTGCAAAAATCAACATTCTTTTATCACAGCATCTTACCCACCATTTATTATATGATCAAGAAGAAGAAAAAGGAGATCACAAAACCGTGTTTTGTACATGACTAATAATTACAACTTGCAAAAATATCCATTCAAAACCCAATATATATGTTCTTCCTTTATAATTCCTCATAACAAAATAATTTCAAGAAAACATAATTAAAATTAAATAATGATAAACCCCAGCCTCATTTCCCTTCTGAGATGCTTCAACGGATGCCGTGACCACACCCAAGTCTCGGGCCACGGGACCCGCATTTGGAACCTTAGCGACAAGCCCATCGAGCTTCAAGTGAGGGTCGGATCGACTTTGAAGAAAGTCCACACCTTGAAACCGGGCTCGTCTAAAAGACTTAAGGGCAAGAAGATCTACAAAGCCCACATGCCTGCAGGAAAGAGCAACAAGGGGAGTGGCATAAATGGTGATCATGGGATGAAGAGCTTGTTGTATTACTACGATGAGACTTGCCACCCTTATGTTTGGATAAACGACTCTGGGTGCAATTTCTCGAGGAATAATGTTAAGCAGCAGTACATCAGTCTTGAGGACTTGAGAGATTTCTCGGAGATTCGGGTTTGCAGAGATCGCCACAAGGGTTGCATATCGGTTAACAAGAAATCAAGGCCTGATTTTTGTTGAAGATGATTCGTATACTGTATCTGTCTCAAGTATTTATGCACTGTTTCTTTGTAAATTACAAAGAAACAACGCGTAAATAGTTGGGAAAGAGGTTTATTTCGGATTTTGTTTTTGATTTGGAAGTGCATCTGCAAATTAAACGTGACATGTTATTTGGTTGATGTTGGAATTGTACATTTACTTGTCCAAGAAAAGTAATTGTACATTTGATAATTGTTTTTTAATTCAATCATCATGTTAATTAATAGCGGTTGATAAAATATTAATAGCCCTACTCTTAGTTTTGACTTTGTTGACCAAAAAATTTAAGAATATATTATTAATGTCATTTTATGAGAAAAGTAAAGTATTTTTAATTAAATAAAAAAAATAGAAAAAGGGTATAATTGTCATTTAATGTGAAAAATTAAAGAATTGTTTTTTTAAAATACTTTAAAGTGATATGTTAAGCGTGATTCTTGCTAAATTAAATCTGTGTTTCATTATAAAAAGAAGAGAATTGTAGTTTAATCAAAGTAGACTATGTAATGTAGCGTTCGGTAGTTACACTATTTTTTTTTCATCTTGGGAGATATTTATGTAGACTATGATCGTATTATTTTATTTGAACATCGTTGATTTCTTTCTCATCTTTATTCCTTAATTTTCTGTAAAGCATCCATACTGATATTAAAGAGTGTAGCTGAATCAAGGGTCTATTAAATCAAATAATACACGAGAACTTTCAAAACTTATAATCGATCAAATATAGTACATGAAAAATTAAAATCAAGTTCAAGCTTTTTGATTTAATAGGGCCCAGAAAATGATTTTGAATTTTGACAAAGTCAAATGATAGATTACAATTTGTACTAAAGCAATTACAAGCTAGCGCATCATGAATTAGAAACTCGATTACGGTCTTAGAATTTATCAATATCTCTTTAGAACGCGTTCTTTTTAACCTTTTCATCAATTTGAGTGAAAATCAAGTTCACGTGGTAGCTAATTGTCATTATAATTATCAATATCCAATTAAAAATGTGTGACATCATTGAGAATCAAGAATTATATCGTAGCTGAAAGTCTCGATTAAATGCGCGTCAGCTTGTGATACATCTTCTAACGATGCTATTTTGAAATGGTGGTATCAACTTGTGAGACCATCTTATGCTCACTCACTGCGTCCTGAACTCATGTCTACAAATTTGTTTGTGAATCAATACAAATGCAAATTTGTTGTGGATTTAGCCATGAAATGACAAAAATGCATGTTTGCTTATGATAAATAGATTGGAGCAAAAATATATAAAACACCAAGATTTGTTTAGTGATTGGGGTTGAAAAATGAGTTCATGATTTCTCAAGAGAAAGTGTATACAGTATTGTGTTTGAAAAATGTTTTGAAGGATATAATCTCTCTTATTTGTCCAAGCATAAATTCATTTTTGGAGTTTCTTGAAAATAAAAAATGACATTGAAAACACAATCACTTCCTTTCTTACTAAATAAAAATTATAATTAGGTGCATATCAATGTCACCATTACCATTTAGCTAATAGTTTGGTGCCTTGCAATTAATGTTGAAGTTGCAAACGGAGGAATATGTATCATGTTATTCTACTATTCTTTGGTATTTAAAATTCTGACTATTAGCTTAATTTTTAAATCTCATCAACGAAAACAAATATTTTCAAAAATAAAAATAAAAAAATATATATTTATAATTTCGTACAAGCAGATCGACAGACATACATACATAAATACAAACTTTAAAACTTACTCCATATATTTGTTTTGAACTAGTATTTGAGTTAATACAAAATTATTAAGTTATAAAGTTATTCGAGCTTGACTTGTTTGCCATCATAAACGAGCGGAACACAAAGTAAATGTGACTCACATTATTATTTTTTTGAAAAAGAGATAGTTGTATTTATATACGGCAAGTTTTTTTAAGTTATCAAAGTCATAATTTTGAAGAAAATGAGGATTACATTTTATTAAATATTTGTATAAATTTGTAATTTAAATACAACTAAAAAATAAAAAATAAAAAGTTAAACATCTGTTTCAGCACCGCCACCAACCAAAGGCATTTCCTTGGTTTCTCCTTTCCCCAAATCACACACAAACTCAAACAAAGGAAGAAATGGGAATCTCGTTGAGCACCAGCACCAGCACCACCGCCAGAAGACGAACCCCTTTCCCTCCTCCGCCCCTCCACCCCCACCCGATGATGGACTACTACCCCCCTTATCCTGCGCACCCTCCTCCTCCTTCGCCGTCCGTCTACTTCCCCTACTACAACTCCGCCCCCTACACCGTCTGCAATCACGCTAACCCTAGCGTCGGACACCCCTATTACGGCCAGTTCGAGCTGCAGCCGACGCTGCCTGCGCCTCCGGCGGCGGCGGCGGCTAAAGTTGTGAATAGCGACGTGAATGTGCATAAGGATACATTGAGGGTCGAGAATGATGAGATGAACCCGGATCATTACTTGGTTTCGTTTGTTTTCGATGCTCTGGTAGACGGAAGGTAATTTTTATTTTCGTTATAGGTTCGTATGTAGCACTTGATTCTTAACTGGGATGCTTTCATATATGCTATTAGTAAGTTTAGGGGGGAAGTGAATTTAGCTCGAGCGCCTGTCATTATTAGTCGAAGTAATTACTTGTCCTATGGCCATCGATTAAACTGAAACTTGTAATTCGAATAGCATGACAGTCACCAGAATGATCTTTGGGGAACTTTGATGCTACTGTAGTATTTTCAGGTTATCACAAGAAAAAGTGCCACAAAATGCATTAGTTTAGTTTAGTGTGTGAATGATGGCTTACAATTAGGAATCATCTCGGGGTTGATTGTGTATAGGAAATATCTATATTATCATAAAAATCTTTTGGGTGAAACTTATAAACAACACTTTGAGGGTGGCATCACCTTCCGAAGATGGGAATGTGCATTACTCAATTACTTGTGGCACTAAGATTAAAGAGGGTGTGAATGTTTGTTTTGTATGAAAGCGCCTGGTCAACATTTATTGTATGTTTCTGCTTGTTGTGGACCTGTGTGTACACATGATTGAGTCTAATTTAAGGTGATGCAGCTTGACCTTTGTGTCCTTTTGTTTGGGTGATTTGGTTCAGGGTCTTGCGTGACTTATTTCGTAATTTACTTATTAATTCTATGTAATTGAGTGACATACCATCCCCAATCAGGAAGGGGGCTCTACATTAGGGAGCCAAGCAAACTAACATGTTGTGATAATGAAGTTGAATTGTGTAACTTGTTGTAATGATAAATCATCATAAGGCTTGTGTTTCAGTGGAATGATATAATTGAGGAAGATGGGCAGTTGATTTTTGGTTCAATTGGAAATTAGGGTCCATTTGACTTGAGAATTATGAGGTGTATAAACCATCGTGTTTGTGCTTTAGACTTCGCTCAAAACCATCATGTTTTGGGTCTTGTGCTTTTGAGCGAAGTCTAAAGCACAAACACGATTCTCAGACTTAAAGTGGACATATCATACCAATATGAGAATTTCGGGATGTATAATCTATGTGCATATTATTTATGATGTTTACCTTGTGAATATTCTGACTATGTGTGTATTCACTTTGGCTTTGTCGAATCCAAATTATGTAGTCCTTTAACTAATCATACTCTCCTTCTCCGAAACTTCTGATGTCCATTTTTGTTAACAAACCTTTTTCATCTGTTCTATACTTCTATGCATACAATCACTTCGAATTTGTCCAAATTATATTATTCTTTAACTAACCATATACTTAACTTTGCACTCTCCTTCTCCGAAGCTTCTGATATCTTCTTTTGTTAACGAACCTTTTTTATCTGTATTTGACTTAATTTATTTTCATTAATGAGCTATTTATGGAATTTGCTATTTTATATGACTTGTACTTGAATTTTGAAACTAGTCAGCTAGCTTAAAAGGCTATATGGAAAAATTGCAATTTTGGTCATTTAATTTTAGGGTGTTTGCAAAATGGTCATATAAAATGCTCGATTTGAAAAACCTTGTAATTAAGCTATTTAAAAACATCTCAATCCCGGTCCTTCAACATACACAGTTTGCAAGAAAGTTGTACAATAATAAAAATCTTAATTTTGATCTTAATTTTTTTCTTTAGAATTTGACATGCTGCCCACATGATTGAAATCCATTAAAATAGGACTGAAATCGATTTTTGTTACATTATGACAGGACTACGTTGTAAAACTGTGGGTTTTTGCGTTGGACCACATTTTAAATGTTTTATATAGTTAACCTGGCCTTTGTTTTTTGCAAATAAAAAAATTAGCGGACCCTTTTGTTACCACACACCCTATCTTTAGTCCCGTATCTACCACTTATAATTTTCAAGTATCCGACACCCGGATACGTACCCATACCCGACACCCGTACCCGCGTCCAGGTATCATAGGAATCTTTACAGTACTAATTTTGCAATTTTGACAAGGCTAGACGTTATTAACCTGTATTACAGGTCCTGTACAATCATTTCACCAAATGCATGCTGTTTTGAATATTTGACGATTTTGTTTTATACTTTTCTACTGTCTCCTCTAATCCCTATATCTTCTGACTAACAGCATCACAATAGGTTATTTCGCCAAGGTAGATTCCCAGGCCAGATTCGTCCCCTTATTCCCCGAAACCTACATCCCCGTAAAAGTCCCCTTCCGAAAAGGCCTCCATCAGGAATTCCGGCAGCCTTCCGGAACTGGAATCAACTTGCATTTCTTTTCAATTTATGATCTTTCAAACCCGTCTAACAGAGACGACGTATTTCCGATTATCATATCCGCAGACACCTGCCCAAATCCTTATGCGTTTGATGATAGAAGCTATCATTTGTCTCAGGCTTCGCCACAGATGCAGATAACACAAGCTACCATATCGAAAACTCACGCCGGGCATTTTTCTGCTAAAGTGATCAGGCAGTTGTTATGGAGCGACGATATATGTTATGAATTGCGGGATATTTATGGGTTGGGAAAATCCGACACGGGTGTCAATGATGGTGGATCGGGGAAAGTGTGTGTGATTTGCTTGACCGAGCCGAAGGATACAGCTTTGCTTCCTTGCAGACATATGGTAAGAGAAAGTCTTGTTTTATATTTTCTGGTTTTAGGGTAATTATAAACTATCCCTGAGGATTGGAGTATTAAAAAATATCTTGAGATTTGGTTCCATTTATAATTTGGCCGGACCATTGGTTGTCCTGACGAATATGCAATTACACCCCTCAACTTTTCGAAATATTGCATATTGTTATAGGCCCAACGTTTTATATGATTGTGTGTAATGTTTAGAAAAATGGAGGCATGTAAAGATAAAATAAAAGATGGAAGGTTGAGGTTATTTGTAACATTTAGAGAAATGTTGGATGTACTTGTGTAAATGTGAATTTGTAGTAGTATTTGAAGACATCGGCTATTTCCTTAGCTCCATGGAACTAACACCAGGTGTAAAATTCAAGGATAATATAGGTGGTTTCTGTAATTGTTAATATATTTATCAAAATTTATCAGTGGTAATTTCTAATTTAACTATTTTCATGTTCCAGTGCATGTGCAGCGGCTGCGCAAAGGCACTGAGACTTCAGTCCAACAAATGTCCAATCTGCCGAGAAATCATCGAGTCCCTCCTGGAAATCAAGACCAATAATAATAACGAGAGTGAGATCTATTCTCTCTCGGTAATCACATGATAAATTGTTTGATCATTAAAAATTCAAGGGCTGTGCCATTTAGTGTTGTGGGTTTATTTTTTTCAGTTACATGCAACTGTCAATATTTGTTTTTTTTTGTGTGTTTTCCTCTCTTCCTTTTCTACAGATATCTGAAATCTTGTTAGTCGGGATGCCTCTCTTGTTTATTACAAAGATGTTAACACATGTACACTAAATAGTCGTCGATATAGTTTGCTCTACACCTTTGAGAACTATAATGTTTGTTTGCTTGAATATTCGTCTTTTTTTATCTTCGGGTTTTAAAGACAAAACTGAGAATCACTTTTTTTTTTCAAGTGATACTTCATAGCAATATGATGCTATGGAAAATGATTATTGGCCATGTGAGTTAACAAAATAGCAGATAGAGATGTGGCTTGCTGGGGCTTCAGAATTCAGATCATTTTTTTTTTTTTTTTTTTTTGTGCTGCAGACAATAATACAAATTGGTTGAGTTGACATTGACAGAAGTTTTGTTTCTCTTACATCTGCATGAGCCTTTAGGGGGGGACCATTCATTAATACTACATGTTTCTTGTACAATTGCTTGTGGAAGTTGTTGCTGCATTATTATTGCTCACTGCTGGAATTGAGAAAGTGTGCAATAAAGATCAGTGTGTTGATGTTTTTCCCTATAAAGAAATATGAGTTGAAAATGGTTGATGATGGGAAATTGAAAGTTAGGAGAGTACTGTTTGAGATTCCATCTCAAAAGTCATGTACAAGATTTCCTCATAGCTAGAATGACTTTTGACATATCTCCAATGGGATCGGATCGAATCAGTATTTGATATACTGCTTCGATTCGGAGATCTTGGAATTTGAATAAGTTGGCAGTGCTCGCGAAATTCTTATAGTCTTCTTTATCTAATGAACGAGGACTTTGTGAGGGGGATTATAAGATGGTTGAATGTCCGCCCTGGATATAATACATTACATAGTCCATTATTGTCGACTTGCTCATCCGGTGACTTTGCAGGTTTAAGATAGTAAGGGGGAAATGTGTGACTCTCAAATGGGACCATCTTCTCTTGTTGCCAAAGGGCAAATAATAATTTGTCCTTGCAGATTCCTTTCTGCAACATTTTATCCTTTTCTGTCCTTGTGTTGAAACCTTACATATGCAATAATCTCATAAACTCCAAAATCATAGGTGTAATAGAAAACTTGATAGTATGGTAAACTGTAAAATGTGTACTTTCTGACCGAAAATACGTTTAAACTTCAGTTAATAAAAATTTCATATGAAATTCCTATGAAATCTATACCAAGCAATAGAACTAGCGAGAACCGGAAGAGAAACATCTGACTCGCAAATCAAAAATCAACAAATATCATATAAGATGCTAAGAAACCAAACTTCTTTTTTTCTTTACAAAAAACTCAAATAACAAATCATAAAATAGGGTTATTTGTGCTAGGATAGTTGGGAAATGCTGGTGCAATAAATGCATGGTACAAGGATAAGATATTTAAGAGGATTTCAGCAATGTATACTCACATAGTATAGTTCAATCAAACACTTTTCAGACATGTGCCTTTTCACCTTTCACGTTGTAATTGCGCACATGAGTGGAAACACAATTGTGCAAATTGATTACTGTTGTGGCATTTTCTAAACCTAATTTTTTTGTACGGTGTGACTTTAGATATTGAGAGAACTATGCCTATTTTTTAAGGTGCCAAAAAACGTGTGATAGTAAACAAGAGGTATTGTAACTATTTATTTGATACTACTTCTATCTTAGACCTATAGTCCTAGGTCCTTTGTACGAAACAGAGGTAATACTATATAATGAGAAATGCATTAGCGAAAGTGAACTTCAAACACTAATTAGCAATTGAACCACCTAATTTTATCATTGCTTAAAGTGAATAAAGGTCGTGCGCCGTGATGATAAAATTTATTACTTGCTCATGAGAATAACATAAAACTTGACCATCGCGAATCAATCAATTTTATATGCGTCCTCTGTCTCGTACTAATGGCCACATGTCCCAGACATATGACCATTAGTTTGAGACATAAATAGTACATGCTTATAAAAGATAGATTCTCACCACATTCTAACTCAATCAATACGAATCCTTATAACTCATGAAATTCCCTTTGCTTACAAACTTTTGAGTGAATAGAAAGCAAAGGTAAGAACACTTCTTTAATTTAGCAAAAAAAAAAACTTTTGAATAATTAGGCAACATACAAAAGTGGAAATGCATTATTAGTAATTGGCATGACAAGTTGTATCGACATTTCCTTTATTGATGAAAGGGGGTCCCTCATGGCCTGAAAAACGACATTTATTTCAAACTACTAAAAGCACAAGGTTTTTATTTTATTATTAAAAGATAAACACTAAACACAATTGGTTTATCAATCATGCTTTAGCCTTTCAAGATCACAACCACGCTTAATATGAAATTCTAACTACTTTTTTGCCCTAGTAACAATGGCCCATATGAAGGCATAGTTCAATACTGTTGAACTTTCACATTACTTATACTATGCATTCATTTTCAAATTACTCCATATATATACACTAAATCTATCATTTGTTATATATTTTGTAATCTTTATAGTGATTAGAATCCGAACAAAACCAAAGCTGAAAGACCAAATGGAGAAATTTGACTATCGCAGGAGAAGCAGGTGTCAGCTTTGTTTTGACATAGGTGAAACCTTGCAACCGCTTGATCTGATTGAGCTTTTTTTTGTGGATTTGGTTTAGACTTCGGTACATGGAGCTTGTATGCCGTATGCGTAATTCTTGGCTTGAGAGAGAAGTAAATGACGATGTTTTCTTGTTCAGAGATTCTGAAGGTCACACTTTCTTTGTAACAGAGGTAGTATAACGAATGAGATTATATGATTTTCACATTTTTAATACGATCGCATCACTTATATGATGGAGTTATATTCTAAATGTCTAGTTTAGTGACAATATGGAACTCTTTATCTGTGTTTTATTATCTATTAATCAAACTGTCTGCATTTTGTTTACATACACTCTATGCCATAGTCCTAGATATATACGTTGTAGACAGTATGGCGTGAGGAGACACGCGGAAGATCATACTGTCGGTTACTCGTATACTATCGAACAGTAGCTCACGACTTAGATGGACAGGGACAATCCATCGGTACGTCGTTGTGTGACTGGTAGATAGTCGGTCTTGACTATCATGTTACACTCGTACACTTGGTGTATTGAGCAGGACCACGGGAGGGCGTTCGGTTTATACTAATCGAAGTAACCGAACTAGACCTCAGATATTACGGATATACGAATTCCTAATCCCTATATAATTATAGGTGCGTGTGTCCAATTCTCGGTTCTTTAACTTGCCAATGAGTGAGACTAATTGATTAGTCGAGATCCTCGGTAAATTGGGAATCGTAATTGTACGCACGGCATGCTGTAGATTATAGACAGGAAACCGTGTCCCGTTTATTGGGTTGATTACGTCCCCGAGATGAGCTCATAAAGTTTATCATGTAAACCCTGCAGGTGGATTTGTTCCACATGATAATAAGGATGAGTGGTACTAGTCTCGGATAATAAGAAACGAATTAATTTAATTATTAGTAATTAAATAAATTCGTGGACGTTCGATATCTTAAACACGGGGAAAGTCGTATATGTAATTTCGGCGGAAATATTATTGTTGATATAATATTAAATTAATTTCGGGAATTCAATTCCAAGTTAATTAATATTTCATTTTAGCCCCTAATTAATTTACCTAAGAGGTCCCTAGTGTAACTCTATTTAAACTCCCCTTTGCCTCTCCTAAACCTATCATTCGCCGCATTCCTTTTTGCAGCAGAAATTAATTGCGTTAGCGCAAAAATAATTTCTTCTGTAAAAATTAATAAAGCCTTTGCGCAATTATTTTACACAGAATAGTAAAAGGATTATTGCGGTGGTTTATCTGAGAATCAGAAAAAGGGAGACCCAACGGATCGTTGCCCACACAACGGTTGGATCAAGGGAAGAGCCATACACTAGCAATCGCTAAGGTCTCAACAATCGACCGAGAGGTATGAGATCGAATTCTCTATTCCGCTATTTTATTCGATCTATTTTCTCGTTGATCATACATGAACGAAGATCGGGTTCCGGGGTTGTGGGTTATATTTCTCGACTACTGGGGGTTCTAGGACCTTCGGATCGGTAGTCGGATGAGAAAAAACGACCCGGAAACGAGCCCGGAACAGCAACGTCGCGTTGCTGTTCGCGGACAAACGGCGGTCGCCAGAGAGCAAACGGCGGTCGCCGTTTGCAGCTTCTCCAGCGACCGCTGGACTGCATACAGCGGGCGCTGTTTGAGTGCAGTCCAGTCCCGTTTCGCGCGATTGTCCTCCGGGGCGATGGCTGGGCGTGATTCGGGTCAAGGGCTGTCGTGTGAACGGAAGTAACGGACGTGGAGGTCGACTGGGATCGTTCGGATGTTCGAGCGATCGAACGAACGCATCCCGGGGAGTCGATTTCCAACAAATGGTATCAGAGCCGGTTTTGTACGTTCGTTGTATTTTTGCGAGATTTGTTTTGCAGGTTTGAACCCGATTATTATGGCCATGTGATTGTGCTGTATGTTTTTGGTTTGTTAAACTCTCGGGATTGTCGAGATTTTATTTTAAATCGTTGCTTGTTTGTAATAGTTAAAACGACGGGTTGAGTCATTTAGGGTTTTTCCTTTTCGTTTTCGTTTATCCGGATGTATAGGATCGATCAACCTGTATAGGATTGATGCCGGAAGTAGTTATTTTACATGTGTAATGTCACTGCTGCTTGGTGAATCGAGAGGAGATCGAAGGACGGACGAACGAGGGTCGAGAAGTCGAACCCGCAGCCTGCTGTGCACAAACGGCGCCCGCTGGAGGGCAAACGGCGGTCGCCGTTTGCAGCTCCTCCAGCGACCGTTGATGGTCATACAGCGGGCGCTGTTCGAGGCTTGGCAGCAGCGGCTCGAGGGTTCGACGGACATCACGGAACGCTCGTCTTTGCCCGGGATGATACTCCAGTGGGAGGGGTTCGTCTCTTGGCACTTAGACGAGTCGGTGATGGACCGAGACCGAGACGAGCAACGAGACGAAGTTCCGAGAAGACGTGCATCGAAGAATTTTAAAGGCCATAATAATCGGGTCACGTTAAATGCTTTCTATGTGTTTACGTGCTTTATTATGCTTTAATTTTATATGCATGTGAATGTTATCCCTTTCGTAAAAACTAAGTGGGAGAGGGATTGGAAACAATCCCGCGGTCTCCATTCTCTGTTTTGATGGTGATGTGTGTCGCTTACGAGTTGGCTTTAGTGTCATCCTCCCTATCGGATAAAGTGGACACACGGATATCACCGGATCAAAATTCGAATTCAATTCCATTTATAGAATTGAACACTTAAGTTTTTCAAAGCAAATGCCTAATCTGTCTTTCAAAGACTAAGTTCAACTCGACTCATTCTCACCCCGGGGAGTGGAATGGAGCCAAAGCGCTTGCTTATGTCGATGACACAGATTAGAGACATTCGAGTCATTTGATGGCTAGATCGATTGTCTGGTTGGCTCCCTCACTTGTGAGAGATAGGGCTCAATTGCATGATTGATCGCTGGTTAGAAACTTCGAGTTTCACTTACGAGACATCAAGCTTTGATTAACGAAATTGTGAAATTTATTAAATGGAATTCAATTAACAAAGTTGTTTGTTTAGTAAACGTCCACACTATCGTGGCTTACTAGACGGAAACGGAACTTTGGGTTAATTGAGGCTCGACAGTTATAGGAAATCGTAAAGGCACCGCATGTCAACGTAAACGTCCACACTAACGTGGCTTGCGGTGGATATGTAGTTCCCGAGCGGTTAACTTAGTACTGAGAAATGGTATACACTTAGGTACGCTTTACAGTATCCTCCCCATCGGAGTCACTGCTGTAATGATGTACGACCGAAGTAAAAGTCCAGTTATAAAATCGTTTGGACTAGTATACGTCCACATGAACGTGGCATGCTGGTCTGATGGGATTTTAGGATTGATTGGTAAATTTAATGATATTAATTAAGGGAGTTAATATCGAATTAAATTTGACGGTTTGATTTGTCTCTTTTATAGATATGGCACTCAACCCACTGTCTGTGATACTAAAAGAAAACAAACTCACTGGTCCAAATTATGTTGATTGGAAACGAAACTTGGACATTGTCCTAACTGCTGAGGAGTAAAAGTATGTACTCCAGGTCGAATGTCTTGTGGCACCTACTGAAACATCCACTCCTGAGGAAAAGGAAGCTCATCGGAAGTGGGTCAAGGCTGATCAGATGGCGCGGTGCTACATTTTGGCATCTATGTCAAATGTGCTGCAACATCAGCATGAAGCCATGGACACTGCCTATGATATGATGCTTAACCTCAAGGAGATGTTTGGTAGTCAGGACAGGGCAGCCAGGCAAGATGCTATGAGGAAACTCATGACGGCCACTATGTCCGAAGGAACGCCCGTGAGGGATCACGTTCTTAGGATGATAGGCTATCTGAATGAGATAGAGATTATGGGAGGTGCTATCGATGGGGAAACCCAGATCGACATAGTGCTCCAGTCTCTGCCTAGGAGTTTTGAGCAGTTCCGCCTGAACTATAACATGAACAAGAGGTTATATACGTTGGCGGAACTCCTGACTGAACTCCAGGCGGCAGAGGGTATCTTTAAGGACTCTCAAGCACTTGTGGTTGTGAAATCGACTCTTCCTCGCCCTTCGGGGATTAAGAAGAAGAAAAAGCAAGGACGGAAACCCAGTGGGCCCAGAGTTGGTGGACCACAGAATGGAGTAAACAGGCCTAAGGGCAAGTGTTTCCGTTGCAAGCAGTCTGGACATTGGAAGTCTAATTGTCCTCTCAGACAAGGAGGTATGAACTTTTCCTTAGTCACTGAAACATGTTTAGCGGTGTTATCCACCGGTACCTGGTGTGTGGATACGGGAGCCACTGATCATGTCTGCAATTCTTTGCAGGGGTTCCAGGAAACCCGGCGGCTTAGAGAGGGAGAGATCACCATCTACATGGGCAACGCTACGAAAGTGGCGGCGGTTGCAGTGGGAGATGTTCATTTATCTTTTAATAATAAAGTTTTGGTATTGAATAATTGTCTTTATGTACCGGATTTTAGAAAGAACCTTGTTTCGGTTTCTAAGTTGGTTTTGAATGGATATTCAGTTTCTTTTGATAATTCTGTTATTGTCAAAAAGAATGGTGATTATATCTGTTCTGGTACATTGATAGGCAACTTATATATACTGAATCCTAATTATTCCACGATGCAACGAGTAGAGTCTTATAACACATCTAGTACCAATAAGAGAAAGGAGCCTTCTAGGATGAATCAAAAGTACTTATGGCATCTTAGGCTAGGTCATATTAACTTGGGCAGGATTCAAAGGTTGATAACTGATGGAATACTCAGTGATGTGAAAGATGAGGACTTTCCAACCTGCGAATCATGCCTGGAAGGAAAAATGACCAAGCGACCCTTTAGTGATAAGGGGTATAGATCCAAGGAAGTACTGGAATTGATTCACTCTGATTTGTGCGGGCCTTTATCTGTCCAAGCGAGAGGAGGTTACGAATATTTTGTAACCTTCACTGATGATTACTCAAGGTATGGTTTTATATACCTGATGCGCCGCAAGAGCGAGTGCTTTGACAAGTTCAAGGAGTACAAAGCTCTTGTGGAGAACCTTCATGGTAAAACCATAAAGACTCTACGATCTGATCGTGGAGGAGAGTACCTCTCGGGAGAGTTTAAAGCGTACTTATTAGAGAATGGGATTGACTCCCAGATGACTGCACCATACACGCCCCAGCAGAATGGTGTAGCAGAAAGAAGGAATAGGACTCTTATGGAAATGGTAAGATCTATGATGAGTTACTCAGAACTACCAATTTCGTTCTGGGGATATGCCTTGGAAACAGCGGCTTATATCTTGAACTTAGTTCCTTCCAAATCAGTCCCTAAGACGCCCTCGGAATTGTGGACCGGGCGTAAGCCAAACTTGAAACACATTCGGATCTGGGGTTGTCCAGCACATGTGCTGAAGCACGGGGCTGATAAGTTGGAGTCACGTTCAGATATTCGGTTGTTTATAGGATATCCTAGAGGAACGAAAGGTGGTCTATTTTATAGTCCTAAGGACCAGAAGATCGTTGTTAGCACCAACGCTCGGTTCTTGGAAGAGGATTATATAATGGACCACAAGCCCAATAGTGAGATAATACTCAACGAACTGAGAGGGAACGATCAAGGTTTAGATCCAACCCAACCGGGTGATACGCCACCACAGTCTGCACCTGTAGTTACTGAGGTTACACCGGAGCGTCGTCGTAGTGGGAGGGTTGTTCGACAACCCGACAGGTTCATGTTTATAGGTGAGTCTTCGGACTTGTTACCTGGAGAACATGAAGCCGATCCCTGGACCTACGACGAGGCGCTTAAAGATCAAGATGCTCAGTCTTGGCAAAAGGCGATGAAATCTGAGATTGAATCTATGGATTCAAATCAAGTCTGGGATCTTGTAGCACCGCCCAAAGGTGTAAAAGCCATTGGTTGCAAGTGGGTGTACAAGAGGAAAAGAGGATCTGACGGGAAGGTGGAAACCTTCAAAGCTAGGCTTGTTGCGAAAGGGTACACTCAGAAAGAAGGGATCGATTATGAGGAAACCTTTTCGCCGGTAGCTATGCTAAAGTCGATCCGGATTCTTTTGTCTATAGCATCTCATATGGATTATGAGGTGTGGCAAATGGACGTCAAGACAACATTCTTGAATGGGAATCTTGACGAGACCATTTACATGAGACAGCCAGAGGGTTTCATCGAGAAAGGCCAAGAGCATCTAGTGTGTAAGCTAAAGCGATCCATTTATGGATTGAAGCAAGCTTCTAGATCTTGGAACATGCGGTTTGATGAGGTTATCCAGTCTTATGGATTCATTCAAAGCATGGACGAGTCGTGTGTATACCGGAGAAGTGATGGAAACAGCGTGGCGTTTCTCGTGCTTTATGTAGACGACATTCTTCTAATTGGCAACAATGTGAAGATGTTGTCGGACATAAAGGGATGGTTGTCCAAGCAATTCGATATGAAAGACTTAGGACAAGTAGGGCATGTTCTTGGGATCAAGGTTATACGAGATCGCCAGAAAAGAACATTGAGCTTGTCCCAGGCTTCATATATTGATACGATTCTAGCTCGTTTCAACATGCAGAATTCCAAGAGAGGTTCTCAACCTTTCTGCCATGGAATTCATCTATCTAAGGATATGTGTCCCAAGACACAAAAGAAGATAGATTACATGAAGACGATTCCTTATGCTTCGGCAGTGGGTAGTCTAATGTATGCTATGTTGTGCACGAGACCTGATATCTGCTATGCCGTAGGCATGGTAGCTAGATATCAGAGTAACCCTGGACAGGGTCACTGGACTGCTGTAAAGAACATACTTAAGTACCTGCGAAGGACTAGGAATTATGTTCTGAGTTACAAAGCGTCCGAGTTGATTCCTATTGGTTACACAGACTCGGATTTCCAATCTGATAAGGAACAGCGAAAGTCTACATCAGGCTATGTGTTCACATTGGGAGGTGGAGCAGTTTCATGGAGGAGTGTTAAGCAGAAATGCATTTCGGACTCTACCATGGAAGCCGAATATGTAGCAGCCTCTGAGGCAGCTAAAGAATCGGTGTGGCTCCGGAACTTCATCATGGACTTGGATGTGATTCCTGATTTGCCCAGAGCTATCACAATTTATTGTGACAATAGCGGTGCAGTGGCAAATGCGAAGGAACCACGAGCCCACAATGCGAGTAAACACATAGATCGCAAGTACCACCTGATTAGAGACATCGTCAAGAGAGGCGATGCGGTTGTCACCAAGAGACATCGTTCCTAGAACACTTATATAGTTGTCTATTTCGTTCTCCAATGTCCAACATCGGTGTCTCTAGAACAAAATAATTCCAAGATCCTCATCTCGCAATTTCTCGAGCCAAGGAGAGCTTGACACTCGAAAAATCCAAGATAGGTAGACAATCTCATTGTCAATGTTATTTCAATAGTCTCACTATCGACAATAACACTCTTGGTCGATAAGAATCCCATTCTTATCTCCTCGCCTCGACTACCACGCCTCCAGTGGGTTCGTCGATGAGAAACCAAAAACACGTTGTAGAGGCCTCGTTGTTCCTCTACCCTCACCTTATCTCAAGATCAAAAATATAGCACCCCGCGGAGGCGGAACCTACTAATTGATGATCGAGAGCTTTAGGGGGTGTGTCTAATTGGACAAGGCGATAACTCATTTTATGAGACTATACATGCAGGTTTTGTTTTAATCGATTGAACATGATGAAAACGCATAATATAAACCTAAAGCATGCATACTACCGCAGAGCATAACATCGAGCAAGCACAAGAATTCTCAATTCCTAGCAGGCAAGATGCAACAATTAACTCAAAAATGCCTATTAATTTTTATTCTCAATAAAATTCAGATTTAATTGTTTCAACAACAATTATTCCCAATAATCGCCTTTTATTTGTATCCCCGTCATAATCATCCCAATAATCAAAACGCGATAAATCGTAAGTGAAAACTCGAGGTTTCTAACCAGCGATTTATCATGCAATTGCGCCCTATCTCCCATGTGACATGGGGGAGCCAACCAGACGATCGTACCATCCCATGGTTCGAAAGTCTCTAATTTGCGTCATCGACTAATTTAAGCACTCTGGTCTCATTTCCACTCCCCGGGGTGAGAAATAGATCGGCTTGAAATTAATCTTTGAAAAAATAAATTAGGCATTGTTTTGAAAATTTGATAAAACATGAACTTCATGAAAAATACAAGAATTCCAAATTCTTTATTAATCATGATTGAGAGATAAAATTGACAAAATATTATTCCAAATAATTCATCAATTTCGAATTTCACAGTATAGCGATTTGATTTATGCACACAAATTTAACCAAATTAATTTTGCCAAAAATCAAGTATTATTTTTCCAAAAAATATTTCATGAAAAATTAATGAAAAATCAAAAACAATTCACGGACACTTGATTCATACAAAATATAATCTCAATTAAATTAACATAATCAAATACTATTTTTCCAAAAAATAGTCCACCGAAAAATTCACAAATAAAATAAAAACAATTTTATAGGCACTTGTTCTACGTATACGAAAACGCACGACAAGGCTCTGATACCACTGTTGGGATTTTCATGGATCTCATCCATACCCAATAGATGGAGTTTATGTGTTTTACAAGCATGAAATAAAGTGCGGAAATAATAACACGCTAAACACGTAAAATCCTAGACATGGATCTAGTGCGCACGTAGTAGTAAGAACAATTAATTGAGTTAGTATAGAATATACCTTGTTGTTCTTCTATGATGTTGATGCCCGGACGTAGACGGATCAGCCGCGAAAGTACCCGGCCTCAATTCGTTGCACGGACCCTCCTTGATCACGAACGGCGGTTCCCCAAACATAGTATCGAGTCCCACTCGATTCTCTCGACTCCCTCGTATTTTGGTGCTTATGGGGTGATGATATTTCACGTAATGTAGCCCGCAAACCGTGGGTCTAAGGTCTCCTTTATATAGGAGGAGGGGGAGAGAGTTTAGGGTTGAAAAGGAGAGAAAATAAGGTCCGCGACCTAATTTTCGCCGCCGTCGGCCGACACATATAAGCTGTCGGCCGACAGCCTTTGAAAACATAAGCCGCCTTATATTTGCATGCATGTCGGCCGACACTCCCATAGAACAAAATGGGTGTCGGCCGACACCAAGTACAAATTGTGCCGAAATTGCCGATTTTCGTTTTCGCTCCGTTTCTTCCGTCGTTCAACCTCGATTCTCAACCAAAGTTTATATACTCCAAGTATACACGATCGATAGGGCCCGTGTGACTCATTTGGCTTGATTGTCGACTATTTAAGTTCAAGTTCTCAACTCGACACTTAACGTCGCACAATCGATCCATCTACACAGGACGCACTATATAGCTCGTTTCGGTTCGACACACGTGGGATGAAGAACACCATTCCAACAATCTTCCACTTGGACTTCATATCCAGTGTGTATCCACGTTTCCCTTATCACTTGATGTCTAAGTTCGAACTAGAGGTAAGACCAGTGTCACCCTCGTTCCATTCAAACCTTTCTCGAATATACGAGCGGATTGCGAACCGGATGATCACCATGATACAGATCCTGGCATGGCCATGCAGTTTTGCAATCCCAACTCTCCGAGTGGCCTTTAAGACATTTAGTCCTACCTCGTAGGAGGATAATCCCATCTTGTCAATCTAAGTGCTCCCACTTGCTTCTTGAGGTATCCAACGACTATCTTTATAGCTCCGTTTTACCGAAAGCGTTTGACAGCGTCAAAACACAACATTCCACAATGTAGCTACTCTAGACTACTCAGGTCTGAGGAGACGTCCGAAAGCTATAAGAATTGGTATTATGACACACTTCCTTATATACCATTCTTAGGCGAGTCACGTCCGACACCCAGCTCTCAGCCGTTGTCTATACAATTGTACTCGACGTCCCACGTCTAGCCCATGAGGTGGCGCTATAGTACAACTTGCAATCTAATCTTTATAATGATCCATTGTGTCTGTTCGTACACGGTGATCTAGATTAGGGACTTAGGTTGATTTTAATTTTAGTTCAATCACTGAGCCTCATTATGTGACATTATCACATAACTCAGATAAAATTTAAAATCTACTTTTGAACAGTTCATATAATCCAAACCAAGAGAATATGAATAAAATTGATTTAATAATCAAAATGAATGTTTACATTATAATCTCCGAAGTAAAATAAATTACAACATAAGAATTTAGTCCTCAAGACGTTTAATTCCTATCGCATCACATAAGGTATTATGCCTTAACTGCGGGAGAGGTTTAGTAAATGGGTCAGCAACGTTCTCCTCGGTTGCTATCTTGCGCATTTCTATATCACCTCTTCCCACGAAATCGCGGATGACGTGATATTTTCTGAGTATGTGTTTGACTTTGTGGTGATCCCTTGGCTCTATTGCCTGAGCTATGGCTCCACTATTATCGCAATAGAGAACCATAGGTTTGGCAGCACTGGGGACGACACCAAGTTCCTGAAGGAACATTTTCATCCATACACCTTCCTTTCCAGCCTCCGAGGCTGCAATGTACTCAGACTCTGTAGTTGAGTCGGCGACAGAGGTTTGTTTGGAACTCTTCCAACTAACCGCTCCTCCGTTCAGACAGAAGACGTAACCAGACTGAGACTGCTGATCATCTTTATCAGTCTGAAAACTCGCGTCCGTATAGCCCGTCATTTCTAACTCATCTTGTCCCCCATAGACAAGATAATTCTCCTTAGTCCGGTTAAGGTATCTGAGAATATTTTTGGCCGCAGTCCAATGCGCCTCACCCGGGTTCGACTGAAAACGACTCGTCATGCTCAAAGCATACGATACGTCTGGCCTCGTACATATCATGGCATACATAATCGATCCTATTGCCGAAGCATAAGGAACATTATCCATCCTCTTTTGCTCAACAGGTCCTTGCGGGCACTGTTTAAGACTAAGAGGTTGGCCATGTGTCATGGGTAGAAGGCCCTTCTTAGAGTCCTTCATCTTGAACCTTTCAAGTATCTTGTCAATATATGACTCTTGATTTAGTCCAAGCATCCTTTTAGATCTATTCCGATAGATCTTGATGCCCAATATGTATTGTGCTTCTCCCAGATCCTTCATTGAGAAACACTTTCCTAGCCACTCCTTCACAGAGTTCAACATCGGAATGTCATTTCCAATAAGGAGTATGTCATCGACATACAACACAAGAAAAACGATTGCGCTCCCACTGACCTTCTTGTATATACAAGAATCCTCTGGGTTACGTTCAAAGCCGAATTCCTTTACGGCTTCGTCGAAACGCAGATTCCAACTCCGAGATGCTTGCTTGAGTCCATAAATGGCTCTCTTAAGCTTGCATACCTTCTTAGCCCCTTTTGGATCGATAAAACCCTCAGGCTGTGTCATATACACATCCTCTTCAAGAATCCCATTCAAGAAGGCGGTTTTAACATCCATTTGCCATATCTCATAATCATAATGAGCGGCAATGGCAAGAAGTATCCTGATAGACTTAAGCATCGCGACTGGTGAATAGGTCTCGTCGTAGTCCACCCCGTGGATTTGGCGAAATTCTTTTGCTACCAATCTAGCTTTGAAAACCTCGGGTTTTCCATTCATGTCGGTCTTGATCTTATAGATCCATTTACACTCAATAGGCCTAGCCTCTTGAGGTAAATCGATCAAGTCCCAAACTTGATTTTCAGACATGGAGTCCATTTCGGATTTCATGGCTCTCAGCCATTTCTCGGAATCCGGACTTGTCACGGCTTGACTATAGGTGGATGGTTCCTCATTCCTCAAGATATTAATATATCTAGCGGGACGAGTTATTGTCCTTCCTGACCTACGAAGATCAGTTACCACCTGCGAGGGTTCAGGAATCACCACGACCTCGTCGTTTGCTTCCTCGGCAACTGGTTGTTCATCATGGACCTCGTCCAGAACAACTTTACTCCCACTATCTTTCTTAGAAAGGAATTCCTTTTCCAGAAAGATACCATCACGAGCAACAAAAACTTTGTTCTCTGATTGGTTGTAGAAATGATATCCTCGGGTTTCTTTTGGGTATCCCACAAAGAAAACCTTGTCAGATTTGGGTTCAAGCTTGCCAGAGATATTTCTCTTGACATAGGCTTCGCAACCCCAAATCTTGAGATAAGACAAATTCGGGACCCTCCCACTCTATATCTCATATGGTGTCTTACTCACAGCCTTTGACGGTGTCCTGTTCAGTATTAGAGCAGCAGTAGAGAGTGCATGTCCCCAAAAGGATATAGGAAGTTTTGCTGAGCTCATCATAGATCGAACCATGTCCCCACACTGGAGTGCATGTCACCTTCGATTCCTTCTTTCAGACACTCCATTCAACTGAGGAGTTCCAGGAGGGGTGAGTTGAGATCTAATCCCACACTTCACTAGATGATCATCAAACTCATGACTCAGATATTCGCCTCCTCGATCCGATCGAAGGACTTTTATCGTCTTGCCAAGTTGATTTTCTACTTCATTTTGGAATTCTTTGAATCGCTCAAAAGATTCCGACTTATGCTTCATTAAATAGACATAACCATATCTACTTAAATCATCAGTAAAAGTTATGAAGTATACGTAACCACCTCGTGCTGGTGAACTCATTGGTCCACACACATCAGTGTGTATAAGGCCCAATAGATCACTAGCTCGCTCACCAGTTCCCAGAAATGGTGATTTCGTCATTTTGCCTAATAGACATCCATCGCATGTATCAAATGATTCCAAATCAAATGATTTGAGAACACCCTCCTTGAGGATTTTCTCAACACGCTTAGTGTTTATATGGCCTAAACGACAGTGCCAGAGGTATGTTTCGTTAGTCTCGTTTGATTTAGCTCGTTTGGTATTTACATTGTAGATTTGTTTATCTAAATCGAGCACGTATAAGCCACGCTCAAGACGTGCTAAACCATAAAATACATCACGATTAAACAACGAAAAAATTCCATTAATAATCGTAAAATTAAATTCTTCAGCATCCAATGCAGAAATAGAAATAATATTCATGGTTATACTAGGAACAAAATAAACATTATTGAGTTCTAGTACGAGCCCAGAGGGCAAAGATAAACTATAAGTCCCTACGGCTAATGCAGCGACCCTCGCTCCATTCCCCACGCGCAGATGGACTTCACCTTTCTCTAACTTCTTACTTCTTTGCAGTCCCTGCACATTTCGAACAATGTGAGTTCCACAACCGGTATCCAATACCCATGAAGTAGTGTCAGAAAAATGTATATCTACAACGAAAATACCTGAAGACGATGGGGCGACCCCATTCTTCACATCTTCCTTGTATTTAGAACAGTCCCTCTTGTAATGGCCCTCGCCATTACAGTAGAAGCATGTCGGTCCCACCGAATTCTTCCTTTTGTCTTTGGCCTTGGGTGCAGCAACAGCTTTTCCCTTGCCTTTTACTATGGACTTGTTCTTCCTTTTGGAAATCCCTCCTTCCTTTATCATAAGAACATCTCTCCCAGAGTTGCTCTTAATCGAGGGCTCTACAGTCTTCAAAAGACCATGTAGATCCATCAACGATTTCTGAACTCCGTTCACATGATAGTTCGTCCTAAAGGAGTCATAACCATCATGCAACGAGTGCAGAACGATATCTACTGCCAATGCCTCTTCATATGGGAATCCTAGGCGCTCACTCGTCGCAAAAAGACCCATCATCTTTTGCACGTGTGGCCCAACAGGTTTCCCTTTTTGAAGCTTTGTATCCATTATGTCACGAAGGACATTGAACCTCTCAATCCTCGCTTGTTCCCCGAACATGCTCTTGAGTTGTTCAATGATGCTATAGGCATCCATGTGTTCGAACTGCCTTTGAAAAGCGGGTTCCATGGCCCCTAGCATGATGCAGGTCACCTCTCGCGAGGCTTCCTCATGCTTCTTGACATTGGTCTTTTCAGAACCAGTGGCATTTTCAGTAAGTTTAGGAATAGGAGCTTCCAGCACAGTCTCTCGTTTCTCGTATTTGAGAGCAATTCTCAAATTTTGATGCCAATCGAGAAAATTAGTACCGTTCAATTTTTCCTTCTCAAGGATTGAACGCATGGTACTTGGGTTGATTGAGTTAGTTGACGACATATTAACTACAGAATGAAATAAACAAGTATTTAGTAAACATTCAATGTTTGACAACAAGTCGTTCCTAGAACACTTATATAGTTGTCTATTTCGTTCTCCAATGTCCAACATCGGTGTCTCTAGAACAAAATAATTCCAAGATCCTCATCTCGCAATTTCTCGAGCCAAGGAGAGCTTGACACTCGAAAAATCCAAGATAGGTAGATAATCTCATTGTCAATGTTATTTCAATAGTCTCACTATCGACAATAACACTCTTGGTCGATAAGAATCCCATTCTTATCTCCTCGCCTCGACTACCACGCCTCCAGTGGGTTCGTCGATGAGAAACCAAAAACACGTTGTAGAGGCCTCGTTGTTCCTCTACCCTCACCTTATCTCAAGATCAAAAATATAGCACCCCGCGGAGGCAGAACCTACTAATTGATGATCGAGAGCTTTAGGGGGTGTGTCTAATTGGACAAGGCGATAACTCATTTTATGAGACTATACATGCAGGTTTTGTTTTAATCGATTGAACATGATGAAAACGCATAATATAAACCTAAAGCATGCATACTACCGCAGAGCATAACATCGAGCAAGCACAAGAATTCTCAATTCCTAGCAGGCAAGATGCAACAATTAACTCAAAAATGCCTATTAATTTTTATTCTCAATAAAATTCAGATTTAATTGTTTCAACAACAATTATTCCCAATAATCGCCTTTTATTTGTATCCCCGTCATAATCATCCCAATAATCAAAACGCGATAAATCGTAAGTGAAAACTCGAGGTTTCTAACCAGCGATTTATCATGCAATTGCGCCCTATCTCCCATGTGACATGGGGGAGCCAACCAGACGATCGTACCATCCCATGGTTCGAAAGTCTCTAATTTGCGTCATCGACTAATTTAAGCACTCTGGTCTCATTTCCACTCCCCGGGGTGAGAAATAGATCGGCTTGAAATTAATCTTTGAAAAAATAAATTAGGCATTGTTTTGAAAATTTGATAAAACATGAACTTCATGAAAAATACAAGAATTCCAAATTCTTTATTAATCATGATTGAGAGATAAAATTGACAAAATATTATTCCAAATAATTCATCAATTTCGAATTTCACAGTATAGCGATTTGATTTATGCACACAAATTTAACCAAATTAATTTTGCCAAAAATCAAGTATTATTTTTCCAAAAAATATTTCATGAAAAATTAATGAAAAATCAAAAACAATTCACGGACACTTGATTCATACAAAATATAATCTCAATTAAATTAACATAATCAAATACTATTTTTCCAAAAAATAGTCCACCGAAAAATTCACAAATAAAATAAAAACAATTTTATAGGCACTTGTTCTACGTATACGAAAACGCACGACAAGGCTCTGATACCACTGTTGGGATTTTCATGGATCTCATCCATACCCAATAGATGAAGTTTATGTGTTTTACAAGCATGAAATAAAGTGCGGAAATAATAACATGCTAAACACGTAAAATCCTAGACATGGATCTAGTGCGCACGTAGTAGTAAGAACAATTAATTGAGTTAGTATAGAATATACCTTGTTGTTCTTCTATGATGTTGATGCCCGGACGTAGACGGATCAGCCGCGAAAGTACCCGGCCTCAATTCGTTGCACGGACCCTCCTTGATCACGAACGGCGGTTCCCCAAACATAGTATCGAGTCCCACTCGATTCTCTCGACTCCCTCGTATTTTGGTGCTTATGGGGTGATGATATTTCACGTAATGTAGCCCGCAAACCGTGGGTCTAAGGTCTCCTTTATATAGGAGGAGGGGGAGAGAGTTTAGGGTTGAAAAGGAGAGAAAATAAGGTCCGCGACCTAATTTTCGCCGCCGTCGGCCGACACATATAAGCTGTCGGCCGACAGCCTTTGAAAACATAAGCCGCCTTATATTTGCATGCATGTCGGCCGACACTCCCATAGAACAAAATGGGTGTCGGCCGACACCAAGTACAAATTGTGCCGAAATTGCCGATTTTCGTTTTCGCTCCGTTTCTTCCGTCGTTCAACCTCGATTCTCAACCAAAGTTTATATACTCCAAGTATACACGATCGATAGGGCCCGTGTGACTCATTTGGCTTGATTGTCGACTATTTAAGTTCAAGTTCTCAACTCGACACTTAACGTCGCACAATCGATCCATCTACACAGGACGCACTATATAGCTCGTTTCGGTTCGACACACGTGGGATGAAGAACACCATTCCAACAGTATATGTAATTTCGGCGGAAATATTATTATTGATATAATATTAAATTAATTTCGGGAATTCAATTATTATTTTATAGTGGAGTTAATAATAATTAAATTTGAAATCGATTAATTAAGGAATTGCTTTTAAGTATTCCAAGTTAATTAATATTTCATTTTAGCCCCTAATTAATTTACCTAAGAGGTCCCTAGTGTAACTCTATTTAAACCCCCCCCTTGCCTCTCCTAAACCTATCATTCGCCGCATTCCTTTTTGCAGCAGAAATTAATTGCGTTAGCAAAAATAATTTCTTCTGTAAAAATTAATAAAGCCTTTGCGCAATTATTTTACACAGAATAGTAAAAGGATTATTGCGGTGGTTTATCTGAGAAGCAGAAAAAGGGAGACCCAACGGATCGTTGCCCACACAACGGTTGGATCAAGGGAAGAGCCATACACTAGCAATCGCTAAGGTCTCAACAATCGACCGAGAGGTATGAGATCGAATTCTCTATTCCGCTATTTTATTCGATCTATTTTCTCGTTGATCATACATGAACGAAGATCGGGTTCCGGGGTTGTGGGTTATATTTCTCGACTACTGGGGGTTCTAGGACCTTCGGATCGGTAGTCGGATGAGAAAAAACGACCCGGAAACGAGCCCGGAACAGCAACGTCGCGTTGCTGTTCGCGGACAAACGGCGGTCGCCAGAGAGCAAACGGCGGTCGCCGTTTGCAGCTTCTCCAGCGACCGCTGGACTGCATACAGCGGGCGATGTTTGAGTGCAGTCCAGTCCCGTTTCGCGCGATTGTCCTCCGGGGCGATGGCTGGGCGTGATTCGGGTCAAGGGCTGTCGTGTGAACGGAAGTAACGGACGTGGAGGTCGATTGGGATCGTTCGGATGTTCGAGCGATCGAACGAACGCATCCCGGGGAGTCGATTTCCAACATTATATATTCCTTTCGTCTCGGACCACTAGTCACACTTCTTTTATAATTTATAAAAAAAGTGTGATCATTGATCCGTGACAGATATATGACTAGAAGTTATCCATCTAGAATTTATTATGTGCAAAATAAAATGTGCTTAAAGTCACGAGTGTAAACACCATTGTGATGCTCAAGAAAAAATAGTTTGTTTTCTATTCATTTATCGTTTTTCTTAACAAATTTATATATCAAGACATTTGTGTGTGGGCAAATTTTATACCAAAAATCTTAACATTATTGAAGACCTTATAATCTTAATTGTTATCCTAATTTTGAAAGCAATATCCCCGCCCTAATTTCTTGGTATGAGAGAATTTTAGACCTAAAATCCTAACATTATTCAAGACCTTATAATCTTGATTGTTATCCTAATTTTGAAAACGATATATATATCCCCGCCCTACTTTCTATGGTAATGCAACAATACTTCAAGAGTTATGGAACATGCGTTACCCCCAATACCTATATCATACTTTCGGGTGTATGATTAGAATAGTACTCCCACCTTTTAAAATATAAAAACCCAATAAAATCATCATTTAATAATTAAAAAATCTTCATTTCAAAATCAATTATTATATTCCTTAAATTATCATACTAATGAATATATTAACATAGCAATGAATATTTTTCAATAAATACATGAATATATAATACTGGGTGTACAATTAGAATCGTACTCTTAGGAACAACGTATAAATTGCCCGTTACCCCCAATATTGATCATATTGAAAAATAATAATATAAGATCGAGATCCAACAATTTTATTAGTAAAATTTCAAAATTAAAGCCAGGAAATTTGGAAGTATAGAGTATCCCATTAATTTTTGTTTCAATTATGTCATTATACTTTAAAATCAGAATGTATGAATCATCTATAAAGCGAGTGCTCAAAGATTGATCATATGATAACATTAGTTTGTTTTTATGTTTGTGAAAGATGACATAGGATTAGAAGGCAATAACTAGATCATCATTATTTTGTTTTGACAAGGTAGCTAGCTAGAATTAATATTAATATTTATAGTTAAATGGCCAACTAATTAAGAAGTTAAACCAAACATTCTGAATAATTAATTAGGAGGAAAAAGTGTTCCAATATATTTTGTCAAAAGAAGGATCACTTCAAGATGGACTATATGCATTTCGATCAATTGGACGTTTTCATCGATTTTTAATTTTAAAATTTAACCGAAAGAAATACTACTCCATAAAGCAATTTTAAAGTCAACAAATCATGTTAATTAAAAACCACTCATTCTCATTTGTTATGAATATTGGTCAGAAATGTTGGCAGCATGATCTTAGCTTAATCATTTTTTTTAATATTTGATTTCATAAAAAAAAAAAAAGTACAAACACGCGCATAAAAGCATACCTTATCGCCTTCCATAGCGAACAAGCTAGGTTGCTAACCAACAAAAGTAAAAGAAGCATGCTACCTTAATTTGATTTTTAATGTTTAAGTAAGGCTGATTCAGTTAGCAAAAAAAATAAAAATTAACATGCCATGAACACATGTGAATGATCCAAATAAATAAAATGTTAAGAGTTTGAGCTGTGATAATATTTTCATTTTTTTAAAATAATGAAATTATTCAATTTATATTATATATATGGCTTATTTACAAACAATTTGAAATAGGTAACACGCATATTTATGAGTAGACGACGAGGAACGTTAGAGTAATCTGCAAACCAAGGTGCTCTACACAAGTACACAAACCACAAACTCAAGATGCTAATCAAATCAATGAAAATAATTTCTCACGTAATTTGATTGAGAAATGTATAATACGAAATTTAACACAGAAACTATGAGAAACAATCATATAGAACATTTTGGTCATGCCTAAAAAATTCAAATTATGGGCGAACGGGAATGTTTGAATTCATTATTATCAAATTATCAGTTGATTCTTAAACTTTTGTGATTTAAACATTAGATAATGAGGAAATGTGAGTATTAATAGATTTATTTTGGATTCTTGACAAGCACAAAATTATTATTTGTCATGCCCCGAATTCTGAATATTCTATTTCGGCTTAGGTATCAAATCATTTTAATGTTTCTGTATGTAGGTGATTAACATACTACTTTGGTCTTGTCAATATTTTTCAAGAGAACTTTGCATTTAATTTATGAAAAAATAATTTATTGTAAAATAAATATTTTCGTCTTGTCAATATTTTTTAAGAGAACTTTACATTTAATTTATGAAAAAGTAATTTATTTATGTAAAATAAATACTTCGTATTTTCTTTATTCCAAGAGATGACTCGTTTTCTTAATTTACATTCGCTCGATTAAAAGATTTACAATTAGATGATAGGAGTACTATAAAGTTTCTCGTTCCAATTTTTTTTATATTGCATCACAAGTCACAACAAGAAAGTGTTATAAAAATTCGAGTTGACCGATTTTGTAACGATAATCATAATAATAAAAATGTCAGAGACAATGAATGACTAAATTTTATTGCACCAACCATTTTTAAGAGAGGGAGGAAAAAACTTCTGACAAGAAAAAACTCAGTCACATATTCACATATGCTGATGATAAATGCCCATATACTTTTATCATATTTCAATTTAGTATAGTTAAGCCAAGCCCAGCCAAGCCGAGCCGAGCCAAAAAGCCAAGAACCCATCACAGACAAAAACTCTAAAATAAAATATTAAAGAAATAAACAGGCTATACGCGTAGTAATTTCTTATTTACTCCAAGTCGTGATTAGATTGAAGAAAAAAACTAATATTAAAATTTTATTATAATATTTGAAAGATTCACTCTTCATCCATTTACTTTTCATTAATTATATATATATATATATATATATATATATATATATATATATATATATAATTGCTCTATTTATTTAAGAGAAATAAAAAAAATTAATATTTTTAGTAATTAGTACTATAAAACAGAAAGAGTACCATTTTTAAATTTGGTAATCATCATCCTCCTCCCTATCCTCCCCCACCTCCTCTATGAATTTCTGAGAAGCACTAAAAATGTTTTTTTTTTTACACAATGCAATTTTTATTTATTTAAAATGTTTGAAAAAGAAGCATAAATAAAGTTCAAAAACCAAGGAAGTGAAGAGTGTGACATCCCCCACACACTTCTGCATTTTGTTTGTTTCTCTCTCTCTCCTTCACACACACACAGAAACACACAAGTGTGTGTATCTATCTTAATTTGTTGGTAAATAACTCTGAAATAGAGGAGAGAGACTCATTTGTAATGTTGTTCAACAAACTCTCACTCACATGAAAATTGAAACCTCTCTCTCATATCTCATTCTGTGTGGGCTGACCTGACCTGACCTGACCATTTTCATTTTCTCTTCTTTAATTGGTCAGATCTATCTATCTATCTGCCCCCATTCCCATTTCTTCAAAGTTTTGTTTTTTAATAATTAAGATGAGTAAAGAAGAGTTCTTGAACATCCAGGTACATTGTTTGATTTCTTGATGTTATATGTCTGTGTTTTTAATTGAAGGGTTTGGTTTTGTTCTTGATTTTGATTGCTCTGTTTTTTTTGGGGTTTTGATTTCTTGTTTGTGTTCTCAGACCTGTGTGCTGAAGGTCAATATACACTGTGATGGTTGTAAGCATAAAGTGAAGAAAATCCTGCACAAGATTGAGGGTGGGTATACACATCACTCACTTTTAATTAATCCCATCAAAAATATACTAAAGATTGAATCTTTATTGGTTTTCCCCATCAGAAATGGTTAAAGATTGAATCTTTTTTCATTGGTTTTTGTTGTTGTTAGGTGTTTACACCACAAAGATAGATTCAGAGCAGGGCAAGGTGACAGTTTCCGGCAATGTCGACCCGGCCGCACTCATCAAGAAGCTCGTCAAGAACGGCAAACATGCCGAGCTTTGGGGTGGTGGTGCACCCAAGCCCAACAACAACAACAAGGACCATCATCAGCTCAACAATCACCTCAAGAATCTCCAAATCGACAAAAACAACCACAACAAGGGGCAGGGGCAAAAGGGTAATCCCACCCCCAACAACAACAACAACAACAACCAGCCAAAAGGCCCAGGCGGGCCGACCCCCCAACAGCTCCAGCAACTCCAGCAGATGAAAGGCTTCCAGGATCTGAAAGTGCCCCCTCAGTTTATGAAAGACATGAGGATGATGATGCCACAATTAGGGGCTGCTGCTAACAACAACAACAACATCAACAAAGGGCAGATGCCGAATCATCATCAGAAGCCCGGAGGAGGAGGAAAGCCGCCGATTGTGTTGCCGGAAGACGAGGGCCTGAGCGAAGACGATGATGATTACACCGACGACGAAGACGATGATGATTACACTGATGACGAGGATGAGGATGACTACGACGAAGAACTGGACGGTCCCCCGATGAACAAAGCACCGATGAAGCCCCTGCCAGCGATGGGGAACGGGCCCGGCCCGAAGATGCCCAACATGCCGATGAAGGGCCCGCAGATGCCCAACATGTCGACGAAGGGCCCTGCTCAGAAGCCTGCAGCTAGTGGTGGAAAGGGTGTCAAGAACTTCCCTTTCTTGATGAATCTTGGTGGTAATAAGAAGGCTGATAATAATGTCAGTGGAAAGGGCGGCAAGCAACCAGACGGAAAGACTGGAGGAGGAGGGATGGAGAATGGGGCGAAGAAAGGCGGGCCCCAGGGCATACCGACAAACATGATGATGAATATGGGTGGAGGAGCTGGAGGGGGTCAGATGGGAAATATGATGGCGATGGGGGGTAATATGGGAAGTAATCATCAAGCAGCGTTTCAGGGCATGCCGCCGCCTATGATGATGAATGGTGGGCCCAACCGGCCAGAGCACATGGCAGGGAATCCTTATAACCAGCAGCAGCAGATGGCGGCAATGATGATGATGAACCAACAGCAGCAGATGGGGAATGGGAATGGGAATGGGAACGAAAGGTTCCACCCGATGATGTATGCTCGACCACCGCCAGCTGTCAACTACATGCAGCCGTACCCGCCCTACCCTTACCCTCCGCCTCCAGGCGAGCGTGTGGATCAGTACTCCATGTTTAGCGACGAAAACACGTCGAGCTGTAGCGTGATGTGATGAGTGGTCGAGGTCTCGATCTTGATCTTGATCTTGATCTTGATCTTGATCTTGATCTTGATCTTGATCTTGATCTTGATCTTGATCTTGATCTTGATCTTGATCTTGATCTCGATCTCGATCTCGATCTCGACTGGCCGGCACTAATTAGCCAGCCAGGTTGATTGAGTGGAGACAGGGGTGGTGGTCAACTTCCATGAATTGATTGATATACACCATGAGATGTTTGTTTTTAATTATTTATTTAATTTTAATTATGTCCCTTTTTTATAATCCTATGTTTTAGAATATAGTGTTTGA
Organism: Euphrasia confusa; assembly: GCA_954870475.1. NCBI lineage: Eukaryota > Viridiplantae > Streptophyta > Magnoliopsida > Lamiales > Orobanchaceae > Euphrasia > Euphrasia confusa. Next base: position 2,250,544 of record OX940969.1, on the reverse strand, counting down.
TCATAGGGAGTAATGTTTGATAGATGATGATGCTGATCTTATAATATTTCAGGAAAAAAGGACTTTGAGACAATGAGATGTATGTTGTTGCTTATGTGATGTTTATATTAATGTTTATAATGTTGAAAAACTGAAATAAAATTTATTTGTCCATCTCGATCTCTCTTCATTGTACACTATTTCTTTTAGAAAAATGAATTGAGGAGCTGCATTAAAACAATGGTTAAATCTTCTGACCCTATCGATTTCAAGGATCGGTCAAATAGAATTTTCATGCGAATTTGGGTCGAACTTTGATTGCGTTGTTCTCTCACGTACGTTCATGTGCCCGTAAAAAATTTACATTTGATTTTCTAAAAAAAAAAAAAGACGAAACATGAAAAAAAAACCTTAGTTACATAACTATTACATATTTTTTTTTCAATTACAATATCTTGGGATTCGAACTTAAGACTTTTGATCCTCAATTCGAGTGCTCAACCAACTGAGCTAACAACCCTCGACAAATTACTTGAGTAATTAAAATAATTGAGCACAATAATTTTATTTTTGTAAGGGTAATATAGTAATCAACCTTTTAAAAATTTATCTTTTATTTTAATTATTTAAATTATACTACCCTAATAAATAAATAATTTAAAATTTTATTACCCTTATATTTAAAGTGCATTTTATGGGGTTGAACTTGTAAATTAAAAAAACAAAATACTCCTTTTCCTAAATATATCTTTAAAATATTGTATGGGTATTTTATATTGTATCATTTAAAAATATTTTTAAATAGTATAAAATGTTTAAAATGTATTCTAATTAAATAATGTAAAAATAATATTATGAAAATGGCAAATCTGTTTAAAGGTATTTGAAATCATTTAAAATATTTTTAAACACTTTAAAATGTTTTAAATAATTTGAAATACCTATAAACATTTCAAATTGTCAAAAAATTAATCTTTAAATAATTTGAAATTACTTAACATATATCTTTTTTCATTATTCTGAACCAAAATAGTATCAACATTGCATATCTTTCAAGGATATGAAGCACAATTGAAAACAAATGTTTGATGTGAAGCATGAGTAAGAATCCCATGTTCTGAAATCCCAAATGGAGAAACAGGTCCGAAAATAATTTGGTGCAACATCCACTTCATACACTGACTGCTATGGGTCATATGCAATTAATGAAATACAGTAATTAGTTGTGGCTAGAAATATAGTTTCATCAACACACTTAATCTTAATGTGATTCATAAATGAATTAAGTATTATTATTTCAGTCTAAACAAAATTCTTTTTCATTTCCTTTAACAAGAAAATAAAATATTTTTCAGTACAAAGAAAAAATTGAAACGTATAATGAGAAATATTTTCATTAATGCTTCCCTGTTTCATGCTCACTTATCGTATTTCCATTGTAAATAACAAAAAAAAATGCGACAAGTCATCTAAAATAGAAGTAATATAATTTTCAAAAATAGCATATTCGGTTTGATTCTGCTCCTGGTTAGAAAAATGACAAACCTACTTTCTTCTTTGTTCATAAAATTGTTTACTATCCATCAAACACACACAGACGCTTTGCTAATTCTATTTTAAAATTTGAATATATTTTCACCTATAAAACTTTATATTTTCAAAAATAAAACCTTAAACGTGAAACATTTTTGATATACTATAAAGATATATAATAAGAATATATAATAATTAAGAATATAATTAACCTAAAAAACTATCTTCCTTCACATTTTTGTAAGATAATAGTTTAGAATAGTAATGCACTAGAGTTAAACAAGTGGATGCATGATTGAGATCAGTTTCAATATCGTTATGGGATGGATCGACAATTTTGTAAGTGTCATTTTCACAATAAAAGAAATACTATTGATTATTTGCCCAACCCACCAATAATTGTATTTGAAAGAAACTAACGAGTTTGTCTTTTTGTTTTTAAGATCATTATAATGGTAATTTAATTTGAAGGACATTGAAGAGTGTTGCGTTTCACACTAAGTCCTAGCTACTCATACTTTAATTTTAATAGTAATATGGAGTTTTGTGGAATAATTCTCAATGATTGAATATGAAACCTTTATTTATATACTCCATATCCATGCAAAGTTATCTTGTTTACACAAATAAAATGCTAATCTAGATAGCAAATAAATTAATACTCTCTCTCTCTCTCTCTCTCTCTCTCTCTCTCTCTCTCTCTCTCTCTCTCTCTCTCTCTCTCTCTCTCTCTCTCTCTCTCTATATATATATATATATATATATATATATATATATATATATATATATATATATATATATATATATATATATATATATATATAAGTCATTTTAAACTCTTGCACATATATTAATAAAAATATCACTATTTATTTTATTTTTCATTCATTATTTTGAAAATATTAATCAAATATTAAAGTAATTGACATTTACTTAATTTTAATTAATATCAAGAGCAATTTTGTCAAAAATACCTTTAGTTTATATTGAAAAACCTAGACCCTTATTTAATTTATACCATGGCTGGTAAAAAACATTTAAATTGAAAAAAACTGAAAAGTCAAAATGACATATTAAAAGAATAAGAGGAAGTATAAATTTTACTTTTTTTTTTGTATAGGTCAATTAAAAGTTTTGGGTTCGAACCTAGGACTTTTGATCTTCAATTCGAGCGCTCAATCAACTGAGCTAACAACCTTTGACAATTAATTATTACTTATGTCTCAACTATTTATGTACTTTTTTTTATTTCTCACTAATTATTCACACTTTAAAAAATAAAATATAATTATTTGATTTTTTTAATTTATAATACAATTTTACTCTTAATTTCTTACATATTTTTCAACATTTACGCACAATTATTTTTATAAATTTTTAACTTAAAAATATATTTTTACTCTTAATTTTTTGTCAAAAAGTCAAAAGTATTATTTTTTTTAATTTACTTATTGGACGGATGCAGTAAATACAATCTCTAATAGCAATTGTCGCACATTGTTTATTATATACAAAAAAAAATGTCATAACATGTCTAATAAAGGGAGTAATACATTTCTATATTAAAAAAAAAAAATTGTAAATTATAACAAAAACATCTGATGATTTATGCCCGGAACGTTGTCAAAACATTTGTGAATATTTCGATTAATTAATTAAAATTCTAAATCATGCTTCCCCTTGAATTATTTTATACTAATCATTCGACATACATGTCTGAAATTGAATATACCAACGCTACTTTTACAGACATTTTCAAGAAACGATGCTGAATCAGGACGAAACAAAGCAAAAATATTATGCAGAATTTGTCCCAACTTCATCGTTCTAATTCTTCGCATTTCTGTTCACTTGATTATTTAATCCATTCACTCTATTATAATTTAATTTTGATTGTTTAAATGAATTATTTTTATTAAAATAAATGTGCACACTCCTTTTCAAATTTCTCAACGTAAATATAATATTCTAAAAAATTAAATTATAATTTTACTTTTTCACTTACAATATTAGTACAATTTATTTTATTTGTTAAATTTTAGTTACAATTACTTAGTACTTTTTAACTTTAAAAAATGTTTTGACCCCTTATTATTCAGTGAAAACATTCCAATATAGTACTTTTTTATTTTTCACAAGGAACAAAAATGTACATTGTTTGTTAGAATCCAAAGAAGAACATTTTTTTTATGGAATTGTGTCTGTACCACACATATACTTCTTACGTCTTTTATTAATACTGACACTTCCTTTGTTATTTGTAAAAGAAGTGTGATCATTTTTTTAAGAAAGAGGTACTCCTTTCGGCCATTAATAGATGTCATACTTTGCTGAAAAAGGAGTTTAAGAAAATTATTATTTTTTAATTTTTTAATTAAAAAATAAAGAGTAAAAATATATTTTAAATTGAAAAATAAGTACTAGTTGTGAGTAAGTTTAAAAAGTAGGTGGATAAAGTAGAATAAAGTTATATATTTAAATAAAAAAATTAGAATAATTATTTATTTTTTTGGGGTGTGTCAATTATTGTTGGACACCCTAAAAAGAAAGTATGAAAACTGTTTTTAGAGGAGTAATATAGCGTTAAATATGTCCATTTATATAAATTTAAAAATATTATTTTATTAATTTTGTGTTAAAAAAGTAGACAAAAATATATAATTTTAATTCGAAATAAATAATTGTGAATTAATTTTAGAAAAATGATAAAAATAATTATTTTGGTTTTAGAGATCAGAACATCATTGAACCTATCAAAATGAAAAGTAATTACTACTCGTACTTTACTAGTATTATTAGTACAGAACAAAATATTTTTTAAATTTTAGTACTAACAAATTAAATGGGTTGACTTAATACTATATACATTTATCATCTACAAATATATACAGAGTATATAGATTATGAGTTCGAGCAGAGAAGTCGGTGGAATCATTCATTCAAAGCTCCAATTCCAACGCATTAAACAAAGCTCAAATTAGCAGAACTTCACATGAAAGCCAGCACGTCCACCATGTCCCACCCTACGGGCCGGGCCGGCCCAGACAACTTGATCTTCATTATTCCTTGCATATATTTCATTTTCAAATAATTTATTTATTTATTTCATTTTATTATAATTATATATATTTAACAATATTGATCTTGACTCGATCATATAATAATTAATTTTTTAATATTTTTTGATTGAATTTTTTGTTTTGTTTAGCAAAAGTTTCATATTAATGATTATTTCATAATGTAGTGCTAAAATTTTTATTTCGTGTAACTAAAATTTTAATATTACAATCTACATGTGGATGGAGTTTAAAAATTTTGTTTCGTGTAACTAAAAATACATGATATTGGAGATTATATTCGGTCCAGTTCGAGCTTTTAGATGAAGCGGTTTCTAACATGGTATCAGAGCCTAGCCTTGTGGCAGGTCCTGGGTTCGACTCCCGCCATGTCCGACTCCACCCGAATTAATTATCCACTTGTTGGGCCTTCCCCTGAGGTTGAAATCGGCCCACAAGTGAGGGGGAGTATTGGAGACTATATTCGGCCCAGTTCGAGCTTTTAGATGAAACGGTTTTTAACACATGATATTAATAATAAATTATTTTGAAATTAAAATTAAAATTATAAAAATTAGAATAATAATTTTTTTTTGTTTTTTTAATTGTTTTTTTATATATAAGTATGTTCATATAAATTTGTATCAATAGTTGAAGTGTATGAAAATTTACTTAAATCAATAAAAAAAATATTTTATAATTTTTTGAAATTTATGAAAATTAATACTAAATCAATAATAAAGTCAGTAAAATTCTTCATAAAATCTATGAATTTTCAAAATTCATTTAATTTTTTAAATCCAAATTTTTTTATAAAATCTTAATCGAATAAACTCTCTAATTTTCAAGCATACGTTTTTTTTTGTTATTATAATTTTAAATATTAAATTTTCAATTATGATAAATGGAATGTTCCAAAAGTATATCAATTATGATAAAAAAAATTACTTCCTCTCCTTGGTATTGTAAAAAAAGAGGTCATATTTTTTTGAAATAGAGTACTTAAATATATTTTACCAATGATTGAGTTTAATGTGAATTATTTGTAGGTTCAATTAACTCATCAAAAATCTCTTTTAAATAAGTCTTCCAACTATATTTATAATGTAAATTGTTCTTAGTTATCCTTATTATTATTATTACTATTATTATTATTATTATTATTATTAAGAAGTTACTTGGATTTTTTGTCTTCACGAGTGCTATTCGCTTATACAATGATTTGAATGTTAGAAGATATATGAAAGAAAAAACATCCAATATCATATCATGATTCTATGTTTAAGTTTCACTCAATCCCTTCTTTCTTTTCTTCTTCAATTCGTTTTCTTTTTAACCAAAAAGAAAAAGAAAAAAAAAAGAGGGGTGAACGATGTTACGTAGTAGAGTTAGCCAATAGCCAAGCCGGTAATAGCTCATAATTAAGCCGAGTGAAACCAACATCGAGGGTAAAATGGACATTATGTAAAATTAATGTTGATGGAGGGTAATTAAGGGCGATGATGGTCCCTTACTCCCTTAATTATGGTCATTTAATTATGATTTCTAATTATTCTTATTACACCAACTTATTAAGAGAGGGAGATTGAAGAAATTGTTACGGACTTACAGTAAATATTATGGAGTATTTAGATATTTTAATAGAAAATAATTTTAATATTTTATTAAATATTATTTTTGTCTCACAAAATTATGTATTGCTCCTTTGTAAGAGAGTACATGTTATTATTAAATAATTTAAGGATACACACTTTATTTATCCAAAAATAAGAAATACTACTATTTTTAATTAAATTTGTTGGTATGTTTTACAAAACAGAATTGACTTTTCCCTATTTTAGAATAAATAAATAAATTCTACAATTAATATGGAGAAGAAGATAATTACTTCCTCCATACTATAATTCACAAATAATAATAATAATAAAAAAAAACATCGATGTGATATCCATTCACGGAATAATTTAAATGATAATCGTGGCATAAATTTACTTAGCGTTTTAATTAATTAAACTTGTATCTTTAATAGCAAGTTACACTTACAGCCGCATGTGACAATCGACATGGATGTCCGAAAGGATTAATTAATTAATTAGAACGTGATTAAAAGATAATATTTTTAATCACGTGCAGTGGTACTGGTAGCCGGTAGGTGCCTGCAAGGACATTTTTGTCAGTCCGTTCAAACAGCACAATTGCATGTTCTATTTCGGTCAAAGTCAACTTCTCCTTTTACCATCTTTAACAAAAAAAAAATTATTAATTCGGTTTTATGTATTTTTATGCTACTGAAGCACACCGTTTATATCTTGATCGTAAATTTAATATTATTATATTAAATAAATATACAATAACACACACTAAGTGTATGGTGTATGAATCTAAGAGCCACCAGAGTAATAGTCCAAAAATAGCATCTCATAAACCTTATTTATACACATCTCAAGCCTTTTACCTTTAACCACGTCGTCAGAATTACAATTATATCACCAAATGTCTTAACACTCTCAGTCTCTGGAAACTTCTTGGATCACATTTCAATTTTTATTTCATGAAAAAGGCATCATCCTTAATTATTAAACCATGTCTTAAATCAATGAAAATGATTTAACACTCTCAATAAATTACTGTAATTATTCATGAATTATTACTTCAGGTAAAGTGAAGATAAAAAAAAAATTGAATTTTTTATTTTTTATTCAAATGTTATTAGTTTAATTTCAATATTTTCAATTAAATAAAATAAAAATTAAACTCACATTTTTTTTCTCACCCATGTGCGCTCTTGGAGCATCTTCGAGCCAAATCATTTGAGCACATTGAACCAGGGAGCTGCTCACTTCTAATGTGCGCCATGTTTGATAAAATTATTAATTTTTGTTGTTATTTATAAACACAAATTTTTTATATTTTAAAAAAAATGTGTCTATGGTAGCTATGAGACAAATGGAATATTTAATTAATAAAATTGATGTTTAAAAAATGTGAAAAATAAACTCTAAGAATAAATATGAAATTGAACAATTTTTTATTTATTCATTTTAAAATTAGCTAGATGAGATAGGATAAGTACTATAGTTCACCCAAAGTGAAAAATGGGATTCTCACTCAAGATGATAATGACATTACTGTAGTTCTATTATATAGCAAGATATCAAAATCAAGTAATCTAATCAAAGTGATCGAACTAACGTTTTAACATGTTTTCAACTACAACCATGATTTGACAACTCTCGAAAAAATAATGCAAAGTTTCTCTATCTTAACTCCTCCATTTGTGTTGTAGCCAATATAAACCTAATAATGTGATTAGGTTTTTGAGAAGGACATCCATCAAATCATATCATTCATCCAGATTTTTTTTTTGTGAAATATCTCATCCTCTATATAATTACTCTCATCTCATAAAACATGATCAACTTCCTTTGTACAAAAAAAGTGTCATATTCCCTGAGAGAGAGAAGAGAAAACATGTTTATAAATTTTGAATTCAAATATTAGTCTCGTCCCTTTGTTTCAATAGTATTATTTTTGAGTTTGTTAGGAATTGACGAGAGTCTTTGATAAATACCGCTTGTTGAAACCAACAAGTAGTACGATAATCACACCGAATAAAAAGCAATAAAGAAAAAAAAAGTGAAAATCCAAATTTAGAAAAATCATGAGAGAAACGACAAAATTTACTATAATATTCATGTTCAGGATCAAATTGTAACTTGTTTATAAAAAGTTTATTTCAACAAGACTTTTTACAGTTTTATTAAAATACTCCTCACTCCACAAGAAATACTGTAGTTAACTTCTTTGGGACCGAGACATTATTAATTATTGAAAGAAAAGAGTAAGAGTGTAACTTTAAAAAAGGTCTTGAATTCTTTGCACAAAGATAGACGAATATTCTCAAGAAAAATTATTGGGAGAGCATTGCATGTATTCGAGTAAATATTAGTAGTACTTTTTATCAGACAATGGCTCAGAATTTCAAGTGACTGGTCACTCATGTTGATGTGCATAATATCCTCCGGCCCATCATAATGAATTTATGGGCCCAATACTATGATATTATTCTTGGGGAAGCCCAAAAACAACCGGGCCAGCCCATTTTTTTTCTTCGTTGTAGTTTAAATTTAAAAAAACTTCGAATACATCTACTTATCACCATAATCACGAGTGTATCTACGTCCAATTTCAAATTTACTAGTTTAATTTTAGTTATTAAATTTTTAACACATATTTTGATTGTGTATTTATTTTATACTATTAACGAAATTACCCATAAACTATGACATATGTAGTCAGTAGTACGTCACACTTCTTCGTAAAATTATGTCTATATAAAATTAATGTAAGTGATAATTTCTTTTGAAGTTTTAGGAAAGTCTAAGACTAAATTACAGTACAAATTCAAAAAGTAATGAAAAATATGAATACTTAATCACTTTCAATCGATCGACCTTCATTGCTCAATACCTTCTCCGTTCCGTTAGAAACTCTTGATTTCGATCGAGTGATATTATTACTCGGTACTTTTCGTGCAAATGTCTTTGCATATTGCCCTTTCTTCATTAGGACAGAAACTTTGCTGAATTTCAAGGGTTAGTTCCTCCACACTCACTTGGCACTCCAGCCCTATCTGCATGCGCTTACATACACATATTATAATTAGTCGTCAATCGAAAACTAAACGAACAGATTAAGTAGTAATTTACGAAACTAACCTTGACGACAAACGAGTGGAGAACCGTATCCTCCATGCTACTGATGTTCAAGTGGAGAATCTCAAACGAAAGCCTCTCCAATACCCCGATTATCCTCACAACTTGTCCCGGTATACGCCGCGAAATCGTTCTCAAGAGGACGTTCGACCCCGAAATCTTCGTCTCCACGTCAGCGACCGGAGAGTTGCAGCAAGCACCGAGCTCCTTGAAATTATTGTCTTGAAAGGGGCTATTGGGCCTCGGGCTACTGATCATGAGCTGGAACGGCGGCCTCGGGCTGGGCCCGGGGCTAGTTGGGCTTAAGCTCTTGCGACGCTTCTTGGCCTCGAGGGATTCCGCGACTTGTTGCAACTCCTTGATGAATTCGATCACCCCACCAATGATCGAGGCTTGATCTCCCTACACAAACGAATACGTACGTATGGAGAATCGATGTTTTGTACATATATAATTAAACGTACGATTTGAGTATATATATATAATATATAGTTCGGTCAACTTACACGTTTAATGTAGAAACATGGAGTCAAGGAACGTAGAACCTTGAGGTGTTCGTTCATCTGCCTTCTCCTGTTCCTCTCCACGGCAATGTGAGACATATTGTCGATCTATCGATGATTGGAGAGCTCGACGGTTATCGTTTCTTGGCTTCTCGATCGGTTTGTTGTTACGACGTACGTAGGTATAACATAGCTAGGCAGCTAGTAAGCAAGCAAATTACGTGCGCTTTTGTAGGGGGTGTAATCAAACTTTTGGGACTAGGGTTTCTCATTAAATGCAAGGTGTTGGACTCTCGTGATGACCTTAATACTACTACATTACTATATATATATGTGTGTATTATATTTATATATAATATATTCACGTATATGTGGATGGAACAATTACGTTCTCCGCGTAAGATATATGAAGGGTCACTTTACATGAAGTATATTATGATGGTTGCTCCTCAATCCTCATGCATGTCACGCTCGATTTTTCAACACAAACACATTTATTTTTATTTTTTTCACTTGTGTGTTTTTTATTTATTTATATTAAATACTCTCTCTAGTCATTTTCTTTATTTAAAACATGCATGTGTGCAAAAATAAAAATGAAAGTGTATAAATTATAACCTAGCTTGAGCATGTACAAAAAGTTGAATTTAATTGTTTTGAGATTTTAGGTGTAATTGGATTACTGATTTAAAAAGCTGAGCTAATAACAGCTAAAATGAATGGTTAATTAAAGTGATAAAAGTTGTCAACAAACACCATTCTTTGTAGCTAGGCTTCTTGATTTATTTTTCTTTGGAGGTTTTATTTGTGGCATATTGCAATGCCTCAGGAATTAAGGTGATCAACTATGATCAACAAAAAAACAATAATCTCGATCATTCATCACGAGGGGTTTCCTTGCCCACCGGCATGGCTGTGGTGAGGTCATGAGCTTTAACAACATTGAGATCACCTTCCTTAGGAAGGTCCACCATCCCGTCAAAATAGTCAACCTCAAGTCTATATGGACCCACCACGCCTTCCTCAGCCAACCCTTGACCACCACCGCAGCAATAATCAAAGCCGTTGCCAAGGTGCTTATCGACCAACGAAGCCAAGAAAGCCTCACAAGACGAAGACTCAAGAAAAGAACGAACCCTCCTGACGACCAGAGGCTCGCTCACGCATTTCTTATACTCGAAGGACCACAGTAAGCTCTGCGCTCCCGCCTTGCACCCTAGCTTGAACGCCTCCTTCTTTTCCCTTCGGTTCCTCTCCTTATTCAGCTTGTCTCGCTCGTCGCAAGCAACTTTCACCGCACGAGCCTTGGCCTCTTTTTCTTTCGAGAGTGCTTGTGTCAGTTGACGGATAAGGGCCGACTGATCCTGGACAGCACGACTCAACTTGTTTTCCGGTTGAGTCCGCTTGCACGGAAAATGATCAGCTTCTTCCGGGCCTCGTTTCCTCTTGTCGCCTGATTGCAGCTTGCAAGGGGTCACCATGGCTTTGTTCCATGCGGCGCTCAGGAGTCGACTGATGAATCTAGTCAAAGTGTTGCCGCGAAGAGATCTCTCGTACTCCAACAGTTGTTTCCGGAAGCCTGAGTTCGGAGACGCCACGGGCCTTTTCGACATCACGTGCCGCATGGCGTCAGATAGGCTCGTTCGGTTTTTGAACATCAAATAAGCTACGACGATAGAGACGCTGAAAAAAACAAACAAACTATTTTACTACTACCTCAGTTCCAACTAATTATGCACGCTTTCCTATTTTAAAATATCCCAACAACTAATTATGCACACCCTTAATTAAAAATAAAATAAGAACTTTACTTTTTCACTTTAAAATACAATTTTTAACCGTAGTTGTCGGTTAAGCGACTAAAAAATGAAAGAATACACATATATACCTTCTTGATATTCCAGCTTTGCAATGCACCAAGACGCCTCCTCCTCCTGCTCTCGCCTCGTCTATAAACGCAAAGCACTCGTTGAAGCGACTGCGTATGTTTGTGTCGACTCTATCGTGCACTGTTGGAATATTCAGATTTTTTAAATTAAAATTCGGTTGTGATAACGGTTAAAATCGGAGGAAGAGGGTTGTTGTTACCTAGAATAGTTTTGTAGACGAAGTCATTGGGGTAGAGCTCGGCGGGGGAGCTATTGAGAGTCAAGACACGTGTCACATTTAAGGCTTTCAAAGTCAACCTCATGTGCGCCGCGCCTAGAGAGCCTAAATACAGCCCCTGAAAAGTTGAAAGGAAAAAACAAGTTAGTTAGTTAGGCCTCATCGAAAATATACTACAAGCACGAATTGAAGACACGAAGAATCGAGATTGATTGTACTTTATCGATTTGGCAGGGGATGTTGTCCTCGTTTACAATCCTTTTAAGTCTAGGAGACATTGTCAGAGACACCCTTTCCTCGGAGCCCATCGAGGGGAACTGCATAATTCGGAACGATTAATTGATCATGAAGCAGATTATTTTTCAAGATTTTTCTAATAATTCGGAGTGATGAATCAAGAAATTAAGCATGAAATTGATCATGAAGCAGATTATTTTTCAAGATTTTTTCTAATAATTCGGAGTGATGAATCAAGAAATTAAGCATGAATCGCTTACCTTTGATCAGAAGGTAAAAATTGCGAGAGATGATGAGGTGAGTTAAAAGAAATTGAAAAAGTGTAGGGCTAGGGTTTCGAACGCGCGCATGACACGGGTTCTCAAACAAAATAATATCCCACTAGGCTATATGCCTATATATAATGAAAGAAGCTCTATGATATTTAAATATATATTTTTTGTTATTGAACAAAAAAATTATGACCACTTTCCTTCCTAAGAGCATCCCATCCAAGTGGTAGGTACAATTCATATGTGGCATGAAATTGTACCTAGTACACCATTGGGGATATATGTAAAATTGATGAGAGACAAAAATTGATCGGGTATCAAATTATTTATACTTAAGTACAAATTGAAGATGTTTCTTATGTTGTGGGTCCTAAATCAAAAAAAGATGAATAATTGTAGCTCATGTTAAGTACACAATTGGAGATGCTCTAATAATACAAAATTATTTTTATTTTTTAACAAATTTTATCAACTTTAATCACAATTATTTTATTTTTTAATTTAAAAATAAATTTATACTGTTCACGTTAATAAAAAATAAAAAAAATAACATTTATACCCTTTGCATTAATAATACATTTGTTTTGGATCGACCCATACTCGTTGTGGCACCCAAAAAAATAACTATTATTCACGTTATACCTTTAAAACAATACAGTACAATATTTTTAAAATACCATCATTTTTACTCAACAAAAATTATTATCTCACTAAAAAGACCACTAACCTTTGACTTTAACCAACACCAATATAATATAGTATTATATATTTCTTAACCTCCTTGCCTATACTAGTGTGACAACTAGTATGAGATGGAGGTAGTAATAATCTCATTCATAGCGAGGGGTATCCTCGGCCACCGGCATGGCTGTGGCAGCTTCATGGCCATCGAGGTGATGAGCTTGAACAACATCGAGATCACCACCTTCCGTAGTCGACTCCTCCAATATCCCGTCAAAATAGTCGACCTCTTGTCTATAAAGATGATCCTCATAGCCCAACGAATCCAAGAAAGCCTCACAAGACGGAGACTGAAGAAAAGAACGAACTCTCCCGACGAGAGGCTCGCTCACGCATTTCTTCGATAACCTCGTCTCGCTCCTTCACTATATTCGGAGACGCCATTGGCCTTTTTAACTTCACATGCTGCAAAGCTTCAGAGAAGCTCGTCCCATTCTTAAACATCAGATAAGCCACCACAACAGAGGCACTGCATAAAAAAACAAACAAAACATTTTTTAATATTTAACCTTCTTGAGTCTATTATAATGTACCTTCTTGATATTCCAGCTGTGCAGTGAACCAAAACACCTCCTCCTCCTGCTCTTGCCTCGTCTATAAATTCAAAGCACTCACCGAAGTAGCTGCGTATATTTACACTGACTCTATCCTTCACTGTTGAAATGATAACTCAAAATCCAGTCCTGATAAATTCAAGAAAACTACATCACAAACCGCTATACAACTTAAAAAATCCGAGAAAAGAGGTTATCACCTAAAATAGTTTTGTACACGAAATCATCGGGATAGAACTGGGCACGCGAGCTCCTCACGGTCAACACATGTGTCACGTTCAACGTTTTCAAAGTCTCCCTCATATTCGCTGCTCCTAGAGAGCCTAAATAGAGCCCCTGAAAGGTTCAAGAAAAGAAAAACCTAGTTAATTAGGCCTAGTCAAAAAACACTACAAGTATCATGAAGAGTCGAGATTGAAGGGCTACTTTTTCGATTTGGCACGGGATTTTGTCCTGTTCGATAAATGTTTTGACTATAGGTGACAGTCTTAGAGCAAGCATGAGTTCCTCAAAGCGATCTTCCATTTCCACCTGTACATTATTCGAGAAATCCACTAATAACCCATTAATGAAGATTATCGATTATGACCACATTGTGATTGTGATATATATATGCAACTATTTCCATCCAAGAGTTTAACAAACCCTCCGTAAAACCGACAAAACATGATAAAGTTTCGATCTTTTCGAGTGATGCGTAACAGCAGCACAATTTCATGAACCGATTTCAAACAATTGTAGAAACAATTTCAGGGTACTAAACTCATACAAGAAACAGAGAGGCTACAATGACTGGTCAAGAATTTTTCTCATAATTAATCTGAGTGATTACGGCAACAATTTTAATCAAGAAAGCGGGATTAATTAAGGGGTTGAAACTAAGCATGAATCACTTACCTTTGAACGGGAGGTTAAAATTGTGCGTGGAAAAAGTTAAGAGATGCTAGGGTTAAAAAGAAATTCAAGAGACCGCTATAAATAGGTTTCTCTGAATAACTAGGAATCCGGCAGATTTTAGATTTTATTGTTCTTAACCTTCATTTTGTAACTTAATTTTCTGATTCTGGCTCATGCTAAAATATTATTAATATTTTAAAAACATATTTAAAATTTTATATAAAATACTCCATATCGACTTAGTTGACTTCAATTAAGTTTAAATTCATTCAATTCACTTCAATTCTTCCAATTCGTTCAAATTCTTAGTTCATTTCAATTCAATTAGTTCACTTCAATTGAAATCAAATCCAATCCATTCCGTTCAATTCGAAATAAAACGTCCTAAATTATTGTACCTTTATTTTGGGATTATAATTACTCATTAAAATGAATGTATCTATCATTCATTAAAATTTAGAAGTATCGGTCAGCCTTTTAGCAAGAAAATCAAAAAATTGTTATTATTTGACTTTTTTGAACAAAAAAATAAATTTAAAACTAGGATTAAATTGTACATTTTAAATGGAAAAAATACGAGTATTTATTTACTTTTCTTATAAACTTTTGTTATTATGAAAATTTATTTAAAGAAAGGTGTTCTATTTTTAAAATAATTTATAAAAAGATTATCTTGTGGAGTTTTTTGTTTTATAACTATAAATTTTATATAATTGATCATAAAACATGCACATATATATTATTTATTTGAGTTGATGAGTAGAACTCCTCTAAAAGAATAGACACTCAAATGTATTATGACTTCATGTACATTTTGAACGGAAAACGAGCTTTGAACGGAAAACGAGCTTTAGGACCGGAGTTCGTTTGCTTGCAAGGTTCGTGAGAAACCTTATTTCCTCGATGATCTCCTTGAGAACACTCCTCGCCACGTGAGCTACTTAGAGATATCTCGTACTCTTGCAGTTGTCTCCTAAAGCCTACATTTGGAGACGCCACCGCTCTTTTTAACTTCACATACCGCATAGCTTTAGAGAAGCTCATCCCATTCTTAAACATCAGATAAGCTACTACGACAGAGACACTGGCCCATGCATAAAAAAAACATTTTAATATTTAATTGTCGTCGTTCAGATCATAATATATCAACAAACATTAGCGACTAAAATTGAATTTATATACCTTCTTGATATTCCAGCACTGCAGTGAACCAAGACACCTCCTCCTCTTGCTCTAGCCTTGTCTATAAATGCAAAGCACTCGTTGAAGTAGCTACATATGTCAACATCAACTCTATCGTGCACTGTTGAAATTCAGAGATTTAAAATGTTTTAACTCAAAATTCAGTCCTGATATAACTTAAAAATCCGGGAAAAGGTTATCACCTAATATAGTTTTGTACACGAAATCACGAGGATAGAACTGGGCATGCGAGCTCTTGAGAGTCAATACGTGAGTCACGTGTAACCTTTTCAAAGTCGCCCTCATATTCGCGGCTCCTAGAGAGCCTAAATACAGCCCCTGAAAAACACCAAGTTAATTAGGCCTAGTCAAAAACACGAAACGCACGAAGAGTAGAGATTGAATGAATGAATACATTTTCAATTTGGGACGGGGTAGTGTCCTCTTCGATAAACCTTTTCGCTCTAGGAGACATTTTTAGAGCCAGCATGCGTTCCTCAAAGTGATCTTCCATTCTTGCGGTAGGGAGGGAGCCTGTACGATATTCCAGAAATCCATGAATAACCCATTAGAAGGCTGTAATCGATTATGATCACATTGTAATGTATATGAAACTATTTTCATCCAAGATTTTAACAAACCCTCCGGAAAACCCGACTAACATAACAGTCTAATACAGAGCACTGCAATTAAGTAATGACAAAACATGATAAAGTTTCGATCTTTAATGCCGTTATCGATTATAATCACATTGTTATGTATATGCAACTATTTTTCATCCAAGATTTTAAAACCACTCCAGAAAACCAGACTAACATAACAGTCTAATACAGAGCAGCACTGCTGTTAAGGAACGAAAAAACATGATAAAGTTTCGATCTTTTTGAGTGATTCGTAACAGCAACACGATTTCATGGACCAATTTCAAACAATTGTAAGAACAACAAAAAAAACATGAGGGTACTAAACCCATACAAGAAACAGAGCGGCGACAATGATTGTTGAAGAATTTTCTCATAATCTGAGTTATTAAAGCAAAAAAAAAACAAGAGGTTGAAATTAAGCATGGATTGCATACCTTTTGAACGGTAGGAAAAAATTGATCGCGGAGAAAGTTATAGAGAAGCTCTAGGGCTGAAAAAGAAATTCACTCGACTGCTATAAATAGGTTTTTCTCTTAATTAATTAGGAATCCGGCAGATTTAAGGATTAAGTCATTGTTTCCTTATATTCTTTGCTTTCTTTGGGATTATGTAGTTATATTAAAAAATAAATAAATAAATTACATACTGTGTTTGATAGAATTTGTACCGTTAAATTAGGGGTTTTTATATTTGATAGTAATCGGCGAGGCGGGACTTTATCAAAAATGAAACAGTGGCGTTTTGGACGAATCGAGCCGAAATTAATATTTTTGTTGCTACGTTTTATATTTTCAGAATACTTTAGTACAATCTTAAGTGAGAACTTGCGGACTTGGTATACCCTTGATCACTCTGGCTTTAGGATTTAAATATTTTGATTCTTTAAATTATCTTATATTATTGAGTGTTGTACGATTCATGCACGGATTTTTGAAATATATATAGTATAATAGTTGTGTAATTTTTTTATTTCATAATAATATGATCATTTTATTTAAATAGTCATTTCACAATAATAATACTTTCTAAAAAATAATATTTTTACTTTTTTTACTTTAAATTATAATTTTAACACTATTTTTTAATTTTACTTTAAATTATTTTACTTTTAAACTTAAAAATACATTTATATTTTTCATATTTTTCATATTTTTCATTTGTTGATAAAAAATAAAAAAAAAGATTATTTTAAGAAAGAGATGAAGTACTACTAAGTACTAAGTATAGAAAGTTGACTTTACATGAATAAGGGAAACTCAAGTGGCAGCAATTAATTTATCATATATATTACCATATCTCCAGTGGACTTGGTATAGGTGGGCCCCATTAACATAACTAATTAACCCATTCAACCATCCCAAAGTTCAACCATCCCAAAGGTCAAATTAGTTCACCAAGATAGGATGGAAATAGAGGAATTTGGTTGACTAGCATATACTTGTGCGATTGAGTCAACATGTCTTACATCAGGACAAACTAGGACATGTTGTCTTACATCAGGAGGAATTTGTCCTGATGTAAGACATGTTGACTCAATCGCACAAGTATATGCTAGTCAAGCAAATTCCTCTATTTCCATCATATCTTGGTGAACTAATTTGACCAATCGATTTCCATCAATCGCACAAGACATGTTGAAAATTTGTCTCATCCGATGTTGGAACTATACGTCGCCGAGAAATTACACTCAAATTATCACAGGTCTTACCACTCGGCTATGCTTCTGAAAATAAGGTCAAAACCATTTTTTTGGTGATTCAATAGTCAATCTCTATATACTTATATACTATTACACATTGCAATATTTATCCATCCCTTCCTCCATCAACCACTATGGCTTCTCTCCGATGCTCACTCCTCCTCCTCCTCCTCCTCGTCTCCACCACGGCAAACGCGCAAAAACCACCACCGTCCCTCCAAATCCTCAAAGACTCGAAAACCACTCAATTCTACACCACCCTCCGCATGGGCAGCAATCGAGCCCCCGTCAAAGCCATCATCGACCTCGGAGGCCCGTTCCTCTGGTTCTCGTGCAACGACTACTCGTCGAGGTCCTACCATCCCATCCCATGCGGCTCCGCCAAGTGTCGAGCCGCCAAGGGCATCGGCTGCTTCGGCTGCAACCTCCCTCGTAGACCAGGGTGCACCAACGACACCTGCGCCGCCGCCCCGTACAATCCCTACCTCGACACCCTCGTCTCCCAAGGCTTCGCCGAGGATACCTTCTTTTACTTTAATAATAATAATAATAATAATAATAATAATAATCTCTCCGTGCCCAATTTTACGTTCTCGTGCATGGATAAGGATTACCTCCAAGGCCTAGCGAGCGGGGCCACGGGCATGCTGGGCCTTGCCCGGACCAAAACCTCGTTCCATGCGCTGGTGGCGGGCAGGTTTAACCTGCCCGACATATTTTCCGTATGCTTCCCGTCTTCGGGCAGGGTCGGGAGATTGTGGGTCGGGCCGGGGCCCGCCGCCGCCGCGAGATCTCTGCGGCGGGGGTCCACGCCCCTCGTCGTGAACCCGGTGAGCACGTACCCGATTTTCACGGAGGGGGATGAATCGGACGAGTATTTTATCGGGGTGAGGTCGATCAGAGTCGCCGGGAAAGATATCGACGTGAGGAGGGCCGATTTCTCGATCGACGAAAACGGGGTCGGCGGGACGAAGATCGGCACCGCGCGGAATTTCACGGCTTTTCGCGACTCTATTTACAAGCCGCTTACGAGAGGGTTTGTGAAGGCGGCTGAGGCTATGGGAATGAGGAGGGTTGATGACGTGGGCCCGTTCGGGGCGTGTTTTAGGTCGAGTTCGGTTATGAAGGTGCCGGAGATTGAGCTGGTTTTACCGGGGAAAGAGGTGTATTGGAGGATGAGTGGAGGGAATTTGATGGTGGAGATTGATCGGAAAACGATGTGCCTAGGGTTCGTGAGCGGGGGACGGGAGCCGAGGACGGCTATCGTTATCGGAGCACGTCAGTTGGAGGAGAATTATTTGGAGTTTGATCTGGTTTCGTCGACTCTTCGATTTAGTTCTTCTCTTCTGGCCCAGAACAAGACCTGTTCTACTCTCTGATCATCTCATATATATTGTTTTTGTTTTTTCGTTCTTTGTACTGTAATGTAAAGTATTGTAATATACTGCATGTATGAATAAACTTGTACGGAGTGTTTAATAATATTGGGTCAAAATGACCCGATTGTCATCAGGGACGTACCCACTTGGTCCCGAAGGGGTGCGATCGCACCCCCTCAACTTTAAAATTAAATAATTTTTTATATTTTAATTTTTATATATTAATGTAAATAATTATAATTTAATTAAAAATAATTAGAATTTAATTGAGATTTTGTTGAAATATTGACTTGCATTATTAAAAAAAGATAATAAATAATTTATTAATAAAATATTACTTCTAAAATACTAATTTATCACGCTTTAAAAAAAAATAGATACAATCAATTATTAACGCCACATAATGATAAAACACCATATAATAATTTTTCAAGCTTTAAAAAAAATAATTAAAATATCATCAATTAACTTATTACAATTTGACAGTTCTCTCTCAAAAGTTCTCCTTTAATTGGATATTTATATTTAAATCTTTATAAATATTCTTATTTTCTGATTTTAAAATACAATTTTACCTCTAACTTATTTCATACTTTTTCAAATTTACTCACAATTACTTTATTTTTTAACATAAAAAATAAATTTATACTCTTCACTTTTTGCTAAAAAAAATAAAAAAGAAAATTTTTCTTAATTTTTATCTCTTACTTTTTCTTATTTTTGCTAACAATAAATTTACTTTTTTAACTTATAAATACATTTATACTTTTCATTTTTGCTCAAAAAATCAAAAAATAATATTTTTCTTAATATTCGAAAAAAGGTCTTATATTTATGAAATGGAGAGAGTATTTTTTTTTTTTCAAATTCGCACCTCGTGACTAGTATTTCTGGGTACGTCACTGATTGTCATCGTGTCACGAAATTTGAGGCCCATTAGGAATCGGAGTAACTAGATGGGCGTGTGAGCTTCAGTCGTGCCGATCCCACCATTTGTAGTCAACCAAAACGACAAAACGCGGGGAGCAGTGTCGATAGTATAAAATGGATATGCTTTAGATTATTACTGTATCTTAAGAATATATATACACACATATATCAACTTAAAATAGCAAATATCAAATTTTATACTATTTTCATATAATTAAAGAGACGGTAGGTTTAAAAAGATATTCAGTCGGCTAGATGCTATAAATAGGTTTCTTGGTTTCTCGGTTTCTCTAAACAAATAGGAATAGGCAGATTTTATTGCTAGTAGGAATTAAGTCATTAAGTTTCCTTATTTAAAAAATAATATTATTATATGTTAACGAGCAGAAAAAACCGGTTTGAAAGTTTCCCTTTCTCTCGTCACGAAATTTTGTATCTTTTTGAGGATTGAACTAACTTTTCTCTTGATTTGGAAAGAGGAAAAAACTGGTAAGCTGAAAATGGTATATTGTCTTTTTTGGGGGCTGGAGATCTGCCCTTTTTAGGTAAGAGACATCATCTATTTATAGAGTACAAATAGGGTTTTCCCTTTTGACCTAATGGGCATATACTAGGTTATTACATGGGCTTTCCTTAATAGGAATCGGCCCAAATTTCCGCCGCCTTTCTCAGCGAGCAGCACACAGATGAAAAAAGGTGCCTCCCTTCTGACCTCGCTGTCTTCTCCTCGGTAAGGAATGATCCGGTCCCATTCGGCATGGAGAATCTTGTTGAAGGCCACTTGTGAGTTGTCCCACATCGAATAATTGTGAGAGGGGAGTCTATGATATAAGCCTAGGGAGCTCTCCTACTTGGTACCATATGGTTTTGAGATAGATTGAGGCTCTCTAGTGCATATTCGGGCTCCCGCTCTCGTGTGTGCGCTAGGCGTGGGACCGCACGTGAACACCCCATTTGGAATTTGACAAATCTCTCCGTCCTCGGCACTCTGCTGATGCCTGTCTTCGAGGGGGCGCGGAATTTGCTCTCCATATATAGCCCTTACTAATATTTGTGTATATTTATACATAAATACATATATAATTCTATATACTGCATAGTACTTCAGCAGCCTTGCGTGTTAACTATTTTGGGACTAAGTAACAAATTAATTAACCAAACTTTTATTATATTAAACAACAATAATGCAATAATACACAGACGAACCCAAGAATTTAGGTTGTCTTTTACATGAGCATACTTTCTTCAATACATCTTACATTCGAATATAGTATTAATATTCGACGAACAAATTGAAATCAATCTAAAGCTTAGAAATCACAATAGGAGCGCCGTACTGTGGCTGCATGTTGAGCGAAACCAACGGCCCGTGCTCGTAATCCGATGAGACCTTGAACGCAAACCTTCGCATCAAAAGCGCAACGAACACTTTGGTTTCCCACATGGCTAAGTTCGCCCCGATGCAATTACGAACACCCCACCCAAACGGTATGAAGGCTGCATGCCCGTTAGCCGCTTTCAACACTCCCTCAGAAAACCTTTCCGGTTTGAACTCCAAGACATCGTCACCCCATATTTTAGGGTTTCGGTGCAAAAGGATTACCGGCAACATCACCATCGCGCCCTTCGGCAGTCGCAGTTCTCCCAAGTCGGTTTCTTCTTCCACGACTCTTGTCACCTCGACGGAAGGTGGGAACAATCGTAGCACCTCGTGTACGATCATATTTAGCTGCATTGAAAACTGTTAGAAAAGTTGGACAATTTGACATTTATATTAGTGAGTGTCGAAATATATATGCTTACAATTTTCATCTGGCTTAAGTCATCGGCGTCGATCTTACTCTTGTCGCCCAAGACATGCAAGACCTCTTCTCTAGCGCGAGCTTGCCAATCCTGGTGAACACCGAGCATGATGATGGTCCAAGCAACTAAGTTAGAAGTGGTTTCATAGCCGGCCACGAAGAATAGCTTGCACTGTTGGATGATCTCGTGAACGACCATGGCGTGGGCTTTGTTGTCATTTATGTCTACCTCGTCAAGTTCATCCAAGAACATGTCGAACAAGTCCGGTGGATTGTTGGTTCCTCTCGTGCTTCTCCTGTGCAATCTCTCGTTCATCATATTAGTGAATGTGTGTGTTAATTCCTTCTCGATTGTGTCGGCCCTCTTGTATTTCTTAGTCGGAAAGTACCTTAAGAACGAACCAAATATATGATTATGAATCGTTACATGTAATTAGTATTGTGAGATTCGAACTTACTGTTCTCCGGGAATACTGAAAGGCTGAGCTTGATTTGCCAGAAGTGTGAGTTCAGAGATGATGTTGAAAGTTCTTTTGATGGTGTCGGTGAAGGGAGTGCTGAATAGGGATTCTGACACAACCGAGCCGGTGTAATCAGGAAGGTAATGAAAAGCATCGACCGCACCATGAGACTCGTCTTTCGGAATGAAGTTGCTCCATATATCTAGCACGCACTCGCACTGCCTTTGCATAACCGCTACCGATTTCTGTAGAGATCATCGAGGAATTAATATTGATTACGTTAAACGTGGATGTGTGTATTTTCTTGATAATATTGGATCAAGAGTTATGTATAAATATGACCTTTAGCATGTCCATATGAAAGAGGGGGTTGAGCTTCTTCCTGTTTTGGTTCCACTTCTCGCCCTCGAATCGAATAATGCCTCCGATAAGCCTTCTGAATATAGGAGTCGATATCTTGAACGACTTTTGAAACGAGGTGTGTTTCTTCATGACGATCTTCATTGTCTCGGCGTCCATTATGAACACCATTGGTCTCGGACCAACCCACATAAACGATTTTTCGCCTTCAATCAAAGATGGATTAATTTACACATGTAAATAACTAAGCATATATATAAAGTGAAGATGAAATATATAAGTCACTTCCTTTGTAATTTACTTACAAAGGAAATATGTTATCTTTTGCATATAGTATATACTTACCGTATGTCTTTATGGTCTTGTATATGAAGGGCATGACACGAGGGCCGATGTCGTCGTGGATTCCGATAGGTTTGGAATAGGATTCCTCGTACATGGCTGCGGTTTCTTTGGCATCTCCAAACAAGATTCTGTAAGAGTTGCCTTTCAATCCTTGGTTCCTGATGATCTTCTCCATTCTCTTCGGTCGGAACCAAACCCAATTCAAGAATCTACATGCTATCACAAGCATTATTATTGCCAACGTGACTAAGATTGTTGCCAACATTTTGATTATATTAATTAATTTATAATTTTACTAGCTTATTAAGGTTGTGAGGAATTATAGTCCTATTTAAAGGGAGCCTCTCAGGACAAATAATATTGGTTTATATGTTAATTTAATTATTACTATCGTTTACTTCTGCTGGCACATGAGAGACTTTTGGCCTGGAGCACTTTTTTGGGGATTTTTTTTTTGACTAAATTACGAGATTCTCGAGCGCATTACATCACACCCTATGTCATCATTCAAGAGAAGCAATACGTGGAGCACTAATTCAGAAGCCCGTTGATCAATTTCTTAGGCCCACCTGAGTGCGAAGCCCATTGATCCTTAACATATTAGGCAGGCCGACCCCCTGGGTGTGAAGCCCATTGATCCTTAACATATTAGGCAGGCCGACCCCCTGGGTGTGAAGCCCATTGATCCTTTTCTTAGGCCCACCTGAATTGCAGCCCATTTCCTATAATAATGTGATAATGTATGTGATTTTGAATGTTTATTTTTGTGTACATATGTGTAAATTTGTTGTTGAGTGATGACTAAGAATTCAATCGAATTAAAATGAATTTGCACCGGCTGCAGATTCCATTGATGTGATGGAGAACCTTGTACCCACGACAATGAAGCTTGAATAATTTGACCCAAGAGGAACACGGGACCTTAATTCCGTCAAGAACATGAACCTTGTGTTGGATGTTGCTTACGGAGTAAACAGGGTATAATTTGGCGGGGGTTATCACTTCCGAGCATGTTGCGGCTGTGAGACGGTTACGAGAGCGAGGAGGATCGTTGACCCCGTAAGCAACATCCAACACAAAGTTCGTGTTCTTGATGGAATTAAGGTCCCGTATTCGTTTTGGGTCAAATTATTCAAGCTTCATTGTAGTGGGTACAAGGTTCTCTATCACATCAATGGAACCTGCAGCCGGTGCAAATTCATTTTAGTTCGATTGAATTCGAGTTATCACTCAACAACAAATTTGAGTTTGTAGTCAACTCAACGAGTCAACGACAAAATGCGCCATTTGAGTTTGTAGTCAACCCAACGAGTCAACGACAAAATGCGGGGAGTAGTGTGGATAGGATAAAATGGATATGCTTTAGAATATTATCTTTAAAAGGGATATGCTTGTAGTGTCTATTAACTTAAAACAGCAAATATCAAATTTTATTTTTTTCATATAATTGACATAACACTTAATTATTTTTAAATAATTATCATATTATTTAAAAATAATATCACTATCAACTAATAATGTACTGTTCTTTACAATTTCCAACTCAAAAACAATATTAATCATCTATCAAATATTTTATTTTTTTATTTAAAATTATAATTATTTATTTTATTAAATTAAACAAAATTTTACTGTACTAGTAGATTATAGACTACTCCACAAATTTCCATAAATTTTGTTGATAAGCGGACATATGAAAGGCCACTGTACGTCTAGTCAGCAAAAGTCAAAACCCAACATCTTATCCTAATCCACAAAATATAATAAAATAAAATTAATTATTCTATTATAAGAATATTTATCACGTTAAAAACTGCGTCCCTGCGCCACACACACATTTCACATTCTCAGATCTCCCTCACTCCCTCTCCCATGGCTTCTTCCACTCTTCAATTTCTTTTCCTGTTTCTTCTCCCTCTTGCTTTTCAACTTTCCCGCTCAATTTCCCTCAACCCCGCCGTACCAGTAGCCGCAATTTTCCCGGTCAGAAAAGATCCCTCCACCCTCCAGTACGTCTCCACCCTCCTCGTCGGCCGGGCCCCCGCCCCGGTCGACCTCGTCCTCGATCTCAACAGCCCGATCGTTTGGTCCGACTGCGGATCCGACCCGTCTCTGTTCCGATCCCAAACCCCCGTCGGAAGCTGCTCGCTCAAGTGCTCGATGGCCCGGCCCAATCTCAGGGGCGGCTGCCGCAGGACCAGTGGATGCGTTCTACCGGCGGAGAACGCGTTTTCCGGAATCTCCTCCGCCGGAGAGATGGTCGAGGATTACGTGGCGCTCGAGTTCTGGGACGGCGGTGCGAATTCGAACTCGCTCGCCCGGCACGAGAACTTCCTGTTTTCGTGCGCGCCCGCCGCGCTCCTCCGCGGGCTCGCCGGCGGGGCTAAGGGCGTGTTTGGCTTGGGGAATTCGAGAATTTCGCCCCCTTCGCAAATCGCCGCGGCTTTCGGGCTTTTCCAGCGGAAATTCTCTCTGTGCCTTTCCCCACCGCCTCACCACGGGGCCCTGTTTCTTGGCGGGAGCCCGATCTCGAGCCCGATGGTTTACACTCCCTTCATCTCCAAGGACAACGGGAACTACTACGTGGGCTTGAGTTCGATCAAGGTTTCCGGCGTCCGTCTCTCGTTGAAACGAAACGGGCCCGTCGAGGCCCGGCTGAGCACATCGATCCCTTACACAGTCATGGAGAGCGGGCTTTACTCGACGTTCGTCCGGGCTTACGTCGAGGCGGCAAAGGGGAATAATCTGACTCTAGCACCGAGCCCGGTGGCTCCGTTCGAGGTGTGTTTCGGGTCGGAAGGAGCGGGCCGGGCCCCGGTCATCGATCTTGTTTTGCAGAGTGAGATGGTGAAGTGGAAGGTTCACGGCAAGAACTCGATGGTGATGGTTAACGACGAGATCATGTGTTTAGGGTTCTTGAACGGAGGGGTTAACCCGATCGATTCGATCGTTGTAGGCGGTTATCAGATGGAGGACTGTCTGTTGGAATTCAATTTAGGGAACTCGATGCTCGGGATTTCGCCATTGAACAGGTGCTCGGATATCGCCGGAGCTCCTTCTCCGATGATTAAGTTATGATTCTCGGATACTAATGTTTGTAAACATGTTAACACGCATTGTAATTATTATCGATTTTGATCTAATTTTAAGAAAATACGAAAATGTACGACAATATACTCAGTGTATGGCCTCGGATTCATTCATTCATGCCAAGTACTTGAACTTGCTGGAACTGTTCTTGTCTCTTTCCAGATATTCGCGAACGATTAGGTCTTCAATCCTCTCCTTGATCGCCTTAACATCCGGCTGCAAAACCCAGAATCGTTGTGCGTTAGAAAACACAGAAAAATCGAGCATGACAAAAGTTGGTTATACGTTACCTTGAACATAGAGTTCAACTGCTCGACGCACTCGGCAATCAACTTCTGAGAGCTCAAGACTTTCCTGCTCTTCATGATCCGCACGATCGAAGCGTCTATGGTGTAGCGTCTGTCCTTGCAGACATCCTCGATCACCTTTTTCTTCTCGTCCACCACCGGGGTTAGGGGGATCTGCATTCTCGACTCATTAATTTTTCATTTGCGCTATTTTTTCACATTACTAAACAATATATATACCTTGATCCTTCGCATTTTGTCCGTGAACTTCGAGTTGTACTCGAACGTGTCGGTTGGGGAAATCGTTTTCGTGTCTGGCTCCTTGGACAGGATCTTATACCTCCCGCACGAGAGTGAATGAAGCAGACGAACAACGTCGTCATCAGGTAAGTTGAGCTGAGTCACGATTTCCCGATAGCTTAATCTATCAGAGGTGTTGAACAGAAGTAGGGTTGCAGCCTGATAGGTAGTCACGTTCAGCTCGATCGTTTTCTGATCGAAGTTTCCGTTTACGTTACAAGTTCCCAGAGAATATATGAAACTAAGCTTTCTGTACTTTGTTTTCGTCTGGTAAAACTCCCTGAACACACTAACGCAAGTCGCCATCTCGACTGGAAGGTTAAGATCGAAAGACTTGTAAGTCGGCCAGAAACCCGTAGTGAGGACAGTCACCGCCAAGTCTATCCTTGGATTAAGGTTTCGATTATGCCCGAAGAATAGATATTCATCGAACTTGGTTTGGTTCTCTTTAGCTAGAGTAAAGTCTGTGACCATGCCCTCCATTTTCGACGTGAATTGGACGCCGAATTCTTGCTTCATCTTAGTCAGGATGCTTCTCTCGTGCTCGACATTAGAACTCTTGTCGAATAAAAGGCGACGCGAAAGCCTTTTCCTATAGAACTCCGCGAATAAATCCTTGTCACTGATGTAAGTAAGAAGCTTTACTACCTTCTCCAGAGTATCTCCAATAGCTTCGTCGCTGATCAACTTCTCATTCCCGCCCTTTCTGAGAATGTGATCGCAAAACGATGCAAACAGTTCGGCGCTGGAATTCCCGGAAACGCCCTCGTTGCAGATGATTCTAAAAGAATCCTTGAGAGCCTACACACGAGTAAAAGAATCGTTAAAAAAAAACATAGTCGATCAGGTGATGACCTACTGCGAAAAACACGAGGTGATGATATATATATCCGAACCATGTGAAAGAGATGGTGATTCTGGAAGCAGACATTTACGTACGCCGTGAATTTATCATGGAGCGCAATGAGTTCCTTCACGAATACCTGGATTACAAGCACGAATTGAGACCTAGTGTGAAGCCAGTAGTTACGTATAGATAAAAACTTTAACGAAAACAGATCAGAATAAGTTACATGTTCCGGTAACGCTCCAGCATCTCTCTTTTCTTCCTGTAAACGAACCTTGTTGTTGTTGTTTGCAGACTCTTCTGCTTGTTTAACCAAGGCAGTACCTCTAGAGGTAATATTCTGCGGGAGGTAAACGATGACTCGGTAAAAATTTACAATCATCGTTAAAAATACCCCTTTTCGAAACCACAAGTAAACATCGCTCACCAGCTTTAAGTTATTAGAGACGAGCTTTAACCCTCCGGGTATCTTTTGCAAGTGTTGAAAAATCGTCGACAGATCCTCAACCTTGTGCTCGTTCTCTAACAGGGTGGCGTACGCAGCCAGCAGCTCTCGATGAAATATCTTCCCGAACGGAAAATGAAAGAAAATAAAAACAGAACATAATTAACAACCACAACCGAACCACAATCTAAAAAAATAATCGTTACCTCGTGCAACTTTCTCTGACTGCTCCGAGGAAGGTAATCAGCAAACAAGTCCTTCTCTCGTTTCAAGCACTCATCGACCTGTGATTTTCGTTAGTAAAGTAACTGCAAGTTCCGTCTCTAAGTAGAAGAGATCGATCGAGCTTACTTTGAGTATGTAGTCGAGGCACGAGCATTCCACCATCCAATCGGAAGCAGCCTCCCGCAAATAGTGATACACAGATTCCTTCAAGATCGATTCTTCTAATCCGTTCTCATTATCATTCGAGTTTCCCTTTCCCTTCACGACAAAAATATCTAATACATTCTTCAATAAAACTCGGTCTATTCGCTCTCCTTCCCTCTCCTGAGCAATCTAGTCGGGTATAATAAACAAATACACACGATAAACATCTCGAATGAAATCAAACAACGATAACTTGAGCACGTATATATACCAAACACACGACAACATTCGTTATTTTCGACTTCAACTCTCGATACACCACATCTCGGAAACATGCGAATCCATCTAGTTTAAACAAATCTGTCGAAGGGAAGAAGGGGTTGTTATCGAGAGAGCCGAATAACCGTAAAGTCCGTCGAACCACGTGCTGGTGATTAGTAAACGTTCGCACGATCTCACTCAGCAAGAGCTCGGAGCTCGAATCCCTCAAACAAGGCAGGACCTGATG
Organism: Euphrasia confusa; assembly: GCA_954870475.1. Lineage (NCBI taxonomy): Eukaryota > Viridiplantae > Streptophyta > Magnoliopsida > Lamiales > Orobanchaceae > Euphrasia > Euphrasia confusa. The sequence goes on along the minus strand of OX940969.1, from coordinate 2,221,303 downwards.
ATATATTATGAATGAACAAAAAAATTAATGCCAAATTAAACTTAAAACATAAAAATAAAGATCGTTACCGTTGCATTAACGTAAGCGTGGCAAACGACGTCTTTGTACGTAGCAAGCAACTTGTGGGGATATATAAGACTGCAGTTTTCTATTGTCCTGTAAAAACGAGTTTTCGGCATTACGTAAATTTGTCGAAAACGTAATCAATGCGACGATATATATATGTATACGTACGTGTATAGAAGCATGTATTCGTCGGAACCGAACTTGGTTTGGCGGATTCCTTGAGCAATGTTTATAACTTTGGTGAGGCCTCTTTTTATGATGCTCCAGGGGTTCTGATCCATCTTGTTTTTTGTTTGTTTGTGCAACGGCAAACTGATTAAAAACAAAAACAAACAAACTGAATAGTTCAATAAAAATAATTACTGGAAAAAAACAGATTCTAAGAACGACAAACAAACTGAATAGTTCAATAAAAATAATTACTGGAAAAAAACAGATTCTAAGAACGAAAAAACCCGAAAAGAATTAGAAGCGGGTGAATGAAGAATGAATTTTATAGAGTAGGCGGAGGATACTGACTGAGATAAGCATATAGGTGTTTTAATTATATAGGGTTTTATCATCGGTTTAATACTCAAAATATTTAACTATTTTTTGGGTTGGACTCGATTAGGAAGGCTTTATCAATTACCATAATTTATTTATTTTAAGCAATTTAAATATTATCTATTATTTGTAAAATAAAATTTAATAGAGTGTGAATCAAAAAATGCACATAGATTTCTTGGTCGAAATAGTATTATGTTTATAGTAGTGTGAAATAAAAAAAAAAAAATTGGTAAGTTTGTGAATAATTATTTAAGAATGCAATAATTAAAGAAATTAAAATTTGTTAATGATCATTGATCGTGCGGAATGGTTATTTTTCTTTATAAAATTAGAGTCCTTTTTAGTACTTTTGTAGTTATTGAACGATAAGAAATTAAGCAATAAGACAATAATCAAAATTTCTGAACATCGCATAGTAGATTTAAGAATTACCAAATGACCAACAAAAATATCATCATATGGGTTATAGAATGTACAAGAAATCTGGCTAGCAGCAAGACAACGTTCTGCCCGTCGGTCCCGACTCATGCCAAGTACTTGAATATGCTGGGGTTATCCTCGTCTCTTTCTAGAAATTCGAGCTCGATTAGATCTTCAATCCTCTTCTTGATTGCTTTAACATCCGGCTACATAATTCAGAATTCTTGTGCGTTAGAAACACGACAAAAAAAAAACAAAAAACGCAAGACCTCATCCCAAGAGTAATATACATACCTTGAACGTACAGCTCAATTGCTCCACGCACTCGGAAATCAACTGCTGGTAGCCCAAGACCTTCCTGCTCTTCATGATGCGCACAATAGACGCGTCTATGGAATACCGTCTGTCCTTGTTTACATCCTCGATCACCTTCTTTTTCTCGTCAACCACAACGGGGGGTAGGGGGATCTGCAATCCCGACTCATTCATATAAAAAACGAACACATAAGTTTGCACATTTACTATAAAAAATAAAAAAAAATACCTTGATCCTTCTCATTTTGTCGGTGAACTTTGAATTGTACTCGAATGTGTCGGTTGGGGAAATTGTTTTGGTGTCCGGCTGCTTGGACAGGATCTTATACCTGCCACATGAGAGTGAATGAAGCAGTCGAACAACATCGTCATCGGGTAAGTTCAGCTGAGTCACGATTTCCCGATAGCTTAATCTGTCAGAGGTGTTGAACAGAAGCAGGGTGGCGGCCTGAAGAAGTCAAAAAACCGGAATCAAAGTTGTGATCCTCGAAAATGCCAGAATAATAAATGCTTTCTCTTCAGTCAATTAAGTTACCTGATAGGTAGTCACATACAGCTCTATCGTTTTCTCGTCAAATCTTCCGTTGACGTTACAAGTTCCCAGTGAATATATAAAAGTAAGCTTTCTGTGCTTTGTATTTGTCAGGTAAAACTCTTTATACGCACAAACGCAAGTGGCCTGGAACGAAGGTTTAAAAGATTAGACGAAGAGAAAATGAAGAAAACTCCGAGATAATAGGCACGGGTACCATCTCAGCAGGAAGGTTAAGATCAAAAGTCTTGTAAGTTGGCCAGAAACCGGTAGTGAGGACGGTAACTGCCAAGTCTATCCCTGGACTAGCATTTTGATTTGGATTAGGCCTGAGATATTCCTTAAACATGATTTGGTTCTCCCTAGCTAGGGTAAAGTCTGTGACCTGGAAAAATGTATAGTCGACGATTTTAATGCTTATCAAGAATACATAAGGTGATACGACTACACGAGCTCGATCTTACCATGCCCTCCATTTTTGACGTAAATAGGACACCAAATTCTTGCTTCAGCCTCGTCAGGATACTTCTTTCAAGTTCGAGATTAGAACTTTTATCGAATAATAGGCGCCGCGAAAGCCTTTTCCTGTAACAGTTACGTACATACGGACTAAGCAGTCTTAACTCTTAAGTAGCACTTAAGAAAACACCAACCAATCATTAAGTTCGAACTCACCTGTAGAACTCTGCAAATAAATCCTTGTCATTGATGTAAGCAAGAAGCTTTACTACCTAAAGGAAATTTAAAACCCTCAATCAATCACAGTTTTTAACGTGCTAGGGTCGATAAAAATAACTGAAAAGATCACAAGAAACACCTTCTCCAGAGTGTCTGTGATAGCTTTGCTGCTCAATCTTTCATTTTCGCCCTTTTGGAGAATGTTATCGCAAAAGGATGCAAAGAGTTCGGCGTTAGAACTTCCGGAAACACCCTTGCTGCAGAGGATTATAAAAGCCTCCTTAAGAGCCTGTATAAGTAAAAGAATCGAAAAAAAAAAAAGATAATCGATCAGGTCACCTACTGGTGGAGTCCACGAGAAAGAAAAAAATGAAGTAATGTTATATCCAAACCTTGTGAAAGAGCAAATGATTTTCAAAGCAGCCATTTACGTATCCCAGAAATTTATCATGGAGCTCAATGACTCCCCTCACGAATACCTGGATTACAAGCACGAATCGAGTCCTAGTGTGAAGCCAATAGTTATGTATAGATAAACTTAAGAAACGAAAAAAGATCAGAATAAGTTACATGTTCTCGTAATCCGCCACCATCTCTCTTTACTGCCTGTAAAAGACACTTCTTCATTATAGCAAGAAGTAGAACGAATAATTGTTTCATAATCAAATAAAAGCATCCAAAGTACAAAAACAACATTGAAACGAACCTTCTTGTTTGCAGAATTTTCTGCCTGTTTAACCAAGGCAGTACATCTAGCGGTAACATGCTGCGGGAGGTTAACTCAGTTACAAACATTGAAACATCATTAAAACATCCTTTTCAAAACAAGAAAAAAAATAAAACTGAGTAAATATCGCTCACCAGCTTGAAACTATTAGAGACGATCTCTAAACCTCGGGGTATCTGAGGCAAGCATCTAAAAATCGTCGACAGATCCCTAACCTAATGCATGAAAATTACACCATCAAGGAGACTTTCAAGTAAACATCGAAATTCATATATAACAATCGATTTCAAAGTTGTATCTACGGTACCTTTTCATTCCTAAGTAAAACATTACAGCCCGTGTTCTCGTTCTCTAACATGGTGGCATACGCAGACAGCAGCTCATGTTTTAATTTCTTCCAGAACCAAAAGGGAAAAAAAGAGAAATAGCTATCATTAATTAAAAAATGTCACATGATTACGAACGAGAAAGATAAACATGTTCTAATCATTTGGGATGCTAATACACGATATAATTCTAGATCTGATCTTCTGAGCGAAAGAGCTTACCGTACGCAAATTTCCCCGACTGACCAAGTGAACAATATGATAAAACAAGTCATCTTCTCGTTTCAAACACTCCTCAACCTGGGATTTTCAGGAAATTAGTTAGAAAGAAAGCAGAAAAGACTAATAACTTCGACTATATATTAAAGGATATCGAGCTTACTTTCAGTATATAGTTGGGACATGAATATTCTACCATCCATTTAGAAGCCTTCCGCAAATAGTAAGTTGCTGACCCCTTCAAGATTGAGTTTTCTAAATCAATCCCTTCATAAGTCCTATATCCCGCTCCATTCCCAATAAAAATATCTAATACATTCGTCAATAAATCCCAGTGCACTTGTTCTCCTTCCCTCGCTCGATCAATCTAGATAGGATAAATGAATACAATAAACATCTCGAAAAAGGAAGAACATGATGATACAGAGAACAATAATTTAAGCATATATACCACAGATATAACAGCATCCGCTAGTTTCGCTTTTAACTCCTGATATACCTGAAATTATATGCAGGTTCAACTTCCAAATACAAACAAAATAAATATAATCGTGATAAGAAAAATACACAAAAAAAATGCGAGGGAGTAAAGAAAGGCAGATATCCTACCATAGCTCGAAAAATTGTCAGGCCAGCTACTTTAAGTTTCGAATAAGGAACGTGAATGTCGTTGTGATTCTCATAATCGAAGAATCTTAATAGCCACCGAACCATGAGTTGGTGAGTCGTCCATCTTTGCACGAGATCCCTCAACATGAATTCATCGCTCTTCTTCCTTAAAGAAGGCAGAACCTAAATGAACAAAAAAAATAACAGAAAACATAAATGTGCATCATACTTCCAAATTCACACGAGTTTCTAACACATCTTTACCGTTGCCTTAACGTGATCTTCACAAGTGTCCATATACTTTTCGTCAAGCTGCTTCCTAACAGACCCACAGTGGTACATTGTCCTACAAAATAAGTTTGTTGGTTGTAAATTATAGAAAAACACTAAAACAACCTTGTTTTTTTTTGTTTATATAGTCAGGATACATACGCGTAGAGATTCATGTATTCCTCCGAGGTGAATTTCGCCCCGGGCAATCCTTGAGCGATATTTTTTATTTTGGCAACACCTCTGTTTATGATTTCCCACCTATTTTGGAAATAATCCAACTAAAAACGCAAACAACCAGACTTAATAATAATGTTGAAACTCAATTAATCCAAATTCGAAAAGAGGGTGTTTGAGTAGGAAGAAGAAAATACCTCTTCAACACCGAGTTTTGACTGCCGGGTCTCCCTGTCGCCTTCAGGGTCCCTGCCGAGAGGTGCTCGCCGGATATCCGTGCCCCTACGGAGAGGTGGTCGCCGCAGAATCTCCGCGAAAGTAGGCTTCAGGGTCCCGTTTTTCTTCATACTTGTTTCGCCTGTAGAATTCATTTCAGTGATAACTCGTATCACACCTCAACAACAAGGGTTTTTATCGTTTACATAATACAGTACTCCCAAAATCGATTCAAATTTTCGGTTCGAGCTGAGTTTGTGTTTATCGAATCGAAGGATAATCTCGGAACCGAGCCTATCGAGCCCCGGGGTTTTCTGGGTTTTGGTTTTGGACCTTTTTTGAATGAAATTAACTTAGAATATTAAATTTAAATTTTAACATTACCAAAAAATAGGGTGGAGGCCGAGCCGTTTTCAGGCTTTTACGGGCTTAAAATTTTCATTTTAATTTTTTTAAAATAATTTTTATATAAAAAAATAAAATACTATATATTAATATAAAATATTTTGAATTCATTTAACTCAAATTGAAAATTGTATTTCAATCCATCTTTTTCGAGTCACTAATAAAAAATAGTGTAATTTTTATATTAAACAATTATCTTATTCAATAATGAATATTATAAAATTGAATTTATATAAAACGTTTTATTACAATTATATTGTTTTCACGTGCAATGTATAAACATAAGTACAGGTACAATATGGACCTAAAATTAAATATACGATTTTATTAAAAATTAAATGTATATATAATAAATTAATATACTATATTTAATACAGTTTTTATTTTTATTTTTAATCATTATATTATTAAATACTCATCTCATTCTAGCTCCAAATTTATGATTCACCAAACAAATACAGTACGTACATCAAAGGAATTTGCAACAATAAAGTTTAAACCGTGAAACAGACAACAATACACAAATGGAGATGAAATTTGTTGGCTTGTTTCCTTGACGTTCAGTTTTGACCGGGAAATCGCTATCAAGTGAACCTTCGTTCTGTCTATTCAACTGTTGCTCATGTGCCTCAAGAGAACCCATCAACTGCACCAGAAACATGATTGACAAATCCCTCGATTTTTCAAGATCCACTACCACTAAAAAACTTTTCAGTGAGATTAATTAAGATTTTTTAAATCCCTCCATAGAACCCATCAATGTTTATGTTATAAAATGTTTTTTTTTAACTATTACATTTTTTGTATTTTTTTTCCTAAATAATTTGGATAACTTTTTTACATATGAGTGTTTAACATATATTTGGATAACTAGTTCCGGGCATCAGCATGAAATTTCATACTACAGTATGTGAACAATGAAAGAGATCACCAATAATAATTAGCCAAGAAAGTGAAGATTTGGGGACTAACAAAAAGATGGATGCATAATTTGTCCACGATATATATATATAGTATATACCTTTGTAATAATCATTCAAGCTCATCAACTTTGATCTCATACTGTTGTCCAGATGAAAGAATCTTGACAACAACCATGCCCTTTTGCCACTCTTCACTTCCCACTATAATCAGCCTCTCTGCATCTATCCGCGCCGCTCGTTTAAATACCCTGTGATAATTTACGGCAGAATCCCCATAAATAAGAGAACACGACAAATTAACAATAATATACTATATAAGAGGCTGAGAAAACGAAAAATCGTCAATAAAATATACTCCATATAAGAGGCTTCAAACAAACAATGTGAGCAAGGAAAAAAATAAAAGTCAATGCAACAATAGTATTAGTAGTTAATGCAGACAAGTTAACATGTATTAGCTATGTTTCTGTTTGGATTATTACAAAGCTATCCCTAAGGTTTAGCTATTACTACATAAAACCCCAAGATGGCAAGATCATTCAAAATCACATATAGCTCCTCAATGAGTTGTAAATGTCAAGGGGTATTTGTAATTCGTAAATAGTAATGATAACTGGGTTTTGTGGAATTAGGCTCAACCTTAGGGGCAATTAAGCAACTAACCCTTTCTCTTGAAACCACTTACCATTTAAGCGGCTTTATTTCCAGGACCAAGTCAACACTTTGGCCCTTCTCCCTGAGAGTGGCAGCAACTAAAGAAGCAGCACCCTGCAATTCTTGATCCAACGAGCAGACGATATTCTTTACATGGAGGCTTAGTTCTGGTAAGAGCCCCTTCTCCTTAAGCAGCTATTTATAACCAATATAGAAAGTGATATGAGAAAATAAAGCAATACATTGCGGATAGATATAGCAGAAAGGGCAAAGGAAAGATATGCAATTGCACTTTACTTCAATAATTACTGCATCGCCAAACCCAAACCCACAAGCTGGGAGATCATCGCCCCCGAAAGTCGAGAGTAATTTGTCATATCTTCCACCACCACAAATAGCTCTCAGCTTTCCCTCTCGATCAAATCCCTAAATAATATAAACATGATAACTAAATGAGTGATCAAATGAATAAAAAAAATATACATTTTCATTTGGTACAAGTAGTGTACAACTGTACAACAATATAAACAAGGTTAGATCAGAGCTGTGAAATTGGTACAGGTCAAGCTTCTTCTGGCGTGCCATGTCAGACCAAAAGATAAAAGTGACAGATCAAGCTGGGCTAAAATTTAGTATCTCATTTCTTGAACTAATGATCAAACATATTCTGGACACCATCCAGGCTTAGCCCAATGCTGACTAGGCCTATGCTGTCCCACCAATGCCAAAAGATAAATCGAACCGGGTCAGGTCTGGCTAAGAAAATATGTCATTTTTGGAACTCAAGCTCTACTTACTTATGAGTTAGGAACGCTAGAGATTTAGTATATTACAAGAAATCACTATCTTTCAAAATTACACATATTTTTCTGATATTTGACTCCAGTTTACGAATTGCACCCTATTGAGGGCGAAAACTACAAAGGTGTTTGTGACAGCTGAAGAAGTATTTGTTCAACCATTACCATATACTCAGATATCATTTGTTCTCTCTTTATATTAAAACAGTACCTCAAAAACAATGCCAGTGTAGTAGGCTAAACCACGTACAACGGATGCATCAAATTGGATCCAGTCAGAGTAACCGTACTTTTCAGCTAATATAAATAGTTGCTTCAAATCAGCAAGGGCTTCTACGGACTCCCCAAGTTTCTCTGTAATGATTTGTAATAAAATAGCATTTACTTATAAAATTAGATTCTGAGATAGAAAGAAAGTATTGATTATTAAATTAAAACCCTGATTCCCACTGCTTAACTGGCATGGTTTCAAGTTAATGCCCAATAAAAAGGATTCTGGTTATAGTTTTCCGTGTTATGGCCCATCCGTTACTACGTTTGTAATATAAGTTTCCGAGTCACTAAAAAATTATTATCTTTTGTTTTTGGCAGCTTGAGACTGGAACGATTGAATTTCATCCCTTAACATTCTATGGCATAGAACCGATCAAAATAATGGTTGTAAATATCATAAAATGAGGCCACACTAACCTTCCAACTTTGTCAAAGATTTTACCGAAAGGATTTGCAATAGCTCTTCAACAGCCTCCTCTGATAACTCGGCAGACCTCAACTCTTTCTTGATATCATCTATAGGAATCTTTTCCAACTGTTTATATATAGATATATAAAAAAGGAACAAGTAGATAACAGTCAGAGAAATAACAAAAAGAAACTATACAAGAAAGAGGAAGAGAACAAGGGTATACAATTACATTACTTTTCAACAGGTGTCTACTGAAAATTTACCCATTTCACCCTTCATGTGGAAGGGTAATATGATCTTTCTTTTCTTCTTAACGCTTGAACATAAAATGACTGGATATTCATAAACACATTATTGTCAAACTAACCTTATCTATTATTACACAAACCCTGCCAAATAAATTTTCTGGTATAGAATAGCGCCTCAGAACTTCTTGCAAAACCTGAACAATGCATAAATATGTTCATATAAAGGCAATGCCTTACAAAATCATGTGAAATCAATAATTTAAAACTTCTACTGAATTAAAGAATGAACACATATATTGACACACTTTTCTGCTAGAAACTTTAAATCCAACGTCTGATGCTGTAATCCCAATGCGCTTGAAAAAGGCGACGATAGAATAAATCAGCTCTGCCTCAGCCTGAAAGAACACAAATCATCAGGAACATTTTTGCAAAAACAAAGTACACTGATGCATACTACTTATGGTATGGATGTCAATAGTTATGATGTTTATGTTAAAATACTATGTCTCAATAAAATAATAGTTAAGAAGAACAAGAAACAAAATGTTTCTATAGACATGGTAATAATTCTCGTGTGGGGCTAATGTAGTGTGTTCATGAATGACATCAAAGCTGAGAGACTTAAATGTGCACTCTTAAGATATCCAAAATAAGTAGTGTATACATACAGATTCACCTTTTTTCACAGGAAAAAAATATCATATAATCCGGCAGAGATTTTAGCACAAGGAATGGAAGTAAGTGTTGTGAACATACTGAAACATTTGGTACACCAATAATATCCATGTTCCATTGAAAATGCTCCCGTCGGCGTCCCCTTGTCATTCGCTCATACCTCCAGCACTGTCCAATGGCAAACCATTTTAGCGGAAGTGAAACAGATTTTCTGAACCAAGAGGAAAAACAAAATCGAGGTAAAAGAGAGAGAGGGAGAGAGACATAAATAATTTTTGGCTTTTTTTAAGACATAAAAAAAAAGACTGGTGAAATGCAGACGGCATAAATCATTAATTACAGACACATAAAACTTACCCTTTCTGTATTACTAGCCTTGCCAGAGAAGGTGTGAGTTCTGGCCTCAGAGCAACTCTACGGTTTCCCCGATCCTCAAAGCAGTAAAGCTTCATCCATACAAGAGAAAAGAAAATTGTTTAGTAACCTGATAAAGAAATACTTGTGTGCATTAGCTTGTGTGTATTCTTACTATTGGTATTAGTATTGCTAATGCAAATCATCCCCGTCTTTACACGAATCATTCTGTGTCGATTCACATATTGTGATTTAAAAAAATTAAAAACCAAGTCCATGATAGTAAATTTCTATTTAACAAAACATGATAAATTAACACTGAAAGAAAACAAGACATAAAAACCAACCAAGATATGAAGGTAAAGAAGGTAGAAACCTGATCTCTTATCTCCTCCCCAGCTTTCCTAATAAACAGTGCCTCTGACTCTAACACTGGAAAATCAACCTCTTCAAAGCCGAACGATCTCGACACCTGAATCGGGTATAAAATAGTTTACACTCCATTTCATCAATTTCTTTCAATGTGAATGTGCAAGTAGAAGACATTCTTAATGCATGTAAACACACAACAAAACAATCCATACATACACATAATTATTTTTCAGTGTGAATTTCAATTATTTTCAGGTCGCAGCCTATAATTATTTCCGAAACTTACCTCCCTGAAATTCTGAAACAGCCAATTGCGAAGCCGCATTTCGTCGGGAGTGAAATCGCGTGTTCCCTTGGGAGGATTAACATCGATTTTCTGAGCAGCGTCGAAACTTTTCGGAGGAGAAGCGAGCGAACCGGTTCGGCCAGTTCGGGTATTATCCGGTTCAGCGTGGGACGTGGAAGTGGACTGGGCTTCGACTTTGACGAGGAACGGAGATAATAGAGGGATATGATGCCGGATTGATCGGAGGAAGACGGAGGGGTGGCGGCGGTGGTGGTGGATAAGGAGGGAAGGGTTTGTGATTGTGCGCATGTTTGCTTCAGCTCTTCCGTCGTGTAGTTTCGTAACTCCACTGTAGCCAACTGAGTAACCGTGATTTGATTGCAAAACAAAAATTAAGGGAAATAGTATTTGTTTTTTAAATTACATTCACAAAAATAAAATTTTAGGTAAAGGAATTTTTTTTATCAAAACTTTGAATATGCTTAGTATACCACTAACAACCTACTAAGAACCTGTTCTTTTGGACTGAAACCGGCTGAACTGAACTGAACTTAAACTAAACTAAACTGAACTTAAGCTATCTGAAGAATTGATTTTTTCATAAAAATAATAATAATTTTTATTAATTATTAAATATATTTTTAAAATATTAATAATATTATGAAAATAACTAGATTTTATATTTAAATTTATAGATTGAAATTATTTTTTGTTTATTTTATTTTAATTTATTTTGAAACGAACTGAACTGGACTGAAGCGATCTGAACTGAACTGAACTGGACAAATTAAGTTCAAAAGAACAGGTCCTAAGTACTGAATAATGTACTCCTTCCAACTCTTAATTTTCTAAGATGTATTTTTAAATTAAAAAATAAATTAGTTGTGAGTAGGGTTTAAAAAGACTAGCAATATTTTTTTTAGATTGAGATTAAAAAATGTTGTTTTTTTGACTTTTTAACCAAAAAATCTAGGATTTAATCTATTTTTAAATTAAAAAATAAATAGTTGTAAGTAAAATTTAAAAAGTAAATAAATAAAATATAAATAAATTACATTTTAAAATGAGAAAGTAAGACTATCTACAGCAGCGGGTGTCAAATTTGACACTTCTCTCCTGCCACGTCAGCTTGACACCCTCAATTAACACTCTTTTTTCAGCATAAGACCCAAGTGTTATTCAAAGTGTCAATTATTTTCTCTTTCTTCTCCATCACTCTATTCTATACTTCACCTATTATTTATTTTTTCTTTATTTATTTCATATAAAAAATTATTAAATTAAAAATTACAACAAAATAATTTATTAAACACGAAAATTAAGAAAATTTGACAAAAAATATTTGGAAAATCTGTAATATTTTGATAAAATAAATAATAATATTTTTTTAATACGACAACGAAAAGTGAAAAAATAAGAATAAAAAACGTAAAAATAATTAGGTGTTCAAATGAAACAAATCTACACTCTATTTATAGAGAACAAAAAATAAAAATTAATAGTATTTTTATTTTATTTTTATTTATAATAATTATTGTGTAAAAACTAATTTTAAAAATGAGGTGAAAAAATTAATTAAAGAAACACATGTCATCGTTTTATTGGCCCAAATGCTATTTATTTGATTAAATAAAGAATGAGTGGGGTCAGCTGAGGGTGTCAAATTTTAGTTGGTATGAGATCAAATTTTGACACCGGGCCCACAAGGTGTTAAATTTGATACTTTTGACACCTTCTACTGGATGACTTGATACACAATTGACACCCTAATTGATCCCCTATTCTACATGGGACTATGGGAGAGGGAGTATTTTACTAAAAAGTTTTTATCAAAAGGTTTTAGCACCGCTCGGTTAAAGTTTTACCGAGTCTCGTCTCGATATGTAGATAATGTATTTTAGTAATTTTTAGCAACATGTTCACGTGCAAAAAGTGTCAACTTGCACTAAACATGGCATAAAGATTTCGAACCCTGCACATAGATTATATTACTATACCAAACTCTTGAATCTTTGATGAATTCACATTTTCAATACTGCATTCTCTCCTAACCTAAAAATAACAAACATGTCTTCTCTCTTCACTCTTACACTATGCCTCATCCTATCTCTTCTCCTCTCAACCCGAGGAGTCCGACCGGCCGGAAAATCATTCCGGCCACGCGCTCTCGTCCTCCCCGTCACCAAAGACCCATCAACAAACCAATACCTAACCACCATCCTCCAACGAACCCCTCTCAAGCCGGTCAAACTAACCCTCGACCTCGGCGGCAAATCCCTATGGGTCGCGTGCGATCTCTCCGAGTACACCAGCTCCACCTACACCCCCGCTCGTTGCAACTCCAAACAATGCAAGCTCGCCAAGTCGAACTCCTGCGGCGACTGCTGGGACGGGCCCCGCCCCGGCTGCACCAACAACACGTGCAATAACGTCGTCTACAACACCGTCGAGAAGTCGGCCCAGATCGGCGACCTGGCGACCGACGTCTCGGCCCTCCGGTCAACCAACGGGTCCAACCCGGGCCCGGTCGTCCGGGCCCCGACCCTCCTGTTCTCCTGCGGGTCCCGCTTCCTCGGAGAAAAGCTGGCCCGCGGGGCCAAAGGGATGGCCGGGTTCGGGAAAAGCCCGATTTCGCTCCCTTCGTTGCTGTCCGAGGCTTTCGGAATTCCGAACAAGTTCGCGATTTGCTTGAGCGCTTCGAGAGGGGTCGCTTTCGTCGGGAACGCGACTTACGTTATGCTCCCGAACGTTGTCGTCTCGACTCGGCTCGTTTACACCCCGCTGATCACGAACCCCGTGAGCACCGCATACCCCTACATCAAAGGCTTCCCGGACAAATCTCGACCGTCGACCGAGTACTTCATCGGCGTGAAGTCTATTAAGATCAACGGTGAGATCGTGCCGCTGAGCTCGAGATCGCTCGAGATCGACGCGAGAGGAAACGGGGGAACGAGGATCAGCACGGTCGAGCCGTACAGTGTCCTGAGGACTTCGGTTTACAAAGCCGTCACGAAGGCGTTTGTTGGAGCGATATCGAAGGTTCCTAGAGTGGGGTCCGTGGGCCCGTTCTCGACTTGTTACAGAGCATCGGACCTCGGGAGCACGAGGCTCGGCCCGGGGGTGCCTTCGATTGACCTAGGACTGGTCAACAATGTCACGTGGATGATTTTCGGTGCAAACTCGATGGTTACAATGCGCAAGGGTCAAGTGTTGTGTTTGGCGTTTGTGGACGGGGGGAAGAAGGCTAGGGCTTCGATTGTGATCGGAGGGCATCAGCTCGAGGATAACTTGTTGGAGTTTGACGTCGGGAAGTCGAGGCTCGGGTTTAGTTCTACGTTGTTCGGCCGGCAAACTACGTGTGGTAGCTTCAATTTTACGGCCAAAGCTTATTGAGAGGCTAGCTAGTAATGCTAAGTGGACTAAGTTTCAAGTGTTGTTCATGTATTCAAGATCTGACTTTTGAAGTCAATGCTACCAAGTTGTTCACAATAATAATATGAAATGTTTCAAAAGTCAAATTGTTTTTCATAAGTCAATACATCAACCAAGATGAAGAATCTCATATATCTCTTCATGTGGACAAATCTAATGTTACAACTTACAATCTCATGTTATGAGAATGAAAAGAGAAAGCAGAGAGATTTCAGGATTTGTGTAATTGCAAAACAACCCGTAAAGTTTCTCTATATTACACTATACTCCATTTATAATTTAACTAAATTATCTGTGCTCGATTTTCTAGTTCATAAGTAAAGAAAACATTTTTTTTTACATCAGATACATTTATCTTCGAACTACTTTCATAAAAATATTGCATTTACGCCTTCATTTCAGAGGCAGAATCGAACCTCGGAGGCATTTTTTCGCAATTTACAAACTTATAGGGTGCCATCTTGTAATTAATTACTCCAAACCTCCGGGTAGATTTTGTAATTCTTCCTATACTAATTCTTTTGATGATAGAAGTCACTGTGAGTGGTGATCATTCTTATTCAAGTGAGATTTCAAGACAAGGGCTTGTTTGGCTTTGCACGAAAACAAAAGTCGAAACTCTTCGTATAATTATGAAAAGAAACTAACCTTTACCTTACATGAGAATCTCTGATACACAAGTGTTCATGCATATCTTGTTACCATGTCCAAACTACTATTTTCCAGCATGAACAAATTAAAGAAGGTGAAACGAGAGCTGATAACGTTTCCACAGTACTAACTACTAACCTGACCCGAACTGCACCCCCTAAATATTGGTCGTCCTGTTTTATACTTACGAACACACTTAAGAAGCATGAGTTAACTTGTTTACGTAAATAAAAGTAACAGCAAAATAAACACAAGTATCGCATGTCCAAACCGATTGCCACATTCCCTTCACTTAAACTTCAAGTCAATGTAAAAAATTTACAAATAAATCGTGGAAAGTAAATATTCTCCAAAGATGCAGACGCCGAATCGAATCATTAATTCACTTTGCGAAAAGGCGAACATGAAATCCTCGTTTCAAGATTCTCTGTCTCCGGACATTTCAACTGGAGCATCCACAAGCAGCAGCCACCCCAGAAACGATCAGGAGTTAGGATATGTACCCTACGAAAATAAGTCTCGCATGAACTTGGATATGATTCTCGTTCGAATGGTATATTATATATTCATGAATAAACTCGAACTCTCGTTTTCTTAAATTTGAATCGTATTTGAAATCCATGTACAGGTAATGGCAGAGGCTCTAGGGATGTTCATGCTAGTGTTCTGCATCGGCGGGATAATTGGAAACCTGCAGTTCATGGGAATCGAATCTGGGCTAATAGAGTACGCGACGACAGCTGGCTTATCGGTTGCAGTCATAGTTTTCTCCATAGGCTCGATCTCCGGGGCCCACGTTAACCCTGCTGTCACAATCGCCTTCGCTGCACTCGGCCCGTTTCCATGGTACAAGGTATAATTAGTATGTTTGTATAAACTATAAAGCACGTTCGCGACATAAGTAGTTAATAATTAATACCATGTCTCGTTTTTTTTTTTTTTTTAAGGTTCCGTTGTACATCGTGGCACAAGTCGGGGGTTCTGTCTTGGCGACGTACGCGGGGAAGTTCGTGTACGGTCTGAAGACGGAGGCCATGCTGACTAGACCGCTCCACGGGCCCGCCTCCGCCTTTTGCGTCGAGCTTATCGCAACCTTCATCATTCTGTTCCTCACCACGTCATTGTTCCACCAACGAAAAACCGTAAGAATATTGCGTATGCATGCGTTATGAATCGATTAAAACCGGATTTTTTTCGTGTATGGCAGTTACAACAGTTGGCTGGGCTGATTGCTGGGGTGGCGATTTGTCTAGGAGTACTGATTTCCGGGTAAAAATAATAATCGACTCTATGAGTTTCGTGACGCGTTTTCTTTTTACTAAATCGACTGTGAATTATGTATGTATATATATATAACAGGCCGGTTTCAGGAGGATCGATGAATCCAGCGAGGTCGCTAGGACCTGCGCTTGTGTCGTGGAGATTCGAACATGTGTGGATATATATGGTGGCCCCGACAGCCGGAGCCGTTCTAGGTGTGTTCGTGTTTCGTGTTTTGCGGCTTGAAGGATGGTCATGTAAATCTGATCATCACCCAAATTCAAGTTAAGTTAGCCATATTTAGATCAGAATTCAGATCTTGTTTTCTACTAGTATTTTGACTATTATTTGTTTGTGATGCTAAATAAACGGAAAAGGCTACAGTTACACAAGGTGTACCGAGCCTCCGGTACACCACCAATCAAAATATGACACGTGTCATTAATTAATTATTTAATTAGATAAATATTATTTAAATTATTATAAAATTAAATTATTAATTAGGAAAACAAATCATGAGAATCTTGTAAAAAGTTCAAAAAATAAAATTAATATAATCTTTCCAAATATTAAATATACTAGAAAATCTATTAGATTTTTTCCCTTTATAATATAATAGTAACTAACAAATAAAATAAAATAAAATAATATATATACTAAATTGAAAAAAAAAAATTTTACGATTTTTTTTTTAAAAACTCACGATTTAAAAAAAACGTAACTTTTTAAAAAAATATATTTATATTTTATTTTTTTATGTAAAATTAATTTATACAATATTAAATTTTATATACACTAATTTAATTATTAATTTATAAATAAATATATTTAAAATATATGAATAATATATGTGTATGTGATAATTATTGTTTTAAAATGACTGATTCATTCAATCTATCTTATATATGTAAATATTAAATAAAAATGAATTCATAATTAGTATTTATTTTTTTAAGAAACATGAAAATTTGAATCAAGTATCGAATTGAGTTAAATAATTCTATTAATTTTTCATTCTATTGTTATTTATGTACAAATAACAATAATTAATTTTATTTTTTAAGATTAAATTGTAAGAAAAACTATTTTGCATATAAGCATGTCAAAATATTTTAATATTATTACTAACCTCACATGTGATATTATGTTTCGTATTTATTAAAAATAAAAATAATATACTTTAAATAAAAATAATATTTTGATTTAAATATTACATTTGATAGCTCAATTTTCAATATTATCTCACTTTTAATTATATTTTTCAATAAAATAAGAATGTCATAGTATTCAATTCGAATATTATGTTCAATTTTGCAACTTATCTTTATAGTCTATCTATCTTGTATGACTGCATCAATTTTAAGTAGATAGAGTATGTTTTTAAAAGTTTATTTCATGTGAAACAAAAATAAAATTAAATAACGAATTGACGTTAAATTTATTCATTTTTTACAATGTTAAGTAGTTAGAGTATGGTTTTAAAAGTTAATTTCATGTCAAACAAAAATATAATTAAATAACGAATTGACGTTAAATTTATTCATTTTTTAGTAATGACTCACTTGATTTGTAGTCACGCAAAATTAAATTAAATAACATAGTAAAATGTCGTTTAATTTTCAAATATATATTATCAACGTGTGAAATTAAATAAATATATTAAATAAAATAAATATTGATTTTTCACAAAATTAAAGAATTCATGATATATTCATAGTAAGTTTAGAAAATTACATATATTATTATAATTTTAATACTTAATTATAAATTTTAAAACATTAAAAATTATTTTTCTTAGAAAAAATTCAAATTTTCTATGTAAATGTAGATAGTACAAAAATAAAATAAAATAGGATTATATTTATTCAATGAATAAATTATATGTTTTTAATTTTATAACAGGTGTTAGCAGAAAATTACATGTAATTTTCAAATATCACAATAATTTTTTAAGAAAATTTAATTTAATTAATGAATGTGACATTTTCTAAAGATAATACAAAAATAAACTTATAAAATCATTTTTACTTAAATACAAGTTAAAATGATAGAGATAATTTGATAGAGATAATTTGCACGTAAATCTCTATTATGGTAATATTTTAAAATTGAACATAGTATTTGAATTGAATATTATTTTTTTATTTTTTTTTAAATAGAAAAAATAATTTAATAAAAATCGTATAATATTTGA
Organism: Euphrasia confusa; assembly: GCA_954870475.1. NCBI lineage: Eukaryota > Viridiplantae > Streptophyta > Magnoliopsida > Lamiales > Orobanchaceae > Euphrasia > Euphrasia confusa. Next base: position 2,203,257 of record OX940969.1, on the reverse strand, counting down.
TTTAAATATTACAATGATACCTCAATTTTCAACGTATATATATTTTGAATATTTTGTTTATTTTATTTTAATTTATCTTAATTATTGATTATTTAATGTTTTTAAATTAATTCAAAAAAAATAATAAATTTTTATATTAATTTAATTAATTGTTTTTTTACTTTATTTTTAATCTATTTTGATTATTGATTATATAATATTTTTAAATTAATAATAAAAAAATGTGAAATTCAATTAATTTAATTAATTATTTTTAATTTATATTTTATTTGTAATTTTTATAATTAAATTAAATGATGTATAAATTAATTTTTTTTATCAAAATACTTTAGAAAAATAAAATATTTTCTTTTAATCTCTTACTTACATTTTTTTTAATATTTTTTTACGATTTAATATATATTTTATTTATTTATTTGTTATTTATATTTTAAGGAAAAAACAATCTAATAGATTTTAAAAAATATTCAATATTTGGTATGATTATATTGATTTTATTTACTTAACATTTTAGAAGATTTGGTAATATATTTTCCTAATTAATAATTCAATTTAATAATAATTAAAATATTAATTATTTAATTAATTAATTTTAAAATGTCACGTGTCGCATTTTGATTGATGGTGTATCGGAAGTCCGGTACACCTTGTGTAATTGTATCATCTTCCTAAATAAACAGATTCTTATAATTGTATCATGCTTTTGATTATGCAAAACTTTATTTATGGATAAGGTGTGGTTTACAAATGTCTAAATCATGGGTTGTTGTGGATTAGATTTATGGAGTAAACTTTTTATTTTATTTCTTCTTCTAACGAAAGTGAGTTATACAATATACATAAACAGAGAAATGTGTCATTTTTTAGAAGAAATAATTACTAGAATTAAGCACGATAATTCTCTAAGAAATGTGTGTTTTTTTTTATAATGAAAATGGCATAATATGATTAAAAAAATATTCTCTGAGACACGTATTATAGTAGTAATTTACATTAGTATAATCTAAAATTAGTACTATCATTTTTCATAATTTTAAAAATTAAAAAAGGAATGTTCACCGAAAATAATTATAAAATTCAAATGTAAAACATTGTTCTTACAAACAGAAAATATGACCGATTATGTTAATTTGTTGCGTCTTCACCTTAAAAAAAAAAAGGTGAAAAAGCAGAATACACCTATAGCTATTAGGCTATAGATATACAATTAATGTTCAATATTTTGTCCTAAAATAAATTTCATATTAATAGTTTTGGTTTATCATTGACTTTCAAAAATCTCTTTTTTAAATTGAGTATATACCATATTATGATAATTATATTGCAAAAATAAAAATGTGTGGTGTTTTTTTTTTTTAATATCTCGTATTTTACCTAAAATCTGGCTTTACAAGTTGGTGACGTTGACGGCCACGCCCACGGTATTGGCAGTGGCCCCAGGTTTTGTTATGATTCCGCCATAATCGGTATGGCCAATTAATTAATTAATTGCCCGACATTTTCTTTTATCCCATGTACTGTATTTGTATTTTTTATTTTATTTTGCTTTCTTGTCGAATTTAAGATTTCTTTTAATCTTATGCTCGTAGCTTATTTACATGTCACTATTTAAAGTCTATTGTATACACAAAAAATCGGTTTGCAAGTCGTTGTAGTTTTTACTATTTGTTTGCATTTTTAGGTGTTTTTTTGTCCTCTTTTGTTCGTGTATTTATCCACTTTTGACTTTTTTCTTTGTGTGTGTTTCGGTCCAATTTATGTGTGTTATTTTTATATAAATCTTACTTTCGTTTTGAAAATTTATTTTAGAAATTGCAATATTTTAATTATTTTTAATATTTTCAATATATTGATTCAGTTTTATATCACAAATATTTTTCCTTGAAGCAACGTTTTCATAAATACAGTAATTCTTTTTCGATGTTTGACTTTCAAATATAATAAAAAGAAAGAAGCAAATGAAATTCTTAAATTAAAATTGCCAAGACTAAAAAAAATATTTTTATACCAAAACTATGATCTGGGCAATTCAATTTCTTTATTTGGAAAAAAATGATTGTCCAATCATATATATATATATATAATAAAACGATCATATTTGAAAAAAAATATTGCGTTTTAAAATAAAAAATAAAAATATTTTTGTATTTTTTATATGAATAAAGTAACAGCAAAATTGTACTACAGTAATTTCCTTTTTTTTAAGATTCTTTTTAATTATCAGATACCTTAAAAATTGTTTCAATTATTCACGTTACATATTAGACTTTTTTGACTGTTAATAAACAATATACAAAAATTATGAAAAATTACTAAAAAAACTTTTCATAATTTTGTTACATATTAGACTTTTTTGACTGTTAATAAACAATATACAAAAATTATGAAAAATTACTAAAAAAACTTTTCATAATTTTTGTATATGTTTGTCTCAATTACTAAATAATTAAATTTTATTTAAGTAATTTTTTCATAATTTTTGTATATGTTTATTGTATTGGACGGTAAAAAAAACCAACGTGGCTAGCTCTGGGATAGAGAGAGTAATATATATTAAAAAAATCATTTGTTATATATTAATGTATTAATTTTATATAATTTTTAAAAAATAAATTTTATAATACTATAATTTATCCCAAATCAAACAGGTATATTTTTTTTATAAAAAAATAATAATATGTTCTATAATAAATAATTAAATTATGTATATACAAAATATTTTTAAAAGTATATAACACATAGTTAAATAAATCGATATTTTGTTTCAACCCCGACCTTGTTCCAATTTCATAAAAGATCTTAAGCTAACGAAATCAATTTTTAAAAAGTCTGATCACGTTCAGTCTATTCCCTTTAAAATATTAAGAAATGATCAATAAAATTTTTTGAAACGAGATCGAGTTTAACTAAATTACGTCCCATCTCGGCCATGCTCTGAGTAAAAATTGACTTATAAATTGTTTAAATTTGTTTGGTAACGTTTTTAATAAAAATTATTTTGTCAAAAAACAAGCCCTCACGAGTTTATAATCGGTTTTAAAAAAATAGGGGTACCTCTATTTTTTTTTTTTCAAATAAAAATTTATTTTGAAATCTATCATAATTTTTAGATATTTTATTACATTATTAACATTTTATAAATTCTTTCATATTATTTTATCCAAACAATTAATATATTATTTGCAAACTTAAATTTAGGAGGATGTATTCAATTCGGATTTTGTTTGGTTTTTATAGATTTTAAAAAGGCCGTGGATTCTAAAAACTCACGAAGTCTTTGCAGAGTTTGACTGCCTTTTGTTATTAATTTATATAGATTTTGATAAATTTTAAATTTTTTTGAAATATGCGTTTTTATTGATTTACATAAATATTCATAAACTTTACGACATTACTTATTGATACAACTTATATGAAACACATTTTTGTATAAAAAAAATTAATTCAAATTATTAAAAAAATATTAATATATTATCATTTATATCTTTATTTATATCATTAAATTTTCAAATATATCTTTAATTATTTTTATCATAAAAAAATATTTTTAATTTTTTGGAAATTTTATTGATAGTTAAACTATAGTTTTTATTTAAAATATTTTTTTTTTCTTCAAAGTATTTTTTTCTTAAAAACATATCTTTTTCTATTTTGTTTTTTATTTAATTTATATAATTTTTTTAAGCTTTTATTATTTTTTTAAAATAATTTAGTTGATAAGAAATTCTATTTTTTTTATTTTGTTTTTTTTATTTAATTATATATATATTTTTAAAGTTTTTATTATTTTTTTAAAATAATTTAGTTGATTAAAAAAAATCCGTTGAAATCTCTCCTAATTATGAGAAATTTTGGAAGTTGGAATTATTTTTTATTTTTTAAAGAGAATTTTTAAAAATATATGGACTTTTAAAATATTTAAAAATCATAAACTATTGAATAGCTATAGATTTTAATTGAATTTTTAAAATTTAAATTGAATACCCAATTATTATTTTAATGAACTTTTTAAAATCTCAATTGAATACCTCCCAACTTTAAAAGTTATAAAAAATCTAACGAAATCCCAAATCAATACACCCTCCTTAAGTTGAGAATATATTACAAATGATAAACCACAACTTTCTAATTTCCTTATCTCTTGTAGCTTGTAGGGGTGAATTTCAATATTGCAATGTGCACTTTTTTTTTTTTTATAATACTTCCAAAGTACCTAAGAAATTACGAATATACCCTCACATTTCTTTCTATAAATCCGAACAGTCCTTCCCCATATCTCCCCTCCATTTCATTTCCGGTCCCTCACACCACATATATCCGACGCGCGTGTGGTATATACACTTTCAGAGAGAGAAAATGTTAGGAGTGTTCAGCAGCTCGATCGTGTCTCCGCCGGACGATCTGGTGGCCGCCGGGAGCAGGACTCCGTCCCCGAAATCGACGGCGGATAAGCTGGTGGCCCGGTTCCTGGAGGCGAACTCGTCGGCGGTTTCCGTCCAGATCGGCGATCACGTCCAGCTGGCATATTCTCATTCCAACCCGTCCGCTCTGCACCCGATGTAAGTACTCTACTAAATAATTGCAACACTTAATTAATTAATTTTCCGAGCGATTACGACCCTCCGATGACGATCGTACAGGTCGCGTGTAGTGATCGGAAGGTGGAGGATGATTTTTGATTTTGATATTAATTAAAATTTTAAGTACTACTGTAATTTAATTTAATAGCTTCTATGGGTTTGGGTATTTTTTTCTGATTTTTTAGTCTTACTGTTTTTAGTATGTCATTTATTTACTTATTGCCATCAACACGTCCGTGTCACAAAGTTTATTTTTTAGGAATAATTGAATATTTCACTAATTTCCCGTATGAATTCCGGCCAAAATATCTTCCATCAGCTAAGAAAATGCAAAATCGATAGATAAGATTAGTAGCGGTCGGTTTAAACAGGTAGAAAAATGTAAAAAGTGTCGTAAAGGCGGGGGGAAATAGTAATTATTTCATTATTTTGATCGTTCAACCCGACCTGAAATAACAACTAAACAAATCACAGATCACAAATCGAAACCTTGGTGATTATTGAGGTTCGTCGTGAATTACTATGCGTGTGTTCTTGATGAGTCCTGTTTTTTCTTGCATGATTGCAACGTGGTGTATGCCAAGTCAAAGATTCCTTGGATCATACATAAACTTACAAAACAATTATACATAAACTTACAAAACAATTAGATCTACTGGCCTCCTTCATCAATTATTTAGGATCTGGTAAATTACAAGACCGCCCCTGGATTTGGGCTGATTGTGAAGGAAGCATAAGAAAATTACCAAAATAACCTTGAAAGGATGTTTGAATTGCATCTGCTCAATGAGATTCGAAGGTTCCGGAGTAAAATTTCAAAATCCTCGGGGGTAGTTCTGTAATTTGCGCTTTGAATTATTCAATTTCAAGACATGTCGCATAGTCGTTGGGCAGGTGGGACTGCACACCAGTAACGTTGTACTAAGAGTGCTTAAGTTAAGTCTTTTCTTGATTAAACTTAGATTTAAATAAAGAATGATAATGATGTTGATCTAATTTAAAATAAAAATACCAGTGGGGTTTTGAAGTATATTTAAATGCACACCCTTTTATCGGACTGCGATGATCGACACTAATAAAATTGCAGATCATTCGCGGTGAAGGATGATATATTCTCCTTGTTTGAAGGAGCTCTCGATAACTTGGGGAGCCTGAAGCAACAGTACGGGCTTGCGAAATCCGCAAACGAGGTGCTTCTGGTGATTGAAGCCTACAAGGCACTTCGTGACCGGGCCCCTTATCCTCCCAACCATGTTGTTGGCCATCTCGATGGGAAGTTTGCATTCATAGTTTTCGACAAGTCCACTTCGACTTTATTCGTAGCTACAGTGAGTCAAATAATTCAGACCCGCAGTTTGCGTAATTGAGATTGTACAGATCGATTTGAGATATGAGTTGATGCGTGTGTTTGTGTGTTGACAGGATCAACATGCTAAGGTTTCTCTGTACTGGGGAATCACTGCTGATGGGTATGTGGCGTTTTCTGATGATGTGAACTTGCTCAAGGGAGCATGTGGGAAGTCGCTTGCTTCTTTCCCGGAGGGTAAGCGTGTTCAAATCGATGAAAACATAATTAAATTACACTAGATAATATCACTGACATTTCTTATATTTGTATTCCTGCTTATGTTGCTTTGTTTTTCAGGGTGCTTCTTTTCCACTGCGGTTGGAGGACTTGTGAGCTACGAGAATCCCAAGAATAAGATCACTGCTGTTCCTGCTAAGGAGGAGGAAATATGGGGTGCTAAGTTCATGGTAAGATTATTTTCTCTTGATAGTTGATACCGCTTACTTACGAGAACCTTGTGACACAACTGCACATCCGAAAGCGACTCTACGATTAGCCATATCCCTAATCGGATAATGTTTCTTTATTGTGTGTGGATGAAAATTTTCAGGTGGAGGGGTCAGGTGTTGTTGCAGCTAGAGAGTAGAGTGCGTGTGACTATTTAAAGTGAGAGTGGTGGGGGAATAAAATTAAATAGTGGGCCTTGTAAATAAATGGAGAGAAGGAAAGCCACTTGAGGATCTCATGACTTAGTGTTGTTGTTGTTGTGTGCCAATTAGGACTTGTTTGCTTTCTTGTGTTTATGCTCTGAGTCTTCGTTCTTTCTTCGAACTCTGTTGTTGTACAGCGAACTCGTTGTTGTTGTTGTATTATGTTGTGTGATAGTAAAGTTTGAATAATGTGAAATGCCTCACCCTGTGTCTCAGCTTTGATCCTCTGTATTTTAAGTTGATGATATTTCATTTAATGTTCTAATAACAACTCTTGTCCTAATGAAAAGTTCGTTAAATGGGGATGAGTGTTCATCCCAGATGCATCACGAAGCATTGGGTTCAATAACAACTCTCATAACACGAGTACTTTACCAAAATTGTACATTGTTTTGGATTTTGTTTGTGTTAATATTTTTCATTTTTATCATGCTCACAAAAAATTTATTCAATTATCGCTTAACCCCTCTACACGTTGTAGAATAAGTGATGATTGAAAAATGGTGATAAATGAATTTTTTTGAGATATTTACACAAACATATAATGCGAAGTGATAAATTAATTCAATCAAAATAGATTTAAAAAAAATATTTTAATAAAAAGTATGAACATGTTCTAAAAAAAATTAAGCAAATATTTGTAATTAAAATTTAAAAAATATGTGATTAAAATAAAATTAAATTGTATTTCAATTTCTAATGTAAAAAATTGGAATAAGTTTTTTTTCCTGTTAATTGGACCATATTGCAACTTTCTTAAAATAAATATTTAATAAATTAGAATTGTATTTTAAAATAAAAATATAATCTTTTTTAATTATTTTATATTAAAAAAGAAAAAGCATATTAAGTGGTACACCTATATACACATATATATACATAGTACTACATTACATACATATAACAAAGTACTCGTAGAATATACTAATTCACGAAAGAACATATAAATGCGTATCGACTTTGGTCTCCATTAAAAATCTCTTTATTCAGAAAACCTAACTCCATTGGTATACGCATCTTCTTAAACGCGTGCGTCTCCGCTCACAGGTACAATCGATTCTTCTCTTCTTCCTCCTATTTTTTCCAATTAATTTCACTTTCAATTTTTTTAGTAAGTTTTTTTTATCGGTGAAACTGAGCAGGAATTTCGGGTTGCGATTTCACAATCTAGGTATTTTGAGATTTCACAATTTAGGTATTTGATTATACCCTTACACGTGTGTTTATCTACTTCGTTTAATTTTTGTGTTTGTGTGTACGTATCTACTTCGTTTAATTTTTGTGTTTGTGTGTACATACTATATAGTATATATCTATTTCATTTTGGAAGTTTTTTCAAGTTTTTCAATTTGAAAATGAAGGTTTTTTCATCATTTTTCAGTTTGGGGATATTTTTTGAGTTCTAGAAAATAAAGAAATATGAACAAATCTATGGAATAAAGAATTTGGGGAAAATGACTCGGGTTAGGAGATTTTCTATATTTGAGAGTTTATTGATAAGTTTCATTTTTTTTCATGTTTATTGATAAAATTTGTGGATATTTTTTGAAATATGAAAAAAATAATAAAGAATTTGGGGAAAATGACTTAGGGTCAGTAGTTTTTCCTATATTTGAGAGTTTTTTGATAATGTTTATTGATAAGTTTCATTTTATTTTTTTAATGATCTGTATTTCAAGATTATGCATTTCAATCTAAAACATTGTTTCCTTATTATATTGATCTTCATAATATATGTTGAACAACTATACATTATTTATTCCGTTTATTGATGATATCCTTAGAGACCTACACACTCATAAATGGATCAGCAAGGAAACGGGCACGGACAGCCTCACATGCCACCGTACAACGTAAACCCATACCACCAGCCGAACCCAATGACGGGCCCACCCTCTCCCCAATCCCCCCAACTGGCCCAACACCACCAGCTGGCTTACCAGCACATCCACCAGCAGCAGCAGCAGCAGCTTCAGCAACACCTTCAGCACTTCTGGGCCAATCAGCACGAAGAAATCAACCAAGCCACTGACTTCAAGAATCACAGCCTCCCGTTAGCTCGGATCAAGAAGATCATGAAAGCCGACGAGGACGTTCGGATGATCTCGGCCGAGGCTCCAGTCATATTTGCCCGGGCTTGCGAGATGTTCATCCTCGAACTTACTCTACGGGCCTGGAATCATACGGAGGAGAATAAGAGGCGGACCCTACAGAAGAATGATATAGCGGCTGCTATTACAAGGACTGACATATTTGACTTCTTGGTGGATATTGTGCCGAGGGAGGATTTGAAGGACGAGGTTTTGGCGGCTGTGCCTAGGGTTGCGGGAGGGGTGGGTATGGGGGGTGGGCCCAGTGAAGGGGTGCCGTACTATTATATGCAGCCGGGTCAGGGGGTTGGAGCGGGTCAGGGGATGTTTATGGGGAAGCCTGTGGACCCGGGGGTTTATATGGGTCAGCAGATGTGGGGCCCACAGCAACCTCCACCACCGGCTGATGCTTGAACAGGTTCGACATTGTGTTCAATTATAATGAATATCTTATCATTCCTATTATCAATCAACGTTTGTTTCTCTGGAGAAGTTCTTTGCCAAATTCAGTTATGTCAATATCTCACATTTTTGAACTCTCTTATTACTATATGTCTGTAGTTGATGATGTTTTTTTTTGGGTTTGTTCGTTATAGCTTCCATACACTCATTTGAAATTTTGCATTTGCAGAGTTGCTGATGGCGCCTGTGGTTGTTCGAATGGATCTAGAAGAATTTAAAAATATATGAAGTATGGAATATTTATATCTCGGCATGGTACTAGTTTTGCCGTAGCTGCACTTTTTTTCGTATCATAGCTTTTGTAACATATTTCAACATTGGTCTTTTGTCGAAAACTTAGAATGATGTATTCGGGTAAGGTGCATGGTGTGCCCTTCTAGCCTAGAGGGATGAACTCCCTAATTTGGTTCTGTATCAATGATGAAAGAAAAGACAGTGAATGCTTGCTACTACAACTTTGTTTTAATGGATGAATTAGATGTTTAAGGTTTTTGTTTTTAAATATGTATCAATGAATCCATTCAGCTTGTTTTATACAAGAAACATGAAGATTTAGTTTTTGATTTGAAAGTCGTATGAATAACTTAATGTAGAATGTTCAACACATCGTTCTCAAAATTTTTGTGTGATAATTGAAATCAAGCAAATCTCCATTTATTCTACAATAGCTTCCAAGTACAAGTGTGCCTCAACAAATCTTTATCAACCAACACTGTTTTCCAGTACAACTGCGAAAGGAATTGCCGATAAACGCTTGGCCTACCTGTAAAGGCTTGTAGTAATAGTCACTCATCGGCTGACCGGACAGAATTCCTCCAAACTGCAGAAGGAAAAACACAAAAAATAGAAAATTAGCGATGTTCATATTTGGCAGTGAAAACTATCCAGCTACGTCTCATGCAAAAAAAGAACCTTCTTCCCAGGTGTTCGATTATATCAGCAGTGAGAGTAGATCTTCCTTTACTCGTGAATGCAAGTGAAGCAGCTTTTCTCAACACTACAGACCCGGCAACGCACCCCAAAATCGTGGGACCCAATCCCAGCTCGTCTTTGGCAGCACTCTGACGGGCCCATGAAATGAATACAGCAACACTGGCAGCAGCGAAAAAACATAAGACATTGTTTTTTTAGCGAGAGAGGACATGTCATGATCCCTTCATCGGGAGAAACTAGATGCAAGCCTAATTTTTACCATCACTAACATCGTCTAATGAAGGAAAAGACATAAGAAAGATTTACACAGGTTTAATTAGCAAAACCCATGCCATTTACACCAAACTTGACTATGGTTATATTGAAGTCGATTATAGTTACCTTCCAGAAAGTACATCTCCCTGGCCTCCGCACCGCCTAGGAGAACCGAAAGCACTCACTGCACTAACTGTTGTACGGTTCAACAAACGGATTAGAATTCATTAAATGCATGTTTTGAAAGTATAGATAGATACACTACCCTAAATATACACTGGCATCACTTAATATTGACTGTAACTCCTCATGCTAATAGTATTGATACTTTAGGCAAACAAACAGTCATTTAGTTTCTTCGTTTATAATAAATTTTCTGCTGAAATAAACACCAAATCTCATCTTGAACTCCAACAATCACATAACTTCCAAGGAACTCGTGGAAATTGTTATCAAGTATCAACTAAAACACTTTTTCCTCCACCCCCGAGTTTAAACACATTGTGACCATTTCACCCTGAGTTGTACGGATCTTTCACAGACCTTTTTTCACCATATGATATTTGAAGATGGATTTTAGCTAATCTAAGGGAGAGCTTAGTGTGCAGTTCATATCATCGAACGAAAAGTCGAAAACTAGAAAAAGGTACCTGTTTCACCATTGCTAATAAAGTCAGACGCTCCTTTCCTTAAAATTGTCACGCCTCCTATTCTGCCATTAACATTCTTTCAATACTATTGTGTGGCTAATGCAGAGACATTCGTCTAATAATAGAAGAGTGTACGCACAATATATCACCTCTAAAGGGCCAAAAAACAAAACAAAAAAAAACGTAAATGGAGGAATTTACCCTCTCGCAAGAGAAAGTAACTGCTGAGTTCCATCTTGATCGATTACTTCACACCGTAAAACTTTTTGAACAAGGCGCTTGTACTCGTTAATGTTTGGGGTCAGGACAGCCAAAGGATAACTGCTTACTAATTCTAGACAATTTGTGACAAGGAAAAGCCCGTCCTGCCAAAATAAATAAATAAAGAGTTAACAAACTTTAACTAAATCACTCTTCACATGAGGTTTAAGTAAATATATTTAACTGCATAGTAAATAGTTGGTTCGCACAGCTTACCCCATCTATAACCATCGGGACATTGGATTTCCTTGCATGCCTCATTATATCACTCACACAGTCCTGGAGATAAGTCGTGTTCAGGCATGAAAAACTGCTGTTTGATTTACCAATTTATAAACTTTCGAAAATTACAAAAACCACCCTTGAGGTTTCCCTTGACATAAATGTTGCACCAGCCGATAGAAGGAGCTAACTGGAATTGCTAAAATCATCTAATTATTAGTTACAAGCCTCTAACTTTTCTAAATATCACATATAGCCTCAACTTTTCGTCTTGCTTTCCTCATTACATCCTTTAGGGTTTACGAGTATTACAAATAGTACGAAAAAAAGTTGGTATTTGTAATATTATGATAAGTTGAGAGGTGTAGTTGTAAAATGGAACCGAACCTCAAGGGTGATTTTATAATAATGAAATAGCAGTAGTCCAAACCCTCAGAGATAGAGTATGTTATGCTCCATATTTATAATGATAGACCTAGGAAAAGTCGAATATTAAAATGGGAAAATGCACTTGCACTTGTACATCATCCATGGATTATGATGAACTTATATCAGAAGATATTACGATTTTTTTTTTTTTTTGAATTGGTATCATTTTGGAGAATGCAAAATATATGAAGTAGTTCTCTGTCAGAATCTTGACACCCGTATAAAAATACATGTCCTAAACGGTACTAACCAGGAGAAAGGGGTCCCTCCCAAGGCCTGGCCCGATAACCAGACAATCAAATCTCTCCATCCACTTATCAACCTCCTCGATAACTTTGGCTGATATTGATTTCTTATCCTCATCCCTAAAACAGGTAAGTTTAACGTAAACAAAAACGAGTAGTGACTAACTGACTATGTTTTAGAAATACGAAAGATATCGCTTCACATGCATCTCCACCTGACATTATACGACTCTTCCATGATAGGGTGAACGATTAACTCTGGACTGTAGCTTTTGATAACCGCGGCAGCATCTTTTGTGCAGAACACATGCGACAAATCAGCACCCTAAGAAAATATAGAGATTCCTCAATGCATAATACCAAATTAATATTCTTAGATTCAGAAACCAAAAACCGAAAAAACAACACTAACAATTTTTAACGCTGAAATAGCAGAGAAGTATGGTGCACCGGTGTATTCACGACAACCGCCCACAACCGCAATCTTCCCTGGTAGAAAAATGGGTCATCCAACACGTCACACATTCGACACTATATAACTAACACCAGTCAAGTTTAGTGGAACTGAACATTTAAGCCTATTCGAAACATCGATAAATCCCATCGAGTACCCATCACTGCAAGATCATACAACAAACATAACAAAAAAAAGAGAGGGTATTTGCTATCATCACCAGCTTGGCCTTTGTGCTTGGAATCGTCAAGAGAAGGTGTGATTGATCTCAAAATTCCGATAGCATCAACCTCCGATGAAGGGCTGCCGCCGGCGCCCACCAAAGATTGCATTTTTATCGAGTTATTGCTGAAATTCTTGCTCCTATTATGACCTCCTAAGCAGCTTATTAAGAACGGTTGCCTCCTTAGTACTGCAGAAGGAAATCCCACCATTAATTTCTCTCAAAACTGTTGAAACTATTTGGAACAAAAAGGGATTCAAGATTATTGAGAGAGAAGCAACTCACTGAGATCCAAAGGTGAAGATCATCAAGCAAGATTTAACTTGGGATGAGGAATAATAGTAGTGAGCCGAGCGGCGCAGAACAAAATCGTGTTTTGCAGGATCAATTTTGCTTTATTCCAATTTTCTCCTCGACCTTTTTTTTTTTTTTTTTTTTTTTTTTTTTTTTTTTTTTTTTACTTTGGAACTTTGTGTCGATAAAAATCAAGATTAAATTAAACCGTTTCAATTTTATTTTTCTTCTAACCAAGTAAATGTATATATGTAAAAGGGGGTTAAATTGCAATCAAGAAAAACTATGTAAAACCCTCTTTCAGATATCGTCGTCACCAAGAAAAGAGAAAGAAGGAATGAAAACTAAAATGGGAGGTACGGTGAAAATGAATGGCCTGAGATCGGCAGTGGTGGTGCTCGGTGCTCTGGCGTTTGGATACTTGACTCTGCAGCTCGGATTCAAGCCTTTTCTCGAGAAAGCCCAATTGGAGCAACAGCGTCAAGAATCTCTCCTTCAAGCCCAAGCTCAAGCCCAATCCGAGGCCACAGATGGGTTTGAAGACAGCTTTCACGCCGCCGGCGTTACCCTCTCCGATGGGCTCTCAGACTCTGATCATAAGCTCTGAAAAAAAGTGATTTTTCTTCTCATCTATTTCTATCTATGTATTTCTGCTTTTCTTGTTACTTGTCTTCTTATTAAGTTTTATTTATAAGGTAGCTTTTAACAATGGATTCCGGATCAAATACTTAGTTACCCTGATGACCCGGTCTCAATTCTTGAATTGAGGGAGCTTCTTCTTGTCACTTAGTTTGTTTTGAAATTTCCTAAAGATGATAGCTTTATGACTCAATTCGGAGACGAGTTATAATCAGTTATACGTTGGATCCCTCGTTAGATTGTTGAGCTGACCCTAGATGGCATTTTTGTATTCAAACCACTACACGAGTCCGGTTCGAGTGAGTTTGAAATATAAAGTGAAAAAAAAAACTTGGAATTTGGAAATAGAGTGTGCTTGAAGAAGTATTTTTTTTTTCATTTGTTTGCTTATGAAGAATGAAAATGTAGGTTGAAATCGAACAATTGGGGGGTTCTGCAATTACCCTAAATCTTGGGGGGCGACAGTGGTTATTATCCGTATATATTGATGATGTAATCTTGATAATAAGAATCAAAATAGTAAGAGTCTAAAAGAGAACAAGTATAATAAAACTTGTTTGACTTGAATGAAGGTATTTGTTGAAAACGCGCTCCACGCATTTATTTGTGAACATTTTCTGTCATGAGTCTTGAGCTGTCAATTTCTCGGTTACTAATGATTTATATGGCATCAAACTCTAGTGATATAACACTGATGTTGATAGTATATGGTGTACGAAATGTGTAAATATTAAAAGTAGCATCTGCCCGTGAATGAATTTTAACCTCATATCATTATCTCTCCATGTTACCTGAAACGAGTTTCTCTTCTGGATTTTTTCGTCATTTTTTTTTCTTGTGCTTTGTTGGAAAATCATTAAGTCAAAGTTGGTTTTATCCAACGTTTGACCGATTTGACTGGCTATAAAATTAATTCCGATTGGGAAATAAATTGTACGATAATTTTCTACGTCGTTCGTAGATAATTATAGAATTTTATTTCGTCAAAAACCGATTTTCGGTGAGTGAGAAATAAATTGTTAAAGATAGCCAATTAAAAAGGCATTTAATTGAATATGTAATAAAGTGTAAGACTTTATTACATTGAAATGTGTAATAGTTATTACATCCCACATTGAAAGATGTAATAAAGTTATTACACTTAATAAGTGATTGGAGGATTAATGTGTTCAACAAGTGAGTAAGACCATGGACCGTTAAGGTACATGGCAATCGCCACACGCGCGTCCGTCCGTCCGTCCGCTCGGCTCGGCTCGTGCCCGTGCCCGTGCCCGTGCCCGTGCTCGTGCTCGGCTCGGCTCGGCTCGGCCCGGCCCGTCCCGTCCCGTCCCGACCCGACTCGACTCGCCTCGTCCTTGGACTTGGACTTGGACTTGGACTTGGACTTGGACTTGGATCTTGGCAATTGGACTTGGGCTTCCTTGGGCTCCTTGGGGCTTCTGGGCCTGGCCATCGTAATAGTTTTGCTGACGGGCTGAACTATTTTTGTTGATTGGGCCTACGTGAAGTGGGCTGGTTTGGTTGAACACAAAAAGGCTTAAGGCCTGATTAGAAAATAATATTATATAATATAATTATATTAATATTATTTTGAATTTCGAAAATCCTCAAAGGTCAGATGACCAGGTTCTTTCCTAACGTTACAATGGTGTAATGAGGCTGAACGTTACAAGGTGGTAATGAGGCTGCATTACTCACCCGAATGAATGCCTTTGTTGACCCTTCACATGCATGTGGACGCCTATAAATAGAGTGTCTTAGGCTGCATAACATACACAGAAAAAACGAAAAAGAATTTCCCAGCATATCATACAGTTTATACTCCTCACTTTTTCTCGTTCGAAAGAGGTTCTGCTCTGGTTGCTTCAGAGAAGAACAACTGAAAGTCGTTGTATCTTTGGGGACATTACGTCTGAAAACCGTAGCAAACACGGGACGTATTTGTCTTGCGGATAGCGAAAGCGCCTCGACTACCCGCAATCTGATCGAAGTTCGTGTCCAGTTCTGACGTACCACCGGAGTTAAAGATCTGTTCGAGTGTTTCTCATCTTCTTCATTTCTTTATTTTTATTTAGTTTCTGGAAAAGTGTAAAGTCTCAGTAGTACTGATTCTAATCCAGAAACAAGCACTGTAATAGCTACGTAATACCAACAACGCAAGACAAATAACCGTACTAAAAAATGACAACCGAAAGCACTGGTACTGAGAAAAATAGCACTGTTCCACCGTTGAACATGAACATTCCAATCATGCCTTCATCGGTGGTTCATGCTGAGAAACCTGAGAAGTTCAATGGGACTGACTTCAAAAGGTGGCAACAAAAGATGATGTTTTACCAGACCACGTTGGGTTTGGCAAAGTTTCTCAAGGATGAGCCTCTGGCCATGGATGAGAATGAAACTGATGCTAATAAGCGTGCGGCTTATGAAGCATGGGGCCAGGGTGATTACCTGTGCCGGAATACCGTCTTGAACGGGTTGAGCGATGACCTGTACAATGTGTATGGGAACATGCCTTCGGCCAAAGCACTCTGGGATGCTTTGGAGAAGAAGTACAAAACTGAGGACGCCGGAACTAAGAAGTTCGTCGTCGGGAAGTTTTTGGATTTTAAGATGGTCGACTCTAAGTCGGTGATATCTCAATTCCAACACTTCCAGCTGATCTTGCATGACCTTGAGAATGAAGGCATGAAAATCAGCGAGTCTTTTCTGGTGGCTGCTGCTATTGAGAAGTTACCCCCGAGTTGGAGGGCCTATCAAAACTATCTCAAGCATAAGACCAAGGAAATGACTATTGACAAACTGGTTGTCAAGCTTCGTATCGAAGAGGAAAACCGTAAGAGGTTTAATCCTGGGAGTGTGCCTGAGGAGCCTCGTGTGAATCTAATGGAGCAACCCAAAAGGAAGCTGCCTCCTCCTCAGAATACCTCTAAAGGGAAAGAGCCTGCCACCAAGGTCTGGAAGTTCATGGGAAAATGCCACAACTGTGGAATAACTGGCCACATGGCTAAAGATTGCAAGAAGCCTAAAAAGCCTATTGCACAGTACAAGGGGAAAGGGAAGCAATCTGCTAACCTTGTTGAAACCTCTGGGCAGGAGCTGACTGAAATGGATATGTCAGCAATGGTGTTTGAAGCCAACTTGGTTGGTAATCCCAAGGAGTGGTTCATTGACACTGGAGCCACTCGCCATGTCTGCTCTGATAAGGATGCATTTTCTACCTATGCTCCTTCGACTGGCCGAAAGCTCCACATGGGGAACTCTTCCTCGTCTGCTGTTGCTGGAGTTGGGAACGTGACCCTGAAGCTCACCTCTGGAAAGGAGCTGCTGTTGAAGGATGTGCTGCATGTCCCGGACATCCGCAAGAACTTAGTCTCTGGGTCTCTCCTAGTTGAGCATGGTTTTAAACTTGTATTTGATGCTAAGAAGTTTATTTTGACTAAGTTTGGAACTTTCCTTGGTCGGGGCTATCTCGACAATGGACTGTTCAAGATGAATGTAATGGCTGTGCGCCGTGTAACCCCTACTGCCTCGAGCATTAATAAAATTGATTCTGTTTCGGTTTACTTGCTTGAGTGTTCTGAATTGTGGCATATTAGATTAGGACATGTAAATCTAAATGCAATTAAAAGATTGATGAATTTGGAATTATTACCAACTTCAAAAATCGATACACAAAAGAAATGTGAAATTTGTGTTGAAGCCAAAATGGCTAAGTTACCTTTTCCCTCGATTGAAAGGTGTACTGAACCTCTTAGTTTAATCCATACTGATATATGCGATTTGAAATTTGTACAAACAAGAGGTGGAAAAAAGTACTTCATCACGTTTATTGATGATTGTACTAGATATTGTTACTTATATTTATTAAGTAGCAAAGACGAAGCCTTAGAGGCTTTTACCAAGTATAAAGCTGAGGTTGAAAATCAACTTGGTAAACGAATTAAAATAATCCGAAGTGATAGAGGTGGAGAATATGTAGCTCCGTTTGAGAAATTATGTTCTGAAAATGGGATAATTCATCAAACGACGGCTCCTTATTCACCACAATCAAATGGTGTTGCAGAACGAAAAAACAGAACTCTTAAAGAAATGATGAACGCCATGTTGATTAATTCGGGTTTACCTCAGAACATGTGGGGGGAAGCTATTTTGACAGCTAACCACATTTTGAACAAAATCCCACTTAAAGGTAAAAATGAGACGCCGTACGAATTGTGGAAAAATCGTAAGCCGTTTTATAAATATCTTAAAGTGTGGGGGTGTTTGGCTAAGGTGTCTGTACCTGAACCAAAGCAAATGAGAATCGGACCTAAGACGGTCGATTGCATTTTTATCGGATATGCATACAATAGTATGGCTTACCGATTTTTGGTACACAAGTCTGATAATCCAGACGTGCATAAAGGTACCACGATTGAATCGAGAAATGCTTCATTTTTTGAAAATATTTTTCCTTGTAAAGAAAGAGAAGAATCAAGTTCTAATAAAAGAACTTATGAACCTGATGTCGACACAACACCTGTTGGTGACGATCATGTAGACGAAGAGGTTATTGAACCTAGACGTGGTAAAAGGATAAAAATGGCTAAGTCGTTTGGACCTGATTTTATTACGTATTTATTGGATGACGAGCCAAAGTCCTACGGGGAAGCTCTATCCAGTCCAGATGCACCGCTCTGGGAAGAAGCTATTAATAGCGAAATGGAGTCTATTCTGCAAAATCACACGTGGAAGTTGGTTGATCTTCCACCGGGTTGTAAACCTTTAGGATGTAAATGGATCCTAAAGAAAAAGTATAAAGCAGATGGAACGGTCGATAAGTTTAAAGCTCGTTTGGTAGCCAAAGGGTTTAAACAAAGAGAAGGATATGATTTCTTTGATACATATTCACCTGTAACCAGAATATCGTCTATTCGGGTGCTTATTGCGATTGCTGCTTTGCACAATCTCGATATTCATCAGATGGATGTGAAAACTGCGTTTCTGAACGGTGAATTGGAAGAAGAAATTTATATGGAACAACCCGAGGGATTTGTAGCACCTGGACAAGAGAAAAAGGTGTGCAAATTAATAAGGTCGTTGTACGGACTTAAGCAAGCTCCTAAACAATGGCATTTGAAATTTGATAACATTATGATATCAAATGGATATAAAATCAACGAGTGTGACAAATGTGTGTACATTAAAGGTACATCTGACTCGTTTGTCATAGTCTGTCTATATGTAGACGACATGTTAATCATGGGTAGTACTCGTGAATTGATCATGAATACTAAAGCAATGTTAAAAAGAAATTTTGACATGAAAGATTTGGGTGTTGCTGATTTAATCCTCGGGATTAAAATTGAAAGAACCCCAAATGGAATTGTCTTATCACAATCTCATTATGTTGAGAAAGTGTTAAAGAAATTCAATGCCCATGATGGTCCTACGAGTAGGACGCCGATTGACTTAAGTATAAATCTTACTGTCAATAAGGCTGAACCTGTAGCTCAGTTAGAGTATTCTCAAGTTATAGGCAGTCTGATGTACTTAACAAATTGTACACGTCCAGACTTGGCCTATCCTGTGAATAAACTGAGCAGGTATACAAGCAATCCCGGTGTTGAACACTGGAATGCTTTGAATCGGGTTTTAAAGTATTTGAAATACACCCGAGAGTATGGGCTATACTATACAAGATATCCTAATGTACTTGATGGATATTGTGATGCTAGTTGGATATCTGATTCTAAAAGTTCACATTCCACTAGTGGTTACGTCTTCTGTATCGGGGGCGGAGCAGTTTCGTGGAAGTCAACGAAACAAACGTGTATAGCCAGATCCACCATGGAATCTGAGTTTATAGCTTTAGATAAAGCTGGTGAAGAAGCAGAGTGGCTTCGTCACTTTTTGGAAGATATTCCATGTTGGAAAAAGTCTGTGTCTCCCGTGATGATTCACTGTGATAGCCAAGCAGCTATAGGGAGAGCACAGAGCATTATGTATAACGGTAAGTCTCGACATATTCGTCGGAGACATAATACCGTTCGACAATTGATCTCAAATGGAGTAATTTCCTTAGAGTATGTAAAATCTAAGGAAAATCTGGTTGATCCTTTGACAAAAGGAATGAATCGAGATCAATTGAGCGTGTTGCTAGAGGGAATGGGTTTGAAAAACCACAATCCATCGAACGATCATAACGGTAACCCTACCTTGATGAATGGAGATCCCATGAACTTGGTTCAAAGGGAAAACTAAGTTATGAAAGTTCAATCGAGCACTTGTACTCATCCCTAAAGGCAATTCAAGTGCTGTTTCCTGATGTGTGGTAATAGGTTAAGTTCTCGAGGAGACTTTTAATGAATCCCTACCTTGAAAAGGTTAAGTATGTCAGGATACTTAAAATGGGAGGTCACCTATATAAATGTGAAGTGAGGGCCGCTTCAAATGTATACATTTATGAATCCAAAGTGTTGTCCATGGCCAAAACGGACACAACATAGAACGGGAAATTGAACGGAATTTATTGCGTGAATAGCATTGACTCGTTGTACGTTGTGGGGGAATAGTTCAAGGCATCGTGTCCACTAGGCCTCCTGTACTTCCGATGTTGTTCACTACGGAAGGTTCAAAGCCGCAAACTACCTTTCCGGAAGCGATAGATTCTTTTGGGGAATTGAACGAAGAGTCTGCATACATGCATGCATTGATTTCCACTCATGTGGGGGATTGTTGGAAAATCATTAAGTCAAAGTTGGTTTTATCCAACGTTTGACCGATTTGACTGGCTATAAAATTAATTCCGATTGGGAAATAAATTGTACGATAATTTTCTACGTCGTTCGTAGATAATTATAGAATTTTATTTCGTCAAAAACCGATTTTCGGTGAGTGAGAAATAAATTGTTAAAGATAGCCAATTAAAAAGGCATTTAATTGAATATGTAATAAAGTGTAAGACTTTATTACATTGAAATGTGTAATAGTTATTACATCCCACATTGAAAGATGTAATAAAGTTATTACACTTAATAAGTGATTGGAGGATTAATGTGTTCAACAAGTGAGTAAGACCATGGACCGTTAAGGTACATGGCAATCGCCACACGCGCGTCCGTCCGTCCGTCCGCTCGGCTCGGCTCGGCTCGTGCCCGTGCCCGTGCCCGTGCCCGTGCCCGTGCCCGTGCCCGTGCCCGTGCCCGTGCCCGTGCTCGTGCTCGTGCTCGGCTCGGCTCGGCCCGTCCCGTCCCGTCCCGTCCCGACCCGACTCGACTCGCCTCGTCCTTGGACTTGGACTTGGACTTGGACTTGGACTTGGACTTGGATCTTGGCAATTGGACTTTGGGCTGGACTTGGGCTTCCTTGGGCTCCTTGGGGCTTCTGGGCTTGGCCATCGTAATAGTTTTGCTGACGGGCTGAACTATTTTTGTTGATTGGGCCTACGTGAAGTGGGCTGGTTTGGTTGAACACAAAAAGGCTTAAGGCCTGATTAGAAAATAATATTATATAATATAATTATATTAATATTATTTTGAATTTCGAAAATCCTCAAAGGTCAGATGACCAGGTTCATTCCTAACGTTACAATGGTGTAATGAGGCTGAACGTTACAAGGTGGTAATGAGGCTGCATTACTCACCCGAATGAATGCCTTTGTTGACCCTTCACATGCATGTGGACGCCTATAAATAGAGTGTCTTAGGCTGCATAACATACACAGAAAAAACGAAAAAGAATTTCCCAGCATATCATACAGTTTATACTCCTCACTTTTTCTCGTTCGAAAGAGGTTCTGCTCTGGTTGCTTCAGAGAAGAACAACTGAAAGTCGTTGTATCTTTGGGGACATTACGTCTGAAAACCGTAGCAAACACGGGACGTATTTGTCTTGCGGATAGCGAAAGCGCCTCGACTACCCGCAATCTGATCGAAGTTCGTGTCCAGTTCTGACGTACCACCGGAGTTGAAGATCTGTTCGAGTGTTTCTCATCTTCTTCATTTCTTTATTTTTATTTAGTTTCTGGAAAAGTGTAAAGTCTCAGTAGTACTGATTCTAATCCAGAAACAAGCACTGTAATAGCTACGTAATACCAACATGCTTTTTGTTAGAACATTTGTATTTGGTAAGTGATTAGAATGTGCAACTTGAAGATATTGTAGTTTTTAACCATTTTCGTTTATTATTATGTATCTATGATCGGAGATGTGTTAGTAAGATCTCATTCATATTTGCTATATTGACTTTCGATGTCAAGAGGTGTGTCATTTTATTTGCATCAATACGGAGCAGCTTAACAGTTACTCCACGAAGTTTATTTAGATAGAGTTGGGTTCTGGGCCATCAAGAGAATGTGATTGAATTGCGTCTGTGATGTAGTTCTTGACAATCTGATTCTAGATTTTCTATGATGTAGTACTTGACAATCTGATTCTAGATTATAGATAAGCGGAGAAAACCCATGTCGGGTTGAATCCAAAAAATGTCATCACCGACCTGTAATTCTAGATTAGCAACGAGTTTCTGTCATGTTGAGTGGTGGGATTTAAAATTGTTCGCCACCCCATTGTAGTTGTCGTGTCTTATATTATTCACTAGTGTGGAAGGCAGGCATGTAACATTGTGAGATATGTGTCCCGATTGCTCGAGAAACGAGCAATCACATGGTCAATACCAATACTTATTTGACTCGAACATTTTCTAGTAATGGGGCTGTCCTATATTGTGCATATTTTTTTCCATTGTCCTATATTGTGCATATTTTCTTCCATAGCTAGTGATGATTGTAGCTGAACAGCTGATCTAGTACTTGAGAGATGAACCACTATACTAATGTTTAGTGGATTTTCAAATATCGGTTAATCATCATTCTTGAAGAGGGGTGATTTCATTAGTAAATTGAATCAAGAAAAATCCATCGCCCTTCCTCAACAAATGGCATCAAAGCTTCGGGTTGAAGTGATTAGAGGACAATGATGGGAGATGTCTGGTATCAAGATCAATCCTTAGGTTCAAAGGGTTCAATTTTGCACATTGAAATTTGCAAATTGAGGATTTCTTATAAGAAAAATGGAGATGACTCGACCTATGGTTAGAAGAAAAATGGAGTAGACGAACGAAAAGGAATTTAACAAATTTGATCGAAAATATTACTTTTGATTAAGAGAAATGATCGAAAAGGAATTGAGCAGACTTGATCGAAAATATTACTTTTGTTTACGATAAATGATCGTACTTTCTTTGTAAAATAAGGGACACGAAGTTGACGCATGCATATGAAAGAAAACGTGGTGACTATCCTTAGTATTAATTTGCCTTTTTTCACGCAAGTTTTTAAACAGAAACTCACAACATCTGAAGGTGTGTTGTTTTTATTGTTATGTTCTGTCTTCATCATTGCAACGGTTTCTATAACAATTGAGTATTAATAATATTTATATAATTTTGAATAATGGTCACTATGATTATATTTACGTTTTTCCAATAATTTTAAAAAAATTATGTTTTGCTTGCATGAATCCTCTTACCTTTTTTTATCTATCTAAAACTCTTTAAATGATTCAAGTATAAATGATTATATGATTATATTTTATTTTTTTACACTTTCTTAAAGTAAAAAAGTTAACTAGTGAAGATATTGGGGGTAAGCTAACTAGTGTAAGCTAATTTTTGTAAGCTAACAAGTGTAAGCTAATTTTTGAAGATATTGGGGGTATTTTTGTAATTTGACAAAAACTCAATTTTTTTCAAGACTCTGGTTTTAAACTATGTAGATCTTTTCCCCTGTAAAACAAGGGAGCAAAATAATAATAATGTTTGAAGCCGAAACCTTCACAGTCCACTGTAATAATAATGTTTGAAGATCCAGCATATCGTTTATTTGTTTTGACCTGCAACAAGGAATAATTAATCAATACGAGAAAAAACACTTAAAAGTTGGGAATATAGATATTATGAAAATGCTTCTTACATCTGTTGGAAAATGAGCGTCTCGTAGAGAGCTTCGATGTGATATCTCATACGCTCAATTTTGGGTAGTATGAATGAGAAATTAATTTTCAAAGATGTAACTTCGTTGGAAGAGAATTCCAAATAAGATAATATCCTATGTTATAAAATATGCATGAAGTAGTATATAAATATAGGGGAGTACCCTATTATACATACATGTTGCAATTTTATTGTTGAAAAAATAATAAAATAATAATAATATAGTTATATTATTATAATTATTATTATAATTATTATTATCATAAGTTACATTTTGATATTAAATAATGAAATAATGGTCATTATGTGACATTATAGTGGTTTTGAATGGTGGTTTTGACCGTCCACGTTCAACGAATATTCGACTCCAACATCTCTATATAAGTGCAATCGAACATGAGAACGAGAAGCACTCGAAAATACTCGTAGAGAAACGAGAAAGAATGAAATTGTTTGAGAAATATACAGACGCATTCCGAGCAATCGCTCTCGTCTTTCTTTTGTTTACCCCGTTTCTTTGACCCTCCGGTGATATTTTTCAGGCAACATCTCAGTTCGCCGTAAGCAAATGTTTTGCTTTGAAATCGTTGTATCCTGGGAAACAATCGTACCCGTAGAGGACGAATTTGTTTTAAGGAAATCGTGTTGAACACGAGCCTCGATTTATTCGATTTTCTTTTCTTCCATCTTCCTCAAAACAACCCTACACAAAAGGTACTACAAACTTAAAACAAACTAGTTTGATGGTTGAAATGATTATTTGTGCTTACACCCGAAGATGGTTCAAACTCGATTGAGTGAACGAACATGTATTATCCCTCGGGACCTAGTGTTGGTGCGCCACACTAGATGATATTTTTTGGTTAATCATCGTGATAAACCAAGAGGAAAAAATTCAACGAAGTTGTTGAAGTCAATAAAAAAAAAATGTTGTGACATGTAGTGATATAAAAAAAAAAAAATTGTTCAATGGTGAACAAATTATTTCAAGCGGATATTATTGAAAATGTTGTGTAATAGCTTGATCTAAATGTGAAATCACTAGTTATTGATGTAAATATCTTTTGAAATAATTAAATAATAAGAATTTGCATTTTATGCATATTTTATTATTTTATGTGATAAAATAATAATATGGTGATTATTATTATTTATGTGATAATGATGAATCATTATTCTATAATTATGGTGGTAAAATAAGTAAAACTTATTATTACCATTAAAATATAATAAATAGTAAGATTTATTATATTATTATTGGTTGAATATAACAAATATTGAAATTTATTATATTAACTTTTGAAATGGAAAAATAAGTAAAAACTTATTGCTACCATTAAAATATAATAAATAGTGAAATTTATTATATAAGTATTGTTTGAATATAATAAATAGTGAAATTTATTATATTATTATTAATTGAACAAAACCATTGAAATTCATAGAGTGAGTTATGAATGTGGTATAAAAAAAAAAAAAAAAAAAAAAAATTCGAAAGTTAAAAAGAACATCCGAAGTAGACGAAACATGTGTATCCAGTTAGTATTAATTGTAATTGTCAATTTGCAATTGGAAGAACACAATGTATGAAAACTACTCTCTACTGGAGTTATCTCAATAGATTATGTAAGATCTAAAGATAATATCGCAATCAATTAACCAAAGAAATGGTTAAATCGAGAGTTAGTAATGTCGTCATCTAAAGGATTGGACTTAAAGCCTTAAAGAAAGAGAGCTGAGACGAAGGAAAACCTTACCTATATGACTGGAGATCCCAAGAACTAGGTTCAAAAGGACAACCTAATTGTCTTACTCTAATATCACTGTTATGTGGGGGAATTTAATTTCCATGAAAGTCCATTGCCTAAGAGATGTTACAGTGATATGTTGTGAGGATTAGCATATGGCTATTAATGATTCAAATGAAGTCACCTATGTAAGAGAGAAGTGGGGCCGCTTCGAAGAGAATATAGTAAGACATATTCTTAAACACTCTTACAGAACCAGGCAGATGTTCAGGGCCAAAATGAACATAACTATGAGAACTGAGAGTTGTTAGAAAGAACGTGAGTGGAGTATACCATTGTTTACACAAATGGTGAATAGTTCAAAGACATCGTGTCTACTATTTAACTAGTAAAATAAGTATGCTTTCACAAGGAAAGGTTCAAAGGGTAACACCTACCTATTCTATGCACGTTTCTAACGTTGAGTTATATCACCAAAAATTTTTTATGGTGTCTGTATAATTTTCATTCATGTGGGGGATTGTTGGAAAATGAGCGTCTCGTAGAGAGCTTCGATGTGATATCTCATACGCTCAATTTTGGGTAGTATGAATGAGAAATTAATTTTCAAAGATGTAACTTCGTTGGAAGAGAATTCCAAATAAGATAATATCCTATGTTATAAAATATGCATGAAGTAGTATATAAATATAGGGGAGTACCCTATTATACATACATGTTGCAATTTTATTGTTGAAAAAATAATAAAATAATAATAATATAGTTATATTATTATAATTATTATTATTATAATTATTATTATCATAAGTTACATTTTGATATTAAATAATGAAATAATGGTCATTATGTGACATTATAGTGGTTTTGAATGGTGGTTTTGATCGTCCACGTTCAACGAATATTCGACTCCAACATCTCTATATAAGTGCAATCGAACATGAGAACGAGAAGCACTCGAAAATACTCGTAGAGAAACGAGAAAGAATGAAATTGTTTGAGAAATATACAGACGCATTCCGAGCAATCGCTCTCGTCTTTCTTTTGTTTACCCCGTTTCTTTGACCCTCCGGTGATATTTTTCAGGCAACATCTCAGTTCGCCGTAAGCAAATGTTTTGCTTTGAAATCGTTGTATCCTGGGAAACAATCGTACCCGTAGAGGACGAATTTGTTTTAAGGAAATCGTGTTGAACACGAGCCTCGATTTATTCGATTTTCTTTTCTTCCATCTTCCTCTAATGGATACACACAACCCTACACAATAGATACTAACAACATCTTCAGGTACATCCTCTAGAGAGTCATAAACAGCATCCAATGGGTACACTTTAGTAATTTCCATCAAAGAACCATCCGGCAGCCTATAATTTAATCCAAAACAATTATCGACAAACAAAGAAAAGCAAAACTAACTAATGAGTAGTTATCAAATATATTTAAGATATTAAATCTTACACGCGCGATTCATCAAACTTTCCACGCCGTAAGCTGCTCTCGAAGATATGTAGCGCCTTAAGATTATATTGCCATTAGCAATTATAAAAAGGAAAATAACAGTAATAATAAAATAAAACTAAAACATTTCAATACATACAGGAACTAGGGATGTAAACGAAAATCGAGTCGAATATCTCACTATTCGATTCATATTCGTAAGCATATTGAAATATTCGTATTCGTATTCATATTCGTTCGAATAGTAAATTTCGATTCGTATTCGTATTCGTATTAATTCGTTAAATATTCAAATATTCGTTCGAATAATCGAATATTCAAATGTTCGAATAGTAAATTTCGATTCGTATTCGTATTAATTCGTTAAATATTCAAATATTCGTTCGAATAATCTAATATTCAAATATAACGCTAAAAAATAAAAAATAAAAAATACAAAATGAACAATATATATTATTTTATTTTATCATAAAATTATTAAAAAATTCAAAATATAAAATTTTAAAATAAAATTAAAATATCATTTTGACATTTGACGCAAAGTCCTCCATCATTACCTATTCCTTCATTAAAAAGTCCTTTGTGAAACAAAAAATAGTAAATTCGTATTCGTCAAATATTTGAATATTCGTTGGAATAATTGAATATTCAAATATAACGCTAAAAATAAAAAATACAAAATACAAAATGAACAATATATATTATTTTATTTTATCATAAAATTATTTAAAAAATTCAAAATATAAATTTTAAAATAAAATTAAAATATCATTTGAGATTACCGGAAAGTCATCCATCATTACATATTCCTTCATTAAAAAGTCATTTTTGAAACAAAAAATAAGTTTATTGAATATGAATAGTAAATGTTATGAATTTAAAAATAAACTAAATAATCTATCATTCTTGATCTTTTAGTGCAACTTGGATAACTTCTTCCTCCTAAATGAAAATCATAAAGCAAAAAAATTGGAAGTATAATCTATACATATATAATTTCAGTATCTACTAATGCCTGAAATGCCGACATTTTGCTCGTTTTTATTATTGTTTTCGGGATGGTCTTAGGTATATTTTAGGTATATATGTGTATGATTATCGAGGGTTTGCTTATTATTGACGTGACGGAGCTTATGTGTGGTATAGTCGAGTTTTTGTGTGAATTGTAGGTAAAAAACGACCAAAACGAGGTGTCGACACGAACCTGGAAATTGCGGTGACTTTGACGCAAAAACTGCTATCGCTAGCTCGTAACTACAGGTTGTGACATACATGGACGCGAAGATCTTGAAGTCGTGAATCCGTAGAATTTCGAATCTCGACAATCGGAGTTCGGACGACGAAGATATGACAATAATCGAGAGGTTGCGCACAGGAAAGGGAAGCGCGCGGATCGGGGTGCGGATCGATGATATGCGCACTAGGGCGCGCGGATAGGCATAAGAGGAGAGGAGCTAATGAGTTGAGGCAGGGGATCGCGCGGATTGCCAACGCGCGGATCAAGCAATATGCGCACTAGACGCGCATATCAAATGGCGCATATCAAAGGGCGCGGATCAAAGGAAAAGAGCGCGGATTGGCTCATATGCGCCAAAGAAGAAGTTGACCCGGACTGAAATTGGTTGACCGGCGTTGACCGAGCATTGACTTTCGTTGACCGAGCTTAAAGAGCATTGACCGAGGGGTAAAAGGGTCATTTCCGGTCTATTTTTGGTGGGAAAAAGAAGAGAAACGGTTTTTTTTCTCTCTTAGCTATAAATAAGAGAAGAAACACTCTTCCCACACAACTTTGCATACTCCAAAACACTTAGAGAATTTAGAGAGAGAGAATAGTATAAATCGAGATTGAAGATCATTTTCCCTACGAATCGAGCTTCCATTGACGACGGATTCGAGCTTGGATTACTACGGAGACGAGAGATTCATCCTCTACATCGATCGGCTACTTCTTTCTCTTCTCTTTTCCTCTTTTGCTTTGTAGTTTTTCTTCATTTCTACTATTAATTTCATGCTTGGATTTGTATGAGACTTGAGATTTTGCTTGAGATTTATGTTGATCATGTTTTCCTTCATTGATTCCTTGTTTTTGATGTGTGATTCCATGGCTATTGTTGGCTAGATTCTCATTAGGAGATGAAGTGAAAGTCATGCCTACAAGGTGTTTGATGAAATGCTAGAGAGAGCTTAAATTGCCCTAATTGATTTATTTTCGAACCACGATTTAGTATAATCTTTGGTGAACGGGATTAAACTAATTCGGGGATTAAACCGATTGCTATCACCGGGAACGGGGGCTTTCTTCCTAAGGTTCGATTATAAGCAATTAGGATTCAAAACTTAAGGAACGGAATTGGTCATCTAGTGAATTCACCACCATCAAGGGGTGCTTTACTAGGGAATTAAATCGATTAGCGTACGGTGATCGTTGCTTTTCTTTCCGGTCCAATTCTCGAACTTAAATACAAGGTTGTATGATTTAGAAGAGGATTACAACCGGATTACTCTCTTGTGTTTCATAATTCACTTTGTAGGAAGACTATTACTTTATCTCCGATTTTCTCTATTTGATACTCGTTTAATTCTATTTGCTTGTCTACTTGATATCTCTTGTTATTTGACATAAATTGAAATGGAATTTTCTACGAAAACCTCTCACTCTAGTCCTCCCTCGGATTGATATTCCGAGAGGTCGATTTACAACGTACCCTCGATTTTTGAAGCGAGGTAAAACGTTTTCTCTTTCATTCGTGATCGAAAAATGCTTCTTCAAAATGGCGCCGTTGCCGGGGAGGGCTAGTTGAAGTTTTCTAGTCTAATTCACTTCAATTGTTATTTGTTTTAGTTTCATTTACTTTGCTTTCTATGCCCCCATTAGTTTAGTTAGTCTAGCTTTAGTTAGCTTACTTTAGTTCTTTCTTTTGTTTTTGAATGCAAGGTATGTGGAGTCACCAATATCCGAGGTCATGTGCGTACAAAGAGTCAACTTCAACATCCAACGAGACATCATTTTACGACTCAAAGTTTGCACCGGAGTATTCACGTTCTTATCAAAAAGCGACTCCAACATACAACCACTATCATGTTTCTCCTCCAGAACAAGCACAATATTCACAATCTTATGGAGGACCTCATTACCAAGATAACTACTACCCTCCACAACCACTATCTCCTCAACCAAACTATCAAGCTTCCTATTACCCTCATCCTCAACCGAAGTATCAAGAACGGTACCAATCAAGAGTCGAGCCGAATTATTATAATCCAAGGTCCGAGCCGAGTTATTCCCATTCAAGGCCCAAGTATCCAACATCTAGGTCTTATTCATCCGGGCCGGATCCTACATATCCTTCTACTACCCATCATTGGCACGATCCACATTATGAGTCTCCACCATCAACTTATTCTTCACGTCCCACGACATCTTCTAAAAAACCTTCCGTCCAACGTGAGTTAGATCGCATTGATGCCATGATTGCTCGCAAAGCACGAGAGTACTTTCATTATGATGAAGATTATGAACAAGATGAAGAGGACGAGAAACTATTGAGAAGGCCTATGGTGGAGACCAAGGAAGTAGATGGCGAAAATCAATGGAAGGCCGAAATGGAAGAGATGAGGAAAGAGATGCAAGAGTTGAAAGAAGATACGAGAGATACTTGTATTATTTGTGGTGATGAAGGGCATGAGTTTAGGACATGTCCCTACAATGAATTTACCAAAGGAAAGTCTATGGAAGAGGAGTTGTCGTACGAGCATGAAAATGATGAAGATATTGAACAACTCGAGGAAAAGGCAACATTTTCTCAACCCGAATCGGCTCAAGAGGTTGTAGATGATCTCCGAGCGTGTTTCAATAGAATAGATTCTCATGTGACAAATATATTTACTAGCTTGGACGAGATTAAAAGAGAGTCCTTTCAAGCTATTGAAAATGACGAGGTCTCGATCCAATCCTCCACTAAATCTCTTGCTTGGGAAGAGTATGCCATATTGTCCAATGAGAGTGACGAGGCCGAACAAGCTCCAAAGTTGTTTCCTATTCTTGATGTTTCGGATGAGTCTTTTCTCTTTTCTCCAATTCCATTTGGGACTAATATTCCGAGGTTTGAGTCCTTCGATGGGGACGAGCCACTTTTGGGTTTTGATGAGGTAAAAAAGACTCTCGGTGTTGATTTTCTTTTGGAGTGGGGCGTTGAGGTTGTAGAAAATGATTTTGTGTCTCCTATGGTTGAGATCTTCTTTGATGAAGGAATTGAGGTTGAAGAGAAAGTGATGGAGGAGCATGTTACGCTCGATATAGTGGATGAGAAAAGAACGTCTTGGGGATTCGGTAGAAGAATTTACGGCTTGGTTGACTTGGGAGTCAAAATTGAGTTTTCTTACTCACATCCTAAAACTCCCTTGTCTAATGAAGCTCATGAAGAGAAATATGACGATCTTGACCTATCTAAACCGCCTAGTCCGGGTAATCGTATTATTGACATGATTTGCGGTTTAGAGAAGACTTTCTCGGCTCTATTTGAGTTGAGAGACGAGATTGGATATGATGGCGGTAGTCCGAGTGATTATGCTTACATTGAGGATCGAGAGGCATTGACCGAGATGGTGTTCTTAAGACGATTTAGTTCGATATATTTACCGGTTGATGTGGATGACAAAGGGAGTTTTGATTTAGTGACATACTACGGTCGTGGACCTTATTTCTTCATTATGGATGATCGTGCTCCATTGTTAGAAGAGATCTATCTCCGGAAGTATAGTTCGTACTTTTTACCGACCGAGATAGAAGAGACATATTCATTACCTCGAGCCGAGAATGTGGGGGATAATTATATTTTGAGTACTACGGTTTCATATTTCCTTAATCCTAGGCTTGAGAGATTCTACTCGGAAGTTCATCATATCTTAGCCGAGATGATCTTCCTAAGAAGATTTTCGTCGATATTTTTAGAGGGCTAAAGGACTTCGAGGATCGGGTGTTGCTCGGAGCCGAAAACCGAGTGCCTCGTGGGGGCATTCCCACGGCCGTCAAGCTCATGACGTTAAATAGTGCTTTGTGAGACCCTTCTCATACATGAAGATGAAGCTCTACTCCTCCAAGTCTTCCTACATTTCCCGGATCTTACGGTGAATCCTTCTATATTGTCTCTACACCACA
This sequence comes from Euphrasia confusa, assembly GCA_954870475.1. NCBI lineage: Eukaryota > Viridiplantae > Streptophyta > Magnoliopsida > Lamiales > Orobanchaceae > Euphrasia > Euphrasia confusa. The sequence continues at coordinate 2,171,187 of OX940969.1, read as the reverse complement.
AGCGACGTCGAACACCCCGAATTAGTTTCGGGGAGAGGTATGTGATTGGCTTATCCCTCTTGATCATTAGTATGTTCTAGTTTATTTTGGGATTTTTGGGAGAGTATTTTGGTGGTGTTCTCTTTGTGATTTTTATATATTTTTTTTATTTTCTTATTCTTATTTCTTTTTCTTATTTGTGTTTTCGTTCTAGATTCGAGCTTTTTGGCGTTTTCCTACTTTGATGAAGTGTGCGAGTCCCGTAGACGTGTGTGATACATGTGGATGTGGTTAAAGTCGGAGGAGTCGTTAGCTTGGTTGTCGTTCATCTTTATCTAGTTATTGTTGGATAATGTGATTTTGCACTATTCGCTAGTTTGTAACCCTCGATATTTTGTGAGGATTGTCGAACCTTGAGCTTTCTTTGATGAATGTAATATATGTTATCTCACTTTGATTTCTCGTTTTTCATTATGGATATGCATTGATTCTCTTGTTGGGCATGTGTATACTTTTGTGCATTATGAGTAAATTGTAGCAAACTTGGTTGGTCTTGCTATGCCTTGAAAATGATGAATGTTGATCTTTAGGAAGCTCCACTAATATATATTCCACATACTTGACCGAGCCCGTCGTGGGACACCCTAGAAAACCCCTTGAGCCTACATGTATACATTTTTCTTGTTGCCGTGTGTTTCCAAGAGTGGTGTGAGCATAAATGGGGTCATTCGGTGATGAAGGTTCTTTTTGTTAAAAAGGGGTCATTCTTTAGGATTGTGCATAAAAGAGACATTGTAAACTTGAGTATGTTGTTAGTAATCCTTGGAAAAAGCCAACCCTCTAATAAAAAGAATGAATGATGATTTATGATGTATAGTGTATGATGTTGTTGCACAAAAGAAATAAAAATGTAAAAAAAAAAAAGTGCAAGAAAAGAGCCTAAAAAAAAGAGCAAAATGCTTGGCCATCGAAAAAAAAAAAGATGAATCGATTAAAAAAGGCGAGGGTTTTTCTTGAAATATATGAATTGATTTGTAAACTCGGTTTACTTATGTTCCTTGCACATAGATGGAGAAATAAGGGCGTGGTGATTGTGAGATACATTCGGTGTAGGAGGGGACGAGGGAGTAGTGAGTGTCTTACATTTGATTCATTATATCTTACCTTACCCTTACCCTACCATTGAGATCACATTTTGATTCAAAGGAAAGTGGGATTGATTGAGCATAATCGTTTTTGAGCTTGTGATGTGCGAAATGTATACATGATGCGTGCTATCCATTCTACTCCTCGAGCTTTATTGACTAAATGCAAGTTACTTGTTCTATCTCTTGCATATTGAGAGTGAATTGACCTTTGATTCGATTTCGAGAGGAAAGAAACGAGTGAACCGTGCGTTGAGTGATTAGAATAGTGTGTCTCATGTTATTTTAACAATGCTTGATTGAGTTGAACATGGGATTGGTTTGAAACGTGCTTCTCCGGCTAGTTAGTGTATCACGTTGGAACACTATGCTCGGGACGAGCATTGCTTTGTCGTTGTAGTAGTTTGAAATGCCGATATTTTGCTCGTTTTTATTATTGTTTTCGGGGTGGTTTTAGGTATATTTTAGGTATATATGTGTATGATTATCGAGGGTTTGCTTATTATTGACGTGACGGAGCTTATGTGTGGTATAGTCGAGTTTTTGTGTGAATTGTAGGTAAAAAACGACCAAAACGAGGTGTCGACACGAACCTGGAAATTGCGGTGACTTTGACGCAAAAACTGCTATCGCTAGCTCGTAACTACAGGTTGTGACATACATGGACGCGAAGATCTTGAAGTCGTGAATCCGTAGAATTTCGAATCTCGACAATCGGAGTTCGGACGACGAAGATATGACAATAATCGAGAGGTTGCGCACAGGAAAGGGAAGCGCGCGGATCGGGGTGCGGATCGATGATATGCGCACTAGGGCGCGCGGATAGGCATAAGAGGAGAGGAGCTAATGAGTTGAGGCAGGGGATCGCGCGGATTGCCAACGCGCGGATCAAGCAATATGCGCACTAGACGCGCATATCAAATGGCGCATATCAAAGGGCGCGGATCAAAGGAAAAGAGCGCGGATTGGCTCATATGCGCCAAAGAAGAAGTTGACCCGGACTGAAATTGGTTGACCGGCGTTGACCGAGCATTGACTTTCGTTGACCGAGCTTAAAGAGCATTGACCGAGGGGTAAAAGGGTCATTTCCGGTCTATTTTTGGTGGGAAAAAGAAGAGAAACGGTTTTTTTTCTCTCTTAGCTATAAATAAGAGAAGAAACACTCTTCCCACACAACTTTGCATACTCCAAAACACTTAGAGAATTTAGAGAGAGAGAATAGTATAAATCGAGATTGAAGATCATTTTCCCTACGAATCGAGCTTCCATTGACGACGGATTCGAGCTTGGATTACTACGGAGACGAGAGATTCATCCTCTACATCGATCGGCTACTTCTTTCTCTTCTCTTTTCCTCTTTTGCTTTGTAGTTTTTCTTCATTTCTACTATTAATTTCATGCTTGGATTTGTATGAGACTTGAGATTTTGCTTGAGATTTATGTTGATCATGTTTTCCTTCATTGATTCCTTGTTTTTGATGTGTGATTCCATGGCTATTGTTGGCTAGATTCTCATTAGGAGATGAAGTGAAAGTCATGCCTACAAGGTGTTTGATGAAATGCTAGAGAGAGCTTAAATTGCCCTAATTGATTTATTTTCGAACCACGATTTAGTATAATCTTTGGTGAACGGGATTAAACTAATTCGGGGATTAAACCGATTGCTATCACCGGGAACGGGGGCTTTCTTCCTAAGGTTCGATTATAAGCAATTAGGATTCAAAACTTAAGGAACGGAATTGGTCATCTAGTGAATTCACCACCATCAAGGGGTGCTTTACTAGGGAATTAAATCGATTAGCGTACGGTGATCGTTGCTTTTCTTTCCGGTCCAATTCTCGAACTTAAATACAAGGTTGTATGATTTAGAAGAGGATTACAACCGGATTACTCTCTTGTGTTTCATAATTCACTTTGTAGGAAGACTATTACTTTATCTCCGATTTTCTCTATTTGATACTCGTTTAATTCTATTTGCTTGTCTACTTGATATCTCTTGTTATTTGACATAAATTGAAATGGAATTTTCTACGAAAACCTCTCACTCTAGTCCTCCCTCGGATTGATATTCCGAGAGGTCGATTTACAACGTACCCTCGATTTTTGAAGCGAGGTAAAACGTTTTCTCTTTCATTCGTGATCGAAAAATGCTTCTTCAAAATGGCGCCGTTGCCGGGGAGGGCTAGTTGAAGTTTTCTAGTCTAATTCACTTCAATTGTTATTTGTTTTAGTTTCATTTACTTTGCTTTCTATGCCCCCATTAGTTTAGTTAGTCTAGCTTTAGTTAGCTTACTTTAGTTCTTTCTTTTGTTTTTGAATGCAAGGTATGTGGAGTCACCAATATCCGAGGTCATGTGCGTACAAAGAGTCAACTTCAACATCCAACGAGACATCATTTTACGACTCAAAGTTTGCACCGAAGTATTCACGTTCTTATCAAAAAGCGACTCCAACATACAACCACTATCATGTTTCTCCTACAGAACAAGCACAATATTCACAATCTTATGGAGGACCTCATTACCAAGATAACTACTACCCTCCACAACCACTATCTCCTCAACCAAACTATCAAGCTTCCTATTACCCTCATCCTCAACCGAAGTATCAAGAACGGTACCAATCAAGAGTCGAGCCGAATTATTATAATCCAAGGTCCGAGCCGAGTTATTCCCATTCAAGGCCCAAGTATCCAACATCTAGGTCTTATTCATCCGGGCCGGATCCTACATATCCTTCTACTACCCATCATTGGCACGATCCACATTATGAGTCTCCACCATCAACTTATTCTTCACGTCCCACGACATCTTCTAAAAAACCTTCCGTCCAACGTGAGTTAGATCGCATTGATGCCATGATTGCTCGCAAAGCACGAGAGTACTTTCATTATGATGAAGATTATGAACAAGATGAAGAGGACGAGAAACTATTGAGAAGGCCTATGGTGGAGACCAAGGAAGTAGATGGCGAAAATCAATGGAAGGCCGAAATGGAAGAGATGAGGAAAGAGATGCAAGAGTTGAAAGAAGATACGAGAGATACTTGTATTATTTGTGGTGATGAAGGGCATGAGTTTAGGACATGTCCCTACAATGAATTTACCAAAGGAAAGTCTATGGAAGAGGAGTTGTCGTACGAGCATGAAAATGATGAAGATATTGAACAACTTCGAGGAAGAGGCAACATTTTCTCAACCCGAATCGGCTCAAGAGGTTGTAGATGATCTCCGAGCGTGTTTCAATAGAATAGATTCTCATGTGACAAATATATTTACTAGCTTGGACGAGATTAAAAGAGAGTCCTTTCAAGCTATTGAAAATGACGAGGTCTCGATCCAATCCTCCACTAAATCTCTTGCTTGGGAAGAGTATGCCATATTGTCCAATGAGAGTGACGAGGCCGAACAAGCTCCAAAGTTGTTTCCTATTCTTGATGTTTCGGATGAGTCTTTTCTCTTTTCTCCAATTCCATTTGGGACTAATATTCCGAGGTTTGAGTCCTTCGATGGGGACGAGCCACTTTTGGGTTTTGATGAGGTAAAAAAGACTCTCGGTGTTGATTTTCTTTTGGAGTGGGGCGTTGAGGTTGTAGAAAATGATTTTGTGTCTCCTATGGTTGAGATCTTCTTTGATGAAGGAATTGAGGTTGAAGAGAAAGTGATGGAGGAGCATGTTACGCTCGATATAGTGGATGAGAAAAGAACGTCTTGGGGATTCGGTAGAAGAATTTACGGCTTGGTTGACTTGGGAGTCAAAATTGAGTTTTCTTACTCACATCCTAAAACTCCCTTGTCTAATGAAGCTCATGAAGAGAAATATGACGATCTTGACCTATCTAAACCGCCTAGTCCGGGTAATCGTATTATTGACATGATTTGCGGTTTAGAGAAGACTTTCTCGGCTCTATTTGAGTTGAGAGACGAGATTGGATATGATGGCGGTAGTCCGAGTGATTATGCTTACATTGAGGATCGAGAGGCATTGACCGAGATGGTGTTCTTAAGACGATTTAGTTCGATATATTTACCGGTTGATGTGGATGACAAAGGGAGTTTTGATTTAGTGACATACTACGGTCGTGGACCTTATTTCTTCATTATGGATGATCGTGCTCCATTGTTAGAAGAGATCTATCTCCGGAAGTATAGTTCGTACTTTTTACCGACCGAGATAGAAGAGACATATTCATTACCTCGAGCCGAGAATGTGGGGGATAATTATATTTTGAGTACTACGGTTTCATATTTCCTTAATCCTAGGCTTGAGAGATTCTACTCGGAAGTTCATCATATCTTAGCCGAGATGATCTTCCTAAGAAGATTTTCGTCGATATTTTTAGAGGGCTAAAGGACTTCGAGGATCGGGTGTTGCTCGGAGCCGAAAACCGAGTGCCTCGTGGGGGCATTCCCACGGCCGTCAAGCTCATGACGTTAAATAGTGCTTTGTGAGACCCTTCTCATACATGAAGATGAAGCTCTACTCCTCCAAGTCTTCCTACATTTCCCGGATCTTACGGTGAATCCTTCTATATTGTCTCTACACCACAAGCGACGTCGAACACCCCGAATTAGTTTCGGGGAGAGGTATGTGATTGGCTTATCCCTCTTGATCATTAGTATGTTCTAGTTTATTTTGGGATTTTTGGGAGAGTATTTTGGTGGTGTTCTCTTTGTGATTTTTATATATTTTTTTTATTTTCTTATTCTTATTTCTTTTTCTTATTTGTGTTTTCGTTCTAGATTCGAGCTTTTTGGCGTTTTCCTACTTTGATGAAGTGTGCGAGTCCCGTAGACGTGTGTGATACATGTGGATGTGGTTAAAGTCGGAGGAGTCGTTAGCTTGGTTGTCGTTCATCTTTATCTAGTTATTGTTGGATAATGTGATTTTGCACTATTCGCTAGTTTGTAACCCTCGATATTTTGTGAGGATTGTCGAACCTTGAGCTTTCTTTGATGAATGTAATATATGTTATCTCACTTTGATTTCTCGTTTTTCATTATGGATATGCATTGATTCTCTTGTTGGGCATGTGTATACTTTTGTGCATTATGAGTAAATTGTAGCAAACTTGGTTGGTCTTGCTATGCCTTGAAAATGATGAATGTTGATCTTTAGGAAGCTCCACTAATATATATTCCACATACTTGACCGAGCCCGTCGTGGGACACCCTAGAAAACCCCTTGAGCCTACATGTATACATTTTTCTTGTTGCCGTGTGTTTCCAAGAGTGGTGTGAGCATAAATGGGGTCATTCGGTGATGAAGGTTCTTTTTGTTAAAAAGGGGTCATTCTTTAGGATTGTGCATAAAAGAGACATTGTAAACTTGAGTATGTTGTTAGTAATCCTTGGAAAAAGCCAACCCTCTAATAAAAAGAATGAATGATGATTTATGATGTATAGTGTATGATGTTGTTGCACAAAAGAAATAAAAATGTAAAAAAAAAAAAGTGCAAGAAAAGAGCCTAAAAAAAAGAGCAAAATGCTTGGCCATCGAAAAAAAAAAAGATGAATCGATTAAAAAAGGCGAGGGTTTTTCTTGAAATATATGAATTGATTTGTAAACTCGGTTTACTTATGTTCCTTGCACATAGATGGAGAAATAAGGGCGTGGTGATTGTGAGATACATTCGGTGTAGGAGGGGACGAGGGAGTAGTGAGTGTCTTACATTTGATTCATTATATCTTACCTTACCCTTACCCTACCATTGAGATCACATTTTGATTCAAAGGAAAGTGGGATTGATTGAGCATAATCGTTTTTGAGCTTGTGATGTGCGAAATGTATACATGATGCGTGCTATCCATTCTACTCCTCGAGCTTTATTGACTAAATGCAAGTTACTTGTTCTATCTCTTGCATATTGAGAGTGAATTGACCTTTGATTCGATTTCGAGAGGAAAGAAACGAGTGAACCGTGCGTTGAGTGATTAGAATAGTGTGTCTCATGTTATTTTAACAATGCTTGATTGAGTTGAACATGGGATTGGTTTGAAACGTGCTTCTCCGGCTAGTTAGTGTATCACGTTGGAACACTATGCTCGGGACGAGCATTGCTTTGTCGTTGTAGTAGTTTGAAATGCCGATATTTTGCTCGTTTTTATTATTGTTTTCGGGGTGGTTTTAGGTATATTTTAGGTATATATGTGTATGATTATCGAGGGTTTGCTTATTATTGACGTGACGGAGCTTATGTGTGGTATAGTCGAGTTTTTGTGTGAATTGTAGGTAAAAAACGACCAAAACGAGGTGTCGACACGAACCTGGAAATTGCGGTGACTTTGACGCAAAAACTGCTATCGCTAGCTCGTAACTACAGGTTGTGACATACATGGACGCGAAGATCTTGAAGTCGTGAATCCGTAGAATTTCGAATCTCGACAATCGGAGTTCGGACGACGAAGATATGACAATAATCGAGAGGTTGCGCACAGGAAAGGGAAGCGCGCGGATCGGGGTGCGGATCGATGATATGCGCACTAGGGCGCGCGGATAGGCATAAGAGGAGAGGAGCTAATGAGTTGAGGCAGGGGATCGCGCGGATTGCCAACGCGCGGATCAAGCAATATGCGCACTAGACGCGCATATCAAATGGCGCATATCAAAGGGCGCGGATCAAAGGAAAAGAGCGCGGATTGGCTCATATGCGCCAAAGAAGAAGTTGACCCGGACTGAAATTGGTTGACCGGCGTTGACCGAGCATTGACTTTCGTTGACCGAGCTTAAAGAGCATTGACCGAGGGGTAAAAGGGTCATTTCCGGTCTATTTTTGGTGGGAAAAAGAAGAGAAACGGTTTTTTTTCTCTCTTAGCTATAAATAAGAGAAGAAACACTCTTCCCACACAACTTTGCATACTCCAAAACACTTAGAGAATTTAGAGAGAGAGAATAGTATAAATCGAGATTGAAGATCATTTTCCCTACGAATCGAGCTTCCATTGACGACGGATTCGAGCTTGGATTACTACGGAGACGAGAGATTCATCCTCTACATCGATCGGCTACTTCTTTCTCTTCTCTTTTCCTCTTTTGCTTTGTAGTTTTTCTTCATTTCTACTATTAATTTCATGCTTGGATTTGTATGAGACTTGAGATTTTGCTTGAGATTTATGTTGATCATGTTTTCCTTCATTGATTCCTTGTTTTTGATGTGTGATTCCATGGCTATTGTTGGCTAGATTCTCATTAGGAGATGAAGTGAAAGTCATGCCTACAAGGTGTTTGATGAAATGCTAGAGAGAGCTTAAATTGCCCTAATTGATTTATTTTCGAACCACGATTTAGTATAATCTTTGGTGAACGGGATTAAACTAATTCGGGGATTAAACCGATTGCTATCACCGGGAACGGGGGCTTTCTTCCTAAGGTTCGATTATAAGCAATTAGGATTCAAAACTTAAGGAACGGAATTGGTCATCTAGTGAATTCACCACCATCAAGGGGTGCTTTACTAGGGAATTAAATCGATTAGCGTACGGTGATCGTTGCTTTTCTTTCCGGTCCAATTCTCGAACTTAAATACAAGGTTGTATGATTTAGAAGAGGATTACAACCGGATTACTCTCTTGTGTTTCATAATTCACTTTGTAGGAAGACTATTACTTTATCTCCGATTTTCTCTATTTGATACTCGTTTAATTCTATTTGCTTGTCTACTTGATATCTCTTGTTATTTGACATAAATTGAAATGGAATTTTCTACGAAAACCTCTCACTCTAGTCCTCCCTCGGATTGATATTCCGAGAGGTCGATTTACAACGTACCCTCGATTTTTGAAGCGAGGTAAAACGTTTTCTCTTTCATTCGTGATCAAAAAATGCTTCTTCAATGCCACGTGGACCAATAGGAAAGCAATAATAATGTTGTGTTCACACTATAAATTATAAATAAAAAAATTATAAATTATAATTAATAATATTATTAATCATATTTAAATTATTATATATAAATTTTAAATAGTAATTAAATATTATATATTTTTGGTAATAATAATTAATTATTATCTTAAATATATATATATATATATATATATATATATATATTTATTTATTTTCTCAAAATTCTTTTTTATTCCATTAATATTAATTTAATTTTAATTCATCATATCTCATAAAAATCAATCTCTTTCGGTTCTTTAATCCATTTTGAGTTAAAAAAAATTAATCAAACTTTTTAAGTATATTATTTTCTCTTGATATAATCTGGTTTCGTATGTCCTTTTTTTATTTTTTTGAACATTGAATCGGGTTATTAATTATGTTCGACTAGATTTTTTTTTAGTTTATCCCTGATTCCATTATGTTAAATTTGTTTTGCAGGTTAAGATACATTATATTAATATAATTGCATTTCTACCATCTCATCTCATGTTCACCAAGTAAATTCAATTTTTTTTATATTTCTATTTATTTTCCAACATTATAATTTTTTATTTTCCATTTATTTGGATTTCCCCAGCAGTTTTAGGTATTTGTTGGATGGGTTTGACACTCGAGAAATGTAGAGAAAAGAAACTCCTCTTCCACCAGATCAATGCAGAGAAGAGAAACTCCTCTTCCACCATATTAGAGGCTTCTCGATCGGGTAGGATGAGACAAGAAACTCATCTTCCACCAGATCAAAGGCTCCTTGATCGGGTAGGATGTAAGATCAATGCAGAGAAGAGAAACTCCTCTTCCACCAGATCAGAGGCTTCTCGATCGGGTAGGATGAGACGAGAAACTCCTCTTCCACCAGATCAGAGACTATTCGATCGGATAGGATTTAGAGAAGAGAAACTCCTCTTCCACCAGATCAGAGGCTTCTCGATCGGGTAGAATGAGACGAGAAACTCCTCTTCCACCAGATCAGAGACTATTCGATCGGGTAGGATGTAAATCGAGGGATGCGCCCGAGTAGCAAACACATGTGGGAGAGAGTCAATATTTCTCATCCAAGAACTAACTTCATAATATTTTAATGAAAATTAGTCATAGTTAATAGGTCTCATCCAAGGACTAACTTCATAATATTTCAATGAAAATTTGTCATATCCGAGATTCGAACTGTTCGTCGGACAATTACACCAACATCACCACATACCTTACCACTCGGCTATGCCCCAAGAAGCTTACATACTCTAAATTACATCAAACATGCGTAGTCTTTGAAAATAATAAAATTTTCATAATTGAGATAACGGTTAATAATGAGATTAATACAAATTTACAAATTTAAGTGAGACTTCGATTATTAAATAAAACAATTTGTTAATCCATTAATAAATTTTTGGCTGAAATAGTTAGAAATTAAATATAATTTTAGATTATTTCAAACTAATAAATCACGTGCATCGCACGGGCAGTGATACTAGTTACAATTTAATTCATATAAATATATATTGAAAATTGGGAAATATAAAAGGAAAAGACTAAAATAATATTTATTAAATATTATATATATATATATATATATATATATATATATTTTAAATCGAACTATTCGTATAATATTCGAATCGAATAATATATTATTCATTTTCGTATTCATATTTATTCGAATATAAAAAAATATATTTATATTCGTATTCGTTTTTTCGAATGCGAATCATCAAAAGTCGAATTGAATCATGAATCGGATAAAAAATATTCAATTCGTTTACATCCTTAACAGGAACCTATGTACCAACAAGAATTTCAGCACCGGCAGCTGCAAGGGATTTTGCTACTTCCCATCCATACCCATTATCACCAGCTACACCAGCAATAAATGCCCTTTTCCCTGCACATAATGAGAAAAAAAAAACAGGCCAACACACGAGATTTAATCATCTTACCAAGGATCCGAGTTCAATTCCGACCTCTCAGATCAACAGGCAGTCCAGGCAGAGGCTGTTTATCATCACTTGCACCCGACATTGCTTTAACGCAACGCTTTACGGGCCCTTTCGACAGGTTGCATTCGTAGATTCTGGAAAAGGATTTCGTAGAAGAATGTAGGGAAGACGAGTTCCTGAGCTTCGTCCAGGGCGTGCTTTTGGTTTCCCCGCCGAAACATGCAATGCTTGGCCTAGAGATTCTACGAGAAGAGAAGCGGATAAGAGAGGCTTAGGTGGTAAGATAATGCTGCATTCGGTTCACGGGATTTAGTGAAGAAAATATGGATAATTTGAAGCAGAATACACATGAAATGAGAAGAAACCAATTAAAAGGTTACATCTTTAACCTGATTGTTGATATAAATAACCAATTTTCACTTTCTAAACCCAAAATTTAAATTTCTCTCTTGAAAAAGGGAAAAAAAAATCACCCACATGAGATTTTATGATAAAAAATGTAAAATACTAAATACAGTATATAACAATTACATTGAATCAGTCAATAAATAAATAACAACAAAAACTCATCAACCCAGATATCAAGAAAAATCGACATACCACGAAAAATATTTACAACAAAAATAAATTAAAATCCTGAAAATGGAAACATGTAGAAGAAAATTCCCAGGGAGTAATCGGAGCTACGCCGCACTGGCACAGTTCATATGAGAAACGGGATGAAAGTGTGAAAGAGGGGAGAGAGGAGAGAGAGAGTGAAACGTGTATTCTGTGAATTGGCAAATTGAATTAATAAGAAAACCAATTACAATATTCGTTCTTATACATCAAATATGTAAAGACTAAAATGCCCTCAAGACTTATTCAAAATAAACAGGAAACGCGCCAATATTCCAGAACATGATGAACCTTTGAAACTTCAACTTCAGTGTATTGTCTTCAACACTCCTCCTCAAGTTAAGAGTGTATTACTCACTCCTAACTTGCACACCAGCTGATGGAATTGTTCAGCTCCCAAGGCCTTTGTCAAGATATCTGCCACCTGCAATTGTGTGGGAACATACAGCATATGAACCACACCATCTAGCACCTTTTCCCTCACAAAGTGGCAATCGATTTCAACATGTTTTGTCCTGTCATGCAATACAGGATTTGCAGCCATGGCTAAAGCAGCCTTGCTGTCACTGAACAAATTGAACACTGAATTTTGGACACCCAAATCCTTCAGCACCTGTTGTAGCCACATTAATTCACATATAGTTAGAGCCATTGCTCTATACTCAGATTCTGCTGAACTCCTGGAAACCACTGATTGCTTCTTTGACCTCCAACTTATGAGAGAATCACCCAAGAACACAGCATATCCAGTCACAGACCTCCTAGTGTCAATGCATGCTCCCCAATCAGCATCACAGAAACCATTAAGTTTCATCTCACTGCTGCCAGGATACACAAGGTGATGATTTGTTGTCCCCTTCAAGTACCTCAGAACCCTGTGTGCTGCACCTAAGTGAGATTGAGCTGGCTTGTCCATAAATTGACTCAACACATGTATGGCATATGTGATATCAGGTCTGGTAATTGTTAAATACAACAACTTACCAACCAGCCTTCTGTAAACAGTGGGATCAGGCAGATAATTCAGGTCATCTCTACTGAATTTAGCCTTAGTATCCATTGGAAAAGCTGTAGAATTACAGTTATCATATCCATATTCCTTTAACAACTCCAAGACATATCTTTTCTGACATAGAGTAATTTCATTTCCTGTTCTGCTCACTTCAAGTCCAAGAGGACCAAGACAGTACTTCAACTTTCCCAAATCTTTAATGAGAAACTTATCATTCAGGAAGGCTTTAATATCATTGATCTGTTGTTGATCATTGCTAGCAATGATGAGGTCATCAACATAGATCAACAAAATAAGGCTAGAAGAAGGTGTATGGAGTGTAAACAGTGAATGATCAACTTTAGATTGCTGGAAACCATACTCAACCAAGGCACCAGTTAATTTGCAAAACCATTGCCTACTTGCTTGTTTGAGACCATACAAACTCTTTAGCAATTTGCAAACTTTGTGACTCTCCTCCTGTTTTGCAAAACCTGGTGGTAAGACCATATAAACTTCTTCTTCTAACTCTCCATGGAGAAAGGCATTATTGACATCACATTGTTCCAGGAACCATCCTTTAACTGCAGCCACAGCTAGTAAAGTCCTAATGGTACTCATTTTCACCACAGGAGCAAATGTCTCCTCATAGTCTAACCCTTCTCTTTGACTATAACCTTTGGCAACCAACCTTGCCTTAAACCTCTCCAGGCTCCCATCTGATTTGTATTTGACCTTGTATACCCACTTACATCCAATTGGAATTTTGTGAGGTGGGAGGTCAGTCACCACCCAAGTTTTATTTGCTTCTAAAGCAGCTATCTCTCTTGCCATAGCCTCCAGCCAATGTGGATGAAGAGCTGCCTCTGCATAATTCTGTGGCTCAATAAATTCTGCATTGGAACTCATAACAGAGTGACAATGATAATCAGTCAGGTAAGAAGGTGGTTTTCTGACTCTTCTGGAACCTTGTTCTGATGGAATAGGAACTGAAAGTTCTTGTGATGGATCAGAGGGCAAAACATCAACTGGAGGAACATCATCATCTTCAAATACAAAATTCTGAGAAGATACAAGACCCTCAGTGGCTGAGAGATCATCAGAATCATTTGAGGATTTCAAGAATGGAAAAACACTTTCAATGAAGTGTACATCTCTGGAAATGGTAATGCTATGACTCTGAAGATTATATACATAATAACCTTTAGACTGTGGGGGATATCCCAAGAACACACACTTAGAAGCTCTTGCTGCAAATTTAGGTTTGTGAGGCACTGGATCTGTCACATAGCATAAGCAACCAAATACCTTAAGTGGTGTATAAGAGGGATCAGTTTTATGCAACAAATTATATGGTGTGTGATTCTGCAAAGAAGGAACTGGTATCCTATTCAGAAGAAATGCAGCTGTTTGAACACAATAACCCCAAAGGTTTAATGGCACACCTGACTGAAACCTTAAAGCCCTTGCCATATTTAAGAGAGTCTGATGTCTTCTTTCCACCACTCCATTCTGTTGGGGTGTGTAAGGACAGCTTTTCTGATGAAGAATCCCATGAGACGCATACAATTCAGGTGCTATGAATTCAGTACCATTATCAGTCCTCATAACCTTGATCTTGTAACCAAACTGAGTAGCAACAAAATTAATAAAGTTGATTAACTGCAATTTGGTATCTGACTTATGCTTCAACAAAACACACACTATAAATGACAATCAATCCGAGAAATCGAGCCCACATTCATCCAAACTTTTTTTTTTCTTTTACTGTAAATGCTTAAAATGCTTGTTAAGAAAGTGCAAGCTTTTGCTAAGAATCAAGAAAACTTGTACTAAGAAATATGAGGGCGTCTATGAAAACTATGTTTGAGAAAGCTTTGAAAGTGGCGCTGGGACTCTGTGAGTGAGCGAGATCTCGATGACTTCACCCTAATATGTTGGACTAATAATTTGCACAAGAAAACTACTATTCTCGACCCCTCCTTTATAATCGACTTAATTTATTACTTCAGCTTCATAGAAATTTCTAATTTGTACCCATTTATGTCAAGGTTAATTTTTTTATTCGTATATAATTCGACGATCTTGATAAGAAATTTCTAATTCGTACCCGTTTAAGATTTTAAATTTTGATTCGTATGTGATCCGACGATCTTGATTTAAATCCGTATTTGACGGATCGATAGGTATCCAACGATTTTTCCGTCCGTTTTTTAATTTGTATTCTAATGAAAATCCGTCCGTTTTTTCATTTGTATTCTAATGAACTCAATTGTATAGATACTTAGAAATCATTCATTATTTTAATTATTTTATGTTTTATTTTTTGTAATTTTACTTTGAAATGAGCTGAATTAATTTTTTGAATTATTATTATAAGAAAACTATTTTAATTTTGATATATAAAAATTGTATTCAATACACATACAATGTGAATCTTTTTTATTTGATTTCTTATTCTAAATTCTTGAATCCATATGAATTCAAATTGCGAATGCAAACAAAATAAAATTGATTATGTATTGTGCCGATAAAAATCATTAACATTTTTACATAAATCTCATCAACATATTTAAAAACATTAACATAAAGCTCTTTCATCCTTGTCAACATTAACAGTGTGAAAATAATGCGTTTCTAATTCTGAAAAGTACAAAAAAAATTAACATTGGGCCTAGCACTT
The DNA here is from genome assembly GCA_954870475.1 of Euphrasia confusa. Lineage (NCBI taxonomy): Eukaryota > Viridiplantae > Streptophyta > Magnoliopsida > Lamiales > Orobanchaceae > Euphrasia > Euphrasia confusa. Next base: position 2,155,954 of record OX940969.1, on the reverse strand, counting down.
TCATGACCCGGCTGCTACCAATGGGCCAACACATAAAGTCCAACAGGACCAACACCAATAAAATACAAAAACCCTAATTCCCCGAACAACTCAGCCGCAATTAAGGGTGTAAATGGTACGAATAATTTTCGCTCCGAATCCGCATCCGTAACCGTTTTTAAGGATATGGTATGCGATTCTATGAATCCGACGGATACGGATGAAGATACGAATATTTGCTGTGCGGATATCCGACGGATATGGTAGCGGATATGGTATTGCTATTATCCGACGGATGCGAATTATCCGAAATTTTACGAGGATTATCCGATCTTTTTAATACGGATTAAGAAAAGTGAATTTTTGTGTGTTTTATAATATATAGTGGGTGTATAATAGGTATTGATGTGTAAGTAATAAAGTAGTTACTTGAAAAAGTAGTGGTATAAGTGTAAATAAATGTGTATTGAGAGGATAAAGCTATGAAAAGACATCTTATTTATGGAATGTGCACTATTTTAAGGATTAGACTAAAAAAGAAAGTATGTCTTGTTTTAAGGGATAGAAGAAGTATGTTAATATTACAATTATGTTTTTTTTCCTTTATTAACAATATATCGATATTCTAATTTTGTTTTTTTTTCCTTTATTAAATATATATTGATATTCTAATTATGTTTTATTGTTTAACTGATTTTATTATTAAATGTCATAATTGCTATTAATTCATTTACCATATGTATCGTTCAAAATCGAATCTCCTTAATAGACTCCTTAAAATTCGATAATATAAATATTTCCATTTTTAATGGATAAAGCTTTATTTAAAATTCTTCTTTCTTTTTCATTTTAATTTTCATTTACAAACAATTCGTTACATTCTCTGTAAATACGTTTTGTCTTGAATTTGTTTTGAATTAATTTATGATTAAATCTTTTGTCTTGAATTTGTTTGTATTTTTTACAGAACTACGAAGTAAGTATTTTAAATTATTAAGCTTTTTTTTCTAATTATATTATTAGTTTTTGAATTTTATTTAACAACATTTTAATTTAATTTTTTTTTATTTAATCATTTTAATTCAATTCCTACTAAATTTAATTTTTGACGTAGTGATAATTTATTTGAAATTATGTAATCATTGGATAAATTGTTTGAATTTTTTTTACCGATCAATGAGTTGAGTATTTTCTTTGATGAAGCATTTTTTTGGCTATTATCTTATTAGAAATTGATTTATCTTAACAAAATTTGAATTTATTTTTGTATTTTTTGCAGATTGAATTGTAAGTATTTCTATTTATATCACATTTTTTCTTTATTTAATCTTTCTAATTTGTTCTTCATACATCTTTATTTATTGTGTATTTTTATTTTTTTAAACAATACTTCATTTATTTATTGTTTTTTTTATCTAATTATTTATCTCTTTATTTACAGATTCAAATTAATAAAAGATGAAAATACAATATAATGTAAGTGAATTATAATTTAAATATTTCATTGTATATTCATTGTATATTAAGTGAATTCAAATTTTTTCAAATTTTTTCAAGAATACTGCGATTATTTTTTTACTAAGTTTTTCTTTATACTTAATTATTTATAGTCTCAATTTTTATTTCTTTAACCTGTTTTTCATTTTTTTTTTCTAATTAGTTCTTCTTTGTTTACAGATTCCAATTAATAAAAGATGAAAATGCAATGTAAGTGAATTATAATTTAAATATTTTATTGTATTAATTAGTTCTTCTTTGTTTACAGATTCCAATTAATAAAAGATGAAAATGCAATGTAAGTGAATTATAATTTAAATATTTTATTGTATTATATATTAATTTTATATTAAGTGAATACAAATTAATTCAATTTTTTTCTCAAGAAATACAATGGAATAAAAGATGAAACTGCAATGTAAGTGAATTATAATTTAAATATTTCATTGTACTATATATTAATTTTATATTAAGTGAATACAAATTAATTCAATTTTTTTCTCAGAAATACAATGGGTAATATTTTACTAAAGTTTTCTTTATAGTTTTTTTCGTTAACCCGTTTTTCATTCATTTTTTTTATCTAATAAAAACTTTCTTTGTCTATATTGTACATGATTTTTTGAATACTTAATTAATACTTATTATGTCAATTTTTTCAAGGGTTTATGATTCATTTTTGTTATAAATAATGTTTACTTTGAATTATTCTTAAATATTCATGTTTTTCGATCCGTTTATTTTTGTTATAAAATATGTATACTTATAAATTGAGTGTGTATTTAATATAATAATAGTATTAAATCTAGTGTTAACATATACATGGTATACTCCACTCAGTGTGGAGCATAGATTAAACCATCAAAGTTGAAACATTTTAAATTTCTTTTTAAAATATATCTAAAACATTAAGTTTTTTTTAATATATTAGTGACTTAAGTGTGGAGCATAGATTAAACCATTAAAGTTGAAACATTTCAAATTTCTTTTTAAAATATATCTAAAAGATTGGCCCGCAATATTTCTTTTCAAAATATATCCATGAGGACCATGACTTAATGGGATAGCATAGATTGGCCCGCAATATTTTCTAGCATCATAATCAATGGGTGGTCAACTTAAGGCGTAGCCATGGATATGTTTACCAGGTATATGTTACTGGCCATTCTTCTTTTTTTTCGTTTTTTTTTTTCGTTTCTTTTAATGTTTCCCTTTAAAGTTTAATCAAACCAAAGATTTCAAAAGAAAAAAAAACTTTTTTTTAGTCTGTCCAAAAAAAGAGTCCAAAAATAGAGGGCACCGCACATTTACTTCTTTTTCCAATTTCATAATAGATAGGTGTCTTCTTGATATTCGCCATATGTATTTTCATTAAATGTTTCCAGCATGTTTTATTAAATGTTTATGGCTTAATTTCAGTTCATGAATGCACAAGAGAGGTGCTGGTATCTTACTCGGATGTTCCCGGCCCTTTTCGACTTTTGCTACTCCGAATTGGTAGCCTCACCCCACTTCGTATCCATTTTGACGATGATTTGGTAGGTTTTTCTTTTCGAATGTTTGTTTAATGATCATGTTTTTATTATTATTTCTCATAGTTTTGTCTTTTCTCAGATTGCAGATTGGAAGAATGGAATTGGAAGAATAGAAGAAGACACTAATTTTGAGTATTAAAAGCAGATTGGAAGAATGGAATTAGAAGAATAGAAGAAGACACTAATTTTGAGTATTAAAAATTGTCTAGTAGTAACATTTACTACATTTTTATTTGATGCCTCTAGTAGTAACATAGTATAATTAATTCATTTCATTTTGTGGGCATGTTTGTTATTGAAAATAAATTACTTAACACGAGTATCATGAAATAATTAATTTAAGGATTTATTATTATATAATGATGCTCCACATGTTTCAAAATAATTAATTTAAGAGTTTTTTTATTTTTTCATAATTCTACACATGTTTATTAATTAATTTTTATTTCACTTTTGTGGTTTTTTGTTTCCGTAATTAATTAATCATCAAAAAAAGATGATGCTCCACATATTTAGCTCCACATATTTCAGTGATTAATTAATCTTCATTTTACTTGTTTTTTTTTCATACTTCACATATTAAATATAATTATGAAAGAAGTACACTTTTAAAGAGAAATTATAATTTTATTGATTAAATTTTAATTGATAAATTAAGAGTACTAATAACTAATCAACATTGATATTCTTTTTTTTCTAAATCTTGAATTGATTATTTAAAAAAGTAATATTTTTTAACAAATAGTTAATTATCTTATTTTTTTTAATAAGACATATCAATATTTCAACAATATCTCAATTAAATTTCAATTATTTTTAAACAAGTTATAATTAATTATCTTAATATATAAAAATCAAAATATAAAAATAGTTTTTTAAAAAAAGTTGAGGGGGTGCGATCGCACCCCTTCGGGACCAAGTGTCTACGTCACTGTATATATATATATATTTATTGTTGAAAATATAAAAAAAAAATTGTTTCATACATTTATTGACAATTTTTTTTTAAAAGAACAAAGTAATTATTATTGAAATATATTTTCTTGTTTTTATTGAAATAAAATGTATTTTATTTTTAAGTTTAAAATACAAATATACCCTAAAATTTTTATTTATTTTTTTCTATTTTATTTATAGCTATTTTTATTTTTTTACTTAAAAATATAATTTTACTTTCAATTTTTTTCATAAATATAATAAAAATAATATTTTTTTCTTAATTCGTATATTGTCAAAGTATGAAAATATTTATTTTAGTGTATAAATAATTATTATTTTAATTAAGTAAATTATTTTAGTTTATCTAGAACCAAATTTATTAAAATTAATGGTGTGAGTAATAATAAGACTATTAAATTAACGCAAAACAATGTTAATTTATTCATGAAAAAAATTAATAGGAACTATAAAATTAATGGTGTTAATGTTAATTTATTCATGAAAAAGATTAATAGGACTACTATAAAATTAATGGTGTGAGTAATAATTAGACTGGTAAATTAACGCAAAACAATGTTAATTTATTCATAAAAAAGATTAATAGGACTACGCAACATAATAATTATCCTATAATTATCCATTGCATTTATCTTTATAACTAAATTAAATTTATTAATTTTGATAATCAGCCCCTACTACTTAGCAATAATATGAGATTTTCTCTCTTATAAAGTTACGGTGCTAGGGGCTGAGAGTTAATTTTGATTAATTATTTATAAATTTTAACTAAAAAATGAAGAAAAGACAAATCTAGGGGACTTAAGCCCCTAGAGAGCTCTAAGTGCATCCGCCCCTGGTGATTCGTCAGCCTAAGAAATAATAGAGGACATATTTTCCCTGTAAATGTTAACTTAAATACCGTATTTTCATTAAATGTTTCCAGCAATTACTCAAGCATTTTATTAAATGTTTTATTGCTTAATTTCAGTTCATCAATGCACATGAGGTGCTTGAAGATTACACGAATGTTTCCAGGCTTCTTCGACTTTTGCTACTACGAGGTGTTAAACTCACCGTATTTCGTACGTATCTATTTTGATGATGATGTGGTAAGTTTTTTCTCTCAGAAGGTTTGTTTGATGATGATGTTTTTATTGTTTTTTCTCATAGTTTTGTTTTTTTTATTTCTTTTCTCATTGCAGATTGGAAGAAGACACTAATTTTGAGAATATATTTTGGTATTAAAAATTGGGATGCCATGTCTAGTAGTAACATATTGTCGCGTATTATTTACTTCATTTCATTCGCATTTATCTCGTAATATTTAGTAGTAACACTAATTTTGAAAATATAATGTAAGACATGATTTGATGCAAAGTCTAAGTAGTAACATATTGTCGCGTATTATTTACTTCATTTCATTTGCATTATAATCTCTTACGTTAGATTTTGATGAAATAGTTTGATGTCATATCAACCATTTGTAAGAATGAAGGTATTTGTTGAAAACACGCTCCACACATTTGTTTGTGAACAAACTCTAGGGATATAACAGTGATGTTGATAGTATATGGTGTACGAGATGTGTATACATTAAAAGTAGCATCTGCTCGTGAATGAATTTTAACCTCATATCATTATTTCCATGTTACCTGAAACGGGTTTCTCTTCTGGATTTTTTCGTCATTTTTCTTTATTGTGCTTTTTGTTAGAACATTTGTATTTGGTAAGTGATTAGAATGTGCAACTTGAAGATATTGTAGTTTTTAACCATTTTCGTTTATTATTATGTATCTATAATCGGAGATGTGTTAGTAAGATCTCATTCATATTTGCTATATTAACTTTCGATGTCAAGAGGTGTGCCATTTTATTTGCATCAATACGGAGCAGCTTAACAGTTACTCCACGAGGTTTATTTAGACATAGTCGGGTTCTGGGCCATCAAGAGAATGTGATTGAATTGTGTATGTGATGTAGTACTTGACAATCTGATTCTAGATTATAGATAAGCGGAGAAAACCCATGTCGGGTTGAATCCGAAAAATGTCATCACCGACCTGTAATTCTAGATTAGCAACGAGTTTCTGTCATGTTGAGTGGTGGGATTTAAAATTGTTCGCCACCCCATTGTAGTTGTCGCGTCTTATATTATTAACGAGTGTGAAAGGCAGACATGTAACATTACGAGGTATGTGTCCCGATTGCTAGAGAAACGAGCAATCACATGGTCAATACCAATACTTATTTGAACATTTTCTAGTAGTGGGGCTGTTCTATATTGTGCATATTTTCTTCCATAGCTAGTGATGATTGTAGCTGCACAGCTGATCTAGTACTTGAGAGATGAACCACTATACTAATGTTTAGTGGATTTTCAAATATCGGTTAATCATCATTCTTGAAGAGGGGGTGTTTTCATTAGTAAATTGAATCAAGAAAAATCCATTGCCCTTCCTCAACAAATGGCATCAAAGCTTCGGGTTGAAGTGATTAGAGGACGATGATGGGAGATGACTGGTATCAAGATCAATCCTTAGGTTCAAAGGGTTCAATTTTGCACATTGAAATTTGCAAATCGAGGATTTCTTATACGAAAAATGGAGATGACTCGACCTATCGTTAGAAGAAAAATGGAGTAGATGAACGAAAAGGAATTTAACAAATTTGATCGAAAATATTACTTTTGTTTAAGAGAAATGATCGAAAAGGAATTGAGCAGACTTGATCAAAAATATTACTTTTGTTTACGAGAAATGATTGCACTTTCTTTGTAAAATATTACTTTTGTTTACGAGAAATAATTGCACTTTCTTTGTAAAATAAGGGACACGATGTTAACGCATGCAAATGAAATAAAACGTGGTGACTATCCCTTAGTATTAATTTGCCTTTTTTCACGCAAGTTTTTAAACAGAAACTCACAACATGTGAAGGTGTGTTGTTTTTATTGTTATGTTCTGTCTTCATCATATGCAACGGTTTCTATAACAATTGTATTAATAATATTTACATAATTTTGAATAATGGTCACTATGATTATATATTTATATTTACGTTTTTCCAATAATTAAAAAAAATATACAGTATGTTTTGCTTGCATGAATCCTCTTACCTTTTTTATCTATCTAACACTCTTTAAATGATTCAAGTGTAAATGATTATATATTATATTTTATTTTTTTACACTTTCTTAAAGTAAAAAAGTTAACTAGTGAATGGAGTACTATTATATTGGACGTTCCAAAACAATTGTGAATTGTGTTGTAAGATAAATGGGTACTACTATTTTAAATAATTGTGAGAATTACGTTTACAATAATTTAAAAATAAATTTTCTTTTGCCCTCTTACATTTTTTGATCAACCTAATAAAACTCTAAAAATAATGTAAGTACGCATCTTTGACAATTTCAATATATTTTGAAAATAATAAAATTTTAATTTATATAATATATATAATTTTAATTAATTAATAATTTAACATTTTATTTTTATTTTTATTTATGAAAGTTAAAAATATGTACTACTAAGCATTTAAACACATAATTTTTTTTATTTTTTTTTGGATTTTTTATGTTATTCAAAATAAAACGAAAGAAAAGTATCAAAAATTGTGATTTGTATGATAATTTAAAAAGAAAAAGGATTGTATACATTAAAAAGTTTTTTTTTTTTTTTATAATTTCAAAGTTTTGTAAGTTTTGAAGTAACAATAAAATAGGCAACACTGTGTTTCTCTTTGAATTGGACTCTATTTATATATACATACTATTATAATTCAAATATATATATATATAGTTATTTCAATTTTAATTCTTGAGTCGACCACCATCCAAATTCCAATAGTATATCCATCCCCACTACTACCCTTACCCCCACCATTACAGTTACCTCTTCTGCCATTACTCTTCCTACAAGTAAAGAACACAAAATTCACCAGAAAAACAAATACACCCACCAACACCCACCCAACTCTCCATGATCACAATTCGGTTATGGGTTCTCTTACTCACTAAATAAAAATCGAATCTTGAAGATGTCCTCCAACACCCCACCTGCGGAAACCTCCTCCGCCGCCGCCGCCATGGCCGATTTCTTCAAGAAAGTGAAGCGCCTGAGGCTCTTCGAGCCGTCGGTAGGCATTCTCGGCCTCACCTTCTGTGTTATTTTCGCCTTCTTTCTTCTGGACTACCGAGCCGCGACGAAGGGGTTCCGGCTATTTTCCCCGGAGAGATTCCCGTGGCTGAGACTCGGCGGCGGAGACACCGGTGGCCGCCAAAAGATCGATTTTTTGAGCGGCGGCGGTGGTGGGTGCGACGTGTTCGACGGCGATTGGGTGTGGGACGAGCAATACCCTCTGTACCAATCGACGGATTGCAGGCTCATGGATGATGGGTTCAGGTGCTCGGAAAACGGGCGGCCGGATTCGTTCTACACCAAGTGGAGGTGGCAGCCCACTAATTGCAATTTGCCCAGGTATTATTTGTCAATTTTTTTTTCAGATTTTTTTATTAATATTTATCTTCTCGGTTAGGAAATTAGTTATAGTTTGAACTCTGTTTCTCATAGTATTGTTTTCTTGTGGAGTGAGTGTTTTGGGATGTCAGATGAAATGACAAGAATACCCTTCATCCAACTAGTGTCTAAAGCTACTGTATATTTTTTCTTTTGGTGATTGCTTGCTTGTCCTTTACAACTGTGGGTACGTGTGAATTTTCCTTTGCCCACTTTTTTCATTTTCTTGGTGTCAAGAATTTGGTTGTGAATTTTTGAGAAATACTATGCTTTATCATGAAGTTTGCACATACTTGATTGGTTTTGTTTTTGATATTTATTCGGATTTTTTTCGTTCTCTTTTCTTAAAGGGTACTCTACCATGTTATTTATGTTTTTACTCTACCATGTTATTTATGTTTTATGTGTGTGTTTTGCTTTTGGGATTTGAAACAAACGGTTGAATTTGCCCTTGTATAATCGTATTAGAATCAATTATAATCGTGTGACGGCCTTAGGGGTCTTTTTGGTCATAATTCTATTGGGTTTTGATGACAATAATCGTGTTAGAGAGTTACGAAATGACGATTACTCAATTAGGAATTTATAATGAAGTACCAGACTTCTCGATTTTGTCTATTAATCCTTATTTGCAAAGCAGATTTGATGCGAAGATGATGCTGGAGAAACTACGAAACAAGCGCGTTGTGTTTGCTGGAGACTCGATCGGAAGAAACCAATGGGAGTCTCTTATGTGCATGCTGTCTGCTGCAATACCCAACAAGGATTCCATATATGAAGTCAACGGGAACCCCATCACAAAGCACAAAGGGTTCTTGGTTTTTATGTTCAAGGATTACAACTGCACGGTCGAGTACTACCGGGCCCCGTTTCTCGTTTTGCAAAGCCGGCCCCCACCCAACTCTCGCCGGGGGATCAGAACTACACTAAAGCTCGGCCAAATGGACTGGATGTCTTCCAAATGGAAAAATGCGGATATAGTCGTGTTGAACTCAGGGCATTGGTGGAATTACGAGAAGACTATAAGAGGGTAATTATCGTGAATTGGTTTGCTAGCTCGTTCGTTTGACCTTTTTTTTTTTAGCTGATTATTATCTCTTTATCAGAGGGTGTTATTTCCAAGAAGGCTCAAATGTGAAGATGGATATGGATGTGGATACAGCGTACGGGAAAGCCCTTGAGACAGTTGTGAAGTGGGTACAAAACGAAGTAAATACGAACAAGACACAAGTTTTCTTTCGGACATATGCTCCTGTACACTTCAGGTTTGAATCGTAACATAAACAACTCGATGTACCTAACGTTATATATACTAAAAAACCGTGTGTATTTTCTCTTGAAGGGGCGGTGATTGGAGATCTGGTGGGACATGCCACTTGGAAACCCTTCCGGAGCTGGGCCCCACCGTATATAACACGGAGCCTAAGTATGATATTGTAGCGAGGTTAATGGAATCTCACTCAAGAAACTCGTCTCTGGACTTGCTTAACATTACTCGCATGACGTCGAGAAGAAAAGATGGGCACTCGTCTTTGTACTACTTGGGCCCGAAAGCCGGGCTTGCCCCTATCCACAGACAGGACTGCAGCCACTGGTGTTTGCCGGGAGTTCCCGATGCTTGGAACGAGCTACTCTACGCGCTTTTTTTGAAACGGGAAATGACGATGAAATCGAACTTCTCGAGTTTTCGATGATTGGTGGTATAGTGTATATATATAAATATTATTTGGATATAGAGTTAGGATTTTTGGGGTTGCTTTTTCTTTCTTCTTCACAAATATAATGTCTCTTTTTCATTAATTAACTAATTAATTAATTATTTTTCATGTGATTACAGAGTCTTTTGTAGTACTTTGTTTGAGGCCTTTATTATTAATTTTATTTTAGTTAACAAATTACATAAATGAGAATGTGCCGGGCTGGGCTGGGCTGGGCCCGCATATATGTGCAGCTCTAGATACAGATCAAGGGACCTAGACAACCTAGTCCTCCAGCCCGGCCGAATCGTCGACCTTAACTTAGTGGTCGTCTGTGAATGAAAAATCGAGATTTATGATCATATCTTGTTGCCTTTTTTTGTGATGACAAAATAATAGATAGCCCCATGGGGCAAGACAGTGATGAAAATGAAGTATCCTAATTCAACAATCTTGTGCATGCAGAGTCATGGACCACATGTTATATATATGTGTACTGATTAGTTATTACACTTTGTTTCTGACTCAGTCGACACGGTTAAGTTTGAGGCCTACGAACCGGTTGATCTATTCGATTTGTTGATGTGGCACAAATTGATTAGTCAAATTGACGTGGACCGAACTGATTGAGTAATTTGATGTCACCGGGTTGATGTGGTGTGAATCCATTGATCAAAATGATGGTCAAAATTGCAATCAGTTCGATTTAGACTTATTCGGAGTTTGTAAATTTTGTCGTCATTTGATTCTGGGTAACATCAGGCAATAGTCTTCTTGTTTGTATATATAAAATTTTTATCTTCTAGAATTTGATTTATTTTTGCCAATTTTATTGTTTAAAGTATTAGTAACTGTGATTGATATTTTTAGCTTGACATTAGTTTGGCGCCGGCTTATTAGGTTAGTTGGCTTATTAGGTCTCGTAATAGCAAAATTTGAGGTGAAATTTGAAGTTTGAATACCATTCATGACTTGAAAATGTTTACTCCATAGACGATGTGTTTTACAATTTTAAAATGTTCAATTATTTTAAAGATTATTTGTCAAAAGTCTTCAATAAAATACTTTGTAATTAAACTATTTATAGGTTCATATTAGGTTTCAAATAGACTAATTAATTTCAACGGATTAGGCAAATCATAAGCTTGCACTTGCCGAGGTTTTATAAGGCGAACGTGTTTTAAAGTTTTAAAATACGTTTTCATCTAATTTGTCAAAGTCTTTGAATAAAGTTATAAAAAAACAAATTCGTAATTAAACAATTCCAACTTCCTATTATTACTACTTAGAAGAAAAAATACTCAAAATATAATTTGAATCATCAAAATTATTTGTCCTCAAGAGCAATTTTTCTCAATAAGAAAATCAAGTGCAAGAGTGAAGCGTGAACCATTAAATAAAAGGTGAGAGACAAAAATAAGTATATTAAAAATATGGTTACGATCACAATGACATAATCGCTTGTTACGTAATTTAATTGATATTCTCAAATTCCTAAAAATTTGTAATCACACTTTATATTTTCATTTCTCCTAACAAAATAGTAAATATCTATTTAAAAAAACAAATACTCATATTTTTGTTTAAATAAATATTTTTTTCACTTATTTTTTTATACTTACATTTACTAAATTAATTTTAAAATGCATTTTATTTTTATTTTTTCGGCAAAAAAATCATTTTTTTAATTTTCGTGTATTTTATATGAACATTGTTCACGAGTAGAAAGAGTAATACATTTAAGAAAAAAATCAAATCTCAAAAATTTTGTGTGAGATTTTTTTTAATTATATAAAGTACAATTTTATTAAGAAAAATGTTACTCTCCTTTTTATATTTTTTAACAAAAAATGAAAGTAAATTTATATTTTAAAATTAAAAAGTAAAGTAGTAAAATTTCTATAAATTACTAAGATTTGAAATTTTATTAATTTAGTGTTATTAATTTATCAAGTATTTTTTTTTATTTACTACTATAAATTAATAACCTTGAGACCTTAAAATTTTATTAATTTAGCGATATTATTAAGAGGATCTCTAGTGGTGGGTTTAAGTTTTGGGTGATAAGTAAGTCACACTTCTACACAAAAAAACTTCTAACTCATTCAACAGTTCTACCAAAAATAAAATTTATAGGTCACTACTTACTTATTTTATATTATTTATTTATTATTATATTTAAATAATAATTATAATAATAATAGTAAAAGTAAAAAAATGATTTTTAGATGAAATAAAATAAATATTTAATATTTCATATAATTCATGATTAAAATAAAAATATCATAAAAAATAAATTTAAAATAAAAATAAATACTGTATTTAATAAATCAATAAATCAATAATATTTCAATAATTTTAATGTTAATTAATTTTTATATAAAATAAATCCTTAAAATTTTAACTATTTCAAAAACTTTAATTTTAATTAATTTTTATATAAAATAAAAACTATTTTTTAATTAATTTTTATATAAAAAAGTTAAAATTTTAACTATTTCAAAAACTTTAATTTTAATTAATTTTTATATAAAATAAAAACTATTTTTTAATTAATTTTTATATAAAAAATACAAATAATTTAACGTTAAAATTTTAACTATTTCAAAAAATTTTAATTTTAATTAATTTTTATATAAAATAAAAATGTAAATAATCCGAGTTAAAAATTTAATTAGTTCAAAATTCTTATTTTTGCACCTCTAATGATTTCTACCTCGTTTTCACCATTGGAGATGCTTTAATTTATCAAGTATTTTTTTCATTTAAAAATGGGACCGAAAAATTCTATTAATTTAGAGAGATTATTAATGTATCAATATTAATTTATAGTAAAAGTTTAGATTAAATTTTATTTATAATTATTTTATTTTTTAACTTAAAAATACATTTTAAATTTATAATTTTGATAAACAAAAAAAGTGAAAAAGTATCGCTATGGACGTGAGGGGTCGAGTATTGAATGATGAAAAGCATCGATGTGACATTATTTTTTTTTTATATATTTTAATTAATTAATATAAATATATTAATTTTATAATAAAAACATGTTTTTCGAAAATATTAATGAAAATTCATTTTTACCAAAAGTAAATATTTTTACATTTTTGAAATCTACAAAATGCGCTGTTAATATAAACATCAATTTTAAATATCAAATAATTCATGCGTTTCTAGTTACTCGTACACGCAATTAAATTTGTTCCGATTGTGAAAACATATTAATTTTTTAGTTCTGAAAATTGCGCAATAAATATAAACAAATACAATGAGACTTTTAAAGTATAAAATTGTCGTAAAAACTTTCAAACACCTTAATATAAATAAATTATACTATAAAATACTTATTATACTTTAAAATATTTAATAAATAATTAAAATACTAAATTAAATTTAGGGCCGTTACACACTTTTAAGCCATTAACAAAAAAATGTAATTGTTTATATTTATTGCGCAATTTTCTGAAACAAAAAATCAGTAATATGTTTTGAAATTCGGGATAAATTTAATTGCGTGCACAAGTAAGTATAAACACATGACATAATTGATATTTAAAATTGATATTTATATTACGTGCGCATTTTGTAGGTTTCAAAAATCTAATTTTTTTACATTTTCATAGAAACGAGTTTTAATTAATGTTTTCGAAAAGAAAAGCGTGTTTTTATTATAAAATTAATATATTTTTATATATTAGAATTTATAAGCGTACTGCAGTCCGAACATTCAATTTATAAATTCACTGCAATCCGCTTTAATTGTAAAGTTGTCTGACTAAAGAGTTCTAAAAAGCCAAAGAGTAAAGGAAGAGTGGCGGCCACAAATGTATATCAGGATATTCCACCTGAAACTCATCATAGAAATAGCACATCACAAGGGATTTGGACGAGCTCTCCTGAAGAGAATCACCATCGGGCGAGCTTTTCACACGGTCCGAGACGAGCCTCTCCAAACTCCCCACCTTCAAGTTTCTTAATTTCTCAACAGGTTTCACCGCGCTACAGTAGCGTTCGCCGGAGTGAGTCACGGGTGGAACTACGAGGCTCTAAGATGGAGAAATATTTTCCTCTCTACATAAGAGAATATATTGAATCATACACGGATGTGGTTGGAGACGGTAATTGCGGTTTTAGAGTTGTTGCTCTCGCAGTTCTCGGAAATGAAGACCAATGGCGTACAATAAGAGGTGATAAGAGGTGATATGCGAAAAAAGAGAATTATATGATAACGTTATAGGTGGTCTTACAACCATGTCATCCTTGGACCAAACTATTAATCACTTCGATGGTCCATGCAGCCCGGCTAACTATTTCTCAGTACCTGACTGTGGATACGTGGCTGCAACCACATATAATATCTTCATAATAACATTCGGAGAAACTGGCGGATATTTATGTCCTCCTGTAGCTTTGAAACCCTATCATGCACTCCCGAGCGCAAGGGTGGTGTTAGGGCACGTCAACAATTTTAATCATTGGATATTGGTAAGAAGAAAAACTCATGGTTTTTATTTATAATGTATTCTTTGCAGATAATAACTATAACTTTTATTTCAGTTGCATATGAGATCCGACTATCATCCAGTGCCATGGATATCGAAATACTGGATCAACATAAGAGACCCATCCGCATATGGTTTAGAGTTTCAGTTTCAAGAACAAATGGATCTATACAATTATCTGCACAACAATAATGCCCAACAAAGTAATGATCAATTTGAGGCTGACAAAGATGCCAAAAAATAAGCGAAAAAAAATCAGTTTTACAATTTTTTTTGAAAAATATGTTATTAGTATAATTCTTGTTTGTTTTCTAATTTAAATGTATATCAAACTTTTTTTCTATTTGTTTTCTAATGTAATCAATTTTTTTAACATGTGAAATTTTTTTCTAATGTAATCAATTTTTTTAACATGTGAAAATGTTAACGGTAAATAAAGTGTGTAACAGCGCTAAATTTATTTTAGTATTTCAATTGTTTATTGAATATAAAAAAGTATAATAAGTATTTTATAGTATTGTTTATTTATATTAAGGTGTTTCAATATTTTTATGACAATTTTATACTTTAGAAGTCTTGTTGTATTTGTTTATATTTATTTCGCAATTTTCAGAAACTAAAAAATTAATATGTTTTGACAATCGAGACGAATTTAATTGCGTGTATGAGTAAGTAGAAACGCATGAATTAATTAATATTTAAAATTGATGTTTATATTACCGGCACATTTTGTAGATTTTAAAAATGTAAAAATATTTATTTTTGGTAAAAATGAATTTTAATTAATATTTTCGAAAAACGTGTTTTTATTATAAAATTAATATATTTATATTAATTAATTAAAATATAAAAAAAAAAATTGAATTGCTATTTGTCACATCGATGCGTCGCATCGATGTGCAAATAGCATTCGTGGTGTTGGGGGTCAATTGCTTTCCTATCTGTCTCTCATCCAATTCCCCGCAAATGGATAATATCATAAACTCATCATTCTCTCTTTGATTGGTATTTCTATATTACTTGTGGGCCCATGCAATGGACCTATGACAGCATGGCCAACTGACTTTTGATGACCCCATTCCTCTACCTCCATAAAGTAGTCTATTTTGGATCCAATCCTTCAATTCCCCCAATTTAAAAACACTTGCTTTGCATTCAGACACCACACCATCAAAAAAGAAAAACCAAGTAGTGAAAGAAGCTAGTTTTATGGAAGCTATATTGGAATTGGATGATGATATCTTCTACAAGGATTTGAGCAATCAAATCTCTCTTTTGATCATGGACGACGACGACGATGATAGAGCTCGTTATCCGCTTGTTAATTTAGAGGTATTTTAATCAGTTTTCATCTCTTGTTCGTTCCATTAAATTCTTCTGCACTGCCAAAATTTTCAAGAAAAAAAGAAACTTTATTCTTTTTGGTTCTTTCATTAGTTAAAATCACTATACCATTGTTTACTTTTGATATGATATAAGGGAAAGTAATTAGAGATAGAATTGATTTGAAGGTGAAAAGTAAACAAAATGAGATAAAAAGTAAGAAATCCCTTCTTGATTTTGTTACTCCATTAAAGTTTCATGCAATTTGACTTTTATTGTATTTCACTTATAGAACTTCCTTTGTTATTTTAGGGCTACACTCCATCAAGACAGTTATTTCCACCTCTCAATAACTACGAGCATCGAGAAACATCGACCCAAATAGAAAGCAAAGGCACCGGAGTCTTCATCCCTCGCTCGTTTGTGTCGAATCATCGGAAGAAAAATTCCAAGAAAGGAAGAAAATCTACGGCTTATTCGAGCAACAAGTCGAAAAGGGCTTGCTGCATTTGCAGTCATCACAACTGGATTCCTAAAAAGTCTTATGCCGATAACATTAATAAATAATAAAATGGTCATTATTCACTTAACCTTCGAAGGTCTTCTTGATTATGAATGTTATACGTTTGGGTCAACCTAACAATAATAACTTCAATAAGACCAAAAGAACATCTCTCTAGTACTGTAGGTTGCAACGCCCAACCTGCCTTTATTTCCGTTCTCGTTTTTAGGTGGGAGGGAGTTGTAATTATGTGCATATTTTTATAATTGACGAGTAATACAATTCTCTCTTTCTCTATATTCGCCACTTCAATTTTTTTTTTCGTTTTTTTTTAAAGTACTCTCTCCCTTCCAAACTAATGGTCATATTTCCTTTACAAATTAGAGAGGAAATTTGATCACTACTCTAAGTGAGAAATAGTATGTTTTAACGAAAAAATGTTTAAAATATTTACTTGCTATTGTTTGCAATTTGGTAACACAAATAAAAAAGAAACTCAAAGCGCACATGACTTATTCCGTCAAAATTTAACATTGTACAAGAACAAATTCATTGTAAAGTATTTTTTTAATTAAAACAAATATTAGTAATCGATTAGAGATTAGAATTTTGTTGTGTATATATGTATTTAATTTTATAGACATACATTAATTACCACTCAATTGGAGGCACATTAGCACTCAAAATTCGACATGATGACGAATCATTGTGATTGTTGAAAGTGATGAGTTTAATGTATGCGGGATTACGAAAACGATAAACGATAAACGACGATTTTGTGTAGACGTGCAATTTTAATGTCAATAGATAATGAATCAAGTTGAGAACTTGAACCAGCGCTCGTGGGACCCGGCGAGCTTGTTAGGTTTCATCAACACCCTAATTACCTACGTGGATTTCGATCGGGCTCGTATATAGATTAGGCATAGATAGTATAGTATTTGGACTCTTCCATCAACTCAAAGTCCATTTACTGTATTTGGTTGATAACTACCGTATTCATAGGAGTATATATTTTTTAATTCAAAATAAAGTATTACCTGTTAATAAGAAACAAAAGAGACTGTACTATCAAGTATCATCAACAAAGTAGTTTGTTCTAAAATCTTTTGACTATTGGGTTTTGGATTACAAATGCACAGTGTAGATTGGGTTTACAATATATTGTGCACATTTAAAATAATAATTTTGTCTGTCTGAATTTCTCCAAATAGGTTGTATTTTCATGAATTGATACGATTCGGGCAACTAGCTAGAAGTTGATGCTGCCAAGCGAGTAGCTCTGATTCAATGCCCATTTCTTGGGAATCACATTTTTCAGCGTAAGCGATTTCCTTGTTGTGTTAAGCCTTATGGAGTACGGCCCTTCACCAACTGTGATAGCGCAATAAATTACACCCCATACATGTTTCATCTTCTGCCAGTAATTACATTTTTCCTGAAGAAAGACCAAATTATATAATACAGTAATGAACTCAAAGCACGCGAAAAAACGTCTTGAATTTTCTTCACTTAATTATACTTTACTATAGTCACGCTTCTAAATAGAAAAATCGAGCCTGTTGACCCAAAACTGTAACAGTATCGTTATAAGTTGAACAACCTTAATTATTATAAGATACTAGGTATGTTTACCTTACTTTTTATTTCCATGGATTTAAAAACGCCAGGTCCATTCACGTACGTAACCAACAGCGAGAACCAATCTTTCGTCGATCCTTCGGAAACCCGAAGCGTGACACCTCGATGACGATACCTGCAGTTAACCCTGCGCAAATACGAATTAAGATCGATCATTCATCGTCATCGTACGTATTGAAAAATATATTCGGTCCACTATAAATGTCTAGTTGTTTAACTTCTCTGACTCTAACAGATCGAGCTGTTGAGTAAGCGGTTAGAAACCGTACGTAAGTAAATCAATAAGCGTAAAAGTAAAAAAGTAAAAATTAAAATTAACACACCTCTTGTAGACGACAGTGTCGTTAGTAAGGAAGCCGCGGTTTCTCAGCGTCGCCTCCGAGCCGTTTCGGGCCAACCGGGCGAAGGCTAATCCGCTTAGGTCGAAATGCGTCTTCTTCCCGCCCGGAGACTGGTCGATCACGACGACTGGAGTCGGCTTTTTGGAGCATATAGCTTTGTCCAAGCACATGATCTTGTAGCAGGCCCCACAGCCCCTGCCGTTCTTGAAAAGCACGTCGCTCACAGCCGTGGCCCGGCCCATGTAAGGCCTCGCGTCCACTAACGGGCCGTACGCGCACGCGCCGCCCGAGCTGCCGTCGCCGTCGATCGCGCCGTAGAACGTGGCGGAGGTCGGGCCCCATTTATTGGGCCTTTTGGTCTTTTTGCGTGCGGAAGCAGCGGGGCCCACTAGTAGCAATCCGAAAACCAAAATGTAGCACAAAGCAGACTCCATTTGTTTGTATATTCGAAAATTAATACTACTATAAATTAAATTTTCGAATATAAATTAATAATTGGATACGTTTTGCAAGTCAAATGTTGTATTCAAAAAACACGACAAATTATTTTCTCGCGTGTTTGATTAAAATGTTGTTTGATTTAACTATTTTCACGACCATTTTAACAACTCTCGCGAGTCACGATTTGATTTACACTCTGTAATATCTTTTGTCTACGTAAATAAATGTTGTCACGCACGAGACATTAAGTTCAGAAAAACATTTTAATCTTTCAAAATTCCGTTACACAAATTTCACTCGGTGTGTTCAATTGAAATTTTAATGATTTTTTAAACTTTATATGAAATTTGATGGATTCAGGCGAGTCTATATAAAGTTTAATTGATTTTATTTTTTAATTTATATAGATTTTATAGAATTTGACTGCATTTTTTTTATTAATTTATATAAATTTTAATTTAAAATTTTGAAATATATTTTTATTTTATATTTTTTTTATTGTGTTATTCTATTATTTTTATTTATATACATATATATCTTTTATAATTTTATTATTTTTAATAATAAATTATTAAATTAGAATACAAATTCGGAGAAATCTCACATAATCACAAAAAATTTCAAAGAATGAAATTTATTTATGTTTTTTATTATAAAATTAAAAGACTTTCATAGATTTGAATACTTATAAATAAAACAAGTATTTAATAGTTTAAATTTTAATATACTTTTAAAAACTCTAATTTTTTAATGAAGTTTTTTTTTTTCATAATGCAAGATATATAGTTATAAGTTTATAACAATTAATGAGTTCTAATTAAACCAATCAAAATTGCAATTACATAAATTATCGTGGTTTGTATCCGAAACCGCTTAATTTCCGATCCGAATCAGTAAATCGATATAATCCGCATTTGTATCCGTATTCGGTTATTATCCGCTCCACTCTGTATCCGCCAAAAAATATGATTAAAGATATGGAGAGGGCATTATCCGATCCGATCCGTTTACACCCCTAGCCGCAATCGAAATAATGTCTCACCATCACCAGTACGTCCTACTCCTTCGGCCCCCACTTGCACCACCACCGGTGTGACCATCTCACAGTGGTCGTGCACAACCTATTTCATTCCACGATTTGATGAACGAGCTGCACAAATTCGTCACCGTGGTGCTGCAGCTTCTGTATGACGAGAAAGATTATATCGCTCTACATCGTAATGCATCAGGGACTTTGATGTCAAGGCTACGTGAGTATGATAATCGTTGGTCTGTTGGGTGTCCGACGTGGTGGGTTGATGCCCTGGACCAAAACGCTCTTCCTAGCCCCGAACGCTCTATCCTAGGCCACAGGAGTTACTCCGTGACGATGACCGACTGTGCTAGACTCGCGCACAACATTTTCCACCACTACAACCAGTGGTCGCCAGCCTAAGAAATAATGGAGGACATATTTTCCCGGTAAATGTTAGCTTAAATACCGTATTTTCATTAAATGTTTCCGGCAGTTACTCAAGCATTTTATTAAATGTTTATTGCTTAATTTCAGTTCCTCAATGCACATCAGAGGTGCTTAAAGATTACTCTGATGTTTCCAAGGCTTCTTCGACTTTTGCTACTACGAGGTGGTGCTTGAAGATTACTCGGATGTTTCCAGGCTTCTTCGACTTTTGCTACTACGAGGTGTTAAAAATTGGGATGACAAGTAGTAACATATTGTCGCCTATTATTTACTATTATTATCTATGTTAGGTTATTGATTTTGATGAAAACTTTTAGGTTGTATTTTGATGAAATAGTTTGATGACATATGAAGCATATGTAAGAATGAAGGTATTTGTTGAAAACGCGCTCCACGCATTTGTTTGTGAACATTTTCTGTCATGAGTCTTAGCTGTCAATTTCTCGGTTATAATTAACTTGAATTATAAATATAATTAAAATTTTAATTTTATTAATTAGTTTAATTTAAATTATAATTTTAATTAATCAATTGAATTGAATTGATATGTACGAACTTTATAAATTAAATTTGCTTATTAATCAAATTGATAAATTTTATTTTTTAGTAACTAAAATATTTTTACTAAATTAAATAATGGAAATAAATTAAACAAAATTTAATTTGATTTTTATCATCAAATTTATAAATATTATATCAAAATTAATAATATATACTTTAATCAATAATGTCACATGTATTTTTTTTCCTGTTTTCGCACGCATTAATGCAATATGTATAGTTATAAGTTTATAACAATTAATGAGTTCTAATTAAATCAATCAAAATTGCAATTACATACATTACATATACTAAAATTATTGAGATTTGATAGTAATATCCATTTATTTTAGATCTATATTTATGAATCGAAGGAAATATATTTTTATTGTTAAAACTTATAAAATACTATATAAAAAAATATTGTAAAAAGCTAAATATTTTATCAACAACTTTTTTTTATAAGTTTCAACAAAATATATATATATATATATATATATATATTATGTAAAATTAAAATAATATACTGTACATAAAAATTATTTAATAAAATTCATGAATTTACCTTTGAAGATAATATATTTTTTATGTTAAAGACTTGTTCTTTGGACTGAGATTGAAAATGGTCGAACTCAACTTAATAGTATGAACTGAACTGACTTGGAAAATTGACTGAAATGAAGAAATGAAAATATGTCCAAATGAACATGCCCTTAATGCAAAAGGGGATCACCACGGTTTTAGAGCTGCACATCCGGTCCGGTTCGACCCTGAACCGGCCGGTTCGAAACCTGAACCGGAACCGGATAAACCTGAACCGGTCGGTTCGGAACCTGAACCTGAACCTTGAACCAGTTTTAACCGGTCCGGGTTAGGTTCAAGGCTGATCCGGTCCGGTTCCAAACCTGAACCGGCCGGCTCGGCCCGGATAATTTTTTTTTTTTTTATATTTATAGATACTAATTAAAAATAAACTTATTTACAATATTCTTAAAAATTTTTAATTTTGAAATTTGAATTTACCAAATATTTGAATTTGAAATTTGAAAAAACTAACCCTTATTTGATCTTATGGTTTTTATTCAACCAAATTTGAAAAATTAGCCGACTAGGTAAGTTAGGTAAGTAAGAATTACGTGAACTTTGATTTCTCAACGAGAATACGTAGACACTTTAATTTGGAATCGAAAAATAAAAATTTTATTTTATTTTTTGATATTAAAATTAAACTCAAGTCCAACTTTTATTTAAATTTTATTTGAAGAATTACGTGGACTTTGATTCCTCAACGAGGATACGTAAACACTTTATTTTGTTATCCAAAACTAAAAAAAAATTATTTTTCGATATTAAAATTAAACTCAAGTACAATCTTTATTTAACTTTCATTTTTTCACATTATTTTTAAAAATAAGTTAACTAAATAAAACCTTTTATTTTTTTTAAAACCTTTTTAAAAAAATTAATTCTCAAATTTTTTTTTAAAAACTAAAAAAAAAACCCAGTTTCAAGGTTCGGACCTGAACCGGTCGGTTCAGAACCTGAACCTGAACCGGGTTGAACCCGAACCTTGAACCTGTTTTCACCGGTTCGGGTTCGGTTCATCGAAACTTCGAACCTGAACCTTATGAACCTGAACCGGATAGCCCGGAACCGGCCGGTTCGGCCCGGATGTGCAGCTCTACACGGTTTATATTAAAAGAAGGCTAAGATTTGTCCATTAGGGAACTCTATCTCATAGGAGAGGAGAGAATCTCTAACTTTTATTCCAAGTAATTAACTGTCTTTTAACAAAAATTGGCATAATTAATTAATAGTACAAATTTTTTATTAATACCTATATCATACACTTAGGTTAGGACCGGTTTTTTGGATTGAAATTGGCTGACTTAAACAACGGAACTTGATTGATTTTTTAATAAAAATAATAATAACTTTTAAATATTTTTAAATAATAATATTGTATGATCTATTGTACACCTAGTTTAAATATTCAATATAAATATACAAAAATATCATTAAAAAAAATATAGATAAACAATGTTTTTTTTGTAAATGTCAATCAAATAAATAAGAAAAAATATATGATACAATAAAGCGCATAGAGAAAGAAATTTCATCGCATCACCGAGCTAACAGACTAGCTTTCCAACACACCAAACTAAACATATAACACTAAAAATACATACACAGTGACCAGACTATATGTCATACCCTCTTCAGAGCACGTGCCTGAAGGGAATCTGGAAGTCGTAATGATCGGATCCTCTCTTGTATGATAGAAATCGTCTGAGAGGCAACCACTCCAGGTGACACCAATCGAGCCTCATGAATTCTCATGTTCCTTTCGAGCCAAATAAAGTAGATCAGAGCAGCGAGAAATCCACGGTACGCGCAAGATATCAAGTGCTTCACACGCCATCGACTAGAAGCTCGTAAAACAGCACTCTGCCAACTACCCCGTGGCCATAGAAATCTCACCTCTACCTTTAGTCTCTGCCAACTACCCGTGGCCATAGATAAACAATGTTATAACTTTTAAAAATACACATAAATCATCATTATAATCATCCTTAAAAACATTTCAAAAAATATTCATTAATTAACTGTAAAATCATTATTATAATTGAAAAATATTCATTAACTAATACTAAAATCATCATTATAATTAACAACGAGAGTAAAATCTGTGCACGGTAAATTGCCAATTTATACAATCTCAAATTCAATTCCCTAATTAATTCAATTTTGCCCGGTCTTTGGTCAAGGCCAACCAATTGATTAACCAAGTATTCACAAAACGACGACGTTACATTCGTATCTAAATGTATCACTGAAAAATATCATCCCCACTTCACTCCAAATCAAATCAAACCTCCAAATCAAATCAAACCTCTCCAATGGCGGAAGTGTATTTCTCCTTCTTTTCTCTCATCCTCATCCTCCCACTCTCCCTCCTCATCCTCCTATACTTCATAGTCCGCCCCAAGCCCGTCCACGTCCCGATCAAGAACCGCCACGTGTTCATCACCGGCGGATCCAGCGGCATCGGCCTCTCCCTCGCTCACCTCTGCGCCCGTGGCGGCGCTGATGTCACCATCCTCGCCCGCAACGCCGGCAGACTCGAAGAAGCCAAGCAATCCATCAAGCTCGCCACGGGCCGTGACGTCAGGGTCTTCAGCGCTGACGTCAGGGACTACGACGCCGTCAAGCGCGCCGTCGAGGAGGCCGGCCCGATCGACGTGCTCGTGTGCAACCAGGGGGTTTTCATACCGCAGGAACTGGAGGACCAGGATATGGAGGAGGTCAAGTTCATGATCGATGTGAATCTGACCGGAAGTTTTCACCTGATCAAGGCCGCTTTGCCCGCTATGAAGAAGACTCGGGCCGAGAGAGGGCCCGGTTCGATCGCTCTTATGTCTTCCCAGGCCGGTCAGGTATATATTATTACACACTTTTGCAATAATCAGAAATGTGTTTATCCGATTCATGGATGGAATTGTCGATTGATTCGATCAGATCTAGGGTTTTAAGTGTTGGCTTTTGATTTTTATGAAATCAGAAAAAGTCAGGTGTGAAAATTCTTAGCTAGGATTTTGATTAGATATTTACAATGTCTGTTTGTTGTCTTCTCGAACCGAATATGAAATTGATTTGGGCGTATTGTATGTAGACTCGTCGTATCCGAGAGAGTCATTCATATTAAGACGACCCGAATCATTTTATATCTAAAACAGATTCTTATGAATGCTACTCAAATTGCCCAGAACGAATTATAATCTGGACCAATTGAATCAGATAATAGTTCTTGATTCATGAATAACTTCTCTATTTTCTTCACCTCGACATGATGTATTTTTTGGTTGACTTGGGTTCAGGTTGGCATTTACGGTTATGCAGCTTACTCGGCAAGTAAGTTTGGCCTCAGGGGTTTGGCAGAAGCACTTCAACATGAGACTATAACAGACAACATTCACATCTCCCTCATCTTCCCTCCGGACACTGATACACCTGGTTTTGCAGAAGGTCCAAACTCTTCTTACAATCTTGCATGTGACTTCATGAAAAATGCATTTTCAAATCTTGATGATGTACTCTTATGTCATTCACTTTGTATTTGGAAAGTATATTTTGCGCAGCCTATAGATTTTGTTCGATTATTCTATGTAGGGATTAGATTTTGTTCGATTATTTCTATGCAGGGATTAGTATATTGTTTGACAAATAAGAAAAAAACGAGGGAAAAATATAAGTTAGCTTCAGCCTCATTGAGTATATGTTTTGAGCATGTCATGGGTGTGTGAGAGATACATATAAGAGGAGAAAAGAATAACAGAGAGCTTATGTATGTGTTGCGTTTGTGTTTTAAATCTATGGGTATTTTAGGCACATACCATAATATTCTCGAAGTTAAATGGCAAATGGCTTTCGTATATTGCAAATGGTATTGAAATAGAAACTCCTGATTGCAGAGAACAAAAGGAGGCCGCAACTTACAAGCATCATAGCGGATTCCTCTAGCGCCATGAAAGCCGACGACGTCGCCAAGAAATCTTTGGAAGGAATACAGGCGGGCACTTTTAATGTCAACTGCAATTTATTGGGACTTTTACTTTCCGGAGCAACTGCTGGTCTATCCCCGCAGAGGTCGTGCGTGATGGCATTCATGGAGGTCATGACAGCTGGTTTGATGCGCCTCGTTGCCTTGATTTTACAACGGGATTGGTTCATGAGCATTGAGAAGTGGCACCCGAAGAAATAGTTTGATTTGATCACGTGAAGTTCGAATGTGTTTTTTTGATTAAGGTACTTTCGTTCGTTCATTTCCGCATGAATCCCACAGGTTTTCGTTCATTAGCATGTGTTGAAAAAGTTGTCGGATATTGATTAGTATTTTTCAATTTATGAAGTTACAATGACTGATGGTTACTATCTCTCAGTCACAAGATTTCTCTTCTTCTGCAAGTGTTACCTCAAATAATCAAATCCAAGCTCCTGATGTCATAAAAAAACAACTACAAATCAACTCCAAATTCAAAGCATTTCCTCATACTAAAATTGGATCTTCTCATAAATGAAGGAAGTAACATTCAGTTACAATTATATTTCTTTGATTTTAAATTCAAACCATAATATAATATTCAAAGGGCTAGTTAGCCCTAATTTGAAAGGTAATTTTGATTTCACAGTTAAATCCTTAGTACCCCTAGTTTCATAAGATAATTCGCAACTACAACAAATAAAAAAAACTGAGAAATAATAGTATTGTTTACCATATACCGTCGGAAATCCACATTAACAGTAAGTAGATTGCGGTGGTGGCGGAGATAAACAACGACGCCGGTCACTTTAATCGGCGGACATGAAGTGTAAAAGTGTGAGGGAAGGATTTAAATACTGTATTTGGCTTTTATTATTTATTTAAACAATAAACACGTAGTAATTGTTTTTTGGGGATTTCACAAAAAGAGTAAGTGCTAAGTGTTTTTCTGTATTTAAGTACTAATTTTTAGTCTAATTGTAAAAGAGTAAAATATTCCGGAACTAACCTTTTCAACGAGTTTCTAACAACAAAAATCTACCAATTTTAAAAATTCATAATATACATATATAATCTCTGCTATTTTCATTATTTCTTGAACCCCGATCTTAAAATAGTTTCTGTCGCTACAAAATCGAAAACCCTATCAGAAAACTGTTCTTAGAGTTCTCAATCAGTCGGCGAGCGATCCAGACTAATTGAACCATCCGCACACCAGAATTCCTTGGTAGCTACGGTTCGAAACAAAAACCCTAATCACACTATTATACCAAAATCAGTACTTTCATACGTGCAGAACATCTCGCTTTTATCGTTCTCTCCTAAATCGCTCTCCACAGACGGTGGAACGAGTTTTGTGATTTTTATGATCAAGATTCAAAGCTTACCGTGAGATCATATCGTCTAAGAGCACTCATTTACATGTAGGAGTCTTTTTCCGGAATTTAGGTATGTTTTCACCACGTGGTTTCTGCGTAGTTTTTTTAATGGAATTTGGAGTATTTGGCCGAAGTTTTTTTCATCTATAATAGATTTGCAATTGTTCATTCAATTATTTATGTCTGTCAAGTTAAATTATACTGAAACTATTTAGTAAATGTGAATTTTAGTGTTTTAGTTTGCATCCGGTCTATATGCTTATGGAAGGTGTTTAGTTTGTAGAAAATTTGCACTTTAGTTTGTTGAAGGTATTTTAGTTTGGTATCAAGCTCTAAAACGGTAGTTTATGATGGAACGTGTTAGCTATGTATACATAATATGTATGGAGCTTGGTATCGTGTTGCGTTTCTTGTGTAGACCCACTTGATGATTGTGTTGCGTTTATTGGAGACTTTAAAACTATTTCCTCGGTGGAATATAGTCTCAAAAACTAGTTTTTGTAATTTAGCATGTTATCACAGTTTTATAAAAATTGTGTTGTATGTGTATTCAGTTTATGTCTATTTGAAAAGGAGTTTTTAAAATATGGTATACACATTTAGCTTAAAACACAAAATGATATAAATTGAATGATTTAAATAGTTTTATTGGTAGTCTCATAGGTATATATTTGTTTGTAATACGCCTTCTTATTGTAATATGGTTTTAGCATAGTATTTGATGGATATTGTTGATATGTTGTGATATTTCCCCCTTTAATTAACAACATTACGTTTTGGAGATTTTTTACAATTTTGTTTGTGCGGTGATGTTTTGAGGTTGTTTTTCGCGCCGATTCTTTGGCCTCAGAAAGATTCAAAGAATTGAGTGGACTAATCGGTGAACCACTTGCTTTTCTTTCTCTTTATATATATATGAGGATTTTGATTCTATACTGACATCTTTTATAACTTTCTTTTGCAGGGCTTTTCTATTTTCCATGTATTTGTTATCTTAGCAATGTCTTTATACTTTGTGTTCTGATCTGAAATTTTCTCTGATCACAATTTTGTTGGGCTAATTACATTTATAAATTCATCTTTCTCAACATTTGCAGATAGTTTTAAGGTCTATTAAAACTATAGTTTACTAACTAATTTGTGTTGACTAGTTTTTAATAAATAATTTGTTCTATATTTACTAACCTAATAGTTTGCTAACTAGTTTCATAGTTTTTATACAAATTTTTATATATCAAATGTTATTTTTTGATTTTCAAAATATTATTGTATAATGTATTTAGAATTCATAATGATCATGTATGTACATGAATGTCTGAATGTTTTAAGCTTTCATTTGTCTTAAATACTAAATATTCAAATTACTAGTATTGGTTCTTTATTGAATTTATGAGTTGATTCATTGTGATAGTTATGTAAATAGTTACATATTTATAGAAACTATTTTGTATTGATCAGGCAAAGGTTGTGATGTGGCTGACCATACTTTGGTGTGACAATTTAAATCTTCGAAAGTCGTTTTCTCGGCAGAGCTCATGTGTCGGAAAAAGGATGGTTGGGTAGACCGCTGTCGAGGTTGGCTCCAATCCTAGGCAGCCTCTCAGCAGGTAGATGGTTTGGTTTTGAAAGTACATCAGACGGTCCAAGTGGTGGACGTGGTGAGGATTCATAGGTGGGTCTTTTGTTAGGGTTGATGGTTAGCTGTACGAGAATAATTGAGCCTTGGAGAATGAGCTTGTGACCTCGTCGAAGAAGCAGTCTTAGCAAGGTGGTGTGAAAGCATATGGTGGGGGTGCTAAGTTGGGATGTGCTCATGTGTTTGCTGGAGATGGTGACCGAGCTTCACTAGTGAAGAAGGAGGTCTTCCGTACTTGGATGAGTCGTGATTCTTTGGTGCTAATGGTTGCATCTAATTAGAATTCTCATTGTTTTATAATTTGTAGACTGCTTCTCTTTTTCAGCACCCAACAACTTGAACGTTATTATTCATTTGTATCTTAGGTGCTATCAAAACTTTTTCTTCACCGACTAAATTGTATTCTACATAGTATATGTTATTAACTAAAACTGTAGTTACTGGAATAGTTTTAATACTATCCGTCCACTTGGACGCTATTATTCATTTGTATCTTAAGTGCTATCAAAACTTTTTGAAACTAAAATTGTAGTTACTGAAATAGTTTTATAAAAATTGTGTAATTAACTACAGTTATTTTGAAACTATGTAAAAAAATGGTATAACTATGTTCCTTTTTTTGAAAATGCTCTTAGTTAAATTTAAAATCAAAACTAGTAAACAGTAATTGCATTAGATAAAACTAAAAACACAAAACTATAAAAAAAACTAACTTAAAGTAATTTGACTATACACAACAATTGTATTACCCAAAGCATATTTCAAAACTAAAAAGTAATTGTATTAAATAGAACTAGGAACAAAACTGGTAATTGTTTATTACATAAAACTAAGAAAGAAAAATAAAATTAAAAAGGAAACTAGTCCAAAAATAGTAATTGTATTACACGAAACTAATAACAAAACTAGCCCGATCGATCATCACTCACGTTCTTCCTCATAATACTAGCCCCGGTTCAATATTTATATTTCGAACAACGTTTACTCTGGTATCCTCACCTTTGCCCAAGTATCTGAACACCGCATAGGAGACGAGGCACAACAGAAGCATCTTGACCTTCTTTCAAGGGGCGAATTTGCGGATCGTTTTTTTAGCATCTTAGTTGGCTTTGTCGTGGGTGACGCGGCTTGAGCGGGCGACAACGATACCTGGTCGCTGCCGTTGGCAGCCTGCGACAATGAACCACAACTCCCGCACACTTCACCACTCATCACCCTCTTCCCATTCACACTAATCCTTTTCCAGGTTTGGCCTCAAGTAGTTTAACTATCGGAGCCTGCGCGCAATTCTTCGTGGGCCCGAATATTTCTCGATGACGATCGAGTTTCGAAGACCGTATTTATCCACGGTCTTTCTCAGTTTCTCGTCCTCCTCATCGCCCTACGCCCCTCTCTTGAACACTACCGCCGCGTCTCCGCCTCCACTATAACCCATTTATTGTTTTTTCTTCAATCTCAAACACCTTGAAAGAGTATAAGCATTAGAGGTTTTAGGGGCTGAGAGAGGTGGAGAAAAATCCAAGGACAAAGGAATTGTTGAGGCATGGAGTTTATATTATGGTCAAACAAATTTAGTTTCAAACTCAGTCTTCATCTTCTTCTCCACACTGTCCACCTTCGACCATGATTTTGTTCAATTGGGTGGAAATTGTATTTAGGGTTTAATAAAGCGTATTTTTTTTCAAAAATAAATTGTATTTCTCTTATTTAATGAATAAGAGGGGTAAAAAGGAGAATTTGATTTTTAAAACGTAACTTAAAATATAATTATAAAATTTATTACTAGCTTACAGTATAATAAAGAAGAATTAAATTTACATTTTTTAATATATGCCAATTCTATGTTACTTTTTTATAAAAGTTAAAACCAAACTATTTTTTTTCCTAAATTTTCCTTGTTTTTATTTATTTTTACGTTAAAAAAATAATCAAACATCGCAAATCGCATTCCCATATTTTAAGTGAAGTATAAAATTTATTTCATTTTCCTCCACTTAATCAATTTACTATATAATCTAACTTATTTTTTTTAATACTTTATCAACAAATCTACAATCCAATCTAATTTTCTAATTTTTTTTCATTATCTTTTTATTTACAAAATTAATTTATATTATATTTAAAAATATATTAAATTAAAATTATAAAATAAACAAATACAAGTATTGAAATAAATCAAACTACAAATAAATTATATAATAAAAAGACACTCTTAAATAAAAATCTATTTTAATAATACTTCGAATAATTATTAGTATTTTTATTAAAAGTAGAATTTTTATTTTAATATTTTTTATTTTAATATTAAATGTTATTAAATATATATTAATATTATTATTAAATTTGATTATAAAATTCATATGAAACAAAAATAAAATTAGAGAGTAAAATGTATCTGTTAATTCAATGATTATATAAAAAGAAATAAGTGATGAATGAATGTTCGACAACAAAAAATTTTATGATATTTCTATTTTCATTACACATTTCAATGAATCATTAGTGTTTTAAGTATAACTAATTTAAAAATGAATTTGCACTCCTATTTATAAAGCAATATTCGAAAAAAATGAACAATTTAAAACAATATATAAAATTTTAGTACAAAATACTAGTAAGATGTATAATGTCTATTTAGAAAAAGCCAAAAAAGTAAGTATAATTCTTAAAGAAGTTTAGAAGATTGTACAAAATAATTGTTAAGATAAATAATTGTTGTGAGATGATAGAAATATAAATCAATAAATACAAATAATTTGTGAGTGAGGTGTCAATTGTCAATTAAATTGTTTATTAAGAAGATGATTTGATCTACTGGCCCAAGAAAACTAGTTGGGCCGAAAAGAAAATAGATAGAAATTCCCACTTCCTCTGCTTGGAGATATTTTCATGCGTGTTCCTCTGCGACGCACCTGCGTTCCATACCATGGACCTTCCCTACCAAACCACTCCCTCATTCCTTCACACAGGCGTCGCCTTCTTACCGCAGATTAGTGCCTCACTCATTGTCTGCTTCTCACACCTCCACTTGCGTAACCGGTTCCCACCTTCAACCCACGAAGACCGCTTCTTCTTCATCATCTTCCTCTTCCACGCTGCGGGAACTCTGTCAAGGTCACGTGCCAGACCACGTGATCCGCAGGCAAGCCTTTTTCGCGAGTTTACAACACTGGTAGCTTTTAGGATTTATCAATTAGCGATAAGGATTTGTGTTAGGTTAGCGGTTTACTGGATAAGGTACAAGGAAATAAAAATGAGTTATATTCTACATTTTTTTTCTTTCCTTCAATTTGATGTTTTCGATTGCAGGGCGGAGGAGGTAGGATACATTTCCCCGACGCGTGTGCAGCAAGAGGCATTGCCGACATTATTTTCCGGTCATGACTGTGTGATTCATGCTCAGGTCGATACATTTAGAACTTAATTTGTGTTTCGGATAGTTTCGAATGAGACATTAGCTCCTTAAAAAAAATATTAAGTACATATATCATATGCATTTTTTACAGTTGATGGTGTTTATGATTGTTCCACGTGTGGTACATATGCCTTACACTTGGGGATGATTTCGTACGAGAATTCAATCTTCATGTGGCTATTTTTACAGTACTGTAAAGTTATGCACCTCTTTTGGTTATTTAGACAGGTTCAGGAAAGACCCTAGCATACCTACTTTCAATATTCTCAATTGTCAATGCACAAAGGTCGTCCGTGCAAGCCCTGATTGTTGTGCCAACGCGAGAACTCGGCATTCAAGTAAAAAATGCCATATCCTGCTTCTTTAATCTACTTATAATCGTTAGAGCTAAGTCATAGTTCTAGGGATGAGTTCTGATACATGTATAAAAAGATGCTGATATTGCTTCTTACTACAAGAAAGGTTACGAAAGTTGCGAGGACGTTGGCTGCAAGATCTCTCGAACCTGAAGCAGAACAAAAGTCGTGTACAATCATGGCTCTCTTAGACGGTGGAACTTTGAAAAGGCATAAGAGCTGGTTAAAGGTAACTTGATATCCAGATATTTTTAGGAGATCAGCACCCAAATTTTATCGTTGTTTTTCTTATCTTTTTTCTTTTATTTTGGGATAGGTTTCGTATTTGATTTCCAACTTGCGCCTTGTACTGATTGTCTAACAATAAAACATTCATATTGGCAGGTGGAACCCCCGGTTATTGTAATTGCTACCTTGAGGAGTCTCTGCCAAATGCTTGACAAGCAAACTCTTAAGTTGGACAACATGCGTGTGTTGGTAATAGATGAGGTAACAAAAACGATGTCTGTTTGATCTCTGTACTTTTTGTAAATTTTGTATGGCATGTATATACTATATTACACAAAGATTCCAAAACCTCTTCATTCAGGAGCTTTAGTGTGCATAATATGTTGCTTAAATAATGGTAGGTTGATTTCATGTTCAATTCTTCCAAAGAAGTGAGCTCTTTGAAGAAGCTTTTGACTAAATACTCATCGATCCATAATCGGCAAACTATATTTGCAAGTGCATCAATCCCTCAGCATAATCGATTTGTGTATGACTGTATTCAGCAAAAATGGACAAAGGTTCGTGGATTTAATTAATTGCTTTCTCAGTTTCAGAATTTGGAATTATCTGCTAATGTTTATCTTCTATATTTTCTTCTCGATAATATAACAGCCTGATGTTGTACATGTCCATGTAAATCCAATCGAGCCTATGCCTTCATGCCTGTATCACAGATTTATGGTGAGAAAATACAGCATCGGAATTGAGAACACATATTTCATAAATCAAAATACAGCATCTTTTATTTACTGGTTTATTTATTTATCGGGATGAACACAACCTGCCCTTGATGTTTGACCAATTTAAAAAAAATATACTTCTAAAATATCTGACAACGACAGTAATTCAATTCTGCTAACCCAACTAACCGTTGTACCAACATGTAATCGGACCAAACGTCAATGGTGGGTTTTGCTATCATCCCATATTCAAATTTAGATGTTTTTTGTATATTTGGAAATACTCTGATGTTCCGAACCTCGGGTAGATTTTGTAATATTCCCTTATTCTATTTTGTTTTGTGTCAGACATGTGGTAAAAGCGAGAGGTATTCAACACTCCTGCATTTGTTACAGTCAGACTCACCTCATTCTGCCATCATTTTTGTTGGAGAGCAGGTTAAAGATACTTGGCACTCTTGAGTGTTTAATTCGTTGATTTGTTTTTAATTAATTTAATATTCATTGCTTTGAGTTTTAAATTTTTTATCAATATGAACTCCTATTGAAAGCTGAAGGTAGTAAGTCAAGTAGGAAATATTCTGTGTATTATTGAAGTCTTGAAATTGAAATATGCAGTCTGAGAAGTCCAAAAGGGCGGGAAATGCTCCATCGACGACTCTTTTAATTGATTTTCTAAAAACTTCACATGAAGGGTGCCCACACTTGGTTCTCTTAGAGGAAGAAATGAATTTTAACCAACGAGCCTCATGCTTAACGGTAAGTACCATTAATCTATTCAGTCAAGCCGTTTTGCAGTCCAGCCTTAAGGATACTTTTGTAATTTCCCCCTACTTTTTTGTTTTGATACAAGGACATCAAGTTATCAGAAGGTTATCTTCTTGTTGCAACGGACATAGCCGCTAGAGGGGTTGACCTGCCCGAGACAACGCATATTTACAACTTTGACCTCCCGAAAGATGCTGTGAATTATCTACACCGAGCTGGGAGAACAGGTAGGAAGCCATTCTCAGACAGTAAATGTTTTGTTACTAGCATAGTAACTGCGGAAGAACGATTTGTAATGCAGAGATTCGAAAATGAATTGTTTTTTAATTGTGAAGAAATATTCAATTAAGAGTAATAGTTTTCGGAAATTAATTATTCTGTTTTGTCTCAGTAGAGTTGAATATCTCCTCAATGATCTTTACATGACCAATCTTGATTGAACCTTTTAAAGCACTTGGAATGAAACTATTGAAGCTTTATAATTTGTGCAATTGATAATTAATTACAAATATTACCCTTGGGCCTCGACCGAATTACAAAAACACCCTTTCATCTTTGAGAATTACAAATACCCTAGGTTTCCTATTAAGGCATTTCAACAAGTACTATGTTTTGAGAACAACAAAATCTCACTAATTACTTGTGAAATATGAACTGTGAGCATGAACACAATTTCCTGAATAAGTTACTGTACTTCGTGATTCTCGATATTTTTGATATTCACTCTACATAAGAGAAACAAAAACGAGGATGTTATATTACAGTTCCATCTTTAATGGTTGAATTTTTAATTATTACTGTAATGCCTGATCGGATGTAAAACCCTTCTGAAGTTCTTTCGGCCTCTTGAACACCCTGCAAAATCAAGATATGAAAACAACTGAGTTCCTGATGACCAACTAAGTATTTTAAGGTAAGAGGACATCAAACTTTCAGGGGTTTCTTTGTAATATTGAAATTTCCTTGGGTTCTTTTATGTAATTACACAATACTTTGGGGTGGTTTCACAAATTATCCTTTTTCTGAATTCCGAATGGGATGAGTGCATTGAGTGGTAAACTTTACCTCTGTGTTTTCGATGACTACGTTCTTACCAATCCGAGCATTCTTGTCGATAATGCACTCTCTGCGTAGAACAAAACACGGTAAAACTTCATCCGAAATAAGTTTTTTTTCCTGATAAGCATTAAACAAAAACTTACTTGATTCTGGTGTTTTCACCAATTCCTATCGGCACTTTTCCTTTGGACAGTGCAGAAGCAATTTCTGAGTCAGTTTCATAGTAGTCAGCCCCCAACATCACTGTGTCCTGCATACATAAAACCCTTTAAATTAGACTAAAAAAATGTCGAAAATTTTAAACGAAAAAACAAAAACGAACCTTTAGGTGAGCGTTGGAGCTAATGCGCGACCGAATACCAATGACACTATGCTCGATAAAACAATTATTCAAGAAACTGCCATGCGATACTATCGAATCCACAATCTGCAGAAGCACAAAAACATCATGAAATTAAAATAAAAAGATAAATATCAGAGGTGTCTCTTTTGAATACCTTGCTGCTATCTATCTTTGATGGTGGCAAGTTTCTCCGGGATGTATAGATCGGCTTTGCTGCATCATAGAAGCTGAATCTTGGTGGCTAAAAATGACAGCAAGAATTAAGGAGAAACCCGACAATCTTTTTTAATACGAATGATTTGTAATCCACGAGCGAATCTAGAGTGTGCTTACATGTTCTGTAAGGGCAAGGTTTGCTTCAAAAAACGAACGAATCGTACCAATATCTTCCCAGTAATCATTAAATAGATAAGCCTGCATAAAAAGAAGAAAAATATGAAGAAACACACTTGAAAAAAGATGCCGAGGCGCATAGAATTGTAAGACCAAGAAGGGCTCTGTAGCGTAGAAGGATACATTAGTCGACCTTGATGAAAAATTCCTTAGCTGAGGCAGGGATTATTTCTGATCCAAAATCATTTGCTGTCGGAAAACGCCATCTGAATAAGCAAACAAGGTGTACTCTTAAATCTCACTTATTATTGTGATATTGACTGAGTGAATTTAGAGTATACCTTAAAAGATTGAAAAGTATTTCCTTCTTGAAGACATAAACTCCCATGGAAGCTATATAAGGCTTCTTCTCTGCCTCGTCCCGCGAAAGTCCCAAAACAGTCGTATCAACAGCCTAAAAAACAGATGGGTCACTCATTGTTCTTAGAAAGGAGCTTTATGTTTCGTGCAAGTTACGTACCATTGCCTTCAAATCATTTCCTTTTGGCTTCTCGCTGAACGAAAGGACCCTTCCTTTGTTGTCAATATTCATCAAACCGAAATCTGAGGCACGGCTATCATGAAAACAGATAAAAAAATCTTTCAATGTTTAGTTTTTTTTTTTTTTTTTTTTTTTTTTTTTAATTCTGAATCGAAGTAAGGATGCCTGATATCGATCTAAATTAACACGGTTTCACCTGTCGTCTATAGGTAAACACGATATAGTAATATCCGCGCCACTTTCCCTGTGATTCTGCAGAAACAATGTAAATTCTTTGAACATAAAATAAATTCAAGACATCATTTTTATTACGTGTAATATTTGTATTGTATACGATTCGTTTATCTTACCTGAACAAAGTCCATATAGTCCATCCTGTACAAGTGATCACCAGACAGAATGAGAATATCCTCAATATCTTTACTTCTCGCGTCCTACGTTTGTGCATGCCATAAAAATCCATGTATCGATAAAAAAGATTTGATTTTTTCTTTTTTGGTTTCTGAATGTAAACTATTACTACCTCGAAAAGCCAATGGAATTGCCGCACGGCATCAGCGGTGCCTTGAAACCAACTCTTACCTGCTTCTCCCTGTGTTTGTGTGGCAGCTAAGGCCTGTAATACAAATACTTAAACCTTAAAAAACAATCAAAAAAAACATTTTTCTCGCTTTAGGGTTATTTTTGTAATTTTGTAAGTTGGTTGGGTTTATTTGTAAATAGGCCTAACCTGAGGGAGTGATTTTTGTATACAACCCAAACTTTTTTTCTCACCTCAACAAAGCCGTCCCCGAATGTGACACCACTCCCAAAGTTGTAAGCGCGTGTCAGGTGGCGGTTGAGGGATGCCGAGTTGAACTGAGTGAGGATATAAACTTTGTTGATTCCGCTGTTGATGCAGTTACTCATCGGCACGTCTATCAGCCTATAGGCTCCCCCAAAGGGAACCTGAAGATTCCAAGACATTAGGTGAATGTCTCACATGTACAATAACTACATCATCTTATAAACGATAACACATGAGATCTCGAACGGGACATTATTTTGAAAACGATTTTCCCTTGATATTCATTATTAACTTGTGAGAAAACGGATAATGGACTCACGGCGGGCTTGGCACGCCGCTTGGTAAGAGGGAATAAACGAGTTCCAGCCCCACCTCCGAGAATGATGGCCACGACAGTCTTCGGATCCTTCTTCTCCATCTCCAGATCCCTCAGCTGTTTTCATTTCTTACATTAGTGTTTGTAAACACCCCTTGTAGTCTGTCTTAGTTCAGATCATTTGAGCTATAGATTAATTATAAAACTACCCCTGAGGTTTAGTTCAATTACAAAAAAGAGAAATCTGAATCTTTCTAATTAAAAATGCTGATTTGCAAAGTTAGGCCCACAACTCTTTGGATTCAACAGTTTGGACCTTGTAACTTTTTGTTGTGACAATTTGGTCCTTGACGATTCCACATTTCCACCCTTTGTAACTTATGGGGCCAAGATTGTAAGAATTCAAAGTTTTGATAGTAGTTTTTTGATTGTTTGTTTTGTAATTATACAGAACATGGGGGCAGTTTTTGTAATTATTATTATAATGCTCATTATGGTTTCCTAATTCCTTCAATGAAAAACCAGTATTAAAACTCACCTTAGTCTCACCTGCAAAATCAGCTGTGAGTGAGTTGCAGATACGAGGACTCCTCCTACTCCTTTGCACTAATGGTGCGAAGTCGAGCTTCTCCCCCATCAACTCTCCGTTGCCGAAGCTCACAAGCCTCCCATTCGTGCCGGAGAATCTTGCCGCCGGGCATCGTCGTAAATGGCCGGCGGCTGTCGGGGCAATACGGCCGGTGGCCGTGACAGCCATTTTAAGCAGA
Organism: Euphrasia confusa; assembly: GCA_954870475.1. Lineage (NCBI taxonomy): Eukaryota > Viridiplantae > Streptophyta > Magnoliopsida > Lamiales > Orobanchaceae > Euphrasia > Euphrasia confusa. Next base: position 2,117,848 of record OX940969.1, on the reverse strand, counting down.
GGAGTGAACAGAGTAGTTCTGTGGGGAAATGGAAAAGTTGTGATAAGTAAATGGTTTTGATTTGAAGGCAATAATGCTTTACATGGGATGCATGCCACTGGTTCAATGAGCCACGTTATCCGAATTTAATCATGTCCACCAATTTATATGCATACAAATTTTTTGTATTCATTTGAAAATTTTGTAAGAAAAACTTTGTAACACATGGTGAATATGTACTTGTTCTATTTTAGAAACTTAGCCTATAAACAAATACCGATAATGGAGGCAAGAATTCTCGATAAGAATTCGCACAATCTTGTTTTCAAGCAGCAATCGACAAAAATATCAATCTTAGTATTACATTATTGAGGTTTGATTGTATCATTCCTAGACCTTGTTTCAACTGGATTCTATTGTGAGAGTTCGACAATTATTCATACCCAGTCCGGTCCGTGCTTTCCGAGTTCCTAGTCGTTACATCATCGTCATCAAGTACATTGCACTTACCGACATGTTTACGAGATCTTTTTTAATACTTATTGCACTTGCTGATGAGATTTCTCAGGCGCTCTTAATCTTGGGACTGATTTTGGGTGTTGTTGTCAACATGAACCTACTAAGAGCAATCATTAGGACCCAAGTCGTCTTTGCGATTTTCTCCTTTATCATTAAAAGGAGTGCCGAGGTTAGGACGGTCTTCAGCATTTGGGCCTGCAGCCCTTTGAAGAAACCGAGTATCCCTTCTCTTTCCCAGACGGAACAGACTGTTCCGGTAACTGTTTTACGGGATTGTGCTCGGGGCTTGCCTTCCTCATTTTCTTCCGACTTTGCGGACTGGATCATCACCTTACACCTGTGCATTATAAGGATCTGCTTAGTATGATAATCATATGGGAACTGGGTAATTGTTAAAAAATAATACTCCGAATGACTTACAGACACCCCATCGAGTTTTTTTTATTCACCCAACGTATACCCCCACCTCCTTCTCATGGAGGTGTAAAATTGTAATTTTAAAACAAGGTGGGGCTAATACACACCCCATGCTAACTAAAGACACCGAACCAATATTAATTTGATTTTGTTGTTTTACTACATAGTACATACATATTCCTATTTTCAATTAAATGGAGAAAAAGAAAAGCACAATGTGATAAGGAGAAAAAGAAAAACCCTTTTATGTTGTTTTTCTGTTTTTGAAAGATAACAGTGTTTTCGTCATTACACTAAATCTCGAGGGTATTGTAATTAACCCATGTAATTAGCTTGTGTAATGCTGCAAAATCTCACAATAGAAATTAAAAGGTCTTTTCAACCCCTCCATGATTGAAGTCTTGAAATGAGAGTTAAAAGAAAATGGGATGATGACAAAAGATGGACCTTCACCTTATAGCCGGGTAGGTCAAACAGGTAGCAACGCATTTCGAGACCGCACCCAACACGAATGCAGAAAAAGCAGAAAGAGCTTCCGGAGATGACACATCATCTCCTTGTTTCCCAGTATCTCCCTTTAGCATTTTGTTTTTTAACTGATCAAATACGGTGTACTGCATGGCATTATTATAATTACAGTTAGAATCAAATTTAACCATTAGGAATAAAATCAATTAAAACCTTCTAAGTTAACGACTGTTCAAAAAGGATTAAAAAAAAAAAAGGACATATTTTGCAGAGAAAGCACGGTTACCTGTATAGAAGGGTTGGTGGTGAGAAGCAGGGAAATTCCTAGACCGTCAAATGCACCGGTCCAAGAGCCCTCTGAGAGAGATTCCCAAAGCCCTTTCGATTTTCCGAAATCACTTGTTTGCATCCTTGAAGATGCTGTATCAAGAGGCTGTAGGTCTAGAATCAGGATTTTGGAGATAACTACATGCCTAATTTAGATAGATGATGTTCGCAAAACTACATAATTAGACATGGGGTTGGGTTGATTACAAAAAGTACACTTGAGATTTGACCTAACTATCCCATTAAATACGTAAAATATAGCTAGCTCTCAAAATTTCCTTGAGAACCTACCTCAAGGTTAAAATTAAGGGGCTAACTCAACCATTTTGTAAGTGTGGTTTTTTTTATAATGTTTTAAACTTGTGAAGGGGTAAACGTAAGACAAAATAAAACCTTGGAGTATTTTTGTAATATTGAAATGTAGTTTTTTTGTCTTTAGGTCAAACATCAAGGGTACTTTTTGTAATCAATCCTTTTGATCATACAGTACTATCTTAAGTTATGCAATGCTACACAACCTAGGACAAACATTTAGCGGCAAATACCAATTTCATAGCACGACGATCAACAATTAAGTCTTATGGATTATATAATAATGTATTCAATGTAAAACAAGCAAAATAGTTTCACAAAGAAAAAAACAAGACTTGCCTGGGTAGCTATGGCTGTGCATGCACCAGCAGCAGCAGCAATGACCAAGTTAGCAGCAGTTCCTATTGACTTAGATCCGGTTTGTCTCAAGTAGAGCCTCTTAAAGAAGCTATATCCATAGAAGTAGATGAACTGTGAAATGAAAGACTGCAAGTTCTTTGTCCCCAGGCCCTGGTACAACGATAGCACTTGGCCTTTGGAAATTGCTTCCCATAGGACATCTGAAATGTTCCTGTTAAAATACGAGCAACTCATTTCAGATTAGTTTTGCGGGTGTTTGCAGAGTGTACTCACCACAAATTGTATATGTTGACATAGTGAAAATGATACAAGAACCTACGATAGACCCACTTCATGTACATCACAGTCAAGATGAAGGGAACTTGAAAATTTGAAATGAAATCAGAGACTTGCAAATAGTCGATAGCAAATGCATTCGTCGCTAAATGTCGTATTGTGACAACTGACAAGAACATATAACACTATGCAACTATACGTTTCCAGAGCGAAATAGTGGGAACCAAAAAAACAACAAATTTACTCCAATACGATTATTTCAAACATGGTGAACGCGGTTTTGACGAGGGTTCAAATTGCAAGGTCTTAAGATTTAATAATATATATGACTCGTTTAGGCAATAAAATGGATAGTGCAAAAGAGATCATCATCAACAAGATTCAGAAATCGCGCAACCTGTATTTCTGGTGCTGATGAGCTCGATTCTCTGCTTGGTACTTGGTTTTGCAGGTGTCGAGAGGATACAAAACGGTGGTGCTGACCAGTGCCCCAATCGCACCCGATGCCGCCTCCACCAACGACTCCATATCGACGGCCATCGGAAAATTCCAACCTCTCTACACACAGAACATTCAATTTAATTTTAAAAAAATGGAAGCAAAAACAATACCAGTAAAGATACGGCGCGCCGCCTTTGTTCAATAAGAGATCACGCGATCAAATAAAGTGATTTGAATATTATTATGGTTGAAGCAACATACTTCTGGGTTTCGCTAGTGGAGTAATTGAAGGGGGAGGTGGACGATTCACGGCGGAGGAGGGAGGAGGCGTTTTCTGATCGCCGACGAGAGTTAGCAGTCCACTGATCGCATTGGGATTTGGGGATGTGAAAGTATGGGCGATTGCCGTCTTGTACATTACTACTAATTTTTTGTACTACATAAATATAAATTTAAATAAATAAATAAGAGTGCATCAAATATTCACATTTTTCTTTTTTTAAATGTCTTGTTAATATATTAAAAAACATATCCTGTATTAAATTTAAAACACAATTTTATCTTTATTTTTAAAATATTTTTTAAACTTAATTCATAATTATTTTTTTAACTTAAAAATAAATTTTAAATTTTAACAAAAATATTTTAAATTTTCATTTTAAAATATAATCTTAACCCTAAATAATTGTGAGTAAATTAAAAAAAATAAGTGAAAAGTATATGAATAAATTTATATTTTAAAGTGAAAAATAAGTTGTGAAAATAAATTTTTAAATGAGAAAATTCAATAATTTTTGAATAAATTTAAAAGAGTGGATGAAATATGAATATCATAGTTGTCATTGTGAAAAGGTAAAAAAAAAAAAAAAAAAAAAAGAATATAATATGTTGAACATAATTGAGATGGATTCTTAGATAGAGAAGAATCGTGATTCATAATTAACATATTAATCTTAACAAAATATATATAGTATTAATGATTTTTTATAACAATGTACAAAATATATATAGTATTAATGATTTTTTATAACAATGTGCAATAGTTAGCAATAGTATAACTATTGCACATTTTCATATTATTCATTCACAAGAAATACTTAATTAATTGAGATTAATTAAGTACCTACTTACTAAAATAGTTGAACCAAACAACTCACGGAACTTCATCAATACTTTAAAAAAAAATCTAAAAAAGGTAGCATATAGTTAATGTTCTAAAAAAATAAAAGAAATCCTAGAACTAAAAAAAAATAAAAAATGAAATAAAATAAATTAAGTTATTTTGTATGAGTGTCCCAATGATGATGAAAAGCTTTAATTTGCTTCTCACTTGTGTTTTCATTTTTTATTAAATGACACAACATTTTAAAAGTTAAAGAAAATGTTTTTTTATAGAAAATAATTCATTTTCTCTCAAAAGTTTACAAACTTTCTATTACTAATTTATTTTACATCAATACTATTACTTTTTCAACTAATTCATTTATTACTAATATAAACTTATACTTTATATTGTTCATTTCCATCTTATTAATCATTATTATTTTAATTATTTTTGTGTCCTATACTCCTATATAGATTTATTATTTTTTACTCTATTTTGATTAATGATTGGAATTTTTATTTTCTTTAACACAAATTTATTGTTTTTGTACGTATTTATTAATTTTTTTCATATATATAATTTACTTTTATATAAATATTTAATATGTATATTAATTGTAATATAATTTTTTTATATTTTGTTTTTGCTCCACACATATTTTTTTTTCTCAAACAAAATTATTATTTTACTATTGATATTATTTATTATTTATTATTTTTGTATTTCTTATATAATATAATTTTATATAAATATTGAATATGAGTATTGAAATTTATTAAGTTCATAAAACCCAAATTATAATATATTGGAAATTGTTAGACGGTCCTTCCTCTGTTCTATAAACATTTTTGATATGTTTATATATATTCTAGGATATTAATATATTAATAATTGCAAAAGACACCTTAGAATTTATTTTGTGGTATTTACAAAAGAAAGCAAGAGAAGAACTTGAACTTTATCAAATTTATTGTTTTTTTACGTATTTATTAATTTTTTCTTCGTTCATATATATATAATTTACTTTTATATAAATATTTAATATGTATATTAATTGTAACATAATTTTTATATATTTTTTTTGCTCTACACATTTTTTTTTCTCAAACAAAATTATTATTTTAATAAAGATATTATTTATTATTTTTATCTTTCTTATATAATATAATTTTATATAAATATTGAATATGATTATTGAAATTTATTAAGTTCATAAAACCAAATTGTAATATATTGGAAATTGTTAACCGTGAATGCAAATGAAGGCAATATCACCCAATTTCACTACTTAATTACCGATGTTTCAACTTTCAATTAACAAATGAACAAGTAAAGTAATTCTTGTGTTTGTTATGTGTTGGAGATATTAATTTTTTTACAATACAAAAACAAAAATAGCAATTTCTAACTCTATCATCTTGAAAATTGTTGATTTTATTTTTTCTATTTACAACATGTAACATGTAATTTGTCATTGACATAAAAACTTTATCATTTACTCCCTCTGTCCCAGAGCTATAGTCATTTTTGGTTAACGCTGACTTTTTTTGACCGTCCAATACGTATAATAAACGGTACACAAAAATTATGAAAAAATAACTAAAATAAAATTTAATAGTTAAATTTTATTTTACTTATTTTTTCATAATTTTTTTGTACCGTTTATCATACGTATTGGACGGTAAAAAAAAGTCAGCGTTGACCCCCTGTGACTATAGCTCTGGGACAGAGGTAGTACTATTTTTTGGCTCAAATTAAGTTACTACTACCTCACTTCCAACCTATGATGATTACACTTCTTTTACAAAATAAAAAAAAATAATGTTTCCACTTGTTTTTGTAAATTTTTGTTACTCATTTTACAATCATTTAATATTAATTTTTTATCAAAGATTTAGAGTTGATCAAATCATACAAAAATAATTACAAAATTAAAATTACGTATCTCATATATATACTGTATACTCCATAATTTACCTCAAATTCAATCCAGTTTCGGATGATTCAACATGGCCGAGTTAAAAATCCACATTTGTGCTCTTATTCTTCTCTCGCATCGTAGTAAAGTATGCCCATTGTTCGCCTGTGAATTGGATTCATTGACATTTTTAGGGAGTTGAAAAGAAAGCAATGTGTCAATACTGTAAAATGGTTACAGAAACAAGTTTCACAAGTAGCTAGTTTGAACTTTTATCATTTTTATTCGTAGCAAAAATGATTTTCACATAAATGAACAACATACAGTTGCATGGTTGAAGAATGAATCGACCAATCATGTTTTATCCAAATTCAACTGTGTCCACCCAATTATATATTTCTTCTGTATTTCAGTTGAATAGCACTTATTTGTTGTTGACCCATGTGAACATATTTTTTTAATTTTAAATAACTGTTTTCAATATTCAAATTAATTGGTTTCTCTAAATAAGTATTGTATTGAAAACTAATTTTAGTATAACATTTCATAGTTATAATTTTCCACTAAAACCAAATTATGAAATTACCAAAACATACTATAAACAATTAACATTTTTTTTGAAACATTAAAATAAAAAATAAACTTGAACCAAATAAAAAAAAAAGGTACGAAAATAGGATGATAATTGAATAATCGAAAATTAATTTGGATACAAAAGTGAGGGCTTGTTGGGCTTTGAGCTTTAAGCCCATTAAAAAATATAAAATCTAATTTTAGATTCTAAATTCCGTTGACGATGCCTGCTAATCTCACAACGGCTCGATTTGGGTCGAAACGCAAATAGATAAAAGAACCGGGGCACAAATCGAAATTGATGCAATTTTTATTCCTCCATTGTTATGTTTTTCAAACCTTCTCCTTTTTCCCTCTTCACTAAAAAGCACTGATACTCTCTCTCTGTCTCTCTTGAACCACGTGTTGTCCCGATTTCTTTTTTGCCACTGGCTCGCCGGCGATGCAAGACTTCTTAGGCTCCGTCCGACGATCCCTAGTTTTCAAACCCTCGGGTGAAGATCCCGCCGGATTTGGGGGTTTCGTGGAGAAAATCGGCTCCAGCATCCGCAAATCGCGAATCGGAATATTCTCCAAGCCTCCTGTTCACGCGCTTCCGCCGGTTGAGACGCCGAGGAGAAATACAGCGAGGTCGCCGCCGCCGACGGAGGACGAGTCGCTGCCGCCGATGGAAGGAACCAGTGAAGATGAGCCTCAGGTAATAAGGGATAGAAATGGCGTAACGATGAGGTCTAAATCCGTAAAGGAGGAAGAGCTAGAGAAGAAGAAGAAGGACGTGCCTTCGCTGCCTCTGATCCGGTGGAGGAAAGGGGAGTTGATTGGGTGCGGCGCGTTCGGGAGGGTTCACATGGGGATGAACCTTGACTCAGGAGAGTTGCTTGCTGTGAAAGAGGTCAGTATCGTCGATTTCAGCATGTTTAAAAATAGGGATGTGATTTATTGATTGCTTTCTGATTTTGTTTCTTTCTGATTAACAATTACAGGTTGCTATAACGTCGGATAATTCCTCGAAGAAAACACAAGTAATTACACTCGATCACTGTCTTGTGCTGATTTATATGTATCGCATATAGTTTGTGTAGTTTCGTTTCATCCATCATGATGAATATGTTCTCCCGTAGTAATTTTCTGCTCAAACTTAATCATTCATTCATGTTTATGTTGCCATTAGACAATATACTTCATGTAGAATATACTTCAGTTTGTATTAATACATCATTGGATTTAATGGAGCAATGGTGTAATGGATTTGTAGGAATATATAGCCGAGCTCGAAAAGGAAGTGAACCTACTGAAAAATCTCTCACATCCAAACATTGTGGTGAGATAAGATTTTTTTTCTATCGAATTTGTCAGTCAGCTTGTGTGGATTACTGTACAAACTCTCAATCTTTATTGCTGGGCAGAGATACTTAGGAACTGCTAGGGAGGATGACTCACTGAATATTTTACTGGAATTTGTGCCCGGTGGATCTATTTCATCCCTTCTGGGAAAATTTGGGTCTTTCCCAGAATCGGTAAGTGTACAGTTGTATTTATGTAAATTTTCAGGAAACACGATTAGATCTACGATTTTCCTCACACGTGCTTCAATGATGCAATTCAAAAAATCTGGGACTGAAAATCATCATTCCTATAATCTTTAAGCATTTCTTCCTATTGGGAATAACTTCGTAGTTCAACATTATAAAATATAATGTATTTTTTTTTTTCTAAAACCTCTTTGTTTAGTGTAGTAGTTATTGAACTTGCACCAGTTTTCTAATAATTGCCTTGGAATTGCTTTTCAGGTTATTAGAATGTACACAAAACAAATATTGTTGGGACTAGATTACCTGCATAAGAACAAGATTATGCATAGGGATATCAAGGTATTTTTACCATAATATAATAAATTTTACATGCTCAGTTTATATATCTGAAAATCTCTATTTTTAACAGGGAGCAAATATTCTTGTCGACAATAAAGGTTGCATTAAACTTGCTGACTTTGGAGCATCCAAGAAAGTTGAAGCATTGGTATGGCTTTATTTCATTCATTATAACATTTCCCATTTTGAGTAGAAGAAGAAGACCTTGTATCACAACTGGGAATCTGATGTTTCTGCAGGCCACCATAACAGGAGCTAAATCAATGAAGGGTACGCCTTACTGGATGGCTCCTGAAGTTATTGTTCAGACTGGTCACAGCTAGTAAGTTGGAAATAAGAAAATACTAAACGAAAAAACCTTGCATTTTTTTTGCTCAAATTATATAACTGGTGAAGTTAGCATTTGCACTATTTCGTTGTTGTTCCTATGAAGTTACAGCATAATCAATATTAACAGAACTGTTTTTTGTTTTCAATTAGTTTGCCAGTTCACCAAAAAATGACGTAACAAATAATAACAGAAAAAGGTGGGTGATGATAATTTGAGCGAAATCAAAAATTTGAAAAGATTGCATTTTCCTATTTATTTAGCCTAATTGCATCAAAAGCTGTATTGGTACGAACAAAAAATGCATCATTTTTCTGTATGGAGATTAAAGAAATTGCTGCTTGTTCATCTAGTACTTTTCACTTTTTCTGTAAATCCCCTTAAGATCTTATCTTTAATTTCATGACCTTAACACACTGTATATTTGTATTCCTTATTAAAACCTACAGCTCAGCAGATATATGGAGTGTTGGATGCACTGTTATTGAAATGGCTACTGGAAAGGCTCCTTGGAGCCAGCAGTATCAGGAGGTTGTACAATGTACTTTTTAAAATTTTAGATTTTATTCATTTTGAAGTTGACTATTTCCTATGCTATCACCTGTAAATTTGATTCACCAACAGTTTTATCATATTAGGTTGCTGCAGCCCTGTTTTATGTTGGAACTACCAAATCTCATCCACCGATACCCGATCATCTCTCTGTTGAGGCAAAAGACTTCCTTTTGAAATGTTTACAAAAGTATGTCTGATGCATACAAATACCTTAGCCTGATGCCACTTCTTTCAGACAGTTGTTACTATGAATAAAAAATATACTGATCACGAGAACGCTTAATTTGGTTTTATTGACACCTAACTATTCTTGATATCTTATTTTGTAGGGAGCCAGACCTGAGGCCAACTGCATCAGAGTTGCTAAAGGTTGTACCAAACATTGCATTACTTAGGTTTTCTTTATATGCTACCTGCATGGGTCGTTGCACAACCACGCCTTATTTCATAGCCGAATTCCTATAATGAGTCTTTATTTATGGTATTTTCTTTTGCTTCCTATCTTCAGCATCCATTTGTAACCGAAGTAAGTCGGAAATCTCACACTGTTCTTCGCTCTTCAATCGTGGTAAGGCAGTGCTTTTCTCTTGATACATTTTTCTTAGTCCTGTAGATACTTGTTTACTAAAATATTGATATCTGTATCAATAGGATGGTTCCGGAAAGCGGATGGCAGCACTTGGGGTTGAAATAAAAAAATCGTTAGTAAATATGGATACCCATCTATGATTTTCTTGATCATTATTTAGTTGAGATGCTTTAGATTTTGAATGATTTATGTGTCCTGCAGAATGAACCTAGAGACGAGGAGCTCCTGCAAGGGTCTGAAAGATTTTGGTGATTTAGGTGGTGCCACCAGTTGCTCCACCTATCATCCAGGCCGCCTTTCAGAATCAGGATCCTTATGGGAACCTGTCAATTTTGATGATGATGATGACATGTGTCGAATTGATGACAATGATGATCTTGTGCTTGGTGCATCCACGAAATTCAATCACACTCTTCTTTCTAGGGATTGTAATCAGGTTTCTCCCGAGTACTACTTAAATGAGAAATATTCAAAGCTAGTCCTCTATCTACCATCGCTGCAAATTTAATCCTGTTAATTTTGAGTTTAAATTTGTTTCACTATTTCACTAATTTCAAAATTCCTTTTGGTAGCCAGTTTATTAGACCAAACTTATCACAGTACTTAAATTGCAACTTCAAAATTATGGGGCCTAATATTACTACATCACTATAAATACAGGACTATTTTGCAATTTTGCCAATCTTAAATCTTCCCTTACCGGGGTGACTGTTGTTTTCTGTGTTTAAAGACTTTATTTCTAATTTGATGTTCTGATTGGTGTTGTTTCTGCAGAGTTTTAATCCAATGTGTGAGCCTAATGATGATTGGACATCCAAGTTTGATGAAAGTCCCGAATTGACTAAAAGTGAGGTGGAACATTTTTCCAGTCAAATTGATGGATCTGAAAATGCCGGTGTGGATAGTGGCTTCACATTTCCAATAGAGCAGCAAGGACTCGAAGATGAAGAAGAAGAAACTGAGTCAAAGATTAGAGCATTCTTGGATGAAAAGGTTACAGCCAATTATATAAAATATTTAGAGTGGCCGAAATATCTATTATCTATAATTTACTATGTAGTGCCTTATTTGAATTTGCAATCTTTCTGTTGGTACAGGCTTTGGAACTTAAGAAGCTGCAGTCGCCTCTTTATGAGTTCTACAATTCCTTGAATGTTGCTCGTCGTATAAGTTGCATTGGTATTGGCAATAAGGAAAATATTTCGAATAATTGCAATTTACCCCCTAAAAGTAGATCACCGAACAAGGTTGGCAGCAGAAGGCTTTCTACTGCCATTGATGTAGAGTACACCTCGAGTCCCGGAAGACGAATGTCAAATATTGGCGATGCAAACATTCAAGATTACGAGGATATTACAGAGCAAGAGCCACTTACTCCAAGGTAAGCAAGCATATATACCGTCAAAAAATAATATTTCCTCCATACTTGATATTTTGAATCATGTTAGGTTCGCCGAGAGAGAAAGGAAGTGGAAAGAAGAACTTGATGAAGAGCTTGAAAGGACTCGAGGCAAGTGCACATAGTTTCCTGCATACTATTAATTAAAAATAATCCAATTATTTGATGAAGAATGATTTCTCAAGGATTTTGCATATTGCAGAGCTTATGCGTCTAGCGGGTGCATCTAAAACATCGTCCCCCAATGATCGAATTTTAAGTCGACAGAGAGATCGGTCAAGGCTTGCATCTCCAGGGAAATAAATGCATGTTTCCATTGCTTCCTGAGGATTGGATTTCCATAGGCATCCCGTCTTGAAGTGATGGCCTCCGAGTATACCAGTTTTTTAAAAAAGTGCAGCACTTCTGGTGAAGGTTTATCTGCGTTTTGTTTTCATATATGTGCATAGAGCTCTGGTGTTCTCGGAAATTCAATACATAACACATAATGCCTGCCTGGTTCATAAAATCATGTACAAACGAGATGACAGGGCAACCACTCTCGTATTCAGTCATTGTGGTTCGTCTTAAGATAAAAACGGAGGCTATAGTATAAAATTTTGTTCTCCATCAAGCTTAAGTACTTGGAGTGTGTATCGTGTATTGATGTCGTTATTTTTTTTAAATTCATGTGTAATATTTGTTTCTTTCTGTTATTTGATTTTGCCTTGAAAGAACAATTATGGGTATTTTCACTTAATTTGTACTTCTACTAAGTTCTACTGATCTGTTTCACTTAGTTATTAAAATTAAGCAAGAAAAAAATAGTACTCCAACAAATTTTGTTATCTCAGTCCTCTGGCTTTAGTCATTTTGCTTCGGGCCTTATATTTGTATCTGGGCTGTTACAGTATTTTATGGGCTGACATTTTTCAGCCCTAAAACGCCCACTTTATTACCCAAATTCGCATATTTTAGATTTGTCTTTTCGTTTGGCTTAAAATTTCAATTTTTTTTTTATTTGACTAATCAATTGTTGTTATAAAGAATACTGTAATTTTTATCTTTCACAAAAAATTATCAGCATCTAACATATCACAATTCACAACCCTTTCAATTCGACGAATAATAATTGAGCAATTTATATAAAAAAAAAAATCAAAGAAAAGTAACATAGCTATTTATCAATATTTATTTAAAAATATTGTGTGAAGTATAAATGAAAATGTATATCACAATTTCCGCTCTTTTAATTAACGTATTTATTTTTCCATAATTAAAGAATATTATTCTGTAATTAAATAAACATGAACTTTTTCAGCCCTTTTAACATAGTTAGATTCACGTATTTAATTTCTATAATTAAATAAATATTCGCCCAAGTTTCTTGCCAGAATTTTCGGTGCAAAGTGCACGTGATTCACTAAGAAAAATAAAAGATGCTAAATTCACTTTTTTACATTACTAAATCCAATCGAGCTTAATATAAAAATGAAAAATTAATAATAGTACGCGATGATTAAAATATTCTATAAAGTACAAAGTAGTATTTATTTTATTATTCTTTCTTCCCTCTCCGGCTCTCCCCCTACCTTGTCCTTATTAGCAACACATCGATTTTGATTAAATTTTACAGTTGAAATTAATTTTTGTTATAGCTAATCCTTGGTCGAACCATCATCGACCATGGCTATAATGTTTCGTCACTCTTCATCTAATCTTGTTCACTTGTTTGATAGCATTCAACACAATTTGTCTTGTGACACATCAGCAAATTTGCTAGCAAAATTTGTGCTTACTAGGACTACGTCAGCATGCCATGTAAGAGTTTGCTTGAACCTCGTGGAGGATCGATATAAAGTCCATTTTCGTTTGACCAAATTGAATCAATGTTTTTATTTCCGTCTGAAAAAATAATCATGTTTTTTTAAATGAATGTTCTGAAAAAAAAAAGCTATTCATGTTATTTTTTCATTTTAACATATCAAATTTTACCTACTTTTTAATTCTAAACAACGGTCATTATTAAGAAATTTAATTCTTTTATAAAATGAGTATGATATAAAAAATTATTAATTTTATTGCAATTCTTTTAACTTATATTATAATTACCAAAAATTAAAAATAATTTAAATATATATTCTTATATATATATATATATATATATTAATTTTAAAATTATAATTAAATATTCTTAATAAACACACAATATTAATCTAGTCTTTGAATCACAATCCCTAACCACATAAAATACCCGATTCATGAATTGAAGTTTTGACTCAATTAATATCAAATCTGAAATAAAATTGTATATATTTGATCCACTCTTTGACTATTCGAATTTGAATGCGAGGGATTATTATATTAGTGTACGAGACTTTTATGACATTTCTATGAAATTCTGCTTTGACGCATCTCGTGATCTTGATTCAATGCAATTGATATATTATTATATATTATCCACTTGGGATTTCATCATATAGCTCTAAGTAATCTTAGGTGGCATTGATGGATTGGTTGAATTGAAGTCTAAGAAACATGATTTATGTCACGAATTTAAGGAGTGATGATGCATGCATAATTAGAGAGTAACATGGTGCTTGTGAACCTCTCAATAGCCAACGCCTTGTGATTTAAGACTTTATGTTTCCCACCAAATGTACATGAATTTTTGTCACAAATGTGATCCTATAAGATTTTATTTACTATTACCTCATACTCCAATGCATGCATAACATGTCCTCCTATTATTTATTTTTTTAAATTTTTTAATAATAATTATAATTATAATTATAATTGTTTAATTTAACCTTATTTAATACTAGCAAGTACTCTGTAGTACTATCGGTTATCTAACATTAACTTCTAATATAACTCTCTCATTAATTTATTGAATAAAAAAAAGTTAATTACTTTTAATTAATAAAAAAATATATTAAATGCGGAATTAAAAAGTAAAAATTATACAAAATTTCAAATAAAAATCCACAAAACCCAAAATTACTTTTTATCTCTAATATGTTTTTTTAGAAACATGCATGTAATTTTTTGATTTTTTGACCAGAAAGTGAAAGGTATAATTTTATTTTTAAGTTTAAATGTAAAGTAATAGTAAATAAAGTTGAAAAAGTAAATGAATAAAATATATGTAAAATTGTATTTTAAAATAAAAAAAATTTATTTCTTTTTTTAAGAGTTATATTATTTTGAAATGTCAATTTAAGAAAAATTAATCATGTTATCGTGTTATTATAAAACAGATGGAGTTCCATTGATTGGTGAAAGTCAAAATAATATGTTTATTAGAAGAACACGTGTGTACGTAACTTTTGACTTGAGATCATTGATTGAATAAAGGTGAAATAAAGTGATTGTTTGTGAAATTAAGAAAAGATTCATGCATGGATCCCTAGACACTACTATAAATTAGGAGTTGTATAGTATTGTTGAGATTACTTTAAGAAATATAGAGATATCAGCACATTGTTTTTCTTAAAGTAGTTATTAAAGATGTTTTTAAATTCTTTTATCATCAAAATTTTGATTTTTACTATTATATATGAATAATATATATTAATATATATATACGAAGCCGATCGAATCTAATCCTTTGTGAGTTATGGACACGTCCTTCAGGTCCTTGATCATAAGGTTAATTAGTCTTTATAATTTTTAATGTGAATAATTTTTTCTTACTGGTGGTTAATTTGTTCTTTTTACTGAATATATGTTACGCATTTTTTATTGATTAATACTCTAATTGCATACTCGTTGTTTGTTAGAAGATATATAGTTCATTACATTTACAAATGCTAACTATTGGTTTTTCACTCCAAAACTCAATCAATATCACACATTAATTAATAAACATTTATTAAATGTTACCAACATAGTATAGTACGTAACTAGATGTTCAGTTGTTTATAATTGGATGTTTTGATCACTTGTTTATGACTATGATCATACATCTATATATAAAAGCAACATTTTTTTTTTCCTTTTTCAAACTATTGGGTGACATTCTTTATCAACATATATGCCTTTCCAATAAAAGCAAATAAAATGTCACTCTTTTTCTCTCTCAAATCCAACATTGATATCTCTCTATTTCTCTCTCAAATCCAACATGTAGTGAGCCATCCCTTTCCTTATTTTGTCATTCTCATTGAATTATGAAGGTGTGTGGGGTGGGTGCGTGCCTTAGAGACCAAGTGATCATATGTCTTTCTTGACTATACAAATAGATAAGCATTAACATTATATATTTATACAAGTGAGAATGAACCAACTAAATAACACAAAAGTGGCTAGCAAAAGAAGAAAGCCAATGCAAACATCCCTATTACACAACACGTATTAATTTGACTCTAGCTAATTACTACTTACATAATTAATCAAAATATGATATTACGATCATGAATATTGCAACTTCAAAAGTTACGACAATGATTACATGCCCAAAGTTGCAACCTGAAAGTTACGAAATTGACCGTACGATTCCAAGTAAATTGCGATTCTTTTTTCCTTTAGTTTGCAAGATTTTTCTTGGCAGTACATAATAGAACCATAATCCTTTTTTGTTTGTTTAGAATTGGCTATAGATTGATGTCAGAACATAAGATCTTACAGAAAAGGATAACACACACATATATACACACACACACACACTTTTTTTAATACCAAAATTGATATGAAAAATGTCCTTTTGCCTGTACAATTTTCTTATTGGATGTACAGCCAGAATTTCCACTTTTATTTTTGTTGTGTTCATGCAACTTGTATATATACACACACACACATTTCATTTATTATACTTATTGTAATTCGTACGTACTTATATTCTAAAATGCATAAAAGAAGCTTTTTAGTTATTTATTTTAATATTATAAAATTATGCATAAAATTAAAGAAGCATCCGTGTGGTGCCCCTATGCAATACACAATTGTCTTTTGAAAAGACTCCTTTGAATCTTCCACAATGCAAAAATAAAATAAATATATAAAGTGGAGTCACATTACCTTACAAATTAATGTCTCAAATCTATTTGTATTAATGGAGACATGTCTTTAAGGAAACTAAAGCTACATTTTTTAAGACATAAATTGAAATTTTCAATGGATATGATGTCATTTTTTAGGCTCTTATTTATTATCGATCTCTTGTTTCATCATAACCATGAAGCGTTATTTTTTGCAATATGAAAATTGTATTTCTTGTATTGCTTATTCTAATTGATTTTGTAAAATACTACGGAGTATGTTTAATTTTATACGTATATGAGTAAAATGCATAGTTTAATAATTTTAAATGTTGAGTTAATGGACTGAGGCTTGTTAGAAAAAGTAATTGACGGAGGAAAACAAATTATTGGTTGGAAATTACAAGTTCATGGAGTTATATATGCTGAAAATTACAGAGAGTCGGGAGTTGAACACATGTTGTGTTTCCAGTGCTATGTCTATTTGTAGTCTTGAACTGTGCGAATATTGTAATTTTTGCGGCTTTGAGACTGTTCTCGTGAGTTGTTTAAAACAAATAACTCGTAATTTTTTTTTATCATCGTTGTTATTTAATTTATGCGCTGCATTATTGTGTACAAGTACTGCATAAATTGGAATCCAGGAACTTTCACTATATATATATATATATAACTAAATAAAGGAATCAAATGGTAATATAACATTCAAATAATAAAAAAATGGAATCCAGGAACTTTCACTATATATATAACTAAATAAAGGAATTCAAATGGTAATATAACATTCAAATAATAAATTTATACAATTACAGTAAAACTTCTATAAATTAATACATTAATAACTTTTTAAAATTAATAAAATTATACAGTTTCGATTTGGTCATTTAAAATGAAAAAAAAAATACTCGATAAATTAATAATTAACCTCTCTAAATTAATAAAAAAATTATACAGTTTCGATTTGGTCATTTAAAATGAAAAAAAAAATACTCGATAAATTAATAATTAACCTCTCTAAATTAATAAAATTTCACGGTCTCAAAATTATTAATTTATAGAGGTTTTACTGTACTTACAAGTTACAACAACTCAATTAAGTAGTACTCCACTTCTTTCATACTAAAATAGATTTCATACTTTTTTTGTATAAAGCGTTTAAAAAAATGGTAACAAAATATATTTTAAACTGAAAAGTAAAATTAGTTGTGAGTAAAGTTTAAAATAATAAAAAAAATAAAGTAAAGTAAAATTTTATTTTAAAATAAAAAAATTAGAATAAGATATATTTTTTTTTGTGTGTCAACTATTGTGAGATATCTGGAAAAAAAAAAGTACGTCAACTTTCTTAAAAAAAATATATCACTTATTTTGGAATAGAACAAATAAAAATTAAAAAGTGGTGATTAATATTTATTTTTATCTTAAGAAATAATTTTTATGATATTTTGGTATGAACAAAAACATGATCATCACGAATAGGAGCGATGGCCGGTGGATAGTGGTCGTACAATGCAATTTTACAATTGTGTTAAAAAAAATTAAAAATCGATCTCTAGTTCACATATTAAATGTAGAAGGTGAAGCTAAATCGGATAAATCGAATAAATCTAATCGATATATATGACGAGGCGGGAGTTAGTAGGTTTGTTTGTTATGAAATTATTAATTAAGATATGAATAATTCTAACAGAAATATTCAATAAAAAAATATACATATTAGCATGAATCTACGCATATCCACGTGGATGGACATTCTAAGTCCACGATCATCTTGTGCGTTCGGGTGTGTTCAATATTTTGATTGCATTATTTTCATGTCAGTATATGTGCAGGATGTATAGTTTTTTCACTCTTTCCTAGTCATAAATTATTATTAATAATAATAAAGTATATATTATTATTACTCTTTTATTAAAAATTATGAATAATATTTTAAAGATGAACTAAATTATTGATCTTAAGTATTTTATTATATTTAAAATTTTGAAATAAAAAATGAGAAGTCTAAGGAGGGTGTATTCAATTAGAATTTCATTGGATTTTTTTGGACTTTAAAAAGTCTATGGACTTTCGTGGATTTAAAAAATCCACAGAGTCTATATAGAGTTTGACCGACTTTTATATGGATTTTCATAGAGTTTGAATGACTTTTTTTATTGATTTATATTAATTTTTATATTTTATATTTTTAATTTTGAAATTCAAAATTGGATTTTTACTTAAAAATAAAATGTTCAATTTTAATTCTTTTGTTCCTTTTTAGAAAACTTAAAATTTTAATTTTCGACCAAATTTCAATTTTGAAATAATTAATTCAAATATGTATATATATACATATATATATATATATATATATATTTTTTTTTTTAAAATACAAAAAGTATTTATTTTTTTAAAATAAAATGTTAAATAATTTTTTTATTTTTACAATTGTTATACAAGTATAATTTTTCACCAAATAAAAATTTATTAATATATTCAATAATTTTAATATTATTTTTATATATATCAACATATACTAACATATTAACTTTTAATATTATTATAATTTATTATTATATATTCAACATATAATAACATATTATTTTTTGAATTTTTTTTTTGTTTTTTTTTGTTTTATTCATGTTTTTAATTGTATTACGTTTATTTATATATTTTTTATGTATTATTATTTTTTAATAATAAATTAATAATTAAAATAGAACTTCATAGAAATCTCACGTAATTAGGAGAGATTTCAAAGACTTGAATTCTTTTGTATTTTGAAAATGAAATCCATAAAAATCCATAGACTTTTAAAATGCATTGACTTTTGAATACCGGTAGATTTTTAAAGACTTTTTAAAATTCATATTGAATACCTCAAGATTTTAATGGACTTTTAAAAATCCGGATTGAATACCCTTAGACTTTAAAAGTCCATTAAAATCCTATAGAGTCTTGAATGAATACACCCTCCTAAATTAAAGTAAATTGAATTGAACCGATGGGTCACACTTTACACTCTAAAGACGAGAACTCCTTATTCGAAGTATGAAAGGCGAAGTTAAATGATACTCCCTCCCACTCAAAGCAATAGTCACATGTGGTCAACGTTGACTTTTTTTGTCCGTTCAATACATATGATAAATAGTGTACAAAAATTATGAAAAAAATACTAAAATAAAATATAACTATTATATTTTATTTTAGTATTTTTTTCATAATTTTTGTACACTACATTAGAAACTCCCTACAGTCATATTGTTGGGACCAGAAAAAAATATTATTATAGAGAGTTATTCTTATATAGAGTTTTACAAAATAAAAATAATTTTTTCGTATAAAAAATAATATAAATATATAAATAAAATGCATTATATTTATCTATCTTAAAGTTCACATAACAAATTTAATAGTATTTAATAGTGTTAACTAGGAATATTTGACCATAAATATGTAAAAATTGTATTTAATGTATATATTGAATAAAATACTAATGAATCTAAGAATTATAAATCTTGATCATATACTATATCTTATTGATTTTAATAAATATTGTAAGTTATTTTAAACATATTGTTGATTTTGATAAATAAAAATATTATTAATAAATATTTTTATTATATATTAATTATTTTTTCCTATAGAGTATAAATCCTTAAGGCGGGACTTGAAAAAAGTATGACTTATGACAATGTGGAGTTTATTCTTATTTATAACTGGTCCCAAGTCAGGACCTGAATTTTTTATTACTATAGGGAGTTTATTCCTATATAGAGTATTACTATATAGAATTTCTACTGTATTTATCATATGTATTGAACAGACGAAAAAAGTCAACATTGACCACATGTGACTATTGGTGTGGGTGGGAGGGAGTATCAATTAATTTATACAAACAATATATACATTACTATGGAATTTTTTTTCTCGAGATGGTAGAAATTGCTTATAATTTTGTTTTCTCATGATATGATAGTGATTGTTCCTATCACATTCTAATTAGATTTTTTTTATGTCTTTACAAAATGTGGATTTCACTTTCTTTAGTGACAAAAGTAGGTGTCTTTAATTTCATGATCTCCTAATTAGAGCATCATGTGAATTTTCAAAAAGACAAAACCAGTGGTCAAAAAGATTGAATATGTTGTAAGATTTTGCCCCTTTGAAATATTGAGCCTACTTTTGCATGAAAACATATATATATATATATATATATATATATATATATATATATATATATATATATATATATATATATATAGTTTCCATGTCCGTGGACCGTGGTTGATTAGATAAGATTAAATTAAATTAAATTATCTGTCAAAATCAAAAATGATTTTCTTAATTTGCATGCTAATTGAGCTAATTAAGGCCCGCAATTAGAAGCGTAATTACTCTATGTCCGTTTATGGATAACATATAATGAAGTAGGGCGTGGAATTTTTAGATCATGATTTTACTTATCAACACAACCATTAGGTCAAATGATTCGTTCTAACTTGTATGTTGTAATTGAGTTATCTTTAATTATACAAACTAGGTACTCGTTTTTCTTATACAAGTAATGTATATATTTTTAAATTGTTTGCGATAAGATAAATACAATTGGTAGGCACGAGCAATAACATGATTCATAGTTCGGAGACGTGTTTTTATGAAATCGAAATAGAATTCTCAAGTGAAAAGGTTGGACTTTTGTGTGCATATTTCGTAACAAACATGTGAAAATAGTCAAATTCACCGGACAAAACGAGCTCCAAATTCTAAGGATAGGATAAGTAGATATGTGTTGTTTTTGGCATGGACAAATGTTATTAAGTTGTCTCCTAAAAAAATATTGCTAATTACTAGCTACTTGCCTAGAAAGATATCAAGTATTAGTTTTTGGCATGGACAA
The DNA here is from genome assembly GCA_954870475.1 of Euphrasia confusa. Taxonomy (NCBI): domain Eukaryota; kingdom Viridiplantae; phylum Streptophyta; class Magnoliopsida; order Lamiales; family Orobanchaceae; genus Euphrasia; species Euphrasia confusa. The sequence goes on along the minus strand of OX940969.1, from coordinate 2,096,571 downwards.
ATGTTGTTAAGATATCAAACTTTTTTTACAAATTATAAATGAAGTTTGACTATTAGTTTGAGACCCAGTAAGTATATCTAACAAATTATCAAAATACGTATAGACACTCATTCTCTTTTTTATCTCGTAAAATAATTACTTTTATGTATATTTTTTAAAATTATTATATACTTGGTACTTGTTTACTTATTTTAAATTATTTTTAATTTTTTATTAAAAAGTTAATAAAACAATTACTTTTTTAAATATTATTATTATTATTATTTTAAAATTAAATTCAAACAAACTTAATTTTTCAATTTATTTTAAACCTATTAAGTTAAATTTTAATTTAACTAGTTGTACTTATTTAACATTAATTTTAAATTTTTTTTATTTTTTTATAAAAAAGTTAATAAAACAAACACTTTTTTAAACAATGATTGTGAGAATGATGAAACAAACTCGTTTTACAACGAAAGCGACACTTTCTTTTTCAATGAAAAATGCACTTTTGGTCTCCTAATACTTCTATTAGTAATTTTTATTCTCACGGTATTTTATTATGAGAGATGTATTTTATACTCCATTGTTGGTATTTTTATGGTGGAATTTGAAACAAAACAAGCTTCGTGTTTAAAACACAATCTAACATGGGCGGTGACGATCGATGATGATGATCGAAACGTAACCGAGAATAATGATGACGACGATGATATATATGATAGAAACGCTATCGATAAACGACATCATTTGTTTTCGGGTGGTAAAAAAACATGAAAGATCAGATCATGTTCGGATCTTGATGTTCAATGACAATAAGTGCCCAGCCAAACTCACATCATTCGCCCCCGCCCAAATTTTTTCTTTTTTTTTAATTAAAAAAAAAAGAATAAAAGAGAAGAGAGATCTTAAAAAAAAAAGGAAATTGTAAATAAATAAATTAAAAAAAAACATTAAAAAAAATTAAATAAAATCAGGAAATTGCAACCCACACCGCCGGCTTCCATTTATTTCCATGGCGGCCTCCTTCCTTGCACCTGCTCATCCACTGAAATTTCTCCATTTCCGAATTACTCTTCATTTCCGATTCATCGAATTCCAATTCCGATTCCGATTCCTCCTCCGCCGAATTACTCTTAATTTCCGATTTCGATTCCTCCTCCGCGGCGGCTTCTCCCTCAATTTCCTCAACAACTTCATCTTCGTCTCCGGCGAAGGGGGCGGTTGCCTCCGCCGTCAGGAAGCAGAGCCTGAGCCTGCCCTCGCTCCGATCCGCCTGCAAATACGAATTCCTGAACGGCGCCTCCACCGCCTCCATGATCAGCCGCCCGCCGTCGCTGTGGCGGCGCACCTGCAGAGAGCTCGTCAGCGGCGGCGGGAAATTGTGATTGGGGTTTTTCGGGAACCTCGTTATTTGCTTCCACCTGTCGCCGCTACCAGCAGCGCCGATTCCGATTTCGATTTCCTCGCGGACGGAATCGCTCGATTTCGATTTAATCGGCGCCGGCGAAGCGAAGGAGAAGTAATCGCCGTCGGCGATGATCTCGCACCCTGTTTCGCTCCCCAGATTCTCGGTGCACAGTTCGAGCGATTTCGCGCTGAGGCTCGAGAACGAGGGTTTCAGGGCCGCCCAATCGGTCTTAGGGCGAGTTTGGGGGAATTCGAATCCCCAGTTTCCGAATTCGCGGTGAGTTTTAGGTTGGGCGAGTTCGGTGGCGAGATTTCCGCGGGACTCCGGCGGCTGCGCCGCCAGCTTGAGCTGGAGGGTGGTGGTGGCGGTTTCTGTGTGGTTTTGGCAGAGTACTGTTGACATGGTGGAATTAATTGAAGAGAAATACGGTATTTTTATTTTTTATTTTTATTTTTTATATTTTGGATTGAAAGAAAGAGAGAAGTAGAAGTGGACGAGAAATAAGTGAGGGATGGATGCTCAATTTGTAGTGCTGTGGAGATCTTGTGTGTGTGTGTGTGTGTGCGTTTTTGTGCGTGTGAGTGAACCCCACTTGAATTAAATTATAACCCTAATGCAATGCCTATAAATTATAAAAATATACTATATTATTACTTCTGTCTCAACGATTTATGAATGTGTTGATGGACACTTAGTTAAGATTTTTTTTTTTTAGTTTTTAGCAAAATTTGAGACAAAAAATGTATTTTAAGTTTAAAATTAAAGTTTAAAAAGTAAGAAAATAAAGTAAGGGTAAATTGTACTTTAAAATGAAAAAGTATGAATGAGTTGATGGACAATTAGATTAAGAAAAATACTCCCTCCGTCCATATAAAATTTATTTTAGTTTTTTTTTATAATTTTTATATATTTTTATAATAAGTAATCTACAGTCAAACAAAAGAACAGTTGATCGGGTTGATAAACATTCGCGGGACAAAAAAAAGTATTATTTTTGACTTTTTAACAAATTTTGAAAGTAAAAATGTATTTTTAAGTTTAAATTAAAGTTTAAAATGTAAGAGAATAAACTATAGATAAATAGTACTTTAAAATGAAAAAGTATGAAACGAATCTTTTTTAAGTGTGTTTATATTAAGTTGAAACACTCAAAAATGAAAATACGCATAATGATTAGTTGGGAAATAGAGTAATCTAAGTGTGTTTATATTAAGTTGAAACACTTAAAAATGAAAATACGCATAATGATTAGTTGAGAAATAGAGTCAAGATTACATAATATTTGAAAAATTCAATAAAAAAAAGTAAGGATATATATGTCTTTTACAATAAAAAGATATGAATAATTATTTACTTAATAGTACAATATAATGCTAAATTGGATAATATTATGTGAACCATAATTAATAGTACTATGTTATTTTGTAAGGTAATTACTAATATTATTAAAATTCTGTCTAAATATATTTTTATTTTAAAAAAATTATCTTAACCATAATAAAAAAATTCTTTTCATTAATATTACTTAAAAAAATATTTTTTATTAGTCCATGCGTTAAATTTAATTTTCATTTTAATATACTATAAATTGTAGATGTATGAGGAACCCTAAAATGTCCACAAACGAGTAACATGAATAGTCAAATATCGTTAAACATGTTCACTTTCAATATACAACACGTACACTTGTCCGAACAAAACAAATTATATAAATTAATTTTTGACAATGGACCGTGACTCACATGAAAATTTCTAATCATTTTTTTACTTCACATTAATTACAAAAAATTAAAAAAAAAAAATTGTGTTTTTTCTTTTCAAATGGTGGTTCCATTTCCATGTGTCCAAGGAGTCGAAATCCATATCGGATGGATTCATCACGCACGGCCCACAATGCTTTGAAATTTCGTAGGTGTGAAATTACGGATATAGCCATATGGGCGTGCATGAGATGCGTCCGTTGCCGGTAAGCACAAGGGCATTCTTGTCATTCCGTGAAAGCGTGTCTTATCTTTTGTTCTCCTTTCATTTGTAATTTATAAACAAAAATGTGCATTTGTACTGAATAGAAGTAGTATAACTTTGAAAAAGAAAAATATCACACCCATGGGATCGGGTGTTAAAATGTGATTTGAATCAAATAAATCGAATTAGGTTATTTAATTTACAAACGTAACTTTTAATTAATGTTGCACCATTGTCACGATCAGTGGCGGAGCTAGAAAATTTTTCTTGTAGGGGCTGAAATGACACAATATATATATATATATATATATATATATATATATATATATATATATATATATATATATATATATATTTTGTTAAGACGTGGATTATTTTTATAAAAAAAATGAGTTTAAAATTAGAAAAATAATTATGCAAAATTTCTTTACAAAATATAGTATTTTTACTATAATATAAAAATATATAAATATTAATATCATTTTTTCTAATACGGTGTAAATTTTATATTTTCTATATATTTAATGTATAAATTTTTATTTAAACTATATAGTACATATAGAATCTTTTAGTATACAGTATTAATAATTACTAAAATTTAGCTATTTTTATTAAATATTTTAATATTTAAAAGACAATACATAGACAATACGAGAAAAAAAAAATTTTAGTCCCATAAAGGAGCCTCTTTTTCGATTTAGTCCCATGTTTTTTAACTTTCTTAATTTAGTCCGGTAAAACTCTAAATGTGGCCAATTTAGTCCTTTTCCGGTCAAAAAAGTCAAAATTAACCGGAAATTGTTTGACCGATACACATGTGGCAATCAATTTGGGGGAAACCGGCGAAGAAATTCTGGGCAGTCCACGTGTCACCATATAATTGGTCGATGGCATTAAAAAAAAAAGAAAAAGAAAATCCATTTCCACGTATTGATTCAGATGTGGATAATTGTGTTTTAAAAGAAAATGAAAAATATAATTATTAATAAGACTAATCTAACGGTAGTACTTAATACTCATCCAACGGTAGTATCAAACACAACTCATACTTCACTTACGCGACTCTAAAGAAGACGAACCCTAACCCCCAAATTCCAGAAAATTTCAGTCCCGTAAATCCTAATTGTGAATCTCTCCAAGCAATGACTGCCCATCAAATAATAAAAGAAGGTGCTTTAGACCCTGGTTCGCCGAAATACCGTAAGTGATTTCACGATATGGTTTTTTTTTTTGCTCATTTATTTTTAATTCTGCATACTCGAAAATTTGCTCACCTTTTCAAATGGTTTATTCGTTTGTCATGTAGATCCCAAGTCCAAGTTACTCTCTATTGTTTTGCATTATGGTGGAGCATTCACAAGCCACGCTGCAAATGTTGAGTATACGGGGGGTCGATGTATTTCTTTGGACTGCTGCAATGCAAGTAAGATAAGTGCTTCAGATTTTGATTCTTATCTTGAGAGAGTTGGTGTTACTGGTCCGAGGAGGTACCACTTATGCATGAAAGATAAGAGTTTCAAGTTATTTGTTGATGATGCGGATATTAGGAAATGGTCTACTTCCTTCCTCACAGTGAGAGAAATGCATGTGTATGTTGAAATTTTAGAAGATGAATCTGATGAAGATGATTCTGATTTTAAGCTTGGCATTGACCAGAGTGACAATGATGATTCTTTATATGATGAATTGGTTGATTTTGATGTTGAATGTGAGTACGAAGCTATAAGTACTGATAATATATATGTGGAGGAGCAAGAACAAAATGTTGGTACTGTGGAAGGGCAGGGGAGAGGTCTAGAGAAAGTTGGTGAAGTTAGTGAAGATGGTGATTCTGTTTTTGCCATGGAATCTGAAGCCAGTGAAGATGATGATGATGACATCTTTCAAGAAGAAGTGGAATACTTTGCTGATGATTTTGACTATGTTAACATTGGAAATATTATAGAAGATGATGATCAGGGCATAAATGTGGAGGGTGAGATGGAGGGTGATGATACTAACAGTGATAGTGGTGAGGAAGATGTAGTAGAAACTGGTGATAATTTTGATGAAGGAAGGTTGTCTGATGGAGAGGGTGGAGAGAAGTATCCTTTCTTTAATCCAAAAACAAAGTACAAGCCAGAATTTGTACTAAAGCAAGTGTTCTCAACTAAAAAGGAGTTTAAGCATGCTGTACAATCTTATGCCATCAACATCAGAAGAAACATCAAGTTCACAAAGAATGATGCAAGGAGGGTGTATGCAAGGTGTGACAACAATGATTGTAAGTGGATGTTGAATGCCCTGAAGATGAAGAATGATACTTCTTTCCAAATAAGGAAGATCATAGATAAACACAATTGTGCACCTTCTCACAAGGTCAAGAATCTGACTTCTAGCTGGTTGAGTGATAGGTTTTTACAGAGGTTCCAGAGTGATGGTGTGAGGTCTGTGAAAGGGTTCATGGCAGATGCAATACATGATACTAGATGTGAAATCAGTAAGACACAAGCATATAAGGCTAAAGCAAAGGCATTAGCAAAGATTGAGGGAGATCCTGATGCACAATATGCCAAGTTGTGGGCATATGCAGAAGAAGTAAGGAAGACAAATCCAGGGTCCACTGTCATTTTAGGAACTGATGTAGACAATGGTGTGAGTGTTTTCAGTAGATATTATTGTTGTTTTCATGCATTAAAGCAGGGGTTCAAGGCTGGTTGCAGAAAGATCCTTGGGATAGATGGATGTTTCTTAAAAAGCAAGCATGGAGGTATGTTGTTGACTGCTGTGGGAGTGGATGGGAATAATAATCCTTTCCCTGTTGCATTTGCTGTAGTTGAGAGGGAAAATCAGGAAACTTGGGAGTGGTTTCTCTCAGTTATTAAGTCTGATTTGGATATTATTTGTGAAGATTTCACCTTCATGTCTGATAAGCAAAAAGGTTTGATTGGGGCAATGGAAACTATTTTTCCAGGAGTAGATCATAGGTTTTGTGTTAGGCATCTACACAACAACCTAAAAGTTGCTGGTTTCAGGGGTATGTCATACAAATTTGCAATGTGGAAGGCAGCTTGTAGTACCACAGTTGGGATGTTCAATGAAGCAATGAAAGAGCTGAAGGAAATAAATGTAGGAGCTTGGGAGTGGTTCATAAACAAGCCTCCAAAGCAGTGGTCAAAGGCATATTTTTCAGAAAAAGCTAAGTGTGATATGCTTCTCAATAATGTTTGTGAAACATTCAATGCAAACATTAGAGAAGCTAGAGAGAAATCAATTATCACCATGTTGGAGTGGATTAGGGAAAGTTTGATGGTGAGGCTGCAAAGGAATAGGGACAGAGCATTGGCCAAATGGAAAGGAAGGATATGTCCAAAGATTCAAAAGATTATGGACACAAATACTGAGAAGGTGGCTGACTGTGCAGCAATCAAAGCTTCCGACACACACTATCAGATTAGGTGTTTTGATGATGGTCAGTTCACTGTAGACTTGAAGACCCTCACCTGCAGTTGTAGGGCATGGCAGCTCACTGGAATTCCATGCACACACTCAATTTGTGCACTGTTAAGGCAGAAGCAAGACCCTATAGACTTTGTTGATAGATTCTACCATGTAGAGACCTACAACAAGACATATGAACCTCCAATCTTTGGCATGAGCTATGATGTATTATGGGGTGATTCAATGTTTATCCCTCCACTGCCTCCCAATTTTTGGCAAAGAGCAACTAGAGGAAGAAAAGCTACAAAAAGAAGACTAGAGCCCTTTGAAGAAACAGATAAAGCTAAGAAGGGAAAGGGAAAACTACAACAAATGAAGAGACAACATTTGTCATAAAAATGCAAAAAATGTGGGAAGGAGGGACATAACACTCTCACATGTGGAAGTACTAGGAAGCAGCCTACTGTGAAACCAAGGAGGCAGACTATGAGTCAACCTGCTATGCAAGAGATGAGGCAACCTGTGTATGTGGAAGCAACTTCAAGTACTAATGTGAGTTGTCAATATATTTTTTCTCAATTTAATTCACAACAAATTTTCAGCTAACTTTTTTTTTTACTACTTTTTCAGATATTACCACCAAGGCCAAGAGCAAATGAGGAACCACAGGCAGATCCCAATCCAAGTGAAGGTGTTCAAACACAACAAAGCCAAAGTACTTCTCAACCAATGGTGCATGGTCCTTCTATGCATGAGCAACTTCTAATGGGGAAAAAATCATTTGGATCATGAAGATTTCTTTTTTTGTTTTGACTTTTGTCTATGAAACTGGTGCCATTCTACTTATGCATGTTCCATTTTGAAACATTTTGAAATGTATAAGTACTGCTATTTAATGGCCTTTGTTATGAATTCTGTTTTGGAAGAATGGGATGTATAAGACAGCTCTTTTGGTTTGGAATTAATATGCAAGTGATTTTGGCATTTATATGACAGCCCTTTTATCTAGATTATTTAACATTTGTACAGCTTCTTATCAACTTTTTTTTCACAAAAGCATGTTTCAAATAAGATAATCCATAACAAATTCCAGTGCCAAGTTAAATTCATACACAAAATCAGTTTAAATCTTTAATCCATAACAAATCAGATTACATTACATCATATCAAGCCCAAATAACAAACATCACACACTGAAAAACCACCATAAAAAATAATAACATGTAAACAGTGTGAATTCGCTTCCCATGCGCCTCCTTCAATTTGATGTTCTTTTCTTTCAACACTTTAATCTCCAACTTCAACTCTTCATGACTTTTCACATCAAAATTACTTTCATTTAAACGTTTCAAAAGTCCCGGAATGATTTGCTTTGACCTCTCACACATTGGAGGGTCAATCCATCTAAAAAACTTGCAATGACCAGGCAGCTGTAAAAAAAATTAAAAAAAAATTAAAAAAAAAAACTGAAATTATATCTCAAAAAAAAAAATCAAATTCATACCGGATACTTTCCACAACCAACAAATCGACGACCTGGGTTTGTGTTCTTCCATGACGTAGAGGTCAATGCAATTTCATTACAGAAACAAGAAAGAGATTGCGAATTTCCAGAATTTTGTGACATGGTGGAGGAATTAGGGATTAGATTTCAAAGAAATTTGGATGAAATTGTTGGATAAAAGATTAGAAATACTATTAATTACTAATTCCAGTATGAAATATTGAACGAAATTAAGGAGAAGAAGAAAGAAGAAGAAGCTGAAGTTAGGGTTCTTATATTGGGGGAGATCGATTTTCTGTGATATGCCTATGCCTGTTGGATATAACCGTTGGAATTTATTAATAATTATATTTTTCATTTTCTTTTAAAACACAATTATCCACATCTGAATCAATACGTGGAAATGGATTTTCTTTTTCTTTTTTTTTTTAATGCCATCGACCAATTATATGGTGACACGTGGACTGCCCAGAATTTCTTCGCCGGTTTCCCCCAAATTGATTGCCACATGTGTATCGGTCAAACAATTTCCGGTTAATTTTGACTTTTTTGGCCGGAAAAGGACTAAATTGGTCACATTTAGAGTTTTACCGGACTAAATTAAGAAAGTTAAAAAAAATGGGACTAAATCGAAAAAGAGGCTCCTTTATGAGACTAAAAAATTTTTTCTCTAGACAATACATATATATAGGGGCAATTTTTTATAGGGGCAAATATAATACAAATATTATATTTACCTTCGTTACTTTTCGTACTTCTTGCCAATTTTACCTTTTGTAGTTATATTATATTATTTATATATGAAATTAATTTAAAATACAAATTAATGGAGGTATGAACTTATATATTAAACTAATTTAAAATACAAATTGATGGAGGTTTTCTATGAATTATCGCAGTTGTAGAAATATAATCATTCACACACTATTGCAATTTTATAAAAAAAAATTATTAAATTAATTTAAAATACAGATTCATGGAGGTATGAACTTATATATTAAACTAATTTAAAATACAGATTTATGGATGTTTTATATGAATTATCGCAAAAATATAATCATTCCCCCACACAATTTTATAAAAAATTAGGCATGTAGTATAAAACTAAAAAAAAAGTATTATAGTCCAAACTAATTTTAAAAACTATTGCTAAATAATTTTTAAATATACGTTTTTACCTGCAAATGCAAAAAAAAAAATTAATTTAATAAATTTAATTTAATAAATTTAAAGTCTTTTTATTTAAAATTACTATATATATATGGAGTATAGATATAGATTAGAATAATAAATTAATACATGTAAAAAGTAATGAGGTTAGAATTTATTAAATCTAATATAAAAATGTTGAAAGATTAATACAAATTATTTATTTTAATAAATTTACAGCGTAATAATTAGTATTATCGATGTGTTTTGAGCCTTATTAAAGTATTAATTAATAACAATTTCGAATTTTGTGTTTTCAGCCCCTACATAATCTCGAAGTTAGTGTTTTATCAGGCACGGCTCTAGGGGCTGATCATGATTTTTCATTAATTTAAATTAATTATTTATAAAATTTAGTAATAAAAAACACAAAAATAAAATTCCTCTGGGGGCTGAAGCCCCCAGAGAGCCCTTAGTGTATCCGCCCCTGGTCACGACTCATGAGATGTCCTCGTACGGACACCAACTAAAAGTAGCCAAAAACGATTTGTAGACAAAACAATACTCCATTTCCCATTCAAATTAAATAAATTAAAGTGGCCCCTAATTAGTGAAATCATCATCCACTAACACAAAAATCATTTATTGTTTTAATTTGTCACCTATTTGTTTGGTTACCTTCAATTCACAAAATAGCCCTCATGCTTATACTATAAGTATTGCTTTTCCATTTACAAAATAGTAGTATTATTCTTGTCCCGTAATTGTTTGTCAGTTTCTTTTATAATTGCGAGACGGAAATATTTGGGCTATATTAAACACATATTTCAAGAAAATATGCTCACTTTATTTTTAACTATTATATTACTACATATGTCCCAATAAATTATGTACATTTTAATTTTGTGGATGTCCTAACAAATTATGCACATCCTTAAAAAAAATTCAATTGAAAATATAATTCAACCCCAACTTTTTTCATCTACATTTAAACTTTTCTCACATCTATTTTTTTTATTTACAAAATATTCCCTCTGTCCAAGAGCTATAGGCACAGGTTGTCAACGTTGACTTTTTTTGTTCGTTGAATACATAAGATAAACTATATACAAAAATTACGAAAAAATAATTAAAATAAAATTTAACTATTAAATTTTATTTTAGTAATTTTTCATATTTTTTATACTGTTTCATATGTATTGAACGAACGAAAAAAATCAATGTTGACCAACTTTGCCTATAGCTCTGGGATAAGAGGGAGTATATTTTTACCTTTTACTTTTTGGTCAAAAAATAATACTCAATACTTTCTTTTTTAGTGTCTCATAATAGTTGATACACCAAAAAAGAAAAAATAAATATTATTACTTTTTCATTTTAAATTCATAATTTATCGACCTACTTTTTAAACTTCACACAACTACTTTACTTTATAATTAAAATAATAACTGATACACCAAAAAAGAAAATAAATATTATTACTTTTTCATTTTAAATTCATACTTTATCCACCTACTTTTTAAACTTTACTCACAACTACTTTACTTTATAATTAAAAAATACATTAAAATCTTTACTTTTTTGTCAAAACGTCAAAAAACAATATTTTTCTTAATCTTCGCGCTAAAATAGTATTGCATGTTTCCTGAGTTGGGGGAGTATTTTTTTATTAATCTACGTGTCCATCAACTTGTGCATAAAAATTGGGGCGGAGTAGTATTTGTAGAAGTAGCATTTGTAAAATGAAATAATTTTTAACAATAATTATTATCTCAATTATTTATGCACTGTGAGCTAAAAAAAGTACTATGACATGTTTCATGAGTTGGAGGGAGTATTTTTTTATTAATCTACGTGTTGATCAACTTGTACATATAAATTGGGACGAGTTAGTATGTGTAAAATGAAATAATTTTTAAAAATAATTATTATCTCAACTATTTATGCACTTGTTAATGGGCATGTAGATTAAGAATATGTATTTCTTAATATTTTTTGACCAAAAATAAAGAGTGTCAAAATGTATATTTAAATTATAAACTAAAGTAATTGTGAGTAAAGTTTAAAAGTAAGTGAAAAAAGTAAGAGTAAAATTTTATTTTAAAGTGAAAAATATTTTTTAAGAATGTTCATAATTAGTTAAAACATCTTAAACAGGAAAATATGCATAATTAATTTGGATGAAAATATAAATTCTTAGTAACTTGTAATACTATAATTAAATGTGGTCCTATACATTTAATTTAATTAAATAAAAAAATAAAGCTAAAAAAGTTGAATATTAATGTTTCTTTAATTGCATTCTACCAAAGGGAGAGGCAAACAGAATCCAGTTCATCTTTTGACCATCACGTTAGTGCCGCGTTTTCATTTCTATTATTAGTAAGTTATTCATGTTACAATGTTATTTTAATTTAAGAAATGAAATGCAAAAAAAGAGTATATGTATATAAATAATAATAATTATTATAATAATAAAAAGTTTGGTTCTTTATTTTATTTTTGTTAGTACTAATAGAATGATAATTAAAGCATTTGATTAAATAAAATAAACTCACATAGAGTAGTAGGTAGTAGCTTTCCAGAAATTAAAGACATGTAATGTACCTCGTATACTTTTGAATAATACTCCATGATGATTATCCGAGCACTTATTTTTTAATGACACATCCAATGTATATCAACTTATTTTTCTATTCATTTATATGACAATATATATGTTTGCATATGTCATATTCCAAATACTTAAATTAAAGGTATTGACCTGAATTTTGTGAAATTAGAGTTCTACGGAGTACTCCATATTGTAATATGATTGTATATATGTATAACTTACGTTTTTTTATTGTATAATATATTATTCATTTGTATGTTCTTAATATTTCATAATAACTAAAATCAATCACTACAAAAAATTCGCGGGATTCCTATGGGGATTTTCTATGGAGAATATTATATTGTAGATCCCTACGGACTCCGTAGGGGTTACCCGTAGGGAGAAGCGCGCGCTTTGCCGCGCCTAGCTTCCCTCCAAAAATTAATACGGGGTCCCCTACGGGTGCCCGTAGGCTATTAAGCCCTACGGCAGGAACCCTGTAGGGGACGTGGCGCGGATAACCCCTACGGCTGATCCCGTAAGGGATTGTTAAAAAACGACATCGTTTTAACACTCACTTATGCCCTACGGCGACGGCCCGTAGGGGCCCGCTATTATACAGCGGGCTGCTAGAACATAAATCATTTATGTGTTTTCGAAAGAGAGGAAGAGGGCCGCGGCTTCTTGGGCGATTTTCTGGCGATTTCCATCTTCCACCTGCGAATTCAAGCAACAAAGACCTCAACCCATTCGATTATCCAAGGTTTTCCAGGTTTGAACTTCGATTTCATCTTTTAATTGTTTCGTTTTTCAATTTGGAAAAATTTAGGGTTTGCTAGAAATCTTATTTTTTGTTATTATTGTTATCTATATTGTTGTTAGTAGCATGCTAGGGGATTCTTTGGTTCATTTTGTGTATCAATTTATGGCCAAAAATCAACTTAGGGTTTTTGGAGAAAAACTAAATTGAGGGTTTTTTAATTTTTGTAAAATTATTGTGTTTTAAAATGTTTAAAGGACTCAAGTCAATGTTTAGGATGATTTGTAGTAGAAAGAATTTGGTTTAGATGTAAAAAAATGAAAATTTAGATGTTTTTGAAAGTTGTTCGATTTTAAACCACTAATTTTTGGGTGACCCCCACTAATTTTTCGATACGCAACATTTTTGTGTTTGGAGTTTGAACTAAATCCTTTATCTTGGGCGTCAAAACATTTGTTTTTGGACTGTTTTTTAAAGAACTAAAATGATTTATTTTTGGTGTCCATTTTTAAAGAACTAGTGAAAGTAAAAGTGTATGTGTTTAATGTTTAAGAGGTGTTCATACTCACCTCTTTCATATATATATATATATATATATATATATATATATATATATATGTAGGTACCGATATACCGATCCGATCGATATACCGTGTGTGCGGAAGCGTGTAAAACAATAGATCTACTATGCTATGATCTTAGTGCACACAAATATGTATAGACACACATATATTTATATATATATATATACATCCAATATATATATATATAGAGATATCAACGAGATCTTACTTTTGGTGACGAAGTGATTCGTTGATGTCGTTGAGGTGGTGTTGAGTCGATTGAACCACCTCAAATGGATCAGCCTCTAAATGTTCACCTTTGGAATGACCTCGTCACGCCTTTGGATCGCCCGAATGTTGAAGCCGCACAAATGGCCCGGCCTCTACGTGTTGCACACGAACCCGGATGATGACTTGCTTGCTTGATCGAGTTGATTCTCCAAGAACAATCTCTTTTCTCTCTTTCTCTTGTGAATTTCGTGGGTGTTGATTAGGTGTGATGAAAATCTGATTTTCATCTATATAAAACACACCATTATTCATCCCTTTACTCCTCTATGTAACCTCCATCTTAATGTGCATAAAGATGCACCATTAACACACAAAAGAGGTTACAAATGAGGTGAAAGGTCATGCCACATACACATGCCACTATGCATTGTATGTGGTCCCACTTGCTTGTGTGGCATGCCATGTCACACTATGTGACATGCATCCATGCAAGCCATGCATCCCATGCATGTATATTAATTCCACGTAAATATTGATTCTAAATCAATATATATATCAAGCATCGTACATTATCTTCAAGTTCATGTGTGACCCTGTAGGTATGATTTAATTGATCAATATTATATTGTTCCCAACAATTAATATTATCAAATAATCATTTAACATCCATAGACGACCTTATGACTTTATCGATTGCACACGTAGGATCGAAGGACATATCCCAACAATCTCCCACTTGGCCTTCAGAGCCAGTGTGCTGCCAACTTCCTGTTGTCACTTTATGTCTAAGTTTGAACTTGAGGCAAGACTCGAGTCATCCTCAATCGGTTCAAACCTTTCTTGGACTTTGAGACAGACTGTAAAACCAGATTTATCACTATGATACGAATCTGGACGTGGCCAAGTATTTTCCACAGTCTCGACTCTCCAAGTGGCCGGTAAGACATTTATCCCATTATAAAATAGAGGACAATCCCAACTTGTCAATCCAAGCTCTCCCACTTGCTTCCTGATATACCCAATAACAAGTTTTATAACCTCCTTTTACGAAAGGCGTTTACTTGTATCAAAGTACACCGTTTCACAATGGAATCACTCTGGACTACTCAGGTCAGAGGAAATTGCTCGACAGTCAATGAAATAGTATTATGACTCGAAATCTTAAATACTATTACAGTCGGGTCTGTTCGATCATTAGCTCCCAGCTAATATCTATGTAATTGTACTTGATGTCCCACATCACTAGCCCATGAAGCGGCGCTATAGTACACATTACAATTTAGTTCTTTGTATCGTCAGTTTGTCCATACTCGATGATACGAACTAGGAACAATTTATGACTTAATTATATTAGTTCAACAATTGGGACTTCATTATGTGGTAAATCGACCTCATAACCCAATTAATATAATTTAATCATTTGGACAATTCATACAATTTAAACCACAATTATATGAAGAAATTATTGAATATCATAAAAGATAAGTGAATGTTTACATAAACTCCAAAAGTAGACAATACAATAATAGGAATCACAATACATCTCTAAGATATCGTATCCCTATTGCAGTCGTATGAGCATCATGATTTGACTGCTGGAGTGGTTTAGTTAACGGGTCTGCAACATTATCATCAGTTGCAACTTTATTTATCTCGATGTCTCCACGACTAACTATCTCCCTGAGAATGTGGAACTTCCTGAGCACATGTTTGGATTTGTGGTGTTCCCTAGGCTCCTTGGCTTGCGCGATAGCTCCACTATTATCACAATAGAGAGATATCGGATGGGCCGAACTAGGTACGACACCAAGCTCATCTAAGAACTTTCTTATCCAAACGGCCTCCTTTGCTGCTTCAGATGCAGCAATGTACTCAGCCTCTGTAGTAGAATCAGCTACGGTGGGTTGCTTGGAACTCTTCCAGCTCACCGCACCTCCATTCAGACAAAAGACAAAACCGGACTGAGACCGGAGATCATCTCTGTCTGTTTGGAAGCTTGCATCCGTATAGCCTGTCATAACCAACTCTTCTTGTCCTCCAAAGACAAGAAAATAATCTTTAGTCCTTCTAAGGTACTTAAGAATATTCTTGGCCGCAGTCCAATGCGCCTCACCTGGGTTTCCTTGAAACCGACTCGTCATGCTCAAAGCATACGATACATCCGGTCGTGTACATATCATGGCGTACATAATAGACCCTATTGCCGAAGCATAAGGAATATTTGCCATCCTCATTTGCTCATCAGGTCCCGAAGGGCACTGCCTCTTGCTCAGAGATGTGCCATGAGTCATTGGAATGAGACCCTTCTTGGCGTCTTTCATTCTGAACCTGTCAAGTACCTTATCAATATAAGTTGCTTGAATAAGTCCAAGCATCCTTTGTGATCTGTTCCGACAGATTTTGATGCCCAATATGTACTGTGCTTCTCCAAGATCCTTCATTGAAAACCATCTTCCCAGCCATTCTTTAACAGAATTAAGCATAGGAATATTGTTTCCAATGAGGAGTATGTCATCGACATACAACACAATGAATACAACGTAACTCCCACTGACTTTCTTGTAAACACAAGAGTCTTCCATGTTCTTTTGAAATCCAAACTTTTGTATGGATTCATCGAACCGAAGATTCCAGCTCCGAGATGCTTGCTTTAATCCATAAATGGATCTATTAAGCTTGCATACTCTCTCAGCCTGATTAGGATCGATAAAACCCTCTGGTTGTGTCATAAACACTTCCTCTACTAGAATCCCATTCAAGAAGGCGGTTTTAACGTCCATTTGCCATATCTCATAATCATAATGAGCAGCAATGGCTAAGAGAATCCGAATGGATTTAATCATAGCAACTGGTGAAAAGGTTTCATCATAATCCACCCCGTGAATTTGTTTATATCCTTTTGCTACCAACCTTGCTTTGAAAACACTAGGTTTTCCATTCATGTCTGTTTTTATTTTGTAAATCCATTTGCATCCAATGGGCCTAGCCCCTTTAGGCAAATCGACCAAGTTCCAAACTTGATTTTCAGACATTGATTCCATTTCGGATTTCATGGCACCCTGCCATTTCTCGGCATCTGGACTCGTCATAGCTTGGATATAGGTCAAAGGTTCATTGCTTTCTAAAAGCATGACTTCATAGCTCTCGTTTGTCAGAATACCTAGGTATCTGTCAGGTTGAGATCTAATCCTTCCGGACCTTCGAGGGTTAGGTGTGGTTTCCAAAACCAATGGAGTACTCTCGACTTGGTCTTGAGTGTCCATCTCAGTTTGATCTTCTTGAACCTCGTTCAAGTTTTCTTGAACTTCGTTCAATTCAACTGAGCTCCCACTTACTTTCTTGGAAAGATATTCCTTTTCAAGAAATACACCATCTCGAGCAACAAAAACTTTGTTCTCAGATTGGTTGTAAAAGTGGTACCCTCGTGTTTCTTTTGGATAACCCACAAAGAAACATTTATCCGATTTGGGTTCAAGCTTTGTAGAGATATTTCTCTTCACATAAGCTTCACATCCCCAAATCTTGATATAAGACAAGTTAGGGACCTTCCCTTTCCATAACTCGTATGGTGTCTTATCAACAGCTTTTGACGGTGTCCTATTCAGTGTATAGGCCGCTGTTAAAAGTGCGTGTCCCCAAAAAGATTTCGGTAGTTCACTAAGGCTCATCATCGATCGAACCATATCCAATAAGGTTCTATTCCTCCTTTCGGAAACACCATTCATCTGGGGTGTTCCAGGTGGAGTGAGTTGATATAAAATACCACAACTCATAAGATGATCATCGAATTCTTGGCTAAGATATTCACCACCTCGATCCGATCGAATGGCTTTTATCTTCTTACCAAGTTGATTCTCAACTTCATTTTGGAATTCTTTGAACTTTTCAAAGGCTTCCGACTTATGCCTCATTAAATAGACATAACCATATCTACTTAAGTCATCGGTAAAAGTTATGAAGTAGAAATAACCTCCACGTGCTTGTGAGCTCATTGGACCACATACATCAGTATGGATTAAACCCAATAGGTCACTTGCACGTTCTCCTTTTCCTAGAAAAGGTGACTTTGTCATTTTGCCCATCAAACATCCTTCACATGTATCAAATGACTCCAAGTCAAAAGATTTGAGAATGCCTTCTTTAAGAAGTTTCTCTACACGTTTAATGTTGACGTGGCCTAATCGACAATGCCAAAGGTATGTTTCATTGAATTCATTCGATTTGGCCTTTTTGGTATCAATGTTATATATATGATTGTCAAGTTGAAGTATATATAATCCATGTTCTAATCGTGCCGAACCATAGAACACTCCACTTTTTGAAATAGTAAATAAACCATTTATTATAGTGAAGGAAAATCCTTCAGTATCCAATACTGAAATAGAAATGATGTTCTTGGTAATACTTGGAACGAAATAAACATTATTCAATACTAAAACAAGGCCCGAAGGCAAACACAAATCATAAGATCCTACGGCTAATGCAGCGACCCTCGCTCCATTTCCAACCCGCAGATCGACATCTCCCTTTACCAAACTTCTACTTCTTTGCAGTCCCTGCACATGTGAAACAATGTGAGCACCGCATCCGGTATCCAATACCCAAGAAGAAGAATTTGTAAAGTTTATGTCTATGACATAAATACCTGAAGATGAAGGAACGACACCGTTCTTTACATCCTCCTGGAACTTGGGGCAATCCCGCTTGTAGTGTCCAACACTCTTGCAGTAGAAACACTCAGATTCCCCAGGAACCTTAGAAGCTTTCAAGAACCTTTTGGAAGGAGTTGCCACAACTTTCCCTTTCCCTTTGCCTTTCACTTCCGGTTTCTTAATCCCCTTGAACTTTTTGGTACCTCCTTCCCGAATCATAAGAACTTCCCTCCTAGGGTCCTTCTTAATCGCCGGCTCAGCAGCCTTAAGCATCCCATGGAGCTCATGAAGCGATTTCTTCAGTCCATTCATGTGGAAATTCAGCCTAAAGGCGTCATATCCATCATGAAGAGAATGAAGAATGAAATCGGTAGCCAACTCGTCATCATATGCAAAACCGAGGCGAGCACTTGAAGCAAATAATCCAATCATTTGCTGCACATGTGGTCCCACGGGTTTACCCTTTTCCAGCCTAGCTGTTGCTATAGCCCGGGTGACACCGAAGCGCTCAATCCTAGCCTGTTCCCCGAACATGCTCTTGAGCTCTTCTATGATGTCATAGGCTTCCATGAACTCGAATTGTTTTTGCAACTCGGGTACCATGGATGCCAACATCAAACATGTCACCTCATTCGAGGCTTTCTTAGCAAGGGCATATGATGCCTTTTGGGCATCCGTGCCCCCATCAGCGGGAAGCACGGGAAGGGGTTTGTCCAACACACTTTCCTTTTCTTCGTATTTGAGGACTATCCTCAAGTTACGTTGCCAATCAAGGAAATTGGTGTTGTTCAACTTTTCTCTATCCAAGATAGAGCTGAACTTGAATTGAGTTGATACAGACATATTAAACTACATAAGAAAGATAAATTAAGTAAGTAAACATCCACAAAGCGTTTAAACAAATAAGGTTGTCTCGCATAACTACTTTATTTGTTTCATTTTGTTCATTCGATATCCAATATCGTCGTTCCCAATTATCTTAATATCAAAACCGTGATAAATCGTAAGTGAAAACTCGAGGTTTTCTAACCAGCGATCTTATCATGCAATTGAAGCCCTATCTCTCATAAAATGAGGGAGCCAACCAGACAATCGATTCACGCCATCCAATGGCTCGAATGTCTCTAATCTGTGTCATCGACATAAGCAAGCGCTTTGGCTCCATTCCACTCCCCGGGGTGAGAATGAGTCGAGTTGAACTTAGTCTTTGAAAAACAGATTAGGCATTGGTTTTTGACATTTTAATAAATTAGAACAAAACGATCACAAGACCCTCATCTTGCGAATCCTTAAGCCGACTGAGTCCGCACTTAAGAACTCCAAGATAGGTAGACATCTCATGTCAATGACATCCAATGTCACTCTCGGTCGATGAGAGTCCCATTCTCATCTCATGTCTCGATAGCCACGCCTGCAGTGGATCTATCGATGAGAAAACCAAACTCACTTGTAAGGGTCTAACCCTTACTCCCACTTATCCCAAGATAACAAGTAGTACCCCGCTGAGGCGGACCTACCAACTTATGATCGAGGGCTTTATGGGTGTGATGTTTTGGACAAGAAATTATACTCATTATTTTGGGAACTTGCATGCATAGGTTTGTTTATATGTAAGTTGAACATTTATAACATAAAACAACCTATAACTAGCAAAGCAAATAAATACGAAATCGAAAGGCCCCTAGAACCTCACAACTCTCAAAAGAAAAGAATTAAAGTAACAACAAAAGCCTTGAACATCTTCTGGACTGCTCCTCGCCCGCCATTTCAGTTCCGTGCCCTCCGATTTTGGTCAAATCTATTCCGTACCCAAAAAACCACGAACGGCGCCCGCCGTTTCACAATCAGCGGTCGCCGAACACCACCGGCGGTCGCCGTTTCCAAAACGGCGCCCGCCGAAAGGGTTCGGAAAAAATCTGCCCAAAAACAAGGCTTTCGGCGGTCGCCATTTCCAAAACGGCGCCCGCCGAATCAAAACGGCGACCGCCGGAGCTAAAACGGCGCCCGCCGTTTGGCTCCAGCATCCCCGGTTTGCTTCGTTTTGCTTCGTTTTGCTTTGTTTTGCTTCGTTTCTTCTCGTTTTCGCCGGAGAGCCGAGATTCTCCATCGAACCATGGGCCAAGTCCATCGCTTACAAGTAGTACAATACAAATATAATAGAAAAACCTATCTATTACAAATGATTCCAAGGGACGCAGCCCTCAAATACTACGGCCAATCGAAACGCAAAAAACGACGAAATCATTCACCCGACCACTAACGGTGGCCGGCCTTACATCTAATCACACAATCACAATTAAACAAATAATCCAATTATGTTGATTTAACCTTCGTGTCCAACAAAAAAGTGTGCACGAGCCCTAAGCTCTGATACCAATTGTAGGTACCGATATACCGATCCGATCGATATACCGTGTGTGCGGAAGCGTGTAAAGCAATAGATCTACTATGCTATGATCTTAGTGCACACAAATATGTATAGACACACATATATTTATATATATATACATCCAATATATATATATAGAGATATCAACGAGATCTTACTTTTGGTGACGAAGTGATTCGTTGATGTCGTTGAGGTGGTGTTGAGTCGATTGAACCACCTCAAATGGATCAGCCTCTAAATGTTCACCTTTGGAATGACCTCGTCACGCCTTTGGATCGCCCGGATGTTGAAGCCGCACAAATGGCCCGGCCTCTACGTGTTGCACACGAACCCGGATGATGACTTGCTTGCTTGATCGAGTTGATTCTCCAAGAACAATCTCTTTTCTCTCTTTCTCTTGTGAATTTCGTGGGTGTTGATTAGGTGTGATGAAAATCTGATTTTCATCTATATAAAACACACCATTATTCATCCCTTTACTCCTCTATGTAACCTCCATCTTAATGTGCATAAAGATGCACCATTAACACACAAAAGAGGTTACAAAGGAGGTGAAAGGTCATGCCACATACACATGCCACTATGCATTGTATGTGGTCCCACTTGCTTGTGTGGCATGCCATGTCACACTATGTGACATGCATCCATGCAAGCCATGCATCCCATGCATGTATATTAATTCCACGTAAATATTGATTCTAAATCAATATATATATCAAGCATCGTACATTATCTTCAAGTTCATGTGTGACCCTGTAGGTATGATTTAATTGATCAATATTATATTGTTCCCAACAATTAATATTATCAAATAATCATTTAACATCCATAGACGACCTTATGACTTTATCGATTGCACACGTAGGATCGAAGGACATATCCCAACAATATATATATATATATATATATATATATATATATATATATATATATATATATATATATATATATATATATATATATATATATATATATATATATAAGTTATAATGTTTAATGTATATGTCGAGATATGTTGCATTTTATCTTTCATCATATGTTGAAGCTTAGACCCGTTTGAGATTTAATATCGAACTTACCATTCGATATTGAATCTTGAATTGTCCCATTTTTGGACGGTTTGAGAATATGATTATGATGTTCTTTGTTAATGGATATGTGTTCGATTATGGACTTATTTTAAGATTTGGTTAGTTATTTCTCTACGTTCTCGGGTACATTGAAACACGTGTACTTAGAGAACTTTAGGGAATGCTGTCAAAATTTTTAAGTCCATTCGAGACACTAACTAACAAAGAATATCATATCACATTCTTAAATGGGATATGACCATTACCAATAAATCAATTACAACGCATATGTGTTGTCGAATTCATGTCAAAATCTCATTAATTTTTTTAAATGTGTATGATTGTTTAGTATACTTTCTTAAATGTGTATGATTGTTTATTTTGTTTAAAGATTATCGTCTTAATCTATAGAATGAACTCTGATCGTAATTGGATGTACAAACGGAGGGTTGACGGTTATATGTCCAAGGAATATATTGATGGAATCGAGTCATTCATTGAGTTCGCAAGAATAAATGCTGAATGAAAAGACGGTGATAAGTTAAAATGTGCCCGATGAAGTGTGGAAGAGGTGGTTGGTGGTCTTCGACTCAGCCGAGTATAAAGAGAGGTCTGAGCGTAATACGAAGAACCGGATGAGTGAGCCCAATGGGCCGGGTACCGGCATTTCAAAGGCCGCTGGAGGATCCCGATCGGGCGTCAGATATGCCTTGGATATTGTAAGTTTATAAATTATATATGTTTTCATATTTTAAATTATATATGTTTAATTATACATGTTTTTATATTTTGAAGGTTGAGGAGTTAGGTCGACCTGCGACGGCTTTGGACGTTGCAAAACGTCTGCACATGAAGAAGGACGGGACCCCGACATCCCAGCGAGCACATCAGCTCATTGTAAGTTTATAACTTTAACAATTTGACTTTTTCTAAATTTTATGTTTATATTATTCTTGACTAATTAAAGATTTTTAATTTTTCTTTTAGCTAGACTTCGGTGGAGCAGGCTATTGAGGAGTATCGAGCCTCTACGCAGGAGGAGCCCGATGTGGACGAGGTCTACCTGAGCGTCGCCCCGAAGAAGAAGAATAGGATTTTCGGAACGGGCGCCTTAGCAAAGGTCTTCAGCAGCTCATCTTCTTCATTTTCTGTGTCCTCCTCGTCTGGCCTGTCAAAGTCGGAGGAGCGCATCATACAGACTTTGAGAGAGGAGTTCGAGCGCAAGCAAAAGGAGACCGAGGACCGTCTTGCTCTGGAGCGAATTGCTGAGCGCGCTGCTGATCGTGCAGAGATAGAACAGGGGTTCCGGGCAACCCTTGTTGCGAGCATAAAAGAGATGGGGCAGCGTTTACGAGATGAGCTTCTAGGTCGACCACCTCCACATCCCTGATTACACATTGTGTTTGTTAACCTTCTTTTGTTTGTTTAACTTGATATTTCAGATGTTTTTGAATATTTTTTGATAATTTGGCTTGATTTTGGATGTTTTTTATTGTGTTGGTTGATTTGAATGATTTTCATATTGTGTTGAATTGAATTTGAGTAGCAGGTTTGAATTGGATTGAATGATTTGGGTATTGCAAGTTTGAATTGATTTGAATTACATGTTGGGTAATTAAAAAACAGAAGTCATCCTGCAAAAATTGCCAAAAAAATTCCTACGGCCTAGCTAAAGGGATTGTTACTCAATTGTCCCCTACGGCTTTGCTCGTAGTGGAGGCACTCTGGAAGTCCCCTACGGCTATGCCCGTAGGGGAAAGCAGGGTCAGGATCCCTACGGCGTTTGCCATAGGGGATAGTCTCTGGAGTCTCCCTACGACTACAATCGTAGGAGACACCCCTACGTCCCTCCCCTACGGCGTTGTCGTCGATCGGGCCTACGGGAAGAAGGGGGCGGGGAAATGACATCCCTTACGAGCTCCCCTATGGCAAGGTCGTAGGGGAAGCCCCCTACAGCGTGAATATCCCGTAGGGATAAAGCCTCCTACGAGCTTAGACCCTACGGGCAAATGCCGTAGGAGATAGGCTTTCCTACTGGAATTCCTACCGTATTGATCGTGGGGATCCCGCGACTTTTTTGTAGTGAATAGTCTTTTTTGTAGTGAATAGTCTATTCTCCGTACAGATACTTTTTTATAATCATATTCACTATATTAAAAAAAAAACAAATAGTTATAATTTTTATTATTATACAAATAGTTATAATTTTTATTATTATACATTTTTATTATACAATTGTACTTTACAAAAATATATAAAATACCCATACCTTAAAATTAAAATAAATAAATGAAGTATAACATTACTAGAAAATAAAAATAAAATTCATAATTTTGGTAGAGTTGAATAGTTGACTGCAATTCATAAAATTGATTGATCTGAAAAAAAAATTTGTAAGTAAACGCTAAAATTGATTGATCTGACAAAAAAAATTGTAAGTTAACGCTAAAATTTTTTGATCTGATAAAAAAATTGTAAGTTATCGCTGAAATTGATTAGAAAATATTAAATTAATAATATACAACACATAAAGAACATTTTTGACATCAATGATATACAACACATAACGAACATTTTTGCAGATGTCGCCATACCTCTGACATTTTTTTCAATTACGTAAACTCAAGACAGTGTCGTATTATGGAATTGAGATATATTATACTACAATCATTCAACGAAAACGGAGGAATTATCAAATACATCAATCAATATATGCTCTGAAAAATAAATATTTTAATAAAATCTCAAAATTTTAGATCTGTGCATAGTAAAATATAATATTACGAATAAAAATAAATTTATTTAAAAAAATAAAATATAAAATATTACGAATAAAATTAAATTTATTTACTCTCTACCGCACAAACTACTTAGATAATTTATGTAAGCTAATGGTAATGGGGGATATACTAAAATTATGTGTTAATAAATTATTTTAGATTAATCATTTAAACAAATATTCCAAAATATATTTAAAACTGAGAATAATTATCAACAATTATGTACAATTATATATTATACTACGATAAAAAAAAACGGAGGAATTATCAAATAAATAACACTGAAAAATAAATATTTTAATAAAATCTCAAAATTTTAGATATGTAAATATCAAATAAATCAATGTTGAACACTGAAAAATAAATATTTTAATAAAATCTCAAAATTTTAGATATGTAAAATATAATATTAATCTAAAAATAAATTTATTTAGCGAAAATAAAATATAAAATATCATGAATAAAATTAAATTTATTATCTCAAATTACCCGCACAAACTACTAAAATAATTTAGGTTTTAGGTAAGCTAATGTTAATAGGGGATGTACTAAAATTATTCGTTAATAAATTATTTTAGAATAATCATGTAAACAATTATTCCAAAATATATTGATTTTAGGATTAGGTCACATAGGATGAGAAAGAACCATTAAAACTGAGAAATAAAGGGGGCTGGAAAATGATGTTGGGCCTAGCATGTGTAATGGCAAGTTAATATAGTTGAACGTTTGGGCCGAAATCTCAAAAGTTTGTCTCAAAAACCTTCTGGAAATCAGACTCCAAAAAAGTTGGAACAAAATTTATATGAAACTACGTACAAAAAATTATTTTTTCTTAAACTACTTACAATACACATTTATTTATATATGTATCATTACTTTTTCAATTATTTTTATTATTTAATTATAAATCAATATCTATTATACTCTTATTTTAAAGCAACCGCAATGATTGTGAAATGGCAAGAACTATTGCTATTTTTTAGCAAAAAACCAAAAAAATCAACCCTAATGGTTGAAATGGTTCTTGCTAAAAAATGGTCATTGCCAAATTTCAATATATATTGGGGCAAATATACATGGTAAAATAGTCTTTCCCATTTGTGCCATGTCATCACAACCACCACCTTCACCAATCAAAATTCAACAATATTTAAAAAAAAAAAAGTTGATATGATGAAATACTAAAAAACAATATAATATTATTTAATTAATAAAATGACTCTTGCTACATTTAAATTATTGAGGTAAAATTTAACAAATAGCAATTGACACTTATCAATTTTTGGCAAAATAGAAGATGATCCTTGCCATTTTAGCAAAACCATTGAGGTTACCCTTGTATGAAACTACATACAAAAATTATTTTTTCTTAAACTACGGAAATCAAAACTCTTCTTGACAGACATTGTCGGGAGGAGAAAGTAGTATCTTTTTGTTCGAACTAATTCCAATTGTTTTTTGAAATTAGAGCTCTGACCGACCCATTAAATTATATATTAAAATTTTTATATTGTTTTTTTTATTAAATACTACTAATATAGATTTTTTTTAAAGTACATTTGTCATTTTTAAATGTACCATACTTATATTTATTAGCTAATAAACAATTGACACTTCATTTTTTAAACTATGCACATGTTTTATTTATTTAATTTTTAATATAATATATTAAAAAATTATATTATTATATAATTAAATAAAGTTCAATTATATATATATATATATATAATTGTTATAAAAAAATAATTTTATCTATCCGATAATATTTATCCGTATTCGGTCTGAATCCGTTCCGTTTTCGATCCGAATCCGTAATCCGATATAATCCGCATTTGTATCCGTATCCGATCATTATCCACTCCGCTCCGTATCCGTCAAAAAAAATATGATTAAAGATATGGAAAAAGCATTATCCGGTCCGATCTGATCCGTTTACACCCTACTCATAAGTAATAAGAGAGTACATTGAGTTCTCAACTTATAGCAACAAAATAATGTTTTAAAACAAATCTGATTGATAAGATGTTCAATTTCTTTGTAGGGAACGTTTTTAGTAAATTAACTCGGATTTATTTTCATCTACATCAGAGTGGCGCAGCGGAAGCGTGGTGGGCCCATAACCCACAGGTCCCAGGATCGAAACCTGGCTCTGATATGTTGTTTTTTTTCTTTTTTTAATCAATTAAATAGATATTTATTTTAATTGTGATTTCAAAATCTCAACTCATCGAGTTGCTCTAGCGGTATTCTATTCAAATTTCTCTCGTTTGGAGACGAGGTTCGATTCTCCGCATCCCCATTTTATTTAAATTGAATTTCTTAACTTTGTAAATTAAGTTTCTTAACTTTTTCCGGTTCCTGGATTTGGTAATCTAATAGACTAATACTAATTTTATAAGAATATAATACTTGGAATTTATTAAAAAATAATAAAAATTATAAACATTTATTGTATTTTATAAATTTATAATAATCAAATTAAGTTTTTTAATGTCAGTATTTAAAATAATTTTGTTTTAAAAATTTTCTTTCTACAAAGTCAAAAAAAATTGTAAGATGTATCAATTCATTTTTTCATGATGAATTTTTACGTATCTACTTTAATTCATAGTATAATTTTCATAATGACCATTCATTTGAACATATAAATAAAATGAAATGATAAATGAGACATGTTCATAAGTTTTTTTTATTTTCAGAGGAAGCCAGTATATAAAATTAGAAAATTCTACAATATATTTAACTCTCTATGTCCATGAACAATATTTATTTTTCTTTCATGAACAGAGATAGTATATCTTAGAGTTTTTTTTTTATAAAATTAAAAAAAAACATAGTATTGTAACAATATAACTTACGTTTATTATATTATAGTAATTTAATTAAAAAGTTAATAAATAAAATATTATTTGTAAGGTTCAATCTTTAATGAAATTAAAGCACTCATAATACTGTGAAAATAAATGTATACAATTTTCAACTTGAAAATATATAAAGGACTTTTAGAAAAAATAACAATTTAAGTATATGAAATTAGAATTTACACTCTATAATATACACTTTATAATTAAGGGTTTTACATATTTTATTAATTATTGAAGTATTAATAAATTGTGTAATCATAAATATGGGCACAATGTTAAAGGTTAATTACTTTATTACACTTAACTATATTTAACAAAATTTAAAAACAATAAAAAGCTATTTGTGGTATTTTATTATAATCTATAATTAATAAAAAATAGGTTCATAGAAACTTATTCTTGCCTCTTTTACAAAATCATCCTAATTTTCAAGATGAAGGTGAAAATTTAATTATTTATCAAAAAGATTATTAGAACTCATGATTTCTTTACACTTTATTAATTATTATGATTGAATATTAAAAAACTCAAGCCATTAATAATATTAGTATTACGATCGTCACTCTTTTTCCCAAAAATAACTCTAACTTCTGTGAATATTAAAAAAATGGTTGACGATAATTTTTTAATGTAAAAGTAAATAAAATAAAATATATAATATAATTAAAATAACAATAAAATATTATGAAATTAAAATAAGAATATAAGTAAAATTATCCTAATATTTTTAAAAAATATATAATTATTTCCCTTTTAAAATTATGATTAATATTATATGGCTTCCATTTAAAAAAAAATTCTCCATAATAACAGGACCTATTAAATTACTAGTATTTCTTAAAAAATGATGTAGTATATCTTCTCAATATATAGAATTAAGACACAAATTACACCAGGGGTATATCCGTAATTTAACTAGCAGATCGCGACGAGGACATTCCCGTAATTGACACCCCCAAAACTCAGGTTACATATAAAATCTCCTTTTTCCCCTTTTATTTTTATTTTTTGTCAATTTAGGGATTTTCGATTTTAGATCCGTAAAAATAAACCCACTACAAAACTCTCTACAATTTCCCATTATTTTTTCGAAAACAAAAATCTTGAAACGACGTTGTTTTGGGCCTCCTTCCCGCCATGGCCGCGCAGTTAGCTGAGTCACTGCAACCCTCTGCTACGCAGCAGTTGGCCCTCCGTTCGGCCGAACCCAGCCCGAAGGCCGAAAGCCCGGTCGAAAGTGCCAAGACATTAATCTGCGCCCTCAATTTCCTCTCCCGCAATTTGCCCTTGCCCCAGCACGTCTACGACGCCGTCTCGTCCATCTGCCAGGACGCCGACGCTGACGGCACCCACGACGCCCCCGCCGATGTCGGTCTTGGTGGAGAGGAAGGCGACGGAAAAGAGGCAACTTCGCCGCCAAGGATGGTGAGCTGATTCGTCTGAGAATTAGTTTTTATTTGTCTATATTTTCCTTATGCGTGTTTTCCCTTTCTCTGTTAATTTGATTTTGGGATGTGATTGAACTTTGAGCCTTTTGGATTGTATTTGGGTTTTACTTTTTGATTTCACGGATTTAGGTTTATTTTAGTTTTATGTGATCCTTTTTTTCGTCTTTAGATGTTTGGGGAGTGTGATATCGTGCTAAAGAGCGTGGAGGTTCGTGGCTTCTTCACGGCATATTATTGCAAATGCTCATTGAATATGCGATTCTATCAGATTGTAGTTATGTAAATGGTTAGAGAAGTAACAAGTATACACTTTAGGTTTAATTACTGCTAGTATTTCCCTTGTCATTCCTCAAGTTTTTAGGTATTAGTTGTTTAGATTTAAGAAGTGGTGTATCGATACCTTTTCTTTTATACCTGAGTCTACTCTGAATTAAACCCAATTGTTTATGTTCATGATTTTTTACCTTGGTGACTGTTTGATTGGAAACATCACATCATTATATCTTGGTTTTCATCATTGATTGTTTCCTTTTGTCTTTCTAAATTCAGCTCCTATAATTTATTATGATTTGTGGAGGTTGGTAAGAATGAGCCTAGTTTATGTTATTGTTAATTTGTTAGTGTTATGGAAGTTTAGTTACTTTATGAGAAAATATTATTCGTTTTCCTTTTTCTTTTGTGTTAACTTGATAATTGGATTTTGAAAATTGCAGAGAGGGCTACTTGCGATTTGTTGTTTTAGTTGGTACTCACGGTATATCTAACTGCATGCTTTGAGTTCGGGGATTAGGTTTAGTTCCATAAACTCTATGTGCAAAATGGGTGGTAACACCTGCATGGGAACATATCTTTTTTTAATCTAATTTTATGTTATTTTTTCAATTTTCACTTATAATATTCACAATTAGATTTAAGACAAGGAATGATTGAAATAAAATATCACATTTTGTCTATTATGCCACCTTGGCCTATTTTTGGTTGAAAACATGATTATTTGATTTCTATGCCAGTTTGAACATAATCCCTATAGGTGGCACCTTGGCCGTGTTTCACAACAATGCTTTAGTGTAGTTGTTTCTATGAGGAATATTGCAGTATTTTCGGATCAGTAATCACTCCCATTGTCCTCATAATTTTGTGAGGCTTTAGTTATAGAATGTAAACTGGCTATCAATGGTTTAGTCATTATTACTATTTTATTTATTTCCACTGCTAATTTTTCAGAATCCTTTTCCCATTGGTTTAGTATTTATGTTCTAATTATCATTGGTGCAGGATAATTCTGGTTTACCTAGTTATGATGAGTTAATGTTGGATTTTGAGGATGCTGTGCTTAAGCAGAGATCAAGTTGTTTGCCTGGTTCGAGATTGTCAGACTTAAAAGAAAACAGAATTCAGAGTCGAATTCAGCATCGGCTAACTGAACTTGAGGGTAACTATCTCGAAACTAAAACTATTTAATTAACAATCAACCCTTAGTAAGCCTCCCAAACGTACTTTATCTTCAAGATCTTTGAGTCACATTTTAGAAAACACGTCAAAAATGTTATGTGGTGATTGTGGAATAAATAAAAGGATAAAAGAAACGAAAAAGGCTCAAGAGAACACATGGACCAGTCTTCTGAATTGAGTGCTCCTTGAATATCTGATGTGTTGGTTGAACTTGGGCTCTTCAAGTTTTAACTCAGCGCATATACGTCTGAGGCTTTGAGGTTGACTTTAAAATCCCAATAGGTTTCAATAGTGGAAGTACTTTTCAATTATATTAGCAGAATCTCTTTGTGACTAAAAATAATGGAATCCCATGATGAGTTAGTAGTTTGTCAATTATTTCATAAAAATCTCTTAAGTAAATCACTTTTATTTTTCTGAAAAACAGAATTGCCAACAAGTAGAGGGGAGGACCTGCAGTCAAGATGCTTGTTTGAGCTTTATGGACTTAAGGTACAGTTGATAAAGATATCTTTGCAAATGAAGCAGAATTTTCTCCCTTATTCTGTTCTGATATGTTCCTGATTTTGATTGTTGTTGGTTACAAAATTTATTTTGACAATGTTTTTTTCTTTTTTTTCTTTTGTTGCCATCAGTTAGCTGAACTTCAGAGTAAAATACGCTCTCAAGTGAGTTCCGAATATTGGCTTCGGCGGCATTGTTCAAATCCTGATAAGCAGCTTTTTGATTGGGGTATGATGCGATTACGCCGTCCTTTATATGGTATTGGTGATGCTTTTGCTGTGGAAACTGATGATCCCCTGAAGAAAAAACGAGAAGCTGAGGTGGAAAATTCTTTGTCTTTTAACATTATTTTCAATGATTGGCTAATCTGCAAGTACATTTGTTAAAATGTGACCTGAATTCTACACAATGTGTCATGCCTTGAAAAGGTTTTATTGTCTCAGTAATAGATTTGATTACTATTTTTGTTTGTCCCACAAAAAGAATGACTTAATTCCGTAATTAGAGTAGATAAAATATTAAGTTCCTTTTTACACACTGATTAAGATCGCATGGATATCGACAAACGAAAAATATAATAAAACTTGTATTTATTATTAACTTAGAGGGTATAATTGGAAAAAGAACTCTTAAAGTTTACTTTCAACAACATTAATTGATGTTATCTTATAATGTGTGAAAAGCAACCAAGTCAATCATTCTTGGACTGATAGAGTGTATCTTATTACCCGTCGGAAAAGGTTTTGACTGAATCTAGTTTGTTTATACTTATTTATTTTCCTCTTTCTGCAGCGGCTGTCAAGATTTGAGGAAGAAGAAAGGAATCGTATAGAGACGAGGAAAAGAAAATTCTTCGCTGACTTACTTAATGCTGCTCGTGATCTCCAATTGCAAATACAGGCTGCTCAGAAACGGAGGAAACAGAGAAATGATGGTGTTCAGGCACGACCTTTCATTTGTTTGACACACACACACATACAGACATACACACATACACACACACACACACACACACACACACACACACACACACACACACACACACACACATATATATATATATATATATATATATATATATATATATATATTATCATTCTATCTCTTAATCAGTGTTCTGATTTCATATAGACGTGGCCTTTTCATTATGATCAAACCATTTTGAGACGATATGCATTTAATCTGTTGCAGTTTATTAAGCTTTTTCTTGGCATATTATCTTCCTATGGAAATCTTACTGATGATCATATGCAGGCTTGGCATGCGAGGTTGAGGCAACGGGCCACAAGAGCCGAAAAACTAAGGTACCAAGCTTTGAGAGCCGATGATCAAGAAGCTTACATGAAAATGGTGGAGGAGAGCAAGAATGAGAGATTAACAATGCTTCTGGGAAAAACTAATGATCTGTTAGTTAAATTGGGGGCCGCTGTTCAACGTGAAAAAGATGCTGCCCATGACAGTATTGAGCCGCTGGAAGGTTCAGACACAGACTTGCCCGAATTATCTGCTTCAAAGGCTGATACACCGGCACAATCACTTCCGGAAGAAGACGAAGAGGTTGATACCGAGTCTGATGATAAAGCAAAGACGGGTGATTTGCTAGAAGGGCAGCGGAAGTTTAATTCTGTCGTGCACTCGATCCAGGAGAAGGTATTTTATGATAAGAAACATTTCCTTTTATAACAGGAAAATTGGCAAACTTTTAACCTCGATTTTATATTGTGTACGGAGACAAGTTAGGATATTTTTTTTCCCAATTTCCCTCTATCCTGCTCTTTAGTTTGTACTTCATTCAATTGTGTACATTAGAAAATTGATGTTGGGAGTTGTTCATTTTCCTTCACTCATTCTTCTTGGTACACTAAATTCAATAAGTTGTAGGGTTTTGGTTTTCTCACGTTTATTCTAATAAGAATAAGTCTTGCTTAAGTATATTTTTGGGCCTGCTATATATTACTCCTATGAATTCTGCCCCCCTTGGATAATTTCGTACTTTCTCAGATTCTTATGTATAAAAGTTGATCTAACCTCAAAAGTGCTTATTGTAGGTGACAGAGCAACCGAGTATGCTTCAGGGTGGAGAGTTGAGGCCATACCAACTAGAGGGGCTTCAGTGGATGCTTTCCCTATTCAATAACAATCTGAATGGAATATTAGCTGACGAAATGGGGTTGGGGAAAACAATCCAGACCATCTCTTTGATTGCCTATCTCATTGAGAACAAGGGTGTGAACGGCCCCCACTTGATTGTGGCACCAAAAGCTGTCCTGCCCAATTGGGTTAATGAATTTATGAATTGGGCTCCAAGGTATGCCTTGAAACCTCTCTTTTTTTGGACTAGTTAGTTTGTGAATAAATTACTCATGAGTTGATGATTTGATTGCATGTTTCAGTATTTGTGCTGTTCTCTATGATGGGCGTGCTGACGAAAGGAAGGCCATAAAAGAAGAGTACTCTGGAGAAGGGAAATTCAATGTTATGATTACCCACTATGATCTGATTATAAGAGACAAAGCATTCCTAAGGAAAATTCACTGGCACTACCTAATTGTTGATGAAGGCCACCGGCTTAAAAATTATGACTGTGTTCTTGCACGGACTCTGGTTACAGGGTAATGCCTCTTATAGCTTTTGTCACTTTTCTTTCCAGCTAATTGTAAACGGAGCATTTCTTAAGTATCTAAGTGAGTACTTACTTATCTCTGCATGGGTGTCTTTGAGATCCCTTATGCTCCTCATGGCTAGTTTAAGTATTTGTCAATATTGCGAATTTATTATATTGCTGTATGTTTATGAAAATCAGTTTCTTAGCATGGTCTAGCGTTGTGCATCAGTATTTACAAGGATAATTGCAAGTTATTTTTGGGGTTTGGGTATTTACAAAAACACCCACAATATAATTCAGATTAAATATCCCCTCACATTAATACAAATATTCCTCTTAACTTTATGACAGAATCATATCACGAGGTATTTGTTTTTTTGGTAATTTTAATCTTCTCTCTTATTTATTTAAACTGTTAACCTTGAGTAGATTTTGCAATTGCTTATCACTTCATCATATGATTGATGCGATGTCCATATCAAGAATACTTTTAGATGAATAATGATTCATTAATTGGTCATTTACAGTTATCGAATTCGGAGGAGGCTTCTTTTGACTGGTACCCCGATACAAAATAGCTTACAGGAGCTATGGTCCCTACTTAATTTTCTCCTGCCTAACATCTTCAACTCGGTCAACAACTTTGAGGAGTGGTTTAATGCTCCATTTGCCGACAAATGTGATGTCAGCTTAACAGATGAAGAACAGCTGTTAGTCATTCGCCGCTTGCATCATGTGAGTAAATCTTAGTGTTCATTAGGTACTTTTGTCTAGTATGTCAATATATACACATCTAACTCTGGTCATCTTTTGATGTTTGTTTGCAATATGTTTCCCAGGTCATAAGGCCGTTTATATTGAGGAGGAAGAAAGATGAAGTTGAAAAGTTTTTACCTAGTAAAATTCAGGTTATACTAAAGTGTGATTTGTCTGCTTGGCAGAAGGCATATTATCAGCAAGTGACAGAAGGGGGGAGGGTTGGTCTGGCTCACGGTAAGGAAATTCTTACCCTAATCTCTTTCTCACACACATTTTAATCTTAGTCGGTGTAAATGAACACACTGAAAATCTAAGTCATCGTATGTATTTGGTTATTAGTAATATTGGGGAACTGAATATATCATTTGCAGAACGACGCCATGGCTTCATCCAGAAAACTTATGATTATTAGTATTCATTCATTACTAAGCAACGAGCATTTTTCTTTTCTAATTTCGGCAATTCAAGCTAACGGGTACTAAATGTAATGATTTCTCAAAGGACAAAAATGGAAAGGTTGTATATCACATTTTCTAATCCACAGATGCATTTTTAGTCATGGGAATTGGGAGGAGAAAAACATAGTCAACAGTTTATACGCATTATTCGTTACATGTTCCAGTGTTGCTTAACAAAGTAAGAAATATGTGTAGGTCAGTTCTGCTAGAATCACACTTCTGTTAAAATTATATAGTCTCCATCACACCATGTTCTTTCTGCATTTGTTTTTAACAAAATAAAGAATAAAACAATAATAATTAGAAAAATTATAAACTCTGTTACTGATAACTTGATTTTGCAGGCAGTGGCCGGTCTAAAAGCCTACAAAACCTAACAATGCAGCTCCGTAAATGTTGTAACCACCCATATCTTTTCCTTAGTGATTATTTCATGCAACGGAGTGAGGATATTGTTAGGGCATCAGGAAAGTTCGAGCTTCTAGACCGCTTGCTCCCCAAGCTCCATCGAGCAGGCCACAGGGTCCTCCTCTTCTCTCAAATGACTAAGCTCATGACCATACTTGGAGATTACCTAGCTTTAAAGGGTTTCAAGTTTCTCAGACTCGACGGCACCACCAACACGGGTGACAGAGGCGAACTCCTGAAACAGTTCAATGCCCCTGATTCACCTTACTTCATATTCCTTCTGAGCACTCGTGCAGGTGGGCTTGGACTGAATCTACAAACTGCGGACACCGTGATAATTTTTGATAGTGACTGGAACCCTCAGATGGACCAGCAAGCGGAGGATCGGGCCCACAGGATAGGGCAGAAAAAGGAGGTCCGGGTTTTCGTGCTCGTGAGTGTGGGGTCGGTCGAGGAGGTTATTCTGGAGAGGGCCAAGCAGAAGATGGGGATTGACGCAAAGGTCATCCAGGCAGGATTGTTCAATACGACCTCCACAGGTTTGTTAGATTATTAGTTAGTTGTGATTTCCTTTGTCCTGTGTTGGTGGGGGTATATTTTACTATCGCTCGTGTCATTTTAGTCAAGAATTCTACTTTTGATTTTCTTTCTAATTGCTGATTAAAAACATAGTAAGCTGATATAATAATTCACTACATACAGCCCAAGACAGGAGGGAGTTGCTGGAGGAGATCATGCGCAAAGGCACGAGCGCACTAGGCACGGATGTGCCAAGCGAAAGAGAGATCAACCGTTTAGCTGCCAGATCAGACGAGGAGTTCTGGTTGTTCGAGAAAATGGACGAGGAGAGACGGCAGAGGGAGAACTACCGATCCAGGCTCATGGAAGAACATGAGGTGCCTGACTGGGTTTTCGCGGTGCCCGATATAAATTCCGGCAAGGGGAAAGGATCTATGCAGTTTGACACACCAGTCACCGGGAAGAGAGTCAGGAAGGAAGTCATTAGAGACGACGTCATTAGCGAGTCTCAGTATATGAAAGTTGTCGAGAACGGAGATGGTGGTTCTAAGCATTATGCGAAAAGGAGGAGAGAGAACAACAATAACAGCAGTAATAATATAACAATTATTCCGAATGTGCCGAGCACTGAATTGATCCCTAAGAGTAATGTTGTCGAGGAGAAAAAAGTTGTGATCTTGAAGAGTGAGAGCGTTTTTTCTGTTGGGAGTGAGGGGAGGAGTGAAGATACGACGGGGTGGGGCACGAGAATGGGTAAGCCAGAAGCTGAAAGCTCGGGGTTGAATGGTTTGAGCTGGAGTGTGCATAAGAGGAAGAGATCAAACTTGTTGTGATTATTTTGAGGAGCATTATTCTGAGAAGTGTTATTACAACTGTTTAGAGAAATCTAGTTAAGGTAGCATGTTAATCTGAGGACCTCACTGAGGTTTTTATGGTTTTATCCTAGTGTCCTACATTATACCGGAACAAATTGTCATACTTTATAAAGTAATAATTTATTATTATTATTATTATTATTATTATTATTATTATTATTATTATTATTTCTTAATTTGACAATAAAAAGTCCTACTTTTCTTGATAAAGAAATGACAAACACCTTATTTTTTATTTGGAGATTAGCTTATTGGGAAATTGCAGAAATTTAAATATTCTTCCACTCTCTTGTATCTTAAGTTCAAATTTTGTAGAGATTAGATTATTGGGAAATTGCAGAAATTTAAATATTCTCCCATTCGTATCTTAAGTTCGAACTTTGAATTTTACGATTTTCAACGTGTCTTGACAAAAATGTTAGGAATAATACATTTCATTTGAAATTAATGTTAGTACTACATATTTTCATTTGTTATGTGAAAAAGATGGTGATTTATTTTAATAATAATATATTTAACCATTGTCTTATTTCCTAAAAACTCTTTAAAATATTTTTTATAAAATTAATACCGGTGGCGGTAACAAATAATCAAACATTAATGTTTTTTTTTTTGTAAATGCGAGTATAAATTGCTGCACCTCCTCAAGGCTCCAACATTCAAAACACAAAAATAATCGTAATTTCTTATTTATTTTTCTGCTTTCCCCCCAAACATTTCATTTGAGTTCCACAATCAGAAGCGAGCCAGAAATCGCGGAAAGGAGGTATTCCCATCTCTTCCCTTTTCCTCTCGGCCCTATTCACACGAACTCTATTTACCCCAATTTTCAATTTTAGGGTTCTTAGGGTTTCTGTTTCCCGCTTCACTTTTTTTTAGTATGACGCGATACGCAGGCATATACTTAGAAATGCATTTATGGGTTTTCTGTTATTGTTACTTTATTGAGTTTTTCCTGTTACTATTTATCAAATTGAATATTTTGCATTTTTCCTGTACATTGTTGTGTTTCCCTGTGACCATTTGTTTGGATCTAGGGTTTATCCAGACGACGAAATTGAATAATATTCAAAACTTCAATTTCGCTAGGTATTCTATTATTTCCCAACATTTTTCACTCTAAAAGAATTGTTTTTCACAACTTGTCTCGAATATGAGAAAGAATGAAGTCAAATTGTTTATACTTTTTCTGATATGTCCCTATGCTAATTCAGTTCTTGAATTCTGGTCAACAAATAGTACAGGGTGCTAGCCTGCTAGGTACATTGGTCAAGGTTTCCGAGGCCGAATCCACTTTGAATTTGATAATCGTTTGTAAAGTATTTGTTTGTGTATACATAACAAATTAAACATTTTTTTTACATATGAGGTAACGAATTGGATCATTACATTGGATATTGATAACATTCTACAGTTTTGCTTTGAGGAAAACATTGAACATTTGGCATACTCCATGTACCGTAAACATATATGTGTATAGTTTCCAATTTCTTTCAAATGTTACTCCATATTATATATGGTATTTGCTGAAGTTTTTTGTTTGGTGAATATTTCCCCTGGTTTGTGAGACTCTGAAACGCTTATTTTCTTAAATACCTAGATATCTTACCTGAAGTTAGTGCTCCGATAGACAGTTGGGGTTGAAATCTCAAATCTCTGTCTCTGGTGGATACTTCCTTAGAATTTATGCGCATTGTAACTTGTCCTAATCTTAGTTTTTTCTCGCTTCTCATATGTTATTCTCAAAATCACCGTTGCATAATTTGGTAAATATAGATTTCATTATAAGCAGGTAAGCAAAGAAGAATTATTTATCGAGGGAAATTCTGTTGTTGGAGATTGAGGTTTTCATTGGAATTATTTCCCAAATTTCACTATTTTGAATATATTTTATCTCTTATATATTTCAGGCCGGTTTTCATGGAGGCCAAAACAACAAATGGAGAACGCCGCCACAGCACCATCAAACTGTGGCCACCTAGCGACGACACACGCCAAATGCTGGTCGAGCGGATGATGAACAACCTCTCGACCCCCACAATCTTCACCCGCAAGTATGGGAGTCGAAGCACAGGTGAGGCTTCCAAACTTGCCAAACAAATCGAGGAATATGCATTTTCCGTTGCCAACCAACGCTACCAGCAGGATCCCGATGGCGATGGCAGCTCTGCCGTGCAGGTATATGCTAGTGAGTGTAGCAAGATAATGCTCGACGTGCTTAAGGGAGGTGGAGGCCCCACAGTAGAAGAAGTGAAGATCCCTGAAATAGAAAACTCCTCGACTTTCCAAGAAACTGTCTTCGATATCTCCAAAGGCCAGCGGGCTTTTATAGAGGAGGATGAGGCCCAAACCCTTTTGAATCCCTTGAAGGAGCCTGGGAATTCCTACACTAAAATATGTTTCAGCAATCGGAGCTTTGGGTTTGGTGCGGCCCGTGTCGCTGGCCCAATCCTGGCATCCGTCAAGGACCAGCTGAAGGAAGTGGACCTGTCAGATTTCGTAGCAGGCCGGCCCGAGGCGGAGGCTCTTGATGTCATGAACATATTTTCAGAGGCTCTGGAAGGTTCCTATCTGAAGTATCTAAATATCTCTGACAATGCCTTGGGTGAGAAAGGTGTCCGAGCTTTCGGGAAGCTTCTCAAATCTCAGGCTGACTTGGAGGAGCTTTATTTGATGAATGATGGGATTTCCAAAGAGGCCGCGCAGGCTGTATGTGAGCTGGTCCCGTCCATGAAAAAACTTAGAGTCCTTCAGTTTCACAACAATATGACAGGAGATGAGGGGGCCATTTCGATTTCCGAGATTCTTACACGTTGCCCTTTGTTGGAGGATTTCCGGTGTTCATCTACCCGGGTAGGAGCAGAAGGCGGTGTGGCCTTGTCCGAAGCACTTGGGAGGTGTCAAAATTTGAAAAAAATTGATCTTCGTGATAACATGTTTGGGGTGGAGGCTGGTGTGAAACTGAGTGAGGCTCTTTACAAACACGAGCATTTGACAGAGATTTATTTGAGCTACTTGAATTTGGAAGATGATGGGGCAATTGCTATAGCCTATGCTCTTAAGGAGTCAGCACCTTTGCTCATGGTTTTGGAGATGGCGGGAAATGATATAACTGCTGAAGGTGCTTTGAGCTTGTCTGATTGTGTTTCCCGAAAAAAGCAACTCGTGAAGTTGAACTTGTCGGAGAATGAATTAAAGGACGATGGGGTGGTTCTGATAAGGAAAGCAATTGGAGAAGGGCTTGACCGATTAAAGGAAGTTGACTTGAGTCAGAACTCTATAAGGGGGGCAGCTAAGGCTTTGGCGCAGAGTTTAGTGGGTTTGCCTGAATTTAAGCTTTTGAATTTAAACGGGAATTTCATTTCAGAGGAGGATATTGACGAGCTGAAGGTAATTTTCAAGGAGTGTCCTGATAAACTGGGTCCCTTGGATGAGAATGACCCGGATGGGAACGATTATGATGACAAGGATGGTGATGAAGATGAAGGCAGTGAGGATGAGCTTGAACAGAAACTCAAGAATCTTAATGTTAATCAAGATGACTATTGAAGGTTATTATTGTCTTGCGCTTCTTATCGTGAGTTAGCTATTACTACTAGTTTTAGTTATCCTTTTGGGACATTATTTTTTTGTAGCAAACTTCTTATGAAGTGCCGTGTATTAGAGGAAGGTACTATTATCTCATGGTTTTGTGTTTCGACTTTGGCTCGTGGACTCGTCGGTTTTGGTGACCAAAGTTTTAGACCATGGTAGGGTTTCATTTTATCCTTCTTTTAGTGTTTCAGGGTGGGGTTGTGGTAGTTGTTTTTTGTATAAACTCTTGGTGATATTGATGTAAGATTATGGTTCAGTTAAACCTTATTTTTATGGATGATCTGGACTTTAGTGTTCTAAGATCAGTCTGAAGCTTTATGAGATTTAAGTTTATGTATTGTAGATTTTGCGGTAAAAAGTGTAATTACGTTCCTGAAAAAAAGGGCTCAAATGATGTATGCGTAGTATTGAATTTGATGTATTTTGGAACCCAGAGCAAGTATTCTATTAACTTTAGAAAATGGGTTTAGAATCGGTATATAAAACGTTACAGATATTTTTAAATTGTAAGCTGGAGTAGCTCAGTTGGTTAGAGCGTGTGGCTGTTAACCACAAGGTCGGAGGTTCGACCCCTTTCTCTAGCGTTTTTATAATTTTATTTTTATTACTTAGATGGCCCAATAAGGCGGGCCCATCTTTCACTTAAGCCCAGCAGATTATTAGTTTTAAGCCCATTTGTATTAGCTCGATTTACCTTTTTTTTCGTATTTTCCATAATAAAAAAATCACATGGTATTAACTTATAGAGCAATCAATCATTACAAGCGTTGCCCTAATTATTGATTACTCTGAGTTTACTTGTAAAATTGTATGCTTTGAAAGTGAGGTGTTTATAGTAGTATTAAATGGAAATTGAAGCCCATAAAGTCTTTTTGTTTTGTTACTCCATGATTCATCATGAAATAACTAAGTAACTGATCGATGGAGAAATGTGTTGTATGAGTCAACATCCATTTAATTCCCCCAGCTACAATATATGAATGCCTTTTAATGCCAGGGTGTTGTGGACACTTAGTTTGTTTGGTACATGAACTATGAAGTTTTTAAATTATTAATAAATATAAATTCAAATATATTTTGAAACAATTAATTAATGTAACAAATGCCATTTGCTTTTTTGTTGACACAGAAATAAATAAGGTAAAATTAAATTTGATGATTAAAATTTAAAATAATTAAAATTTTAATTAATTAAAATTTACTATTTGTTGACACAGAAAGAAATAAGGTAAAATTAAATTTGATGTCTAAATTTAAAATAATTAAAATTTTAATTAATTAAAATTTACTAACGTGCCAAAAAAAATTACTGCTATTATACTACTTTTGTCTCATGAGAATAGTTACACTTCTTTTGTAAATTACAAAAGAAATTTGACTATTTTTATGACAAGAAGTGAAATATTATGTAAGACATACTACATACATATTATTCAATTATTTGTAAATACGTTAATTAAAAAACAACTTTATTAAATTAGCAAGTATTAATTGTAAATATTAATACTAAATATATATATATTAAAATTTTAATCTTAATATATGAAGTATTATTGTTTCGTCTCATGCATAGTCACATTTTATTTACAAAATAATTTATTTTTATTTTTTGAGTTGAGTTCATGATTCAGT
Source organism: Euphrasia confusa (assembly GCA_954870475.1). Classification (NCBI taxonomy): domain Eukaryota; kingdom Viridiplantae; phylum Streptophyta; class Magnoliopsida; order Lamiales; family Orobanchaceae; genus Euphrasia; species Euphrasia confusa. Next base: position 2,054,978 of record OX940969.1, on the reverse strand, counting down.
CCATGATTTTAATTCTTTATATATATATAATTTATTTGGATTGATTAATTCATAAGTTTCCGGGTGTATTGATATTTCAAGTCCAACAGTCTTTCCCTAATTGAACATCATATATCGATCGCCCATAATTATTAATACAGTCGTACGTACGTATATATTGCTTTTATATATATGCATTTAAAAATATGGATCGTTGAGTTCCCTACTTCATCTGTTTTAGGGATGTCTTGTTTGTGTCAGAACTTCATTCGATACAGTGACTGATACAGAAATTTCAGTCAGGGGACCCATTTTTAGTATTTTTCCGTCTCAATTTAATATGCACAATATCGTGTACACCCTTCAAAAAATATAATTAACTTTAATTTTTATATTAAAAAATACAATTTTATTTACACTTTATTCACATAAGTTTAAATTTTTAATCACAATTTCTTAAGTTTTTAACCTAAAAATTCATTTTAGGTCTTTTCTTTAGGTAAAAAAAGGTAAAAAAAAATATTTTTTAATCTCTATAACTATAAAAGTGTGCTTATTAAATTAAAATTAAACTAATAATTTTTAATGGGAAAATCTAATTATAATTTTTTTAAATTTATTATTGTAAATGATATTGAAAGTTGGATAGTTAGAGATTAGAGTACTTAATTTTAAATATTAGAAACTTTATAGTATAAAATTATAGTAAAAAAATTATATAATGTTTATATGAATATTTTTAACATAAATATCATTATTAATCATTTAGTAAAACAAAAAAATAATGCTAAACTAAAATATAAAAATATTATATTTATATATATAATCATATACTGTATGAGTGTGTGGGTGGGGGACCCACCATAAATTAACAACACGACATACACTACATACACATAATAAATATATATACATGCATATATTATTTTATATATATAAGTAGGAGTAATTTTTTTTTTTTTGCTCAGGGGGGCCCAGTGACCCCCCTGGGCCCAATGTAGTTCCGTCCCTGATTCGATATATATCCATGTTACAACGGATGTGGTTATTAATTAATTAGAAAATTGATCCATTAATGTTGCATTTTTTTGTAAAATCTTATGTTTTAGTTATGTCAATTTAAATAATCATTCGATTTTAATAACTCAAAATCACTCCAATATGATTTAACTCTCATCGCATGATAATCTCACAAATATATATACAAACTCGCAATAATAAAAAAGATCAAAAAAATAATACACAAGACAAGATTTTACGATAATGTCTATCACAACGACTACTTTCTTATCAAACTAAATAAAAAAAATTACAACCTAATTCACTTTTTTAAACTCCAAGGGGGTAGGAATTACATATTTAATTTCTCACAAACTCTCATCTAATTTTCTAAGAAATATATAATCATCCCAGTTAGCTTAATGTGCTTTGCGCACTTGTCCTGAAACTTCTGAATGTTTAATTATAATCGAAATAAATTATGTCTTTCGAATATTTTGTTGTTTTTTTGAATCACCCAAATCGTATAAGAACTGAGAAATATTTAAATTTTGGTAACATTTCGAAATTAAGCAGCTGATCCACCCAATTTCTGCTCCCTGTTTAGTGAACGAATTTCTATGTAGCTACTAGTGAACCAAAGATCTTATGCTTCAAGAAATATAACATATTTTCACTAAATATAATATATATGGCATTATTTATATTCTGACTATATTTTTCACACATTAAACAATACTAAGAAATAATAATTTAAGAAGAAAAATAAAGTGTCTCGGACTAAAAAGTTCAGTGGCAATGTGACATTAAAACAACTACATGAAACAAGTAATAATATAATGATTTTTAAATATTATCGTGACATTGTCTATTAGTTATTGTTAAAAGACCTAAAATACTAAAAGAAGTTCCATATTATCTGGATCATGTTTCTCTAAACTAACTTTAATATTTCACACAACATGTTAAGGATCATCTTTTTCAATCTATAAAAAATTAATAATTGGCCGGTACGTACGTTGCTCACATTTTTTACAATTATAAAACTACATTTTATTTATTTCATAAATAGATAAATGATTTTTTTTTTGAAGTATTAATAGAACAATCTTATACTTGCATAGATACAACATGCAACATATACTACATTTATTTGATTGAATGTAAATTAAAAGGAAAAAAAAAATCAATTTCAACATGTTCTCCGAATCCGGGAGAGACGAAAGTGACGCTTTTGCTTCGTCTCTACCTCGCAGACCTACCTTTCCTCGTCGGAGTCGACGAAAGGGAGATGGTGTTGTTGCAAATAGGCACATGAATCACATGCCTTATCCTGATCCTACCACCTCTTCTTCTCTCATTATGATCCGACGACGACGACGACTCGACTAATTTATTACTCGCTTCTATCGTACGTGCACCCCCTTCTCTTTTCTCACCACCCGATAAAACACTCAAATCAGCCGAAGAAGATGAAGACGACGACGAGGAAAAGGAAGTAGAACGACCGCCTCGTTGCTTTTTCAACCTCAAGAGCTCCTTCCACAAAACAGTGCACCTCGGCGGCCTTGGGGAAGGGTCTTCGTCGAGAAACCAGCTCGTTCCGGAAACTTCCTTTTCGATGACCCGAGGTTTCTCTTGGTGGTGGGGCCCGCCGAGTTTTTCATCCCGTTCCGTGCTTGTTGGTTTCTTCCCGGCTCCTTGCGTTTGTCGTGGCAAGGGAAGTAGCTTGCCTTCGCGTAACATTTCGTCTGTACTCGACAAGCTACTCGAAATACGAAACTCGAAATCCGGGGTGGGCTCGACGACCTTTGATATTCCTTGGTCGTACTTTTCGGGGTTAGGGCAAATTGTGATGAAGTTGCTTTCATCGAGGAACTCGGAAGACGAGAAGGATACGCGTGGGGTTGTCGAGGGGGTGTGGTCGAGGACGTAATAGTCGGGTGTGGCTCGAAGTGACCATCCTAGGGATACCATTTTTATTTTAGTTTTTTGTGAAGAAGAGGGAGATGAATGTTTTTTTGGAGGGGTTTATCTTCTTGTTTATATGTTAGAAAAAATAATTGTATGTGTGTTTTTTGTTTATAAAGAGTGAGGAGAGGAGTGGTGTTTAATGTTGTGGTCAATGGCTTTATAAGTTTGTTACATGTCTCTTTCATTTAATTATAAGTAGAGAGAGTACTAATGATTGACATGACAATCTAAATGTAATGAGGTTGATTCAAATTGAAGTACAGTAGTTAGTTTGATTAAGTTTTGGGTTTGAATATATATGTCAAGTCGAGGTTGAGTTTGGTGTAGGCTAATTAAAGCATGGTACTCCCTTGATCTCAGAAGAAACGATACATTTTTTATGTTAAAAAAATTTGTCTAACTTCTCTGGTGGAACAGAGTAACAATTTAAAGAATTTCTACTTGATCAAAGTTAATTTACTGAATACTCCTATGTTCCATTCGTATCAAAATGTAAAAATAAATATGAGAAAAGTTAGAAAAGTAGTGAAAATATAATAGTGTATAATATTATTTTTGAATTGAAAAAAATAAGTATAATTTTTTATATGTGTGTGTGTTCGTGCTACTTTCCTTTTTATATTTGACATATTTTATAAACAACTACAATAATATTTGCTTAAGCCGCACTATATATAAAGCAATTGTATACTTGCTTGGTAGGGTTTTGGAGTGAGTAGTATTTAGACTTATTATTAGTATAGAGTAGTTTTGGTAGGGTTTCCAAATTAAAGGTAATTACAATAACTTGATTTAAGGACGTAAAAGAACTAGTAAAATATATTGACTATCCACTTTCATCTGCACTATATGACATTTGGAATTAGAATTTCATTTTCTATAACTCAAATAGTAGTATTAATTATGACAATAAATTTATTAACTTTCATAAAAACAATATATGGTAAAATTATTCTTTTAAGAAACTAAATATATATATGACCATTATTTTTTTATATTTTACAAAAGACTTCTATTAAAATAAAATAAAATAAAAAAAGTACTACTTAAAAACAACATGATTGTCTGCTCAACCACTTAACCAGCAACAATTATGAAATTTCATAATTTGAACTAAAATTATGGATTAGTAATTAGAATATTAAAATAACCGTGTTAGTACATTACTCCGTGTTAGTACATTACTCCGTTTTCAACAATAATTGTCACATCACTTGAATTGGAGAAATAACTTTACCAAAAAGTATAGGGTACATATGATCAAATTGGAATGGCCATGGATCAAGAATAATACTTATCTCTCCTCCGTTTCACAACAATAGTCACGTGTGTAATCGGCATAAAAATTAAGAAAGTATAATGTTATTGACTTTTTGACCAAAAAGTTTGAAGTAAAAATGTATTTTAAATTTAATAAAGTAAATAATTGAGAGTAGTATTTAAAAAGTACATGAAAAGTTAAGAGTATATATGTCTTTTTAAATGAAAAAGTATGATTTTTTTAAAGAGTTGTAATCGTTGATATGAAACAACGTGAAAATTGTCCCTAGGAGCATAGCCGAGTGGTAAAATGTGTGATGATGTGGGTGTAATTCCCCGGCGATGCAGGGTTCGAATATCGGGTGACACAAATTTTCATTGAAATATTATGAAGATTTGTCATGGGGTTCGACCTGTTGGCTCTCGCACAGGTTTCTGCTACTCGAACACATTTCTCGATTTACATCTTACCCGATCGAGGGACCTCCGATCGGGCGGGGATTGAAATTTCTCGTATTTCCTCCTTATAAAAAAAAACAACGTGAAAATAAAAATGTAACCGTTTAGACAGACAAATAGAGCACAAGGAGTTTCTCTGTCACAAATTTGTCTTCATCCATGTAGAGGTTTTCAGTTTTCACAACACAACTAGAAATTTCATTCTATTCAATTGGATATCAGTGTCATGTAAACCCAACCAACATTATCAATAATATGTGTTGGGCTGACATTCGACTTTTATGTTATTGGGCTTTAGAATTTTAATATTTTCGGCCGATACTTTTACCAAGCTTGTTTGTACTCTCGTAGATCACTTGTTCCTTATTCTGTATTTAATTTAACGTTTATTTTACACAAAAATTAACAAAAATAATATTTGATGTGTAATGAAATATGACGATGATTGTTGTTATATTTCATTAATATTTATAGATAAAAGTAATGTAAGTGTACTGTGAGACCAGTAATTACAATAATAATAAATTAGTACTATTAATTTTTGGTACCTTTTCTATCTAAAAAAAGATGATCATTTTTTTACTAAATAAAGATAAAATTGATCATCTTTTATGAAAAAAAATATATTTTTAAAATTAAAAAATTGTAGTAATAAAATGCTCAAAATAAAATATATAAAATTTGATAATATAAGGTTGTACATTTAAAAAAAAAATCCGTTTATTAAACTCGGTAGTACAGCGGAATTTAATTTTTGATGGTACAAACTTATTAGATCTACTGAAGAGTCAGGTATATAATTTTATTATTATTATTATTATTATTATTAGTAGTAGTAGTAGTAGTTTTTAAGGTCCCCACTACTCGTTTAATTGTAACAGTACAAATAAGTGGTCCTTGCAACCCTCAGAGTACAAGTGCTATATTAAAAAAAAGTGTTTTGAAGTGTTTTGAAGTGTTTTGAAGAGTGTTTTCTTAGATTATAACCTAACCAAATTAAAAAAAAAATGTTAAACATGGCATAATCGTTAGTACTATCTTTCTTTGTCCATCCGAATTGATTTCACTTGCCATTTTGAAAATTATTTTTTTTTTCAATTATTTTTTCCCTTTTTTGCTTATTGAATATAAATTATAACAATGCAAATCATTCAGTGTTCTAAAAGACGCTAGGCGCTAGCAGATCGGTGACCTGGGGCCTAGCGCCTAGACGGCTAGGCGGGGCCTAGACGGGGCCTAGACGGATCTAGGCGGATTTGATATTTTATATATAAATAAATTAATATTACTAAATATATTACATAAAAAATCTAATTTTATTAAAAAAAACATAAATAATAAGTAAAAAAAATATAGCACTATCTATAAATCAATAAATCACCTTATATAAAATATGACTTATATAAAATTAATCAATAAATCACCTTATATATGCCATTTATAAAATAATACTACTACAGTCTACATGTAAAATATTTAAATAATATATAATTATATATACATATGCTGTAAACAGCTGTCACGTGCACCAAAAAAAATATAAAAGAAAAAAAGATATATATTCTCTGTACGCCGAAAACAAGGAAGAAGAAAGGAAAAAAAAATTGACGAGACTTAGAAGCGGAACAGAAGGAAGAAAAAAAAAGGAATTTTTTTTTACGGGAATTTGAGAATGGTAGTCCGGCGGTATCACGGTAGGATAGGTTTAACGAGTTTTCGATTTTCAATTTTTTTGTTTTGTTTTTACAGTCTTCACCATCACGACTAAGGAAAATTCAAGAAGTGAGATTTATTTTTTAGACTGTTCAGAACCGCCTAGACCGTTTATACGGCCGCCTAGACTGTGTAGACGGCCGTTTAAACCAATTTCCGCCCAGAAGCCCGCACAAGAGAAAAACTAAGCGGAGGGCCGCCGCCTAGCGTCTAAGCGCCGCCTAGGCGGCCGCCTAGACCGTCTTTTAGAACATTGAAATCATTACACACAATAATTATAGTGACACAAATTTGGATCATCAATAAAATAAAGGTACATATTTATTAAAATCTATGTAAAAATAAAACAAAACAAATTCAAATTAAGGGATGAAATATATATCAAAACACCATTGTACTTTATTTGCCACATATTTTTTTAATTGCTGTACTTTGTATAGAGTGTGAGATATAGAGAGTAATATCTAATGAACTAATGTAGTTTTTAATTTGTTTTTCTCATTTTAAGAAAATAAACGATTATTCTCCCAATAAAATTTAAATTGGATGTGGCCGAGCGCATATAGTTCGATCGATTCGATTTTTAATTAATTAATTATAGTACGGTAAAAACCTAGTTTTGCAACATGCATGTGAGATGTGCTTCTTTATATTCCACGTGAAAATATTAATCAAGATCCTCATTTGTAATAAACTAAACAATATTTAATTAATGTTTCCCTTCAATAAAGTATTTAATTATATATGGCATCCCAATAAAAAAAGTAGTAACAAACAAAATACAATCAATAAATAAATATACATGCTTATTATATGGCCTTCTAAGTCTCCAAGTGTAATTTAATATACTACTATATAATTTTTTAACTTTTAATTAATGACTATGCAATTACTATGATTGTCTAAATTTCGAATGATCAATTTATTTATTTGAACATCTTTGAGATAAGATTGAATTATGAATATATGAATTATGAGTGTGATACACTACAATTCAACGGTTGTTGGGTGGTTGTATCAACGAACATCTAACATGCAATCTGAGGAGGGAAAACCAATACTTTTAAAACCATCAGTATTATATAGGAGTATATTTTTTGTTTCAATTCGATGATTAATGTGTACAAACACAGAAATTAAGAAAATATTTGTTTATTTACTTTAGAAAAATGTCAAAATTGTAGTTAAAATTTTAAAGTTGTAAACCTGTCTTTTAAAATTAAAATTAAAAATAATAATAATAATTTATGTAAATACATTTGTACTCCGTTAATTTTGAAAGAAAAAAGGTATATATAACAATTATTTCGAGATATAATTATCTATTTATATAACTATATTGCAAGTACTATATAATAGTCGGAGTCAATCAGGATCGTTAGGTCCACCACACTTTGCAAAGCAGGTCACGTGACCAATATGAGGACACGCACAAGAGGTTTTCGCATGTGACCCATCTCAAATGTACTGTCTAAGAAATTACAGAAATTCCCCAAAAGGATTCAATTTGTATTTATTTGGTCCATTCAGTATTTTGGTGTAATTTGTATTTTCAAAATTATAGGTTTAATGTATACAACACACAAAAAATTAGGTTAATTTTTTAAATTTGCAAAATTAAGTATGGGATAATGCATGGCTATTGGCTAGGGTTAGTTAGCCAATTAATATTCAATAAATATTTATAACTAATTCAAATTAATAACCATATAATCTCACCTAATTACTACTACTATATACTACAGTATAAGTTAACATCGTAAGATTGACTTGATATATTATGTAAATCAATTATTGGCATAATATCAATCGACAAGAAAAATAAAAAAAATGATAAAGTACCTTAATCAGCAATCGCATAATTGAAAATTTTATCTTTTTTGCTGAAATTGAAAATGATTCTCACGTCAGCAATCATTAACGATACTCTGCAAAATTGGCAAAAAGGATAAAATTTGATGATTTTGAAAGATACAGGACCAAAATTGGATTCGGCGCACCGCGTAACTTTGGTTAGACGGAGATCTTTGCCACGTCAGCAATAGTTAACGGTACTCTGCAAAATTGGACGGAAAGGATGACATTTGATAATTTTGAAAGACACATGACCAAAATTGGATTCGATCTTAATTACAGGACGTAAATTGATATTATCTCTTAATTTTTTTTTAACATTTCATCAAATTTAGTAGTTGTATTTTTATTTTATTTACAAAACTTATTAAATAAATAGTAATTAGAATTACAAAATTTATTAAATATCTACAGTATAATATTGTTGACTTAAACGACTTGTCACATTTATATTATTGTTAGGGAGAGAGAGAGAGAAACGCTTCAATTTATCTTTATCAGAAAAGTAGGAAATCAATCCCCTTTTCAGCTTAAGAGTGTTACTTTTCACCGGCGCCGCCGCAATGGGGCGCAGCAACCACCATCCCTCCGCCAAGTCACAAACTCTCCCTTCCTCCCCCACCCACTCCTCCGACTTCGAGTTCACCGTCGTCTCTCTCTCCCCCCGCAAATCCTCCGCCGCCGACGAGCTCTTCTACAAGGGCCAGCTCCTCCCCCTCCACCTCTCCCCCCGCCTCTCCATGGTCCGATCCCTCCTCCTCTCCTCCGCCTCCACCTCCTCCTCCTCCGACACCACCACCACCGCCTCCCGCGACTCCACCGCCTCCTCCGACTCCTCCTCCTCCGCCGCCGACCTCCTGAGCAACCTTTACACCGACTCCTCCCGCCCCAGCTCCGCCGCCGCCGCCGCCGACTTCCTCCCGCCGCCGAGAAAGCCTTCCAGGTACTTCTCCCTCCCCAAACTCTCCTCCGTCTTCCGGAAGGATAGCGCCGGCAAGGCCGCGATTCCCCCTCCTCCGCCGTCCGCCGTGAGGCGCGTGGGGTCGACGGCGAAGGAGGTGATACGCAGGTACCTCAAGAAGGTGAAGCCGCTGTACGAGAAGCTCTCCCAGAAGCAACCGCAACAACCGAAAGCGTCTCCGGCGACGAGGGTGTCGAGATCGGCGAACAACACTCTGTTCCTGGATTCCAGGGGAAACGACGCCGTTTCGCAGTCGTTTTCCGGTAACCTGAGGTACCCGATGAGGAGGAGCTGCGTGTCGAGCTGCCCGTCGTCCCCGAGGCGCGGGGAGATCGGGTTCGGGCTCAGGAAAGAGGGCCGGGCCGGGCCCGATTCGTCCATGGAGGAGCTGCAGAGCGCGATTCAGGGCGCGATCATGCACTGCAAGAACTCCATGATGACCAAGAACAAGATCACGGTGAATAAATTATAAATATAAATAATTGTTGAATTAATTGAATCTATATGTGTATTACAAGCAACATTTTATTTAGTTTGACTTTTGGATTTCGATTTTGACCATGTTCTTGTGGATTTCAAGTGCTTTTCAATTCGAATTTTGTTTTTGGGTGGTGAGGATAGCTAGTAACAAAATACTAAGGTGTAATAGATCAACCAAGTAAGATCGATAATTCTATTGATTCGAATATGATCGAAAATTTCGGTTCGTCTATGCATATCAAATTGATACAAAAACATGCATTCACTAATTAGTATTCATGGTTTATTATAAACCCTAAACAAACAAGGTGGGGATTTACTTATTAAATTCATAGTAATTATTTTTACTGTACTATAGAGATTCTAGCATGTGCTCTGATATAATGTATTAATTGTATTTTCAGCTTTTTCCGTAGTTGTATAAGATAAGAGTTTGGCATTTATTGTATGAAACAACTTTGAAATTTCTCATTTTGGAGTACATGAAACCTTGATTTGACTACACAATAGTATTCAATTATTAAAATTATTATAATTTTACATTTATTATTACTATTGATCCGAGGAAGCACTATACTACTATATAGTATTACGTATATCTTATATCCATCAACTTACTCATTATACTAGTAATTACAAAGAACACTACATATGATTTGTGTTCAATTCAATTCATCAATTATCCGCAGTTTATAATTGATTGCTGTAAAATTGGTAGGTTTGATTGATACTCAATATTTTGATATATGTCGCGTCAATTGCCACATTATAATCGAACGAATTCTCGGTAAGACTCAAATTCTTATTCCACGTCCAAAGAAGAAACGAACAAAATTGAATTCTTCATGCCATCTCAACATCCTTCCCCTTCCCTTTATCGTCAAAAAACTTCTTCCACACGGGATGCTTCTTCCACAGCCTCTCCTCCACCTGGTCGATCGGAACCCCCTTCGTCTCCGGCAGCAGGAACAGCACAAACAGCCCCATGAGCAAAATCCACGCCGAGAAGAAGAAGAAGATGAACGCTTTCATGTGGCACATCATCGACAAAAACGCTTGCGCAATCACGAACGTGAATATCATGTTCGTGCTCACGGCCACCGCGAACCCAGCCGACCTCGTCTCGATCGGATATATCTCGCTCGGGATCAGCCACCCCAGCGGGCCCCACGACCACGCAAACGACATCACGAACGTGCACATCAAGATCACCACCAGAGCAGCCCATCCCTTCCCTAGCGATCCCGTCGGCTTGAGGTGCGTCTCCAAGATCACCCCGATCGCAACCTGCATCGAAAAAAACAGATTAGTCGACGAGCCAAGCAGAACTTCCCAAAATCGAACCGAAACCGGCGGTTCAAAATCGAGATTTCCGGTTCCAAAATCGACTTGGAACCGGTTTGTAGCCAGTTCGGTTCTGATTCCAAAAAAAATGAAGCCATAACCGACGGTTCCGATTCGTACTCGGCATTTTTTTCAACAAAACGAAGAAGAAAATTTAAGGAAAAAGTGTGTTAGAACCGAACCGACGGAGCCAAAACCAGAACCATGAAACCGCCGGTTCGATCTTGATTCTTGAAAAAAAACAGAACCCGCAGTTCAAAACTGTTGAGCATGCCTAGAACCAAACCGGAACCAACAGTTTGGTACCGAATTTCCGGTTACAGGACAAGGAACCGACCACCTAGTTCAAGAACCAAACCGAAATTTATTTTCAATCGGTTCCGATTCGAGCCCAAAAGTGTGTTGAAACTGAAACCAGTAGAACGAAAACGGTGAAACCCTCCGGTTTCGGTTCTTAAAAAATCGGAACCGAAACCGAAACCACCGATTTGGAACCGAAAACGATACGCACCTGCGAGATGAACATTTGGACACACGCTTGCAGCAACAGCTTCCTCCTCCCCACCTTGTCCACCGCGTATATCGACACGAACGTGGCCCCCACGTTAACTACCCCGGTGATCACCGCGGACAACAACGCCCCGTCCGACTTGAACCCCAACGTCTGGAACAGGACGGGCGCGTAGAACATGATCGCGTTTATCCCCGTGAACTGCTGGAACAACTGCAACCACAACGAACCAATCGAATTTATAAATTTAATTTCAGTTCAACCTAATTCAGTAAAAAAAATAGATCGATTCAGTTCAAAAGAATAACACCTGCATGAGGTTCGAGACGACGAGCGGCGGGATCCCCGACTTCTTGAACAGCTTCCCGAACGGCTTCGTCACCCGTTTCCCCTGCTCGCACGCCGCCAATATCTGCTCGAACTCGGGGTCGACATCGTCGACCCCTCTGATGAGCTTGAGGGCGGCTTTCCCTTCCTCCTCTTTGCCCCTCTGCACGAGGCTGGCGGGGGTGTCGGTGATCACCAACGAGCCGACGAGGAGGATGACACCCGGGATGACAGCGAGGACGAGGGAGAAGCGCCACCCGTTCGGGTGTATCGATGACGTGGCGTAGTTGATGAGGTTGGCGATCAAGATGCCGATGGTGATGAAGAGCTGGAAGAGGATGTTGACGGCCCCACGGTGCTGAGTTGGCGCGATCTCGGTCAAGAAGAGAGGGACGGCCTCGTTGCCGAAGCCGACGCCGAAGCCAAAGTGGATGCGGCCGAGGATGAGCATCCACCGGGCCTCGGCGAGCCCGCACATGGCGGCTCCGGCGATGAAGAGCGTCGAGGCCATGAGGATGGTCGGCCGGCGGCCGAGGACCGTGCATGCTTTCGAGGCGAAGAAGCTGGCGACGAGGGCGGCTATGTAGAGGGACGACGTGAAGAGCTGGAGGAGTTGGTCGTCGTATTTGCAGTAGTTGTCTTGGGCCGCGTGGAGTCGACGCTCGTAGATTTTCGGGAAGAATTTTAGCAGGAAATCGTCCATACCAGTTACGCCACCTGACAGTTCAAGCTTTTAGATGATGCTGATGACTTGTAACAAGCAGAGTCGATTAATGTATGTACCTGAAATGCCGATGTCGTAACCGAACATGAGGCCGCCGAAGGCGGCGAGGATCCAACAGGCGAAGACATAGGGCGTGACCTTGGACTTGTATTCTTTGGTTACTTGGCTCGTGCTCGCCATACCCATTTTTTTTTTTAACTACACAGACAACACATATACACGGAGTATGTATGATTTTAATTAATTACATCATATGTATGTGATCGAAGTTGATTTAGATATATATATGAGTGATTGAGGAAGATAGTGTGTATGTAGTAGTAACACACACGTGTAATGAAATCAGTTATTTTGAACAAACCGAATATGATGATGGGCCAAGCATTGCCACAACTTACGGCTTCACTGCAGCATCTCAAGTGATGTTGTGAGTGAGAGTGAGTGATATATCTACTCTGTTTCCTAAAATAGGATTCGGAGCTCCATTTTCTATAACCTTAGGAAATTAAAAAAAAAAAAGATGTTGTATACAAAGACATGGCTTCAAACATGTCATGAAATTGTTTCCTTGCAAAGACATCAAATTGAACTTATTCTGACAATATGGTTTCCTATGCATCACCATTTTCTCAAAGTACAAAACAAAAAAACTCAAATTATTATTTTAAAACATGGATTAAGAAAGCTATAACTAATCATATTATACTGCAAACCAAAATGCCAGCATCAACGCTTGCAAAAGCAGCCATCCGAGTGGTGTATAATCCGCGCGGGGCCCAGCTGGAGCGTTGCCGGAAGGGGATGGGACCATAGAGGGAGGAGCTGTGGACTGGCCGGATGCATGAGGAGGAGGAGCAGCAGCGGCGGCGAGAACGTGTATGTCGACTTTCTGTCCAGCCTGGCAGTGGCCGGGCACGCCGCAGAGATAGAAATGGTGGCCGGGGGTTTGGATGGTGATGGTGTCGTTGCCGGTGGTGTAGGTCGACATGGGTTTGGAGACGTTGCACGCTCTATACTCGGCGTGATTGACTTGCATCACGTTGTGAAACTGGCGATTGTACTCGAAAACTGAAAGATTTAAGCAGAGTATCATCACAAGTTTTGTAATAACTGAAGAATCTGAATGAATTGCTCTCTCTGTTTTATACTTAGTTGTACTACTTTATTTGTAAATGACAAATGATGTGCCACAGTATTATAAGGTCTTACTTGTGACAATTGGCAAATTGACTTTATAAATCAAATACTCACTCCCTCGATACAAAGACAGTTGTCATACTTTCCTTTTTGGGGTGTCCAACAATAGTTGACACACCCCAAAAAAGGAAATAATTATTCTAACTTTTTCATTTTAAAATACAATTTTATTCTACTTTACCCCACCTATTTTTTAAACTTACCCACAACTATTTTACTTTTCACTTTTAAAATATATTTTAATCTTTACTTTTCAATTAAAAAATAAAAAAATAATAATTTTCTTAAACTCCGTGTCCAGAAAAGTATGACATCTATTAATGTGATTGTTTTTTTTTAATAATTATTTTTAAGTATCAAAATACTATTTTTCAATATATTCCACAATCTTAAAAAATACTATTCCCCTCATTCCAACTATTTATACTCCATGTTTTATTCCTTTGTAATCTTGTGTATAATTTATTACATAACATAAATAGTTGAGATAGAAAGAGTACAATATAATTTTTTTTTAATTTACATAAAAAAAAAAGAATAAAGAAATCCAAAAATATTTGGGACCAAAAAGGAAAGTGCCAATTTTCAACCTCATTTTATCTTTTTTCCATTTTATCAAATCTTCATTTTAACTGTAAAAAAGGTTAATTTTAAAGGTTTTCAAATTAAAGAATCACAAAAATAAAGAGTCTGAATAATAGTAATAATTATAACTATCCATGAGTGATATATATTTTTCCTTTACAAAAAGAAAGATGACAGATGTAGTAAATATAAAAAAAGAATTGGATTAGTTGCTTACCGATTTGATCACCGAGTTGGAAATGTTTGGGCAGAGCCCAGGCCGTGTAATTGACGTTGCCGATCGTCGTCCAGCCAGAATCATCTCCGACCTTATATACGACGCTCTCAGCCAATATCATCATCAACCACGACGACACAACAAACACGACGATCCCCACACCCATCTTTTTTTAATCACTCTTTTCACTACTTTTAATTTCTCAAACTTTTCACAGTGCTCAAATAGAATACTTATAGGCTGATAACTGATGGATGGATATATGTCTTTATGATGTTCGGTGCGAATAAGCGGGCCCTATCCAATTTCACTTTCTTTTTTATTTGATTCTTTTATAATCTCGAATTTATTTATTTTAAAATTAAAAAATACGATAATTTATTTTAATTTATATTTTGTGTATGGCGTGATGATTAAAAGGAAAAGTCATTTTAAAGGAACGCTCCAAATATAATACGTAAAATTTGTTGGGAGAGCATCAAATCGTACGTATGAGATGAGGTTAAGAAGAAATGGATTGGAAGGAATTTGAATACTTATCAAGATCTAGTAATCAAGCTCTTTCTTTCTCAAAGACGGATGGAACTTCTCACTCATATTTAGCTTTTACTACACTAATTCGATATGCCTTTTCAGAAAGGAAAAATAAATAAATATATAATCATCTGATTTTAATTTTATAAATTGTAATTGAAAATAAAATAAAATGATATATTCAATATGTTTTATTGTAGGATAAGAAAATGGATGATTAATTGATTAATAATATATGTAGAGTAATCGGATGTTTAATTAGGCAGCCGAACAATGTTTGAAAGAAAGAGTGATTTGACTAAATTAAGGTAGCTAGTTGGAAGGTGAAGTGAGCGCATTACAAACTACACAAAAACGTTTGCTATGTTTCACGATGATTCATTTCTACGACTACAAAGGAAATAATGAAACAAGTTTTTCTTGCACCAACCTTACACTATTAATCTTTACACTAATTTATTGGTATATCTTAAATTTGATATGAAAAATGATACCATATTGATCATATAAATAACCTTTGTATATCGAAAATATAGTGGAGTTTTTATTTTGGTGTATTTTACTTTGAACTGTTGGTATCTAGTGTCAAAACTAAGTTCATTGTCAATCGATTTGTGCTAGATTTTGTCAACTCTACTCGTGAACTTATGTGTCATCTTTGGACAAGCCACAAATTTCATCAATTGGAGCACCAATCATCATATTAGGCTTGATCTAATATCATATTAAAAGATCTTGTTAAGATAATAAAATTGTCTTATTTATATTTTAGTCCAAAATTCTTTATTTAATCGTTGTAAAATATACTATTTGTAAAAATCATTGTTAGTATTTTCTCCATAACTCACTAAATACTCAACTTACTAGGCCTTAAGTATGTAGGCATGTAGCTCTTAGGCACGGATCATTGAAGAAAAAATAATTCCAAGGCTTGTAAATCAAATGTATCATTGAGATAGGTATACTTTGGTGGTGGAAAATTAATTTTTAAGAATATAGCTAAAATTATAAAATAATTTAATTTATATTTAAATTAAAATATTTATTTAACAAGTTAATATGAAATGTTTAACATAACAAAATGAGTATACAAAATACTCCGCATAGCATCTTTTGAAGTATGAAAGTACTTGTAAATTTCAACTCCTATGTGTTCAAATTATTAGCCCAATGAAGTAGAAGAATTGGACCACAAGTTCCTTTCTTTATAGGTAATAAACGGCTGACTATTATAGTTGACTGTATATATACATACTATATTGGTCAAATATTATGTAAAACATGACTTTAATGAAGTAATTGTATGTGATCCAAAAATTCTAACATTGATGTTTTCGGCTATACACTAAAAAGTCTTCACAAGATTTCAATTTTAATTTTTTTGAATTGTTTTATTTATAATTTGTAATTTGGACTAAAATCAATGGTCGGGCCCATCTAATACCGATATGGCTGGACTTCATTTAATGGCCGAGCCCAACAGTGACAGCCCATAAAAAATTAGATGGTCCAATTTTATGGGTCGGATCTTGACCCAACCAAAACTGACAGTATAATTAAAAAAAATGTGATCATTTACAAAAAAAGTAAACTATAAATTCTTGACTACACAGGGTGTTTTGATCTATAGTGATTCGTGGAAACTTGGATTAAGATGTGTTCTGATACAAATAAATAAAAATTTCATTTCTTTGTGTGACATTCATTCATACATACACTACTTATTTCAATTATTTATGAAATATCAATACAATAAAATCCAAATCCTCCTATAAAATTTCATATAGTAAAACCTCAAAGAAAAAAAAAAAAAAATCTCAAAATCACAAGTTAGAAACAGGATCAAATCCTTTAACCTTGCCAACACCATCATGATGATCATCATCAATATCATCCATATACCTCTTCCACAACCAATGCTTCCTCCACACCTTCTCCGTCATCTCCTCTATCGGCACGTTCTTCGTCTCCGGCACCAAAAACAGCACGAAGAACGACATCACCAGAACCCACCCGGCGAAGAACAAGAAAATCCCGAACTTGAAATGGCACAACATCGACAAGAAAGCCTGCGCGATCACGAACGTGAAAAGCAGGTTCACGCACACCGTAATGCTCTGCCCCGCGGACCTCGTCTCGAGCGGAAAAGTCTCGCTCGGGATGAGCCACCCGAGCGGGCCCCACGACCACGCGAAGGCCGAGACGAAGGTGCATATAAGGATGACCACGAATATGGCGTACCCTCGACCGAGGTCGTCCGTGTGGTCCTTCACCTTGAGGCCGAGGACGACGGCTATCACCACCTGAGAGAGGAACATCTGGACCCCGGCTTCGAGGAGAAGGACCCTCCGACCGAGCTTGTCGACCGAGTAGATGGAAACGACTGTCGAGAGAACGTTGACCGCTCCGGTGATCACGGCGGAGTAAAGGGCCGCGTCGTTCCCGAATCCGACCGTGTTGAAGAGGACGGGCGCGTAGAACATGATCGCGTTGATGCCCGTGAACTGCTGGAAGATCTGCAAACACAATAAACAATCCGACATTTTCGATTAATTCAGTTCGATTCAGTTCAGTTCATTCAGATATTCAATACAAAAGACTTAATTTCAATTCGAGTCAATCCAGTTCAAACGTTCAGTTCATCCAGATTCAGTCTAAAATAACAGTGATCAAGTAATAAACTTAATTTCAATTCGATTCAGTTCATTTCATCCCGATTCATTACAAAAAAAAACCTAATTTCAAGTCAATTCAGTGTTCTGTTTAATTTATCCAGATTCAGTACAAAAGACATAATTTCAGTTCGAGTCAATTCGGTTCAATGTTCAGTTCATTCAGATTCTGTCTAAAAGAACAGAGATTAAGTAATAAACTTAACTTCAGATCGATTCACCTCAGTTCAAATCAGTTTAATCGAATTCAGACCAAAAGAACAGAAATTAAGTAATAAACTTAATTCAAGTTCGATTCAGTTCAGTTCAGTTCAAATCAATTCGATTCAAAAGAACATAGATTTAAGTAATAAACTTAATTTCAAACCAATTATGTTCAGTTCAATCGAATTCAGTCCAAAAGAACAGAGATTAAGTAATTAACCTGTAAAGCCAAAGCGATGATCAATTGAGGCCTGTTTCGCCTCATGAGAAGATTTCTGAAGGGGTGCTTGACGAGCTTGGCGACTCGGCTGGCCTCGACGAGTTCGTTAAACTCAGGGTCGACGTTGTCTGTGCCTCGGATTCTCTTGAGGACGGCTTTGCCCTCGTCCAGGTGGCCACGCTCGATGAGGCTGTTGGGAGTGTCGACGACGAGAAGAGCTCCTACAGTCAGGAGGGCGGCAGGGATGCCCGCCAGCCCCAGGGAAACCCTCCACCCCCATCCTCCGGCGATTCTGTATCCAAAACGAAAAACGAAATATATTATAAAATGAAAAGTGTGACCATTGATATGAAACAATATATGAATAAAACACGTAACAGTATATGAATAAAACACGTAACGTACTTTGCAGTTCCGTAGTTGACGAGGTTGGCGAAGAGAATTCCAATCGTGATATTGAGTTGGAATAATATGTTGAGCCCTCCACGAATTCTTGTTGGTGCGATTTCAGACAGGAACAGAGGAACAGCCTAACAAATTTTGAAAATAATAATGGATAAAAAATATTCTTATTAGTTGGTAAGGGTAAAATTGGAATCCGAAAAGATAGAAAGGTAGGTACTACATCAAATAATGTTCCAATATATTAAAATATTTTCAGCATGAAAAATAATTTGTTATGATTATCTTTTTGAAACTCCACGTGACCAGAAAAGAAGAGGGGACAACATCTCAATCAAAGAAAAGTGATATTTTATTTTCTTAATATATAGATTTATTTATTAAAATTAAATTTTGTTTTACTACATTAAATTAAGCAAATCAAATCATTTCGTTTTCGATATTTTAAATTAATGAACATGTTACACGTTACAAAATTCAGATTCATTGATTATTACTTAGTTTATTACATTATCTAAAATGCAACAAAAATCAAATTGAAACTGTGACGTTGAAGTGTGAACAGCATATTTTTTTCTCGAGAAAAAAAAAAGATATGCAAAATCAAATTAAAATAAAAACAATAAAATCGTTCACCTGATTAGCGAATCCGACGCCGCATCCTAACAGAATCCGGCCGATGATGAGCATAGCAAGGTCCTGCGCGGCGGCATTGAGCGCGACTCCGACGATGAAGAACACGCCGGCGATCAACATAGTCAGCCTCCGGCCGAGCCTTCTCGTCGTGTAAGAAGCGAAGAAAGTCGACGTGAGTCCGGCGAGGTAGAGCGACGAGGTGAACAGCTGAAGGCCTTGATTATCGTACTTGCAGTAATTACTGTCTAGATGGCGGTCCAGGGTCCTACGGTACACCACCGGGAAGAACTTCTCCAGGAACGGCCCCATCGACGTCACGCCGCCTAGGTTGTAACAAAATTTTAATTATAAATCGATACACAACTAATTATATAACTAATTTGATAATAATTATGATAATATTAATTACCTGAAACACCGACGTCGTACCCGAACATTAGGCCTCCGGTGGCCGCCATGATGCAAGAAATGATGACTATGGGGGTGATCTTCGCCTCGAACTCGGTGGCGCCGCCGGACGCCGTCGCAAACCCGCCGCCGGCCATGTCTGAGTGAATGTGTTGATCGAGGAATGTGGGGGAAATTGGGTGTGGTGGGAAATGAAAGGGTGAGCTTTTATAGACCAAAGTCAATGAATTGAATTGGGATCAAATGTGGGACCACCGCGCTAGCCATAGGCGTATTGACACGTGGACGGATGTGTGTGTGTGTTTTGGTTCTTGAGAGACGGCTGTATTTGTGTATTTATTTTTTTATAGTCAACTGGTCAACGCACGTCTCTACAGTCTTTCTTCGAAATATTTATTATGTAATTTTTGGAATATTGGAATAAATATAAATTACGTT
The DNA here is from genome assembly GCA_954870475.1 of Euphrasia confusa. Classification (NCBI taxonomy): domain Eukaryota; kingdom Viridiplantae; phylum Streptophyta; class Magnoliopsida; order Lamiales; family Orobanchaceae; genus Euphrasia; species Euphrasia confusa. The sequence goes on along the minus strand of OX940969.1, from coordinate 2,034,880 downwards.
AATATATTTTCTTTAATTAGGTAAATTGCGAAATATCTTTTGGGTTAATGGATGAGATTGGAACCGAAATTGGGAATTTTTTTTTTTTTTGGATAAGGGGCCGAGATAGAAACTCCACCTCATTCTTAGTGTTGATTCTTATTGAGTGAGAGGTAAATTAAGAGATTTTTTTTAGTAATAGACACATTTCAAAGAAATCTAACAGATTTTATTTAAGATAAATTATACTGACTCTGTCTAATAAAAATTGTTTTTAAAGTTTTTTAAACAATTTTGAAGGACTTTTGATAGTTACATTTGATGGCGTCATAATTAGGTCATAAATACATGATTATAATTATTATAAGTGTAACCAGTTGAGATAATAAATTTATGTTGATGAGTCGTCATTGGTGTGTGTTATTTAGTCACAAGATAATTTAGAGTCGTACAGTCAAATAAATGTAGCCGTGCTTAAAGTAAGCATGTGAAAGAAAACATATTAATGTTATTTCGACTTTATCCATTTCAATATTATATTTTTTCTTCTAATTTTTAGGTTTCTTATAAATAAGACTTTCTCGTTTATCTATATTTTATGAAAAAAAAAAATCTGTCTATATACTGTACTTTAAAATATATATATCAAATGAATATGAAAAAATATACTCTATTTATTTAAAATTGTAAATAGAAAAAGACAATTATGATATTTCTTGATGTGTATAATAACGGGTAGTATATATGACAAAAAATCCTACGGAAATTCACTTGATTTCAGACCTGGTACAACCCAAAGGCCAAAGCCATTGCTTTGTTTGGTTTGCAAAAATAAAGCTCTTTAGTTCTAAGTCTTACACTTTTGAAATATGTTACAATACTTTCGCTATTCGAAATAATATAAATATTTTATTTAAATTGATATTTCATAATAATAATAAAAATTAAAAATAAAAATAAATATTTTATTTATTTATTTTAAAATATAATTTTTTCACAATATAATATAAATTAAACAAGATCATTAAATAAAGATCAAATGGGACTAAATTTATGAAATGATAGCATAAAAATGTGTCGTTCCCATTTACATGTTTGGTACGGATTAGTCAAAATTGACACATGTTTTACTTGACTTGTCTATAGGATTAGTAAAAGGAGCACTTCTTTTACTCTCAGATATATTATATCCTTTTATCTTATGTGTTGGATTTCAATTTATAGAGTGTTAAGTTACTTCGAGTCCACGACTTTTTCACTTGAATCGTCCACATAAAATTTCTTCTAATTATATTTTATTTCATACTTTTGATATGTTTTTAAATTTCTAGAGAGACTTTTAATTCATGAAGGTGTTCAAGGAAATGAACCATTTTTAAATTCTGTAAAAATATTAAAGAGAATAATTTTGTTGATTTTTTAAAAGCCACCAAATCTTTAATCCACTAAATAGACTGATTTTAATTTAATCTTTTAAAACATCAAAATATAATTAATTTAATCAAAATTTATCAAGAAATTCAATTTTTTGCCCAACAAAAAAAAGTATACGTCTACTACGAGAATGTTTTTTTTGCGATTTTGTTGATTGGATGCCATGTAAATAGTCCACATGTTTATGCCATTTAGACAATATAAGTAGATGTATCAATAGGTTGTGTTGTCACTACAAAAAAATCGCGGGATCCCTACGGCCATTCCCGTAGGGATTCCCGTAGGGAAGCCATTCCCCTACGGCATCTCCTACGGGATTTTGACGTTGGGGTTCTCTCGTAGGGAACTTTATCCCTACGGGAAATACGCGCCGTAGGGGAGATCCCCTACGGGATTCCCGTAAGGGAGGTCGTAGGGGATAGGTTTCCCCCGCCCCTTCTCCCCCGTAGGCCGGGCCTACGTCGACGCCGTAAGGGAGGACGTAGGGATGTCCCCTACGGGGGACCCCGTAGGGAAGCCTCAGAGGTGATCCCCTACGGCAAACGCCGTAGGGGTTAAAGGCTGCCTATCCCCTACGGGAGTAGCCGTAGGGGAATCATAGCGTGACATCCCTACGGGCTGAGCCGTAGGGGCCATACAAATGCAATCCCTACGGCGTTTGCCGTAGGGATTCTGCTGTTTTTTTGGCAGGGCAATTTCTGTTTTTATTACCCAAACCTGCACACAAAACCGAATACAATCCAAATACAATCCAATTCAAACCTGCTACTCAAATTCTACACAAACACAATATGAAAATCATTCAAATCAACACAATAAACAAACATCCAAAATCAATCCAAAGTATCCAAAAACATTAAAAAACATCTAAAATATCAAGTTAACAAAATAAGGATAACAACACACTATGTGTACTAATCAAGGAGGTGGAGGTGGTCGACGTAGAAGCTCCTCTCGTAAACGCTGCTCCATCTCTCTCATGCTCTCAGCGAACCCCCTCTGTAGCTCTTCACGATCAGCAGCACGCTCAGCCTCTCGCTCCCGAGCAAGACGTTCCTCGGTCTCTTTTTGCTTCTGCTCGAACTCCTCTCTCAAAGCCTGTCTGAAGCGCTCCTCCGACTCTGACGGGCCAGACGAGGAGGACACAGAAAATGAGGAGGAAGAGCTGCTGAAGACCTGAAGCAGACGGAAGAGTAAATAAACAATTAAACTCGTTGATTTTAAGAATAAACAAACAATTAAAATCGATACCTTCGCTAAAGCGCCCGTTCCGAAGATCCTATTCTTCTTCTTCGGGGCGACGCTCAGGTAAACCTCGTCCACGTCGGGCTCCTCCTGCGTAGAGGCTCGACGCTCCTCAAGAGCCTGCTCCACCGAAGTCTAAAAGAAATCTTTAATTAGTCAAGAATAATTTAAACATAAAATTTAGAAAAACTCAAATTGTTAAAGTTATAAACTTACAATGAGCTGATGTGCTCGCTGAGATGTCGGGGTCCCGTCCTTCTTCACGTGCAGACGTTTTGCAACGTCCAGAGCCGTCGCAGGTCGACCTAACTCCTGAGCCTTCAAAATATAAAAACATGTATAATTAAAGAACAAATATAATTTAAAATATGAAAACATAATTAATTTATAAACTTACAATGTCATGGGCATATCTGACGCCCGATCGGGATCCTCCAGCGGCCTTTGAAATGCCGGTTCCCGGCCCATCGGGCTCACTCATCCGATTCTTCGTGTTACGCTCAGACCTCTCTTTATAGTCATCTGAGTCGAAGATCACCAACCACCTCTTCCACACTTCATCGGGCACACACTTCGGCTTTGTCTGATCGGCCCTCCACTTCTTACGCCACTCGCTCACGCGGCTGCTGTACCTCCTCATCAGCACTCCTCTGAAATGTTTATAGATCACAGCATCACTGAACCTGCTCCTATCCCAAGAAAAGCGCTTCTTCAAAACAGACAAAATAAATACAGTTAGTAAAATCAAACATATGTGTAGAAGAATAAAGTATCAACACACGTACCTTAAAATCGGTCCAATAAATGTCCTGATGGACCTTAGGGACCTTAGCAAGAGTGTATCCATCTGGGTGGATACGAGCCTCAATGATCTCTCGGAGCTCGGCTGCAATGTTCGCATTATTGCGAGCTATAAAACTGCATTAAAAAGATTAGATTAACAAAAGACAAAATCAATAGTTACTGAAATTCAAATAAAATTAAACTTACGTGTTTCCCTCTGGCCAAATCTCGACAGGAGGAGGGGGAGCAGCTGAAGAGGATGCATCTGCACTCGGAGGAGTAGCAGCAGGAGTCAGCTCAGCAGTAGGAGTCGCTGGAACACTCCCTGAAGAAGGAGTCGCTGGAACACTCCCTGAAGAAGGAGACTGCATGAAGGTGTCGTCATCGCCATCACGATCACTCAGTCTACGAACACCTCCACCTCCACCTCCAACTCTACGTTTATCTCGACCCGCCATCTGCATATACAAAAACAACAATAATATTAATTTACAAACATATTTAACAACAATATTACACATCATTCCAATATTACCTGAGGATGACACTATATTATCATCATCCTCATCAAACGATCCTAGATCATCACTATCATCATTTAGTGCATCAGCATCTTCGTGCATTTCAGTGTCTTCTTGATTGATATTTGGATTTGTTAACAAAAGCAATGCATCGTCTGCTTGTACCGGGACGTGATCATCAATTATTTCTTCTTGAAAAGAGTCTGACAAATGTTCAATATATTCTATGGAAGCCCTTGGTTTTATCTTATATGTTGCCCACCAATCTTTATTCTCTCTACGAGTACTCGGGTAAGCTGAGTAATAAACTTGCTCAGCTTGTGATGCCAGAACGAATGGCTCGTAGCCTCTGAAACGTCGATTGTGATTGATATCGACCAGTCTGTATCGCCGATCTAGTCTCGTGCCTGCTGGTGTAGGGTCAAACCATTCACATTTGAACATCAAGACTTTATTTTGAAGCATTCCCGTGTAGTCGAGATATAAAACTTCGTTTAGAAGTCCATAGTAGTCATCATCTTCAGATGAGTAGCTACTTCCTCGAATACAAACACCCATATTTGACGACGTTCTGTTAGACCCATATTCAACAGTGTGAAACTTATATCCATTGACCTTGCAATCGGGATATACTGTCACGAAAGCAGATGGCCCTATTGCTAAATTTCGAATGTCTTCGTTTACAACATTGTTTGACGGGTCTTCAGCCTACACATTTGAACAATGAACAATTTAACTAGTAATTGAAGTTTATTCTTTGAAAATGTAATAAGTTACAAACTCACATATTCTTTAAACCAGCGGGAAAATTCTTTGTCTAGTCTTTCATTGAGCCTCGCATCTGAGATTCTCGGGTCCTGTTGCTTCACCATCTCTGTGTATATACTTTTACACACATAGACATAGTAAATATTAATAAGTTAGTAGTGAAAGATCATAATGATTAATACTTCAAGTGCGATTTGTAGTTTGAAACTTACTTTACATACTCTTCGACTTCAGGGCTATTCAACAACACATAGATTGTAGCTGCATCGAGCTCTTTCGTGGTTAGAAACCTTTTTTGTGCTCCCTCAAAAGGTTCTCCCCGTTGTATGAAGCATGAAAGTCGATCGCCATGATGAGTACCTACTTCAATGTCATTATTTGTTTCATTTCTGCCCAAACTGTTAATCCTGGTAGGCACGTGATCTTCAAAATAGAATGACATGAATGTAGCAGTGTCTTCAATCAGATAAGTATTCGCGATCGAACCCTCTACTCTAGCCTTGTTTCTTACATTGTTTTTCAACTTTCGAAGGTACCTCTCGAATGGATACATCCATCTGTATTGAACTGGACCACCAATTTTGGCTTCGTGTGGCAGGTGAACAGGTAAATGCTCCATCGAATCGAAGAAGCTCGGGGGAAAGATCCTTTCCAAATTGCACAATATTATCGGGATTTCGCGCTCCAATCTGATCATATCATGAGTGCCTATCGACCTAGAGCACAGTTCTTTAAAGAACAAACTCAACTCTGTTAGCGCCTTCCAAACTGGTTGCGGTAGCAAATCACGAAAAGCAATTGGAATCAATCTCTGCATAAATACGTGACAATCATGACTTTTCATGCCGATCAGTCTTAAACCAATCATGTCGACACATCGCCCAAGATTACTTGCATACCCATCCGGGAATTTTAGTCCCTTCAACCATTCGCACAACTGTGTTTTGGAAGCTTTATCCAAACAGTAACACGCTGCAGGAAATTTTCCAGTTACAGGATTTTTTTGTAACTCAGGTCGTCTGCAATAATCATTTAACTCCTCTCTCGATTTCGGCGTGTCTTTCGTTTTTCCCTTCACATTCATGACTGTATTAAAGACATTATCAAAAACATTTTTCTCAATGTGCATTACATCAAGATTATGTCGAATGAGATTAGTGCTCCAATACGGTAAATCCCAGAAGATGCTTCTTTTCTTCCAACCGGTAGTCTTGAAAATATTAGCATTAACTAGAGCTGCATCTGGTTCAGTCACTTTCAAAAGACCTAGTCGATCAATCTCGGCAAGAATTTCAGTCCCGGATCGCGGAGCAGGGGGGGTAGTAGTGACAACTTTGTTTTTCCTAAAATTTACCTTATTCCTTCGGAAAGGGTATAAAATAATTAGGACTATTATACTTTTCCAAATTAGGACTATAAAATAATTAGGACTATTATACTTTTCCAAATTTATTTTATTCCTAATCCATGAATATTCCCATGAGTAGGAATAATCAAATAGGAAAAATAAATTTAGTACTAAATTAATTCTTTTTCTATTTTTCTAGACTATTCCATAAAGAAATAATCAAAATAGGAAATAATGAATTAATTAGGAAAGTATATTTTCCGGTAGGAGTAGCCCGGGTTGGGAGTCCCCGAGCCACCCCCAACCATCGATCGATCGGCCAGCCACGGGGAGTACCGCCGCCGCCCAGCACGCCGACAACCACCGAGATGGTGGCAGCCGTGGCTAGGGCAACAGCCCCCCCTCGGCCATAGCCACGATCCGGGCATCACGGGGATCGATCCAATCGATCCCTAGCCCTTCGTCCATCCCGTCACTTCGTCTTCTCCGGCGGTCTTCGATACGTCGATCCAATCGCAAAATAAAATTTACAAAAATCTAAATTACAATTCCGGTATCGATTCTATACACGAAATCGACCCTATACATATTCCGGAAAAAACATGAACATAATAATAAATCCTAAATTCGGTCAACCCCCGAATTTTTACTATTACAAGCATTCACCACCAAAAACGAATCTCGACATGTCCGAGAGTTTAATAAAACCAACAATCACATGACAAAATAATTAAACGAATAATCATCAAGCCATAATAGTCGGAACCCTGCAAGGTAGAAAAATTTTATCGAAAATACCGCGAACGTAAACCACGCTCTGATACCAATTGTTGGAATTCGCTATCCCGGATTATCAAAATTGCGGAACCGATAACCCGAACGAACCCTTCGCCGGAGATCGTACGTACACCGACTCATCCGCCGGAGTCCGGGCTTTGGAGACCACGCACCCGAAGGCACGTAATCCGCCCCCACCCGAAAACCCGCGAGCCGAGGTTCATACAATCGACAACCTCAATCGCCGGAGAAATCACGAGCCCACGCGAACCGGGACCCGACCGAACGCGTCGCGTGCACGAGGCACGCGGACGCCCAGCCGAGTCCCCGCGAGGGGACTCGCGATCGCTCGCAGCGATCGCACGGGATGCCCGCGGCATCCCCGCAGCGGATCCGGCGATCCGCTGCTCGCGGCTAGGGCTCGCGTCCAGCGAGCCGCTGCGGGTAAACCCGCAGCTCGCTACGAGCTGCTACGGGTGAAACCCGTAGCCCTAGCGATTGGCCCCGTAGGGCTCGATCGACCCTCGGCGTCCAGCCGAGGGTTCGCGCACTCGATCCCCGCGAGGGATCCACGAACCGCCGGCGGTCCGGTGGCTTCGCCACCACCGCCCGGCTCGACCCTCGGTCCGGGGTTCGATCCTCGGATCTTCGTCCTACGGTATTCTCGATAAAAAACAAATCGAACAATTAACAAGTGCGTTGAGAATTGTACCTACGATTCGTTGTTCGGAGAAACGAAATCGATGATGACCTCGTGACCTTCCCGCGTATTCCTTGCACTCCGTTCGAACGTCGGGTGGGCGACGAGCTATCGAACTTATGGATCCTCTTCACTCTCAGAACTTTATTGTTGGCGTAACTTAGGTTAGTAAAAGTGAAGACCATGTAGTGCTTTTATAGGCTACGAAGGGGATCAAAAGGAGAATAAATATTGGGCTTTAATATTGAAAATTAAATTGGGTCCAACCCAAATCCATTAATTCTTATCAATATTAATTTTATTTATTTTCCACTATATAAATAAAATTGAACTCCCAATATTATTCCATATTATACCAAATAATATTTCTCCAACTTAGTATTATTTATTCCGTGTATTTAAGATTTAAATATCCATGAATAAAATTTATTTATTGCTTAATAAATTTATTCATCTCTTATATCCGAGAATAGTACCACTCAACCTTATTTATTATGCGGAACAAATCCACTCGCGAGGTTTACATAATAAATCCTTATGAGCTCATCTCGGGGATATTATCAACCCTTACGGGATACACTGCCCCTTCAAGAATTCACGGCATGCCATATATAAAATATAGTGACCCAACTTAGCCGGTAATTAACCCAATAATTAAACCGGTTAATTCCTTTGGTAAATCAAAGTCACTTATATTAAATATACACACCCGCAATTGTTTCAGGGATTAAGAATAAAATACTCCGAGTCTCAAATCAATTATCGCCGAGCAATCCTAATTGATGAGTCTCAATCGATCCGCTCAATACACCAAGTGTACAAGTGTGATAAAATAATTAAGATAAATTATTTTCTCTCTCACACAACGACTATACCGATGGATTGGTCCGTGTCCATCTAGGTCGTGAGCAACTGTTCGATTAAATACGAGTAACCGATAGTATGATCTTCTGTGTGCCCATGCAACACCATACTAACTACAACGTATAAAATCCAGGACTATAATTTGCATATATTTAATTAACAATAATTAAAAGCAAATGACTGTCTGTAATAGATAGATAAATGAAAGTGCATACAGAGTTCAGAATACTCAAATCTAGACATTAAGTATACTACTCTATCATCTTTACCTGCAGTACTTCTACCCGATAACATCGAGTAAGCTGGGAAATCACTAATTGTCCACAACAATGCAGCACGAAGCATGAAATTTTGTTTCCTAGATATGTCATAGGATGCAACACCATTTTCCCACAAATTAAGCAATTCAGCTATCAATGGCTGTAGGAACACGTCAATTTTGTCCTTCGGGTTTTTTGGTCCTGGGATCAATACGGTTAAAAACATGTACTGGTCTTTCATGCACATATGCGGTGGCAAATTGTAAGGTGTGAGTATTACGGGCCATGAAGAGTACTGTTGACCAAAACTTCCAAACGGTTGAAACCCATCGGTACATAAACCTAATCTGACATTTCGAGAATCAGCTGCGAAGTCTGGATGTTCTTGGTTGAAATGCTTCCAAGCCATTGAATCTGATGGATGATGCATAATATCTGATGGTGTGAGTATTACGGGCCATGTATGGATTTGGATCGGCCGGAATGTTTGATTGGCTTCGAACAGGGATCACATTCTGATTCTGAACGTGTTCATAAAGATGGCCTTCGCCGTGGAATAGCCATGTGTAATAACCCGGAACAAACCCATGTTTCAGCAGATGCTGCGTGATTGTCTCAATGTCCAAGTAATTAATATTGCTACACCTCTTTCGACTACAAGGACATTTCAACTTATCACCGTCTCTCCATTCAGCATTTATTCTTGCAAACTCAATGAATGACTCTACTCCATCAATATATTCCTTAGACAGATAACCGCCAACCCTCCGTTTGTACATCCAATTACGATCAGAGTTCATTCTATAGAATTAAAACGATAATTTTTAAACAAAATAAACAATCATACACATTTAAGAAAGTATACTAAACAATCATACACATTTAAAAAAGTTAATGAGATAATTTTTAAACAAAATAAACAATCATACACATTTAAGAAAGTATACTAAACAATCATACACATTTAAAAAAGTTAATGAGATTTTGACATGAATTCGACAACACATATGCGTTGTAATTGCTTTATTGGTAAGGGTCCTATCCCATTCAAGAATGTGATATGATGTTCTTTGTTAGTTAGTGTCTCGAATGGACTTAAAAAAATTGGCAGCACTTCCCTACAGTTCTCTAAGTACATGTGTTTCAATGTACCCGAGAACGTAGAGAAATAACTAACCAAATCTTAAAATAAGTCCATAATCGAAACACATATCAACTAACAAAGAACATCATAATCACATTCTCAAACTGTCCAAAAATGGGACAATTCAAGATTCAATATCGAATGGTAAGTTCGATATTAAATCTCAAACGGGTCTAAGCTCTTAATTCATGTAAATCAAAACATTACGATTACTTCAAAAAATAAAAACAAATAATGAAAACATTACTATTACTTCAAAAAATCAAAACATTACTACTACTTCAAAAAATGGGACACTATCATTTTAAAATTATAAGTTTCAAAATTTCAAAACATAACTTACATTTCCAATAACTTACACTTTCAAAAAATAACTTACACTTTCACAAAATAAGTTACACTTTCTATTTTAATTACAAAAACTAAAAGAGAGGGAGAGTAGTTAATTTACCTCAAACAAATGGTCTAAGAATAAGTGACAAAGATCCCGTGAATACCAACTGCCTCGTTCGATCGACTCGACCTCGTTCGGCTCGCTCGATCTTTAAAATCTTGTTTTCTACCAACAAACCCCAAAATCGAAAATATATCGAAACTTCAATTAAATTATCTCAACATTTACTTATTAAACCGGCTGACAACAGCCCAAAACAATTAAACCCCAAAAATTATTCAAGATCGAAATTCAAAAAAACCCTAAATTTTGAAATTTATCAAACTTCATATCCAAAATCAAGATAATACATACTCCTCTACTCTAGCACAATCAATAACAATAATACGAAATACATTCTACCCAAAAAATAGATTTTCGGAACAAACTCTAATTTTTTTGAAATTGAAAAACCAAACAAATTAAAAGACAAAAATCGGAATCAAACCTTAGTAGTGAGGATAATCGAATGGGTTGAGGTCCTTCTTGCTTGAATTCGCCGGTGGAAGATGGAAATCGCCGGAAATCGCCGGACCCGTCGTCGCCCCTTTTCTGAGATTGTGAAAAACGCGAATGAAAAGGGTTCTGTAATCTGTTCTGATATACGCGGCATCCCTACGGCTACCCCTACGGCTCGTCGCCGTAGGCCATAAGTAAGTATTTAAAACGATGACGTTTTAATAATCCCCTACGGGGACTTTCCCGTAAGGGTCCCGTAGTGGGAATTAATAATGCCCGTAGGGCATAAGTCAGCTTCATAAAACGGTGCCGTTTAATAATCCCCTACGGGGAGTTGCCGTAAGCCACCCCTACGGGATATCAGCCGTAGGGTTCCCTTACGGGGTATTGCCGTAGGGGTCCTCAATTATAATCCCCTACGGGGAATACGCCGTAGGGTTTAATGGCCTACGGGTCTCCCGTAGGGGACCCCGTAGTACGTATTGGAGGGAAATTAGGCGCGCCAAAGCGCGCGCTTCCCCCTACGGGTAACCCCTACGGGATTCACCCCTACGGCTACAGCCGTAGTAGTGCCCGTAGAGATCATTTATATAGAATTCCCCGTAGGGGATCCCGTAGGGAAGGCCTACGGCAAATTTCCCGTAAGGGATCCCCGTAGGGGATCCGCGGTTTTTTTGTAGTGTGTGTTCATGATGTGTCAAGTTTACTCGCGAGTTACAAAACATAAACTAAAATTTAACTTATTTAATAGTTCTGTGGAAATATTAAACTCGAACACTAATTTATTTATAACTCATTTAATAAATAATTAAATTTTGTCATAGTTGGATAAATGACACTCATTTAAATAGTTAATTGACTAAATTTATAATATATTACAAATGATTACACAACGAGAAGAATTAATAGTGTTGTTGATAACTTTAATTACAAGAGAAAAAAATTAATTGACTCTTCTAAACAAATATTAATATATCAATAATACTTCATTTGTCTCAAATCAATAATTACTTCTTTTTTTCCAAAAAAAAAAAGTGTGAGTAAGTGACCACTAGTCTAGTAAGGAGAGATGGAGTAGGAATGTGAAATGTTTGGTTAAACCGATCAAATCAAACTAAACCGACACTATTCGGTTAAACCAAATTAAACTAAACTAATTTGATTTTGTTTTCGATTTTAATTTTTTTAATTTTTCGATTTTCAGTTTGGTTTAATTTTAACCGATTTATTAACCGATTAAATCGGTTAAAACCAAACCAAGAATAAAAGTAAAAAAAATAATAATTAATATATATATATATATATTATTTTAAATGTAAATAATAATAATGTATATATATATATATATATATATATATATATATATATATATATTTATATTTTTTAATAATAACATTTTATTTTTAATTACAATTATTTTTTTTCATTTTTATATTTCGTTTTAATTATGTTAATAAAAAATAAATTTTATTTTTAAATTAAAATATTATAATTTTATTTTTTTTAATTAAAATTTGGTTAAAACTAAATCAAACTCAACCGAAATTACCATTTCTTAAAAGGTTTGATTTTCGGTTTTTGAAAATAACTCTTATTTAGTTCGGTTAACCGAAATTTCAGTTCGATTTAATTTGGTTTAACCGAATTAATACCTGTTTTAGCACGTTTTTATCGGGTAGAATGATACGGGGCTGGGCTGTGTATAGAGGGTTTGAAACGATACTAATACATGTAAATTTATATTCTGGAGTAGGGGTTGGACTAGATCTGAGAAAGAACAGAGGTTTTGAGCTTTGAAGCTTCTTCTGAAGGATTTCTATTATCCACTCTTTTAATATCGAGTATATTCACTAATTAGTGCCGCCCTCTAATCTGAAGGGATAAGCCCCCTATTTATAGGGAATTATGGAATGATTACATTCGGACCACGTACTATGTCTATATCATTAAATGAAGCTAGTAACGACCCGGGACCCGTGACTCGGAAAGCATTCGACGCATGTGGATTCACGTGGGCGATGTCTCCTTCCTTCCAGGGATGTGCCCTTCCCCAGATAATGACTGCATGGCTCGGGCCGCGGGCTGGGTCTTTGGACCTCTGCTGGCTCTTCGTACGGAATGCGTGACGGGCTCGTGTAGAAGATCAAAATGTGACCCGGGTCCGGCGCCCTTGCTTGGCCAATATGATGATAAAGCGGAACTGAGTCCCGGGACGAGCCTGCTATTCGCGCCGTACCCTTGCATGGCTCGCTTCAAATGTTCCGTGACCCGAGCCTCGGACGCGCCCCGAGTCATTTCCCCGCGCGGATAGCCCAGTTGATCCGTGACCCGTGGCCCGAGCCGTGACGCGTCCCATGTGTCGCCCTCTAGCCCGGCATGCCTCTTCTTCGGATGTACGTTTCTATATTTGATTTTCCCTTCCCCAACATTGGCCCCCGGAGAGATCGCCGGAGGTTTTGTATTTTCGGGGATGTCTCCGCCCGTTGGGGATTTTCGGCCAGCTGTCCCCTGACGACTGTCTGACTTTAATTGTGGGGGTTGGCGGGTGGCCCTTTCCTGTACTTCTGGCCTGCTGCTGTAACACTGGGAAGCCATTCAATGCACCCGGGAATCGTGCCTAGACGGTGGCCTCGGTCCTTGCAAACAGAGGTCCTTATAAGGCCGCTGAGCTCTTGGTTTTATCTATCCCCAGAAAAGCAAGATATGTCAAGCTTTCATTCAAGTACTGCTAACTCCGGCGTGGGGCCCATCACTCACTCCCGGGAACGTGAGCCAGGGGAAGAATCACTGGTGGCTACTCTGGAGTCTGGGGCTAAGCGTTTCATCGTGTCCCGGAAGTTTCACCCTCAATACCATCGCGAAGTGCTCCTGATGCCGTCCCCTTTTTCGCAGATGTACGGGCACGTGTGGCCCGCCTTGCTTGCGGTTACTGACTCATCAAGCTTCCTGTGGGTCTTTGATCTGATCCCCGGTGGGAATCGCTTGGGGATTGGGGGCATCGGATGGGCCGTCTTCGTCAAGCACATGCAACTGCAGGAAGGATGGAAAGTGGAGCTGCGCTGGTCGGCGGTGGAGGATATCAACATCGCCGTTTTCCGTGACGATGGTTCCCTGGTCCCTGTACCCGTCGCGGCCCAATGGCCCCTTTAAGTTGGGGTGGCCGATTTGCTTTCTATCTCCCCTGTTCCTATAATAATTAGTCAAAAATTCCGTTTTGCCTTCATGCCTGTATCGGTCCTCGATTTTCTTTAAATAAATGATCATTAAAAAAGGAGATAAAAACACAAATGATTTATCCCGCGTGCCGGGTTGCGGACCCGGGTCACGAGCCCGGAACTCGGGTCTTTGCCGCGCGGGACTGTTCGGTCCCTCGGGAGTCGAAAAGCCACACCGTTTCCCCAGGGTAATGATGACGCTTTATGCACGTCACGTCTCCTGGGGATCTTTAAAAGATACTGTCGCCCACATCTTCTTCCCCGGACTTCCAACAATTTCTTCTCCCGTTCACACAAAACCAGAAATCAATGGTGAGTTCTTCCGTCGGCAGTAATGATTTTGTCGCGCCGGAGATCATCTACGTCCCCTCTGATTCGGACGCGGAGCCTGAGGCTGAGCCTGTGCGAGCCCCGCCTGAGGTGGTCGAGATTTCATCGGATTCCGACCCGGACGCCGGAGACAGTCACCTTTCCATCGAGCACACGGTGGAGGCCACCCAGTTCTGGCATTCACGCACTCGGCCGGCGTTCTGGCGACGCATGGGCCTGCCCTTACCGCCGCCTCTTTCCGCGCCTTTCGCCGGCGTGGAAGACCGTAGGGTCTCGGTTCAAGACGCCCTGGGTCAGAACTGGCCCATGAAGATAACCCGGCTCCGAGATCGGCTCCGGGTAAGAGGGAAAGGCTGGCGTTCCTTCTACCGTCACCTGGGAGCTCGAAGAGGGTGGCGCGTCTGGATCAATTGGTCGCCGGACGGGGTTTCTCGGATTTGTGTGGTTGATGAACACGGCGTCGCTCAGACCAGACCTCGGTAGGATGTTTCTTAGGACGGCGAAAAGGGCCGGTTTTTGTGTAGTCTTTTGTAGGGAACTCCTGACCTTCCCTCTGTAATTACGAGGGTGTGTGTTTTCTTTCTTTCTTTTTGATGTAAAGGGTTCTCCCCCTCAAGGAGCTTTGTCAGTGAAAAAACCCCACTTCTTTAATTCTTTTCTCCTTTGTTAATTGCGCTCGCGGCGACGGATGTTACGACCTTTTGTCCTGCCTTCCTCCTCTCCCGCCGCCGCTGGGGAAGCGGCGCGCGGGAACATCGGGAAGATGAGCCGCTGGACTAATGCGGGACCGTGACCCGTGACGCCGACTCCCGGATCTCGGGGCTATGGACATTGTGCCATCCCGGGATGCGGTACTGCGTTGTAGGCGAAAAGCCTCCCTCCAGAAGTCGTGAGTCGTCCGGTATAGGTACTCATCCCGTGATACGGGCCCCGGATTGCAGTCTTTCTGAATTTTGTCCCGCGTCCCGGTGCGCGGCCCTTTACGCCCTATGGACGGTTCATATTCGCTTGGGCCCCTTTATGGTGTGTTGGGCTTCGAGAGTACTTGAGTGTTTTTATCAATAACCGCACCTCATTGTCCCCTCTTAGATGCAATTCCCTTCTATAAAGACCCCTCTAATCACGCAGCGGTTTCTCTTTTCGCCTCTGCGAATTTGCTTTGAACCCTAAAAATCGCCGGATTCCAGATTTCAGAAACTCCGAGACTTGCTCAAGGTAGTCCCCATCACCCTTTTCTTAATTTCTTTTTCACAGGTTTCGATGTCGTCGTCCCGGGGGAAAGAGATCATGCTGTCGGATTCTTCATCCGAGGATGCGGAGAGAGGAGAAAATCGAGGCGGGTCATCTTCGGACACGGAGCCGGACATGAATGCCCTCTTTCAGCAGTTCGATTCGTTGATGGACGAGGAATATCCCCCGCCTACTGTGTTTCTCTGGGACTCGTACTTCCGCGAGAATCCTTATCCCGGCGCGCCGCCACGGCCCCCTGTCCGTTCGCCGCGTGCCTGTAGCACCCCCGCTTGGGGAGCCCACGGCCGGGCGAGCATAGTCACTCCCGCTATGTTAAGGGATAAGCGAGAGGAATGGAGGATCCCGATCGATGTTCATATCTATCTCCCTGTTCTCGCATTTTCTTCACATATAGGTCATTCCACGCATTCTCCCTTGCTTGCTTATGGAGTTGGGTATTGTGCTGCAGCCCCGTTTACAAGAATATTCGAAGATCGCCCCCGTGGCAAAATGTCCAAGTTCCCTGGAGTCCCAGATAAGAAGTTGCCGTCCGCCGCGCCGCCGCCGCGGAGACCCGCGCCCCGGGTGAGGACCCGCGGTCTTGTTGCCGCACCGCCGCCCGTGATCCCGGCCCGGTCTGCCTCTCGGGTTCGCCGAGTCCCGTCGTCCTCGCCGCCGCAAGAGGTGGTGGAGTCTCGTGACTCGGGGCCGCTGCCCGAGATTCCCCACGGCCCTTTCATAATGGACGCGAGAGGCGTGATTCACGCGTCTTCCCCTGGTGGCCGCGTTCCCGGGTCCGGAGACGGCGGTCCCGTGGACCATGTCTCGGATGAGTCTCCCTCCGCGCGGGAGCCGTTGACGGGGCCCTTCCCGGATTCGCCCCGAGGCGGGCTGTTCTCACAAGAGCTCCCGGAGGTGCCCGAGCCCTCTCTGTCCCGGAAAAGGAAAGCGCCCTCCGCCCCGGAGGGCGGAAGCTCCGGTCTCCGGGCCCCTGCCGAGCCGCCGCGGACCGGGTCTCTTGGCCATGTCCCGCCTGTTGGCAGCACGCCGGTCTACGGGGTTGATCCGGGCGTCGCCCAGAGGTAGGTGTCCCGTTCCTCGTTTCTGTGTCTTTCCTTTCGCCACGACTGGTGATTTATTTGTTGTTCGCTTATGGTGACATCATCTCGGGTTCTGCGCCCCACCTGGCGCCGCTTCTGCTTCAGTATGCCGCGAGTCGAGGGCCCCTGCCTCCGGTGTCCACCCCTGGACTTCCCGTAGGCCGGGCGATCGATTCGGTTGCCCGCTGTTGGACCCAGGAGCTGCAGGCCTTCAATCGGGGACCCGATGAGGCCTTCCTCCTCGCGTCCATGTTGCAGAGCCAGGCGACCGTGGCCATGGCCGAGGTACATGACTGGCTCGAGGGGCAGGCCCGCCAGATTAGGCACTGGATGGATCTCGCCAACGGGAGAGAAAGGACGATCGAGGAGCTGGGTCGGATGAATATGGAAGTGGTTTCTCGGAACGAGCAGCTGAGCGGCGAGCTCAAGGAGAACGAGGAGGCCCTCCGGCAGAGCACCGAGGCCCTCGCCGCATCGTCAGGAGACCGGGATAAGTGGCGTGCCGTGGCGGATCTCCGGGGAGAGAAACTAGAGACGGCGGTCGCGGGAACTGCGGCGGCGGAGGCCCGGGCGACGCAACTATCTATCGCGCTCTCCGAGGCGATGGCCCGCGCGGCGCAGTTGGATCACTCCCTCACCTCCCGGGATGCAGAAATGGCGTCCCTCCGGGAACGGCAGGCCGAGACGGATGCTCGCGTGGACGAGTTGGAGGCCTATCTCGAGAGCCCCTGGACCGACCACACGATTCTCCGGGACCACTTCTACTCTCGCTCTATGGCGGACCTCATCCGGCACGCTCACCATGTCAACGATCAGGTACTCCTCGACCGCGTCCTTGCTTATTGGCAAAAGTATATGGAGGGGCGCGAGCTTGATCCCGGGATCGCCGAAACCTTTCTTGACCTGGAGGAGGATCTCCACATTGATATGAAGTGGTGGCCTACCTACGACCGCTTGGTCCGTCCCGGCTCACCCCCAGCTCACGCCGCTCCTTCCAGACCGGCGGGCGGTACCTTGGATGCAGCCGAAGGGACGGCGGAAAACGCCGCCCATGTTCCGGAAGTGGTGGGGGAGAGCCTTGATGCGGTCCCGGGGGTGACTCCGGATGG
The DNA here is from genome assembly GCA_954870475.1 of Euphrasia confusa. Lineage (NCBI taxonomy): Eukaryota > Viridiplantae > Streptophyta > Magnoliopsida > Lamiales > Orobanchaceae > Euphrasia > Euphrasia confusa. The sequence continues at coordinate 2,017,181 of OX940969.1, read as the reverse complement.
GAGAGGCGACTCGGAACCCAACCAGGAGGCGGCTATGGAGGAGGTGGTGTCGGGTTTCCCGGAGAAGTCGTTTGATGCCTTCATGGCCGGCATGGATCCCGTTGAAGATGCTACCGCAGCGCCGGCTCCCGGGCAGGCGGATCAGGTGATGGCCGAGGCGGATAGCCAGTGTCCCGATGCGGTGGGTGGTTCTGAGTGATGACAGTCCCCGTGGGGGCCATTCTGATAAATGATGTTTTTTGTTTTTGTTTTCTTTCTGCGGCCGTTGGTGGCCGCGGGCGTTTAGCCCAAGACAATTTCCTTCTGGATCATGTATTTTGTGTGGTTTGTTTTTAGGCGAGGCTCTGTCTCCCTGGATATTTATAATCGAGCCATGGGCTTGGTTTTTGATTTTTCACTTGGATGTTTGATTGATGTTTTTTCAATTAGTTTCTGTGCATAATTCTTCGGTGTAGCACCGGTTTTCTTTTTCATGTCTCGTGGGTACGCCCTGAATCTACCTGGTAGGTGGATTGTATCCTTCTTCCAGAGATTTCTCGGGGTGGATTTTCCGAGATGGTAAACCCCTAACCATCCGGGATTTAGTTTTATTGATTTGTCTCGGGACTTGGATCCCGGACGGGTTTTGGTGAATCCGAGATGCAGCCTCGCGGCCTTACTCTGCGGATTTTGGGATGGTTCCGGGTGTGAGCACCAGGGTCCCGTCGCCTGTGGATCTTTTTACCGAGGATAGCTCGTAGTTTGTTTGCGGAAAATATTTGTTTTTTCTAAACTCCCCCGTACGTTATGACTCTTGACCCGGAGGTCTTTTTTAGGAGCTCATTAGTATTACCGGGATCTTTGGCATTTAGCTGTGCGGAAATATCCGGTTTTATATGTTCCCCCGCACGTTATGACTCTTGACCCGGAGGCCTTTAAGGAGCTCATTAGTATTACCGGGATCTTTGGCATTTAGCTGTGCGGAAATATCCGGTTTTATATGTTCCCCCGCACGTTATGACTCTTGACCCGGAGGCCTTTAAGGAGCTCATTAGTATTACCGGGATCTTTGGCATTTAGCTGTGCGGAAATATCCGGTTTTATATGTTCCCCCGCACGTTATGACTCTTGACCCGGAGGTCTTTAAGGAGCTCATTAGTATTACCGGGATCTTTGGCATTTAGCTGTGCGGAAATATCCGGTTTTATATGTTCCCCATTTAGGAACTTCAGTACAGACTCGCTCTTCCTCGGTCCAGGACCGCGACGGCTTCTTCTCCCTGGTGGCACCTCCTCAAGCGTCGTGCGTTCCATTGGTGCTGATTCGGGGTCTCGCCTGGAGGCTTCAAGTTCGTACGCCCCGTTTAGTAGACTTTTGGTGACCCGCGACGGTCCTTCCTAGCCCGATCCGAGGGCCCCGGAGCGCGTCTCGATCAGTTTTTTCAACCCCATGTCTCCTATCCCGAACTCGAGAGAGCGGACCCGTGCGTAACCAGCCTTGGCGATCCTCTGTTTGTTCACCGTGTTGAGGGAGTTGGAGTAAGGCCATCGTTCTTCGAGGAAAGGTTCCGCCTCAGATGCACAAACGCTTCGATCTCCGGCGCAATGGCCCGGATGGTTCGGTGCGAACGGGCCGTGATTTCGGCTGGGATCACAGCCTCGGATCCAAATGCCAGGGCGTGTGGCGTTTCTCCCGTGGCGTTCCGGGCCGCGGTCCAAATGACCACAGCACTTCGGGTAACTCCTCGGCCCACTTCCCTTTCCGCGACTCGAGCTTCGCCTTAAGGGTATGTTTCAAGTTTTTGTTCACTGCCTCGACTTGCCCATTCGTCTGTGGATGGTAGGGGGTGGAAACACGCCCTCGGGGCTCCTAATTGCTCGCAGCACTCCGCGACCACGGTCCCGTCGAACTGCTTGCCGTTGTCCGGGATGATGGACTCGGGCAAACCGAAACGGCAGACTATGTCCCGCCAGTTGATCTTGATTACTTTGGCTCGATTGACCTTCTGGACCGCCACCGCCTCGGCCCACTTGGTGAGGTGGCCTTCTGCCACGATTGCGAACTCGACTCCTCGCGGCGCGGGGGCTAGAGGCCCAAAGATATCAATCCCCCACCGGGCGAACGGCCATGGAGAGTACATTGGCATGAGCTCTTCCGGGGTCTCCGGACGTTTGGCCCCATAAGCTGGCACTGGGAGCATGTGCGGGCGAGGTTGGATGCGTCCCGTCGCGAACTCGGTCGGTAATGGCCCTGGTCCGTCGTCTCGTGGGCGAGAGGCCCGCTCCCGGCATGGTTTTCCGCATAGTCCATCGTGGATCCCCGCAAGTTCCCGCATCACGGCTTTTTTGGAGATGCGGTTTGAAAACGACATCGAGAAACTCCTGCGGGATAATTTGGGGTTTATGATCGCTTACCTCGCGGCGCGCATGCGGAGTTGCTTTGCTTTGACTCGGTCTGAGGGGAGGGTCCCGGATCCGAAGCATCGGTCCACCGGGCCGCGCCACTCCATTCCGGGCGCCGATTCTGGAGCCGTCCCGGGACAGGGGTCGATTGGCATAACCTCCGCCCGGACCGCGCTTGATGGCGAGTGCAATTGGGTTAAGATGACTCGGGACCAAGCGTCGGCCCGCGAGTCATGCCCCTCGGGCTTTGCTCGATATGGTCGTCAGAGAGTTTCCCGTAGAGAGGTCACGCCGAGTCCAAGTATCCCTTCAGATGAACTCGATCACTCTGCCTCGTAAATACTGGTGACTTGGCCTGCCACTAGTCGCGAGTCCCTGAGTACGTACTGGCTTGAGGAGCACCACTCCGTTCCCGAGCACGCGCTGGTGTAGGATCAATCCTTGTGAGTACGCACTTCCTCATTTAGATAGTGGTTTCGGCCTTGGGTCTGAGGTCATATCATTTCGTGATGCCTTGCCGAGTTTGAGACCCGGACGTGCGTCGGGGTCCGAGGTCCCCCCCTGTAACCGCCGCGCTCGGTGTACGTTCCAATTTGGGATTCGGATCATCTTTTGCCATCGCTTGTAAAAGACCCCTCTAGGTCCTCCTTTTTCTATTTATTTTCATCCCGGGCCCCGGGTTTCTCGGAGTTGATCCCGAGTTCCGGGTCTTCGGAGACTATTCTCTCGTGAACATTTAATATATTAATTCCTTTAGTCAATGAGTCACAACAAACACCTCTTTGCCATTAATTGGTCTCCTCGGACGGTGCCAATGGCCCCGGAGGAGACTGGGAACTTGATACAGTAATAGTACGAGGAGGCCACAGCTTCGAAAGCTTCTAGGAAGGGCCTCCCCAAAAGTGCGTTATATCCGCTGACTTCATCGACTATTACGAAGGTCAAGTTCCTTAATAGCTTTATCTCCGGGTTCTTCTCGTCTCTTAATTCCAAAGGTAGCACCACCGTCCCGTAGGGAACCAGCACGTCTTTCCCCACTCCTTTCAGCCTTATGCTACTGGGGAGTATGTACTGCGCCATGTTGTCCATCTGATCGAGGGCCTGCTTGTATAGGATATTGCAGTGGGCCCCGTTATCGACCAGAAGCCGCGCAACTTCTACTCCGAGTATGGCGGTTGTGATTACCAGAGCCTCGCTCTTGGGATACCCGACCCCTATGCGGTCCTCCGGGGAGAACGTGATCAAGGCGCGTTCCGAGATGCTTCGAGGGGGAGCCGGGTTCGTCTCCTGGTAGACCCTCCATATCTCCACCTCCCGCTTCCTTTTCCTTCTGCTCTCGCTTGTGATGGGCTGGAGCCCGCCAATCATCAGGATTTGCCCGACGTGTACCGGGGACTGGCTGCGGTTCTGACCACCGCGGCCCGGGGCCGCTACTACATTTCTCCCGTTGCCCGGGTTGGCCACCTGGCCGGTCCCCCGGTCCCCGGGTCTGCCGAGGAGCTCCCAGAGTTTCCCGTCCTCGAATAACTTCCATAACTGCTTCAACAACTGGCGACACTGGCCGGTGGGGTGCCCGTGCTGCTCGTGGAAAGCGCACCAAAGGCGCCTGTCGAGCTTATCCGGCGAGATCCTCATAGGCTCGGGTTTTGTCAGGGCGTCCCCCATGGATTGGAGTGCGTGCATCATGGCCATGGTGTCCTGTCCGGTGACCTCGACCAGCCGGACCTCCATCTCGCGATAACTCGGGGCAGGACGGTCCCGTTCCGGGGCCTTGGGAGGGCCTCTCCTGGGAACGTGACTCGGTCTCGCCTCCACGGGTGCGGGATCCTTCCGCTTCGCGTCTCCGGGGGTTTCCGTCCCGCGCATGAGGCGCTGGTACCAACACTGTGCCGCGGCCTTCACGCGGAAGTCCTCGTAGGTCTGGGGATAGTTGAGCATCAGATGCTTGAAAAGCTCGGAATTCTTCCGGAGCCCGTTCATCGCCGTGTGCAGCTTGAGATCGTCGCCGACCTCTTCTCCGCCGAGCAGGATGTCCCCTACTCGGTCCACGTACCGCTCGTCGCCTTCCTCCACATTCTGGCGAATGCCGATCAGGCGCTGGCTCTGCTCGAGGCGGTTCACCTTGGAGGCGAAGTGCGCCACGAAACGCTGGACGAGGTCGTCGAAACAGTGGATTGAGCGGGAGGAGATCCCTGCGAACCATTTGTGGGCCACATCCCCGAGGGTGAGGGGGAAAAGCCTGCACCTCGTGGCGTCGCTGGCTCCCCTCCCGGACATGTATGTACGGAAGCGGCTTAGGTGGATCTCGGGATCCGTCTTCCCGTCGTACAGGGTGGTCTGGAGGGGCTGGATCTCGTACTGCATGACCGCGTGCTCGACCTCCAGGGCCAGGGGTTCTTTGCAGTAGTCGACCCGCTCCGGTCGGGCCTGGGCCTCGGCCAGCTTTCTCTCCATCTCGGACACCTTACTGTAGAGGTCCAGGAGACCCGCCTCGGGTCCCGGTGGTCGCGGGGCACGGGTCCCGGGACCTTGCTCCGGCTCGACGCGACGAGTCTTCTCCTCGCCGTCTCCCTCGATCTGGTCTGCTGGGGCCGATTGGTTGCCGGCCTCCTCGCCGAGATCGAAAACGAGTCGTCGGGCGGGGATTGTATAGCGGTTGGAGCCGGCACGGCATCCTCCGAGGCGGTCGAACGCGCTGTGGCTGGCGTGACCGGGCCCCAGACGGCCGAACGCGCTTCCTTTCCCAATCTTCTCACCTGGACGAATAGAGAGGGAAGTTAGGGTGCGCTTACGCTGTATGAGATCAGACATCGCAACGTCGATCTTTTCGGGGGTGTCTAAAAGGAGGTGCAATTCCCGGGACGGTGTCTCGGGGGGAGGTGGTCCGCGTCGGAACTCCGGATCCGAGCGATGTGCATGGCGGTGGGCCAGCTGGCGGCGTCTGAGGCGTCGGGCCTCGGAGCTGCTACGGAGGTACTGGTTGGACGTGTTGTGGCCGTCTAGTTCTCTGGTGGCGACGGCGTCTTCGTTCCCGGGGACGTCCCCCGGGACCTTCGGGGAGAGTGGCGGGGCGGCGTCTGACTCGACGGCGGGCATTTTCCCTCTCTCCAGCTTCTTCCTCGTGGCGGAGCGGGAGGAATCTGACGCGGTGGCTCCATCAGACATGGCTTCGGCTCTTCTTTCTTTCTCTGGGTCTAGTATAACAACCCCCTCCTTCTAGCGCCAAATGTTTTAGCACGTTTTTATCGGGTAGAATGATACGGGGCTGGGCTGTGTATAGAGGGTTTGAAACGATACTAATACATGTAAATTTATATTCTGGAGTAGGGGTTGGACTAGATCTGAGAAAGAACAGAGGTTTTGAGCTTTGAAGCTTCTTCTGAAGGATTTCTATTATCCACTCTTTTAATATCGAGTATATTCACTAATTAGTGCCGCCCTCTAATCTGAAGGGATAAGCCCCCTATTAATAGGGAATTATGGAATGATTACATTCGGACCACGTACTATGTCTATATCATTAAATGAAGCTAGTAACGACCCGGGACCCGTGACTCGGAAAGCATTCGACGCATGTGGATTCACGTGGGCGATGTCTCCTTCCTTCCAGGGATGTGCCCTTCCCCAGATAATGACTGCATGGCTCGGGCCGCGGGCTGGGTCTTTGGACCTCTGCTGGCTCTTCGTACGGAATGCGTGACGGGCTCGTGTAGAAGATCAAAATGTGACCCGGGTCCGGCGCCCTTGCTTGGCCAATATGATGATAAAGCGGAACCGAGTCCCGGGACGAGCCTGCTATTCGCGCCGTACCCTTGCATGGCTCGCTTCAAATGTTCCGTGACCCGAGCCTCGGACGCGCCCCGAGTCATTTCCCCGCGCGGATAGCCCAGTTGATCCGTGACCCGTGGCCCGAGCCGTGACGCGTCCCATGTGTCGCCCTCTAGCCTGGCATGCCTCTTCTTCGGATGTACGTTTCTATATTTGATTTTCCCTTCCCCAACAATACCCCTAGATGAGTATTATTTATTTTAATTTATCATGTATTTTAATGTAATAAATAAAAATAAATTTAATAATTGAGTTAAACATATAATTTCGAGTTTACAAGTTGGTTAACGGTTGACTCGTTTATTAAATGGAATTAAACGAGTCATAGTGTGTTGATCCAGTTTTTAATCGTCGGAGTTCAATTTGTTTTATTCTGTGGAAGTTTCGAGTTATGATATGTATTGTGTCGAAATTGAGAGATTTACTTTTAAGCACTATGCATTTTTTAAAGCTTAAATCGGTTGGTAATTCAAAATAAAAATGGTACTTACATATTCACTCTGTCAGAAAATCAATTGATAAAAACATGACAAATAAAAATTGATCAGTATTTTACAAACGATGAGAATAGAAGAAGAGAAAACGATGTTAACAACAAAATGGTAAACATATTTTGTGATTTATAAATGTGATGATAGAAAGTAACTCGAATCAATATACTAATAACATCATGTACTGTTTTAAAAATAGGGATGAAAACAACAAGTAACGGAAGAATGGGCTTGGGCTGTTGTCACCGAACATGACGATACAAGCCCATTGTTAACCTCGCCCAAACACATGGCCTAAATTTAATTAATTTCCCTCAAAACCCTCAAAATGTTTTTAATTACTATTATATCCACACCACATAAGCTTGGGATCTGATAATAATAATAATAGTGTATTTTTGTTTGTTTAACAATAGATGCAACACATATTGTCTTGTTCCACTAACATGAAATTATATTTTAATCCCACTTTTAATATTAATTAAGTCAAAACGATTCAAATTTCAACAGAATCTATAAATTAGAATATAGTACTACTAATATTTAATCATAACATGAGTTTTTTAATATATTTATTTCAATTAAAATATGATTTTATGCATTCCTATATCAAATCAAAGTGGAGATGGGGCCTGCTCCAGTATAGTCTAGTGCCAAATTTCCAAAAGATAAGATATCGATATGAACAATTATAAAATAAAAATATGGCAATTAAAATAATGCAACCCTCATTAATATTTAAATAATACCTAATAATAATAATATAAAGTTTGGTTTAAAAAGTTCAGTGTATCCCATTACACGCTTGTCCCACTCACTTTAATAAAATACTATAAGTGTGTGATTATATAAAAGTAAATAATGTAATAATTAATTTGTTCAATCTTGGTATAACAAAAAGAAGAGCTAAAGACGTGTGAGTTTGGAAACTTTTGATGATGAGAAAATTATACTATACTGTATTGTTTAATTAAATTATTAATGCGATTCACTTTATTTTATTTCCGGGATCTCTTCTTGTGCTTTTCATCCAGAGAAATATGTGTGGATTAATAAATTTATATTGGTGTGCTTTTGTAAACTAATAAATTTTATAAAATATAATTTCACATTGTATAGAATAAATTATACTATAACATGCATACCATATATTTATATATCCATATAATAAAGGAATCCTATTATATATTTTGACTAATATTACTATAACTTGAATTATTTTGACTAGTCTCATATGGTGGGGGTTTTCATGCGCAGTAATGTATTATTATTTTTATTTTTTATATAATTGACTTCTTTTACAAAAAAATAAAAATAAATTAAATATACAAAAATCATGGAGTATCATATTTTTAAAAAAGTTTAGTATTAAATTAAACAGCTATTAACTTCACAAATGACAAAAATAAAATAAAATATTATCTTCACTTAATACATTTTTGTTTTTGCACCATATTTTTAAAAAAAATTTAATTACAATTATTTTATAAATAATTTTGATTTTCTTTTCTATTTAAAAAATATATAAAATAAGATTTTTTAAATATTTTTATACTTAATTGAGACAAGTAATATTTAGAATTTATACAATTGTTTTTCAATTAATGATTCACCAATATGATTGTAAATTGCAATTTAGCCCTATGTTATTTTCAATTACCTTTGCACTTCTTCTCTTTCGGACCAAGAAAAAAAACAATCTTCCTTTTAAGAAAGCAAATAATAATGACCTATATAAATATAAGATATATCTCTTGAGTTTTTTTTTCCACCACAATAATTAGAATTTGTTCTTTTAAACTTATTTTAGTTCATTTCAGTTTAATTTAGATCGCTTTATTTCAGTTAAATTCAGTTCAAATCGCTTCAATTTAGTTTCAATTAAGTTCTTTCGAAATAAATTAAAATAAAATAAATAATAAATAATTTGAATCAATAATTTTAAATATGTAATCTAGTTAATATCACAATATTATTAATATTTTTAGAAAAATATTTAATGATTTATAATAATTATTTTTTTTATAAAGAAAATCAGTTTGATTCAATTCAAATAGCTTTTTCAGTTCAATTCAGATTCAGTTCAGCTGATTTCCGCCTAAAAGAATAACTTCTAAGATATAATGTAGAAAAATTGATATTGTTAAAAGTGATCTAATAGAATTTCTCTCTTGTTTAACATGTATAGTGAGGTTAAAACTGTGTATAGTGAGTTTAAAAACATTTTTATTTTAAAAATGTAATGTTAAAATTTGCTATTTTAAAAATATTAATTTTTGATAGTAAAAATATCAATTTTGGATCAATTAAGAAAAAATATCAATTATTGTAAGTATATTTTTAATTTTAAAATAAAATTTAAATTTGTAAGTAAAATTGAAAAAATAAATTTGAAGAATTTGTAAAATTTTATTTTATAGTATAAAAATAAGAATATTTTTTTGAGAGAGTATTATTATTTAAAATATATTCCATATATAAGAAAAATTGTAAATATATTCCATATATAAGAAAAATTGAGGTAGTAAATATAATTGAGATAAGTTTATTTAAAAGAAATCTTAGTATTAGTAATATTATGATTATGAAAGTTAAGAACATTTATTTTTATTCTAAAGAGTAACAAATTAGTAGGTATGAACAAAAAGAAAGATTAATTTGATTTTAACGCAGCACATGGTTCGAAGACCAACCACATAGGACGCTAGGACTTTGTTGGGTATGAGTGTGACTTGCCACGTGGCTAGTTGTGGGGAAAGAACTTTATAAAACAATCAAAAGCTGGAGAGGTGGTGGGTCAACCATTTCAGAGTGGGTCCCACAGGTCCGACGTGGTCGAAATAATCCACATAATAATAATAATAATAATAATAATAATAATAATAATAATAATAAAAAATGCGATTTTGCTAAAGTGACAGCCCGTGAAATAATAGTGCTCCTCAAAGTTGTAGATGTGCACATGTAAAAGTTAAGACGTACCTTCTTCCAATTCAATAATAACTTGTTCACTTAATTGTAGTTTAGTTCCGTTCAAATCAGATCGTACGTATCAAAATAAATTAAAATAAAATAAATAAAAATTAATTTCAATCTATAATTATAAATATACAATCTAATTATTATCATAATATTATTAATATTTTTAAAAAAATATTTAAAAATTTATAAAAATTATTTATTTTTAATAAAAAAATCAATCTAGTTTAGTTCATATTACTTAAGTTCATTTCAGTTCAGATAGCTTAAGTTTCCTTTTAAAACAACAAATTGTATATTTTAATTTTTATTTTATCTTTAAAATTTTAGTTATAATTATTTACTCCTATTTTATTAATTTTAAAATATCTTTTTATAAAAAAATATATATAAATATACTTATTAGTTTTTGATAAAAAGTATACAATAGTTTTTTCTTCAAATAAGAATAATTTTAAATGTTTTAATATAATTAAGAATTTCTTTTGGACTTAATTTCCGTGTTGTACTTCAGTTCAGTTTAATAAATTAAAATAAAATAAGTAAAAAATAATTTTAATCTATAATTTTAAATATAAAATCTAATTATCGTAATAATATTATTAATATTTTAAAAAATATATTCAAAAATTTATAAAAAAAATTAATGTATGCTTCAATACATTTCAGTTCAATTCAGATCTCTTTATTTAAGTTGTCGATTTCAGTCCAAAAAAACATGTTCTAAGCATCTGGTAGTTTTAACTTTTGAGTGAGGAGTAGGACACCTATGCGCCAACTCATACTTTTTCTACTTCTACCTAAAAAAAATTTTACCTCATCCAACGGTTCTACCTACAAAATAAATTTTAAGTCCCACCATTAACTTATTTTTTTATTTTTTATTTAATATTTATAAAAATAATCACAGATATACTGATTTTAAAATTTTAACTATTTTAAAATTTTTATTTTTAATTAAATTTTATACAAAATAAAAAAAATTCTAATGCTAAAAATTTAACTATTTTAAAATTCTTATTTTTAATTAATTTTTATATAAATAATTTTTAACATTTTTATATAAATAATTTTTAACATTTTATTTTATATTAATTTTTATATAAAATAGAATAATTTATTAAAATACAAAATAAGTTAAAATTTAATCTATTTCAAAATTCTTAATTTTAAATAATTTTATATATTCAAAATTTTTATTTTTAATTAATTTTTATATAAATAATTTTTAACGCTAAAATTTTAACTATTTGAATTTTTTTATTTTGTATTAATTTTTATATAAAATAAAATAATTCGTTAAAATAAAAAAATAAGTTAAAATTTAATTTATTTCAAAATTCTTAATTTTAAATAATTTTTATATAAAATACATAATAATTCTTGACAGTATTAATTTTGTTAATTAATAATACTAAATAATAATAATAATAAATTAATAATAGTAAATAATAATAATAATAAAATAATAATATAATTTATCTTTACTCGGTAGAAGTTCTCTACCCTAGATGTTTTAGGAAAATCTAACTTTAACACTTATCGCATCTTCAATGGTTTCTACCGTATTTTTTAGTGAGAAGTAAAAATACATGTAGGCTTCTACCTCTCAATTGGAGATGCTCTAAGAGTATACTAATTTATTCTAAGTATAAGTTAAAATAAAATTTCAATTTTAATATTTTTTAGATATACTATATATATACTTACACGAGTATAATGGTCGTTTTTAATTTTAAATATTATTATAATTTAAAATAATGAAAATCAATATATCTTATTTTTAATTAATTATGGTTTCCTGGGTCCACCAATAGGCTTTTAGATTTACTGTAATTATATGGCCACCGCATTATTGCAGTTATTGATATAATTGTGGAGATGGGAAGACTTTTGCAAGGTCTCGAATTCATATACCATACTCAATAGAAACATTCTTATTTTAAATTGGATTATAGTATTTTTTTTTACTCTTCAATAAACATTTTATCTTTTTCATATTTGTAAGTAGAATTTATTTTTTATTAAACGACAAACTAAAACTATTACTAACGTGGTCTATTGTCACACTGCTTACTGCTATATTTGCGAGTGATGTTATGATTTCCTTGGGTAAGGAGGAAGATATTGTAGGGTTCAGATGAGTGGTGATTGAGAAAAAAGAGAATATACTAGGTTGTGGTGAATATAACCAATATGTATCTAAATTGCTAAATAGGGGATAAAAAAAAGGAAATTTAGATTTTATTTATTTGTTATGTGTCAAGATTTTAATACGACATGTAGGAAAGTGATTTTGGCACGTAGGATGTTTTATTTATTTATTTTATGACTAAAACGAGCAACATTACAACTCATCTATACAATTTTGTTAATACATTTTTTTGTTGTTAGAAAGTAGAATATAATAAATTTAAAAATTAAGTAAAAAAACTGCAAAATTAAATTTTAAATAATTTTTTCAATGAAAATTCATATTAAATTAAGTCATTTAAAATATGAAAGCATTGTAGAATTAATTGAGACAAAAATAAGAAATAGTACTCTTTCATTCCATACTTATAGGCAAGTTAATTTTTTATATTGGTTATCATATATATATATATATATATATATATATATATATATAGGAATGTCAATCGGGTCAGCCCACTCGATTTCGGTTCAGCCCACTCGAGCTATCGTGTTACTTCGGTTTGAGCTGTTAGGGTTGAAATTTTTTCGAGCTATAAATTTGTAATACTTACCTTAAAATATTCCGTTTCGGATTAGTCCGTCGGATTAGATAAAATTATATTATATAATAATTTTTTTAATAACAAATTAAATTTAATATTAATAGAATATTTAATAATAATAATAATTATAATGTTTAAATTGCCTAAAATTTCAAATATTTATTCAATAATATTTAAAATTGTAATATTAGTTGATTTTTTTTTTTTATTCGAATATATTATTTTATTTATTTAAAATATTTGTATACATAAATAAAATAAATTCTGATATATTTAAATAAATCGGGTTGTCGGCTATCCCACGGTTTATCGAGCTAGCCCACTCGATTTGTCGGGCTCATTCGGTTTAGACTAATTCGATTTTGATTTTTTCAAGTTGAAAATATTCGACTTTAATTTTACATTTTTTCGAGCGAACTTCGGGCTAGTCTACATTTTCGGGGTTGGATTGAAATTTGTATACGTATACGACGGACAAAACAAGTCAAAGTGTTTATAGCTTTGAACAAAAATAAATTTTTTTTTTTTGTGTTTTTAAATAATATTAAAAAAAATCAGAACTATGAAAATTTTAGAGACGAGATAATAACAAAAGACGTCGTATATCTTATATTCCCTCCGGCCATTAATAGATGTTATACTTTGCTGGACACAGAGTTTAAGAAAATTATTATTTTTGAATTTTTTAATTAAAAAGTAAAGAGTAAAAATATATTTTAAAAGTGAAAAGTAAAATAGTTGTGAGTAAAGTTTAAAAAGTAAGTGGGGTAAAGTTAATTTAATTTTATTTTTAAATTAAAAAGTTATAATAATTATTTCCTTTTTTGGGGTGTGTCAACTATTGTTGAACACCCCTAAAAGGAAAGTATGACAACTGTCTTTGGACCGAGGAGTATTATAATTGATCTAGTTACCCGATGATTTAAGGGTGATTTTTGAAAAAGGGTAATTTTTAATAATGGTTTATAATTCAATGAATTAGTTTTTCCTAATTATAAATTTAAGTAAAATTCCAAAAATACCCTTTAATTATTTAAACATATGGGTGGTTATTTATTAACCGTCAAGGGTATAATAGTAATTATTTTACTCTTTTTTATAATTATAAAATTAATAATACCCTACATAATAAAAAAAACAAAAAAACAATATCCTTAATTATAAACGAAATTTTATATGGTTTAACAAGTAATTTAATAAATCAAAATACCCCTTTTCATAAATACTTCATGATTTAAAGTAGAATTCGAACCAGTTTTCTAATTTTCTGTAAATAAAATATTATATTTCATTAAATTTTACATTGTTTTTGATCTTTTTAGATTATAAGATAACTTGGTTGTATAATTTTAAGAATTACGAGGAAATCTATTCAATAAAATTATTTTTACATAAAATGCTAAAATAAATCAAACTCGCTGTGATGCAATTGAGTGCATTTCTTATTTAGACTTAATCAAATCCTGTGCTAATTAATTAATTCAATAATTAATTCGTAGAATTTACTCATTTAATTCATTCTCCCCTCTTTTTCTTATAAATAATTTATCTTTGTAAAGTTTGTTTTTACTACTCCCTTTTATATAGAGAAATTTATATTCGTGTTGATGAGATAATGACGGGTTACAATTGTACAACCAAGCGGTGAAGCATGTAAGAACGTAGTTCGATGGGACCCATAAAATTAAAGTTAAAAAATAGAAGCAATAATTAATAAAAAAATATATCGGACTCACATTTATTAAAATTGAATATATATACTATTATATAGACACACGACATAATTATTAAATAAAATCCAATATCACAAGATTCAATCTGTTTATTATTTTATTTTTTTCTTTCTTATAAATAAAAAAAATACAACGTGGGACCCACATAATTCTCGGGAGTTCCGTGACCGTGACTCAAGCTTGATTTCCCATCCAGTCGTTCTCCACCGTAGATGTCTCGGATCAACGGGTCAGATCATTCCCAATTTTATCGACAGCCACATACCACGCCACACCTGTCAGCGTCCGGGTGCCAGCTAGGACTTTTTTAAATTCCAACCCGCTCCACGTCGCCAATCAATCCAACGGCTGACATTCCTTCTCATCAACCCTTACATTTGCATCTCAGCCGTACAAGGTGGGCCTCGATATGGTCCTCGTTGACTTAATGAACTGCGTTTTATTAAATGAGTAAATTCTACGAATTAATTATTTAATTAATTAATTAGCACAGGATTTGATTAATTCTAATTAAGAAATGCATTTAATCAGTATAGGACCGTAATTATTGATATTCCCACAAATAAAAAAATGCTCAATTATTTCTTCTTGGGTGGTAATTCAACAAACAATTAATTAAATAAATAAATAAATTTCTTATTAAATAAAACATGGAAAATTGACTGCGATATTTTCTGCGGTCACCTAGATTCCTTGTGACTGTCATGTTGCTTTTACCAATGTCACCGTTGCAACCGGCTAAACCCGGTCACCCTTCTTTTTTTCCAAAATTTATTTTTATTGTATTTTCCACGTCATCTAAATATTGAGAAATTCAACACATTTGATTTTCTCTTTTTACTGCATTCCATTCTTTGTTTAGAAAATTTAAATCAAATTTCAAATTAATTACTATATATATAATTTCAATTAACATCAAATTTAATTAAAAAAATTAAATATATTTATTTATTTCATATTTAAAAAATTAATAGATTTTTTTTTTTCGAATAATCAATACACTTAAATAAAGTTTTTTTTTTCAAATTTTGAAATCAAATAAATGGCGTATATTAACTGAAAAATATTAATAACAAATCAATTTAATGAAAAAACTCAACTTTTAATTATAATTACACTAAAAGACTAGGGAGCCGTGATGGGAGTGTCCACTATATTTTTTTTATAATAAAAATAAATAAAATTGACAACCACGAAAGCTTAAGGGGTAAGGGAAAGACTGACACGTAGCCGGTGAAGGTGGTGGCGTTGGTCCTCATCGACGGCCGAAAATACCGCCATGTTGGCACCTGGAGAATCAACGGTCGAGATCGATTTTCGTGACAAAAGCGATTGCATTCGAGATTTTCCACGTGGGCTTTTTCATTTTTTTGTTTTCTTTCGGAGGTGTGAAAATGAAACAGAGCCACCCAACAAACCCACACACGCATATGAATAAAGACGATGAGATTTGAGCTTCCGAGAAATCATTTCATTTAATTTACAGTAGTGAGAGAAACAACAGCTGATAGAGAGAGAAAGAGGAAAGGCTGAATCTTGATGAGATTTCGGACCGGGTTCGTTCGCCGTCAGTAATGGACAGAAACAGAGACGCTCGGAGAGCTAGTATTCTCGGCTCCAATGGCTTCAATCGGAGACGCCACAGAACCAACAGTCTCAGAGACTCTCCGGGTTCGTTCAGATCTGATTTTCCTTTAAAGATTTCACCTTTTTCTTTTCTGATTTTTTTTTGTGATTCAGATGAAGACGGTGGGCCTGAGTTGCAGGAATCCGTGAGGCTGAGGGAGAGAGTCAAGAAAGATCGAGATCGAGATTTCAGGGACAGAGGCCGGGAGAGAGATTTCAGGGAGAGACCCAGCCGGAGTAAGCGAAGAAGGGCCGACAGATCGACGGCCGCCGATGATACTTCCGATGAGAGCCTCAACGACGAAGACGACGACGAAGATGAACACGCCCTCACCGGAGAACCCGGAAGATTCTCCTCCACGGCGGCCGGTTCCATTTCGAACCACCACCACGGCGGCGGCGGCGGACATAGCAGTAGCTTTAGTCAACAACAGCAACAGAATAATAACAGTATTAGTAGCAATAGCAATCACCATCTTCAACACAGAAAAACCTTCCCTCCCAGCGCGCCTCCCTCCGCCGCCAAGGTCGTCAGAGCGCGGCCCGTTTGGAAACCCGGCGACGAAATGATCAGCTCCTCCGTTCCCAGAAAAGCCCGCTCCGGTAAAACAATTTTTATTTTTCCAGTAAATTTCTCTCTCTCAAAATAAATCAACTTCTCATTTTTATTCTTTCTCTGAAGCTTCCACAAAGAGGTCGCACGATTGGGTTTCGAGCAGCACGAACAGCGGCGGCAACGGAGATCCGAACCCTTCGACCCACGCGCCGCCGCCGGCCGCGGCCCCGACCTCTCCGTCCTCTTCCACCGCAGCCATTAGAAAGAAACTCGTTCGTGTTTCGAAAACCCCTTCAAAAATCAAAGATTCAATTTTTTGAAACAAACCCCTGATTCTGAATCTCGTGCTTGCAGAAGCACGGCCCGAATATCAACCCCGGCCCGAAACTCAAGCCGCCGCCGCCGAAGGCCTCTTCCTCATCCGCCAAGCCCAGCTCCTCGAATCCGGAGGAGCTCGAGATTGAGATCGCCGAGGTCTTGTACGGTCTGATGACTCAGTCGCAGGGCCCTCCGTCTTCATCCAGAGATATCAGCAAATTGAACGACGATGGAAAATCGCTGAATTCGTCCGATTCTATTCCGAATAGTAATCAACCTTTTACCGCCGTCCGTAAGTAGCGTGCCATAGATGTGTACACGTGATGCTTCAAATGCTGTAATTTAAATTCGACTTTGTTAAAATTTCGTTTGATTTTGCAGCTCCGAAGAGAAAGAAGCCGAGGCAAGTACCAGAGGGCTCGGGGCCGGGCTTCGGTGTTCGGAGCTTTCCTCTCTCATCAAAAGTCGAGGTGCAGCCAACAGATCAGACGGCTAAGAGTGAAATACCGTCTCCCCCGAACACTGAGATAGTATCAGGGCCTGCAGCTGAGAATGGGTCTGAAACGAGGGTCATTTCAGACATTTCACAAACTGCGCTGACAAGGCCCGTAAAGTTGGATTTGGAGTTGAAAGATGCGGGCCAAGAGTTGAGTGAGAGCAGAGATTTAATTAAGGGTGGTGTGAAGGAAGATGTGAGTAGCTCATCTAAGGAGCTGGAATCTTCCGTTGCGAGGGACCACGATGGAAACAATAGGGACTCGTCATTGATAGCGACAGCTTCACCGGCTGCCAAAACTATTAATGAGTGAGTGCACTGATATTTTGATGCTATGGGAGTTTAAAAGTTCGATTCGCCTAACTTTTTGTTTTCGAATTTTAGGAGCATGATGATATCTGAGGATGAAACTCAGAAAGAGGAGAAGTTTGAGATAGATCTGATGGTGAGTATTCAACTGTTTTTCCCTTTTTATTGTTTGTATTTATTGTATTTCTATATCTGATTTTCGATTTCCATTTCAGGCGCCTCCTCGTCAATTAGGATCGTCTCCCGAAAGAGTAACCAAAACCGATTCGAGGGTTTTATCCACTCTTGATGCAGTATGTAGATCTAATGAATCTTCTAGATGTTTTCTTTTTTCTTGTTTTTTGTGTTTCGAAAATTTGATCTTTCACCACTTGGATTCGCCGTGTATTTATGTTTTCGTTTTGTGCAGGATTCAACGCTGCCACATGTGCTGGTGTCCAAAGATAATGCTGATGGAAAGGATAAATTCGCAAGTGGGAACAACAATCATTCAACGAATGTAGCAACATCCGAAGGAAAGAAGCTCGAAGAAGGTGAACCGAGCAAGGCTGTTGAGAACAAGGCCAGGAATTTAGATCTCCGCCTTGATTTGGAAAAGCCCGAACGAGATGTTTGTTCTAGCTATAGTGGCAACGAAAACAAATCTCAACTGCTGACTCAAAAGCATCAGCAGCCACTCAAGTCGAGCAAAGAAGAGCAGCCTCCGACCGAGAAACCTGGTAAGTAACTTTATAACCATCATATATAGAAAAAAATGAATATTAAACACTCGGGATCTTTGTAATTTCTTACTAATGTTATTTTCGGTTTTCGTAGGTCATTTAATGACCTCGATGCCTTTGACTATGCCAGTGGCTAGTTGGCCAGGTGGGCTTCCTCCGATGGGGTATGTTCTTACTCATTTATTTCGTTTGTAAAGCCCTTTTTCGTGAACTCAAAATAACTTCGAATTATCTTCAACAACAGATACATGGCAGCACCGTTACAAGGAGTCGTAACTCCAGCTCATATACAGGTAAAGAAACCATTTTTTTTTTTTTTGGCAAAGTCGCTTTTTTCTTATACGTTTGGTATGTGATTTTTGGCAGCCGAATTTTTCTCAGCCTCGGCCCAAACGATGTGCCACTCATTGCCACATAGCGAGGAACATACACTACCTCCAGCAGTTCATGAAGATGAACCCCTTCTGGCCTGCGCCAGGTGGCTCGTCGGCAGCAGCGACTTCTATGTTCGGCTCGAAACCCGATTTAAATGTCACCGCGAGGAGTGTTGATAATAAGGGGCCGAGCCTTTCCGGCTTTCCTAATAATGTCGGGAAGGAAAAAGGGTCTCAACAGGCTTCCAGTTCCGATTCCGCCCAGCGAAAGCCTCAAGTCCTGATCCAGCAATCGATGCCCTCTGCAGCTCCTACCAATTTACTGGTAACTAAATGTTCTCTCTTTTTTCTGTTGTGTTCTTGAAATGAGAGAAGTCGATTTCTCATGTTTTCTGTTTCAACAACAGGGGCCCGCTTTCATTATCCCTATAAGCCAGCAACAAGCAGCTTCTCGCCCGGGCCCCACCTCCGCCACGAAATCTCCATCCACAGCCGCTGCCGCCTCGACTTCTGCCAGCCCGTTACAAGGCCCGATGAGTTTCAACTACCCCAACATGTCGCCCAACGAGACTCAGTACTTGGCGATCTTACAGAACAATGCCTATCCTTTCACTATTCCGAACGTGGGGCCCCCACCCAACTACAGGGGTGGGCCCCAAGCTCAGGCCATGCCCCTTTTCAACGGCTCGTTCTATTCTTCTCAGATGATGCATCAGCAGCCGTCTAATCAGCAACCCCAAATGATGCAGGCCCACCATAACGCGAGCGCAGGGAATAATAATTCCTCGTCTTCCCAGAAGCAGCAGCAAAGGTTGCAGAACAGTTTCTCGTCCCAGAAATCTCAGCCGCCGCCGCCTCATAGCAATCATTACATGCAGGCTGGTGGCAATGACGATAATAGCCCTTCACCAGCGGCTGATAATCGCGGATCCCGAGCAACTTCCGTGAATATCTATGGTCAGAATTTTGCGATGCCTATCCACCCTCAGAATTTTGCCATGATGACTCCTCCGAATAGTAGTAGTCAACCCGAGAAGAAATCCAGTGGTCAACAAGGAATGAAGACTGGAGTGGTGGAGTCTTTGCCGCCTCATACCTTTGCGATGTCGTTCGGCCCTGGAATGGATGCTGCATCCATGGCTCAGAGTCATGCCATGTTTCAGAACTGCTCGGAAGGTGCTCGGCAGAATATGCAAATGATGGCTGCTGCTGCTCAGAAGAACAACTTCCGGATTTCCGAGGAGGCTAAATCTGGAAATTCCGCGAATCATGACAATTCCTTTGCTAAAGAGGATGAGAGAAAAAGCTTTGCTTTTTCCGACTCCCATGCTGCTGCTTCGATTCAAGCCAACAACAATGCGGTCCTAGCCCGGAACTCTCGGCCTGCAACGAGCAATGGCCCAGGGACTATGAATGCTCATGTTCAGGCTCAGCTCCAGCAGCAGCAGATGCTGAAGCACAAACACCAGCAGCAGCAGCAACAAATGGTAACGAATGCTGCTAATCGAACGAACAAGCCTCCAGTGAATAGCAACGGGAGTATATACTCTGAGCATTTGAATTCATCTCCGGCAATGGGTGGAAAATTTCCAAACACAGTCTCACCGGTTTTCCCTCAAAACAGCCCTAGCCCGTCTCAGTCCCCCCAGTGGAAAAGCTCAACGAGAACACCCTCAGTTTCCTCCCAAGCTGGCCCGTCTTCTCTGGGATCATCGACCCAAATGATGCACAAGAATCTCCCTCAGCAGAATTCGAGAAATCAACCGCCAATGCACACTCAGATTTCCTTCGGAGGGAATCAAAAACAGTCGACGACCCCTTCGCAAGGGCAAGGACCGCCTCCGAGCGGCCACCAAGGCTCGTCGTCTCCAATGATGGTGGGGTCTCCCACAACCTCCCTGTCGAAAACGAGCGGATCTGCTTCCACAACGAACAGCAAAAACGTGGGCCACCACGCTTCGCCCTATTCCGCCCAACCGCCCAAGAACTCGCCGTCGATTCTTGGAAACCCAAAAGCTCAAATGCAACAACAACAGCAGTCTCAGCAAAAGAATAATAATATGCAGCAAGCGCACTTGTTCTTTTCGAACCCGTACTCACAACCCCCTCATGTGGGACATGCTGCTGCTGCGGGCCAGGGCGGATACAGCGGGCCTCAAAGGCGGGCCGACCAACACCAGCGGGTCCCATCGGGTTCGAGCACTAACGATCCGGCGACAGCAATTGCTGCGGCTACTAGTAACGCGAAGGGTGCGTCTCCGTTTGGTGCGCAATCCACAGGAACGTTATTGCCAGCTGGATTCTCTTACGTCCATCCTGTGCCGGCTGGTGTGCAGGTGAAACCCGCCGAGCAGAAACAGGCTGTTGCTGGTTAGTTTTTTGTTTGTTATTTTCATTTCTGTTATTCGAATGGAACGAGTCAAGTATTTATAAACCCATTTTACGATTTCTTTGACCAGGAAATGATAATTTGCATCAATGGCAGCAGCCTGAGAAAAAATGATCGGATGATCTTGGTATTAATCATTTGATCATCTGAGAAGGGTGGCACTATGGTGAAAGCGCCGCCACTCCTTTCATGTGGAGATGTCGGAAGTGCGAGATGGAGTGAATGGCTTAAATCGATGCGTGTGTACGTACCAATGTACCATCTTGTCTATATTTTGACAGGGTTCTTGATAGATAAGGGTGCTAAAAAAACTGATCTTTATGTGTTTTTGATGGGGGGGTTTAGAAAGGGAAAATGCTGATCAATTTTTTTTGTATGGACAAGATTTAGATTTAGAAAACAGATGAGGACTTGGAGAAGATTATCCCATCTGCTTTTCTGCTTTATAGGTAGTGGAGATATTTTTTTTCCTTTTCCCAATTTGTACCTTGTGCTTAAAGATCATTCTGAGATATACCAGGAAAAACAGAAAAAGACTTGACTTTTGTACATATTATTGTTTGTGGCACATGTGTAAAGATTAGCCCCTCATTTAGTTTTCTGTATCTATACTTATGATGTTATCTGTGTGTGTGGGGCCTACAGTTGGTTGGATGGATGTGGTGATGATATGATGGTCCTTAGTGTGTATTGGACCAAGTGGCTAAAGGTGAGGGCAGTGGTGTTATGTAATTGGTCCAATTGTCCAAATCCTGTGTGTGGTATTGTATTGATTGGGCTGTGACTGTGGTGGGCCTGCAAATGGAGAACAATCATTTTTGTTATTGCTTTCACATTTTCCATAGTTCTTTCAATTTGTTTCACTAATGTAGGTGGATATCTAAATGTCATTCATGATATTAGTTTGAAAAATTGTGTGAGAAGTTTGTCATTCCTTTCTTTTATTCCATTTTTACCTCAAAAAAATCATAATCCCTCCAAATGTTTCTTATGAAAATGCAAAAATTTTGAATCCTCCAACTCATTTATTATATTATGTACTTACTCTCTCCAGAAAAAAACAGGAATACTTTTTTGTAAAATACAAAATAAAAAAAATCTGTTTCTTTGATTTCTTTTTAATATACAAAGAAAGGTTATTGTTCTTCACTTTGTTTAGAATTTGGAATACTAAAGTATAGTTATTTATATATTTCCTTTTCCCTCCTTTACACAAGCTTTAAATTTGGGGGCTTACAAAAATGCATGTCTGACCTTTTTCCTGGGGCTTCCATGCAGAGTAAACCTCACCTCAGTGATTCTAACCCCTGTTTCTAATTTGTAAGTTAGAACAGTTATAAAAAGATTAAAGAAAAAGAGGATCAGAATATATAAAAGTCGATGCAGCCGAGATTATTCAATCTGTTGGGGCGATTTGTTCTTCAAACCCGCAATTTCCTTCTCCTGCTCGTTCTTTAGATACCTCTGTGCAGTTGCGTTTACAATTTTGACGACAAAATTCAATAGCATGATCCAAACCACTGTATTCCAAACTAAAGCAAGAGAGAAATCCCATTTTGACGTCTGTTATTTAAAATGAAAATATCCGGTTAGAATAAAAATAGTGTGAAATGTAATCAAATCGAGTAATTAAAAAAAAAAAAAAAGATGAACATACCTCTACATTTGAAGGAATGTGAGGTTTGGTGGTCATGTACATGTCTTTCATCGTGTAAAGCTTGGAAATAAGGTTTGGCAAGATAGAGCTAAAACCGGGTATAAAGCTAAAAACCCAAAGTAGTTCGTTTTCCAACCAGTGGAGAAGCTGGTTGTTGCACACAGATATGATAAACACCGTCTGCAGAAAAAACAAAACGATATTTTATAAAAATGGAAAAAATAAACTTGTTATGTTAGGATAGAGATGAACAGAGATCTGTCATGAACCTGAATGTGTGTTTTGATAATTGCTTTGCCAATCATCGTCGCAAGGAAAAACTCCCAGAAAGGAATTCCGAATTGTCCGCACATTATTCCAGCTAGATCGAATAAAGGATTTGGTACCTACAGGATTTTTTTATTTTTTTTTGCGTCGGAGATTAGAAAACATAGTAACAGTTACAGCTACTTTTAGTTTAGCACTATATCAAAGAAACTAACCGAAGCAAGAATAAGAATTGTGAAGAAGTTTAAGTATTGTGCATGGGACAAGAACCAGCGCTTGAATTTAACGACTTGAGCAGATAAAAAACCATCATCTTTCGCTGAGGGAGAACCCAATTCTTCCATATCTACTGTACCACCCGACATGCGAGCTGCACATATATATATTTAAAATACTATTAACCAAACATCCTTTGAATAAAGAGGAAATTTTCAAATTCATACCTGCCCTCGAAATGAAGTAGGGAGGAAGTTCACCAAGTGCAGTCCCAAGGCCCCACAGGATAGCCTCTAGCTGGACCTGCGGCAATATGCTACTAAGAGGGATCCGTACACCCTGAGATGATGGAAATAGTGTGGGCCCAATGTCGGTGCAATCCTTTCCGAACCATGACGGGCCTCATTTCAACTGTATTGTATCGTATGGAGCACTTTTGATGTCCACTCGGCCACACTGAATGGCTTTTATAGTGAAGAGAGCAATATGAGGTCCCAGATACAGAACAAAAGTGTGCAATCCAGATCCTACGTAAGAGAAAACGACAACGAGAAAGATTTGGGATACAATCAATGGTCATGTTTAAAGTTCATGATGAGAGTTCTTAGTGTATGATAAATTATGATGAATAATCAGAGAATGTAAACACTCCATTTGAATTAGTAGATCAAAAGACGAGAAAAAATTCAAAGCATAGCCTATGTAATGTACACAATAATCTATAACTAATTCAAAAGTTTGTATATCGAATTGATGAAAAAAAATACTTATACCCAAAGATGGCTATAAAATTATTGTAAAATAAACGTAAGGAATTTGCAAGCAGTCTCATTTAATCATTTGCTTACCTAGTCCAATGGAAGATGCAACACCAAGAGCCACCCACCACAATACAAATCGCAAATAATGTAAGACTTCCTCAACATGCTGCATTGGAAAGAAAAAACATGCACATAGTAAGTACAATAACCCACACTGTGTAATCATTAAACATGAGGAAAACTCAAAATTTATCGAATCCATATGGTTATTGAAATATTAGTCCTATATAAGTTCTGAGGTTGCAAATTCATTATAGGTTATAGATTTTAGTATGACGAACAATTCTCAATTACCTTCTCATGCGGGCCTTCGATAGTCAAGAGAAGTACACTAGGGATCCCAATAACAATACTCAAAAACATTAACAAATTTCCACGCGAGAAAAGATACAAGACAGAGCGTTTGAGAAACTGCCTCGTGGCCAGAATTAAAAGCTTTAGCGTCTTGAACGGCTGAGAGCTCAGTGTCAAATGATCTATGTCATGTTGGTGCTTTTCGCGAAGTCCTGCGAAGTCAGAAATTAGTCAATCCAATTAACACGGCCCAATTACACAACACGACGAACTATTTTAAAGATTTGAAGTGCCGAAAACAACAAATCGAAAGTTCCAGGAGTTTATTGGCTGAGAAAACAGATCTCTGCGGAAAGTAGCCTCTTCTTAACTTGAACCATACAAATGGAGATACGAACGCACACTCGAAACATCACATCATTATTAGGAACAAAATCATAGAGTTTACTGGAGGGCGATGCAGCATCGTCGATAATCATGTCGATTTAGCACATATGAAAATACAAGAAAGAAATGGAAGCATGGATAAATTGAATAGCTAATCCATTCAACAAAAATTTTGATTGTCACTCTGAAAATATGCAATTAAATTTTCAGAAAAAATTGATTCCAAAACAAACTCCTTAACCGAAAAAAACAAATCTCAAACTGAACGAAACTTGAATTCTAGATTCGTTATTCATCCCCACCCACCCTGAAAAAATCCCATATCAGAAACCCCATAAAAATCCATGCTTGAAGAACCCAACTCACCTGAGATCGACATGGCTGTATGGGTTTGATGTTTTTTTCGGATCCCGTATGCCTAAATTCCATCACACGCCATCTTTCACAGAATCGTTTCGTTACGCCTGTAATTAATTTGAGATATACGTAGTGATCGGATTTTATGACGATGGATATGAGGATTTAAGATAATATTTTTTGAAACACGGTTTTTTCCCCTCCCCGTCTCTTGCAGAGTTACAGTTCCAATAATAAAAATAATAATAAAACCAATAGTACTAATTTTATATAATTATTTTAAATTAAATTAACGTAACACAAATATATTTTATTTTACAATGTCGTTTTGAATTTTTTCATTATATTTTAATTTTAATTATTTAGTTGATTTATCTAAAAATATATTTAATTTTTTTTGTCTAGGTCAATTATTTAAATACTCACACACATATTTATTTAGTTTTTTTCCAACGTCAATTATAGATATTTAAATACTCACACATATACATTCAATATATCTAGTTATTGTTTGTGAAAAAGAAAAAATTAATTATAAAAGTTGAACTCACATTGTTTAGTTTATTAAAATTTAATCCTTCATTTACTAATTTTTAGTCCCTAATGTACTAATTTATTAAGATTAAGGTTTTGCTGGATACATACATGCATATACCTTGTAATTTACAAAAGTAGATGTCCTACTTCTCAATTTAACTTCTCAATTTATTACCATTTGTACTATTAATTTACTTATGATTTTATTTATGCTACTCCAGGTGAAGTACACCAACCATTTGTACTACTAATTTACTTATGATTTTATTTATGCTACTCCAAGTGAAGTACACCATTTTTGTACTACTAATTTTCTTATGATTTTATTTATTGCTACTCCAGGTGAAGTACACCATTTACATCTCATAGACCTTTATTTATAAATGGGTATTCTTACTCTATGAAGCAAAAAAAAGGTTAGGTTTATACTTCACCATTTACATCTCATAGACCTTTACTTATAAATGGGTATTCTTACTCTATGAAGAAAAAAAAAGGCTAGGTTTATATTATTTTTATACTACACGGAAGTTTACGTTCTCGTTTCTATATCACAATTTCAACAAGGTTTTTAAAATATAAAAAACTTGAAAAAATTTAATTCAATAATTAAAGAAAATATTTTTTGTTGCATTTTAGTTATATTATTGTATTTATATTAAAGTTGTATTTAATTATGGTTTCAGTTTCAGTTTTTGTATTCATATAAATTTGTAAAATTTAACCAAACACTAAAACACACAAGCACAACCAGTAAAACCCAATTTTTACAAACTTAAGAAGAGTACATCCAAGAGTTAAGTTGAACTATACAAAGAATCACAAGTGACATTGTTTTTACATAAATTGAGGGTATCAATCGACTATCACAGTAAATTAATTTGAACCGAAAAATGAAAGCAAACATTCACTTGAGCTGATCAACGCCGATTCGCAGAAACGAGGAACAAATGAAAGTTAGACAGAGTAAATCCCTATTAGTTCATCATCATTTAAGAGCTAATGCCAAGTCAACTAACAACATATTGAAATGAATTTCAAATTTGTTAAATTATGCACATTCACAAAATTAAACATGAAAACCAAAAGAGAATAAATAAATTATCTAAAACTTTTTAATGTTCCTATTTTTATTTTTGCGTACAAAAAATGTAAAAAATGAAAAAGTCATCAGTTCTCCAAGGTGAGTTTTACATCAAGATTGTTTTCAGATGCAAATTACCCATTTACACTAACATTATTCATCATTTAACCAATTTAGAAAATACAAAATCAATTAAAAACGAGCGATCAGAACCTGTCGGGATTCACTATTGACATCACAGTTTAATCAGTGTAGTCAAAAGACTATGAATTTTTTCTTCACATCACAAATAATAATAATTAAAAAAAACGGATGGATATGCATATGCCGGTAGAAAAAAGGGCCTGAAAAATCAGAAATCAGATTCAGGCGAGTGTTACCGGCGACTTCTATTTCGCAAGTTTGAGTAAAAAAACTGACCGCATCCAATTAAACAGATACAATCAAGAAGCTGAACTTGCTAACTCAGAAATTTTGAAAAAATACAAAACTGTAAAACACAAAGATGGAGGAAGGAGAGGCAGAGAGGATAATGGTTTTTGGAGTGACGGTGGTGAGAATATATAATGTAAGAATGGCTTAGGGCACGCTTTAGAAATGGGCTGAATAGCTATGCGGCCCATAATATATTGGGCTCTCGAATAGAAAATAGGCCGAGTAGTGGGCCTCCGCGGGCTTGGGTCAGAATTGTTTGGCCCGCAAGCTAGCGAAATTCTGGAAAATTGATAATTTTATTCAACAAACATGTTTAGTTGTTTACCTCATAGATAATGATTCTTTCCGTGCTCCAAGAAAAGTTTGGTACATGATTCGTGGAAATTAGTATTGCGTATTATTGATTTTGAACGCACGTGATTTATTGAATGTTGCAAACCATTTTGCACGTGCGGCCTCCAAAGTTGATTTGTTTGTGACATTTACGTATTTATTAGGGGAATGTGCTCGATGGACAGAATTTGCTCATTTGCAAAAATAACTTAAAATTTTATTTTATAAAATGTAATAATATTTTAATTATTTTTTGACATGTAATATAATTAGTTATACTATATAAAATATATATTGCACACAAAAATATAAAAAATATTTTGTTAAAAATAATGTATATCTTTATATTTATATTAAAAAATTAATTAAATAGAAAAAATATATTTTAACATATAATAATAAAGGATAAAAATTACTTCTACTTATTATATTTTAAGTTATATAAAAATAATAAATAAAAATAAATAAAAATATTTGAGCTTTGTGCCCGTGGTCATAATCTGCCCACATGCACATGGAATTACCGTTTGTTAGTGTCTCTTTTTTATTTTAGGGTTGTCAAATCTTGATCTTGTTTTTAATTTATATATATATATATATATATATATATATATATATATATATATATATATATATATATATATATATATATATATATATATATATATATATATATATATATATATATATATATATATATATATATATACTTGCAGTTGTATTTTTACTTCATTTTCATGTAGTAATATTATTTTTTTACAAAATATTAATTATATGTCTCATGAGATTTTCACATACTCTCCTATTTCACCTCAATTATATGAATATGGCCAATAGCTCAATAATTGGTTACCATGCCCCGGTCCCCATTTAGTGTGCACTCAACAAATTTCCTTGATAAGTTATATCCTTAATTGTCACTTCATAAAATATTTTTTTAGGACATCTCACTTCTTTTAAGCACGAAAATTTAAAAATAGTAGTACTACTGTGTTTTGATATTTTATATTTGCATTAAATTTCACTAAAAAAAGTAGTATTTATTAATTTTACCTTCTCACAAAAATTAATCTATAGTTATCTAAAAATTACTAATTTTACCTGTTGATTCCACCGTAAGTATTAAAAAAATAGTACGGAGTAGTAGTCGATAGGTAATTACCATTGAAATCTATTTCATCGGTAATTACAGACTAATTGATCAATCGATATTGTTTTTAGAGTAGAACATTTATAAAGTAATATTTAATAAGTTATATAACTTCTCAAATATAGTAATAAAATTTTCTAATTCTGATTTGAGCATTTGAAAAAAAAAATCATGAAATTTGATAAATAATAAAATAATATTATTTTGAAAAACTCCAATCCATTTAAAACTCCAAATTAATACGAGTAATTCATAGTTTGACATGTATATGCACCACTTCACGCTTGAGAATTAATACTAAAAACAATAGCACTCAGGTTTTAGGTTTTACTAGAATTAATACTAAAAATAATAGCACTCAAAATTTCTACCATAAACACGCAATTCGTATATGCATCTTATATGAACGGACAAGATAAACAAGTTTTCTTCTAAAAAAATGATGGTTTCCATATTTGACAAAGAATATTTCCACGTGAGAATTTATACTCGTGCACAAATCTTTAATTATTAATAATATTTCCATTCTCCAAGTAAGATTTTATCGTCCTTGGACCTTTATTGACTTTTAATATTGCATGAATTTGGCAGTTGGTACGTCCCCTCTATGATAAATATTTATAATTACGTGCTTAAATTTGTAACCGGGCTAATTAATTTGTATTAGTATTATTTCTTGACATTTCAAACGTAACAATAAAAATGATGTGTATTAATCAAATTAATTATTGCCAGCCTAATCAAAGGCTGCTCAAATCATTCGTGCTACATCTGCTTTCGCCGCAAACTGATCCGTAGAACAAAAATATATAGTCAATATTCATTACAAATATGTTACAAATATGTCACGCAATCCCAATAATCAATTATATCTCTTTCTCTCTATAGGTTAGAAGTTTTTCTCAAAATCGCCCTCAACGTAGTAATGGCATTTATTTTCGTGACTCACTTTATTTTAAAGTAGGAGCAATTGTAGATTTGTACGAAAATTAACAAATAAATTAAAATCATATTTTTAGGAGAGAAAAACATTAAAAAAATATCACTTTATACCAAAAAAACATAAATTGTCCATTTTCACAAAAAATAAATATTAGCACTAAAAATATAAATAGTTTCGGTAAAAAAAATTCTATGAATTTACTGAATGCATCAAATTCAACATTTTCTCACCATATTTCAACCCCACAACTTTACTAAATACGTATGGTTGGACAGAACTATCTTTGTATTAAAAGCAAACTCAAATGACAGATAATGTATGTTGAGATCCAAAGGTGGAATAGGTTCGTTTTACCTTTTATACCCCGCTCCCAAATAAAGGAAAAACTAACTCCCTATAAATATCACTCCGAATATCTCCTTCTCCCACAAATCACTTCACCACCACCATAAAAGTGAAAAGACCATATTCTCCTTAGACTTTACACTTCCCAGAAATCCAACCAAAGCATTTAATTCCAATTTCCAAACAAGAAAAAACAACAAGCACATTCAACACTACGCGCAACCCTTTCTTAGGTACACACACAAATCTCTTTCTTATAAATGAATGATCTTCCTTGGTTTTTTTTCAATTCTTGAACTAACAATGGCTACTTCTGATTCCTCTCCATGTTTTTCAAGAGAGATGATCGAGAAATTGCTCGGGAAAGTCTGCGGGACCATCCGAGACGAGCCTAGGGCCGATTCAAAGAAGATCAAAGGGACTGCAGTGCTGATGAAGAACAACGTAATGGACGTCACCGACGTGAGTTCCTCCGTTCTCGATCGATTGCACGAGCTCTTCGGCAAGGGCGTTTCCCTCCAACTTATCAGCGCCCAAGTAAATGGTAATTACTGTATTCTCTGTCTCAATTTTACAAAAAAAAAAATAAAAAAATTTATACTCTGCCCTACCTTTTCTTGATTTGTGTGCTCTGTGTGCATGTGATTTTTGTTTCTTGAATTTTCAAATTTGAATGTAATAGGGAATGATGGAAAGAGAGGGAAACTAGGCAAAGAAGCTTACTTGGAGGATTGGGTCTCAAAGATCACCTCCCTCGCAGCCGAAGACGATGCCTCGTTCGGCATCGCCTTCGACTGGGACGAATCTATCGGACTTCCCGGAGCCTTCATCATCCGAAACCATCACCACAGTCCGTTTTATCTCAAGACGGTCACCTTAGAGGACGTCCCAGGGCACAACGGTCAAGTCATGTTCGAATGCAACTCGTGGGTTTATCCCGCTCGTCGTTACAAGTACGATCGAGTCTTCTTCACGAACAAGACCTACTTGCCTTGCGAAACTCCCGAGCCTCTTCGCGAGTACAGAGACGAGGAGCTGATAAACCTCCGTGGGAAGGGGTCCGGGGTGCTCAAGGAGTGGGACCGGGTGTACGACTATGCTTATTACAACGACCTCGGAAGCCCTGAGAAAGGGCCGGATTACGCCCGGCCCGTGCTCGGTGGTGGGCCCGATTATCCGTACCCTCGCAGAGGAAGAACAGGACGTCGGCCCAACAGAAAAGGTGAAGAAACAAGGGTTTTTTTTTTTTTTCATTTTTAATCGTAAAGATTCGATTTTTACTGACCTGAATCGTTGGGCAGACCCGAACACGGAGAGCCGGCTGTTTATTCTGAACTTGAACTTCTACGTCCCGAGAGACGACAGGTTCAACCACGTCAAGTTTTCTGACTTCATCGCTTACGCGCTCAAGTCGTTGGGGCAAGTGCTGGTCCCGGAGATGAGAGCTGTGTTCGACAAGACTGTCAACGAGTTCGACACTTTCCAGGACGTGCTGAACGTGTACGAGGGCGGGATAAAGCTGCCCGCCGGCCACACGCTGCAGAAAATCAGGGAGCACGTCCCGTGGGAGTTCGTCCGGGAACTCATACGGACAGACGGCGAAAAGTTTCTCAAGTTCCCTATGCCTGATGTCATCAAAGGTAAACAAAAAAAAAATCTGAATAAGCGAAATCTATACGCTTTGAGATGTTGTTTATCGATGGATGTTTGCTGCAGAGGATCGAACGGCGTGGAGAACGGATGAAGAGTTCGGACGAGAAATGCTTGCTGGAGTGAATCCGGTCAGTATCCGACGCCTCGAGGTAAATAAAAACGACTTCTTTTTTCGTTTCAATTCATTTTTGTTTCTACTGATCGATCGATCACAGGAGTTTCCACCGACGAGCAAACTAGACCGTCGACAATACGGGATTCAGGACAGTATCGTCACGAGGGAGGACGTCGAGAAGAGCATGAAAGGGCTTACTGTGAATGAGGTAATGTTCCTTCCTTCTCTCTGTTCAACCTCTGTAGAAAAAAAAAAGATAATTACAAAACGACCCCTGAGGTTATGGTAAATTATACAACAACACACAGGCTATCAGGGAAAACAAGCTGTTCATACTCGACCACCACGACTCGCTGATGCCGTACCTCAGACGGATCAACACGACCACAACAAAGACCTACGCCACCCGTACTATCCTTCTTCTCCAAGACGACTGCACCCTTAAGCCACTCGCAATCGAGCTTAGCCTCCCGAGCGAACTCGGAGATTCTCACGGAGCAACCGGCAAAGTATTCACTCCGTGCAACGACAAGGGAGTCGGAGACTCTATCTGGCAGCTGGCGAAAGCTTACGTGGCGGTCAACGATTCCGGCTACCACCAACTCATCAGCCACTGGCTGAACACCCACGGTGTGATCGAGCCCTTCGTGATCGCCACCAATCGCCAGCTCAGCGTTGTCCACCCGATACACAAGCTCCTCAAACCACACTTCCGAGACACCATACACATAAACGCCCTGGCTCGACAGATCCTCATCAACGCCGGCGGCATACTCGAGAGGACCGTCTTCCCCGCGAGATACGCCATGGAGATGTCGTCTTTCGTCTACAAAAACTGGAACTTCACCGAGCAAGCCCTCCCTGCTGATTTGATCAAAAGGTTAGTTCACTCGTTATAATTTCAAGATCGCTTATTTGATTTCGACTAACCGATTCTGTTACAGAGGAATGGCGGTTCCGGACGATACCAACCCGCACGGGGTCCGGCTCCTGATCGAGGACTACCCGTACGCAGTCGACGGGTTGGAAATCTGGTCAGCGATCGAGGGTTGGGTCAACGAGTACTGCCACCTGTACTACCCGACGGACGAGAGCGTTCGGGCGGACCCCGAGCTCCAGTCGTGGTGGAAGGAGCTTCGCGAGGTCGGACATGGAGATCTGAAAGACGAGGCGTGGTGGCCCACGATGCGAACGAGATCCGAGCTCGTAAAATCTTGCACGATCATCGTGTGGGTAGCGTCGGCCCTGCACGCAGCCGTGAACTTCGGGCAGTACCCCTACGCCGGCTACCTGCCCAACCGCCCGACGGTCAGCCGGAAGTTCATGCCGGAGCCGGGGACGCCGGAGTTTGCTGAGGTGGAGTCGGACCCGGACTTGGCTTACCTGAAGACGATAACGGCTCAGTTTCAGACTCTGCTCGGAGTTTCGCTGATCGAGATTCTGTCGAGGCATTCTGCGGATGAGGTTTATCTCGGGCAGAGGGATACGGCGAGGTGGACCACGGACGATCGGGCTCTGGAGGCGTTTGAGAGGTTTGGGGCGGAGCTGGTGGGGCTTGAGAGGAGGATAACGGAGAGGAACAGCGACGGGAGGTGGAGGAATCGGTCGGGGCCGGTGAAGGTGCCGTACACGTTGCTTTATCCGAGCACGTCGGATAACAGCAAGGTCGGAGGGCTGACCGGGAAGGGGATTCCGAACAGCATCTCCATGTAAAAGTCTATACAACAGTTATACATAACAAGCAATGAGATTGACATTTTATCGAACACTTTAAGTGCCATCTACAAACTCTAATTTTTAGTTGAGAATTAATTCACTCTAGCCCTAATTATTTGTTTATTTACTGATAATGTTAATCAAACAAGAAATAGTTGATTAATTTATGCTTGATTCGATTCTGGATCAAAGAAAACAATAAATATGAAAATAAACATGTAATCAGAAAGAAAAACTTACTCGAGTAATTTGTGATTTCAGTTCCAAAACTCTCAAATCCAAACATTCTTGTTTGACTCGACCCGACCCGACCCGGCCGATCCGCGTTTGATGGGCCGCCAAACTCTTCAGCCCATTTATAATGTATGCCCTAACCCATTCCTACATTATATATTCTCACCCGCATCCCTCCCAAATTCATAATCCTTTCCTCCTCTGTTTTGCATTTTTTTTTTTTTTTTTTTATTAGTTGAGAAATTGTCCGAGCAAGATCAGCTTCTTGATTGTATCTATGTAATTGGATGCGGTCAATTTTTTTACTCAAACTTGCGAAATTGAAGCCGCCGGTAACACTCGCCTGAATCTGATTTCTGATTTTTCAGGCCCTTTTTTCTACCGGCATATTTATTCACGGATCTTTATTCTTTTCTTTCTGCGATGTGAAGAAGAAATTCTTAGTCTTTTGACTCCACTGATTAAATTTTGATGTCAAAAGTGAATCCCGACAGGTTCTGATCGCTCTTTTTAATTTTATTTTGTACATTGGGTCAGATGATGAATAAGTTGTGTAAATGGGTAATTTGCATCTGAAAACAATATTGATGATTAACTCACCTTGGAGAACTGATGACCTTTTTATTTTAGGTTTATATTGTTTTTACTAATAAGTTAAATAGAAGCAATAAAAGGCTGCTTTTGAATTTGTTAAAAGAAAATGTTTAGATTTTTTTTAATTTATTTTTTATTGGTTTTCAAATGTCCAGCATTCTTAGAATGGAATTCATTGAAATGTTAAGCAGTAGATGTGTAGTTACTTGTTGCAGCTCCCAACTTGTAATAGACGCAAACAAAATGTGCATAATAAACCAAAATAAGTTCTGGTTTACCAATAAGTTTTGGAATTCACTATAGTGACTATTATTGGATTTGTAATTGATTTTACTTAGAATCCAAGAAGGGAGAAAGTGTGGTTAAGTTGTTGACATTCATTTATAATATGTTCAATGGACAAAGTATTATAACGTTATTTGACATATCAAATATAATTTGTATATATCAATGTGCATATCAATTAATGTGAAGTAAAATTATTTATTTATAGGCATGTTGTTAGACTTATAAAAGTTCTCTCTTAATCTCTTAAGAGTAAAATTATGTTTTATTTGTTTTTTTTAACCAGAAATAAGGTTTGTTTCATGGATTATAATTATTAGTTCTTAACTACTTTTTAGAAGTATCTCAATATTTTGAATATTCTAAATAATCAATCAAACACGGCCCAAACTACGGATCAAAATCTCTCAAATCAAAACCTCAAATTCTAATTGGTTTCTCACCGATATCACCTTATCCAAAATCCAACTCTCCATCCCCTAAAATCAATACAAAATCAACAAAATAAATGAAATATTAATTCGAAAATACACAAATTAACACGCATTGCCATGGCAACCCATGCTGCGTCCCTCTTCTCCCCCACGCTCTCCGGCGACGGCGTCGCCGCCGCCCCATGGAAGCACCAATCCTCCGCCGCCCTCAGGCCAATCAGGGCCGCCGCCTCCCACCGCCCGATCCGGGCCAAAGTAGAGCCCGAAGCTCCGGCCGGTTTCACCCCGTCCCCGATCGAGGAGTTGTACGTGATCACCTGGGAGTCCCCGAAGGAGCAGGTGTTCGAGATGCCGAGCGGCGGCGCCGCCATCATGCGGCGGGGCCCGAACCTGCTGAAGCTGGCCCGGAAGGAGCAGTGCCTGGCCCTCGGCACAAAGCTCCGATCCAAGTTCAAGATTAATTACCAGTTCTACCGGGTCTTCCCCAACGGGGAGGTGCACTATTTGTACGGCGTTTACCCGGAGAAGGTCAACGCCGGCCGGGAAGAATGTCAGCCCCATTGAAGTTAAATTCTCCGGCAAACAAACGTACGACTTGTGAGATTAATTAATACTAGTAATTATTTATGATATTAAAGTTAATTGTTTAATTAAGTAGCATTTTCACATTTTTTTTTTATTTGATATGCAATTGTGTGTGTGTTTAAATAATTTAATTTGCGTCACATTTGAATAATTGAAATAGAGGAGGACAAACAAAATAAAAATAATGTACCAATAATTTACATTATTTTAATTTATATATGTTGTTAGGATCACATATCATTGATTAAAATATAATTTTCTAATTTATGTTGATAAGGATAACCCAATTAAATACTCACGTATACAATATGACATCGGTACACACTTATTAAAAAGGCAATGTGTACTTGTGACTCACACATCACATTATATTTAAAATTTAAAATTTTATTATTAACATTAAAAAAATAAATTTTCATGTAAAGCTAAACCAAACCATATGGAAGAAAAGGAGAATTCGTACTCTTATTTCATTTATTATTGTGGGATCACATAAACACAGTACATACATACATAGAGGGTCATTTTACATTGATGAGAACAAAACAATTAGAGAAATTTACAGTGTAGTAGCAGTAAATACTTTCAAGCACCAACACTAGTGGGGGTAAGAATGTCACTTCGGTTGTGGCTAATCCTTTTCTTACCATCTCCCAAACCTTCTTCATTTTTCGTCCATATTTCCGGGATCAATCGGACCATCTCACTCAATGTCTCCAACGCGTAATCGGCCTCTTTGCTCTTCATCGATCTCCCGACCTATTTTCACAACAAAAAAATGTTATGAATTCTTATAGTAGTACAATTACACATATGTCTCGCTAGCTAGTAGTACTGTTTCTCAGCTTCATTTTGTAAATTACAAAGGAAGTACAAACAAAGTTCCACGTACCAAAACCGTGCGAAGTCCAACAGACTTCCCAGCTGCAACATTCTTCGCATTGTCGTCAAAAAACAACTGAAACAATAATAAAAACAAGTTAAATAAAATTAATTATCTGTAAGGGGAAATGATAGATGGTGGGGCCTACGTACCGTACGGCGTGGATCGACCTCTGCAGCATCGATGCCGATCTTCATTGCTTGGATCGAAGGCTTTAGGACAACCGGGCACTTGGATTTCATCAAATCAGGATTCATCGTCTCGAAACATATGATCCTCTCGAAACAGTCTCGTACCCCGAGACGATCCAGAGCTTTGATCGCGTGTACTCTGTCCGAATTCGTAAATATCTACATAATTGTAGTAGTATCATTTTTTTTTTCATTCTTAATTACTTTAAAAATTAGAAAAATAAGTCACGAATTCGTAAATATTTTTCGTACGATTTTTCGTTGTTTGATCGATTGCAGTAGGCTGCGCAGCCGAGAATCTTGTCCGATGAGGTCATAGGGCAACTTCCCGTGCACGAAACTGCAGAGAATCATGATTTTAGGACAAGCTTCTTAATTAATACTAGCTATAGTAGTAAGTATTAGGACAATTTATTAATTTATTAATTAAAAACCTGTGATAATCGTCCGGATTAACGTCGTAGCCTAAAGCCTGCGGAGAAAATATTAATCAGCATAAGATGATTAAAGTCATTAAGTAAGTAATTAGTTAATAATTAAGTATCTAATTACCCGAAGGCCGGCTAAAGAGCTTCCGTAAGTTTTGAAAAGCTCCGCGTTCACTTTCGGAGCTTCCGACACCGAGAATCCGCATTTCTCGACGAGGTAGTCTGCAATTCATGTTTTCACATCGACAATTATTTACCAATTGATTTTAGTTTTTTTTTTTTTTTTACAAAAATGAAGTAAAATTTAGTACCTTGAACGTTCTGTTTGAGGGCATGTCCAATCCCAGTTTGGGAAGAGTACAACGTGTCATCCAAATCTAATCACCACAATTAATCAATTAATTTATTACTACTAATAATTGAAATTAATTTAAAAAAGAAATATACCGAAAATGAGGCAGTCGAAAGGGGAAGCAGATGCACGCGATGAAACTACGCCACAATCCATGGAAATAATACTCTTAACTGAAATTTGTAAGGGTAAATGAGGGATTTCGCAGAATAATTGAGAAGAAAGGGTATTTATAGAGTGAGGAGAGGAGCATGGGAGAAAAGCGTGTTGGGTGTGGATAATGAGTTTTCGTATGGGCATCATCTTATTCTTATTAGGTCTGACTCAACAAGGGGCCCACCCACACGCTAGTCATTATCCAATCACAAACGTGTTAAATCATGCTGAGTGGAAAATGCAATAACTAATTAACAACAATTGAATTACCAAATAACAACATAGACTTCTTATAAATAATTTAAGCAA
This sequence comes from Euphrasia confusa, assembly GCA_954870475.1. NCBI lineage: Eukaryota > Viridiplantae > Streptophyta > Magnoliopsida > Lamiales > Orobanchaceae > Euphrasia > Euphrasia confusa. The sequence continues at coordinate 1,979,480 of OX940969.1, read as the reverse complement.
CACTACAAAATTAAGTAGATGGAGATGTAAAGGAGCTTCATAATCAATTCCCATTTTCCTTCTTTTCTTTGTTGTAAGCAGCAGCCCCATGTCCATAGATGAACCTTGCATCCCCTTCGGTATAAACATGAGTCTCGCTATCTAACCTGCAATCGAAAGATCCAATATTTAAACAAAACCATGTTGTCTCAATATAATTAAAAAAGTTTGTAATTAATTAACCAAGTGGCAAAAGGCTTACGATTTCCGGACAGCTTTGCTTAGGGTAGAGGACGACGAGAATGTCTTGCCATCGAGATACCTGTTCTCCCCTTCAATCCTCTGCTTGATCCTCAGGTCTAGCTCGTCAGCCGATTGTGTCAACGGAGAATCCGATGCCTGCGTCAGAAATCGATTACTCATCGAGGCTTAATCCCAAGTTACGCTATTTAACGATAAAATTATACTAGTAGTAGTTTGCATCATACCATGACCCATCCCCAAGTGTCAGCATAGGAAGGGATATGTGCTGAATAAGGTACAACATCTGCACACACATTAATCCAAATTTAATTAATTGGAGATTACTTAATTAATTACTTAATTAGATAATGTTAACCAACTTACATTTGAAAACCTGCCTCAGAGTGTTGAAGATGCAAGAGAATACTTCTGTGTGGCTGAATATTCCAGCTGGCCCAGCCTGAATATATGTATTCAAATTATTATTTTTATATAAAGAATAAAAATAAAATAAAAAATAAAAAATAAAGACCTGTGTGACAAAAATGCCCCCGTGATTAAGCTTGGGCTTGACTATGAGTTCATAGAAGGATTTGGTGTATAGTTTGTAACATGGGCCTCCTTCAATTGGGTCTGCCAAGTCTCCTATGATCACATCATAAAGCCCATCTTTCTTTTCAAGTTCAGCCCTACAACATTTTTTTTTTTTTTTAATGATAATAATTTATTTATTAATTATAATTATATTAAAAAATAATATAATATTTATTTGGAATTTTTTTAATCCACCTGGCATCATTGATAATCAGCTCCAATCTAGGGTCCAAAAATGCATCCTTGTTGACCAACAAGTGTGACTTGCAGAAATTGACCACTTCCTGTTTTTAATTTAATTTAATTTTGAAATCAAAAATAAATAAATAAATTGAACTATTTATAAAATTTAAGTAAATTGAAAAAATCACCTCATCAATGTCACACATTATGACCTTCTCCACTCCCCAATGTCTAAGTATTTCTCTTGCAGTAGAACCTTCTCCACCTCCCATGATGAAAATTGTTTTTGGACTAAAATAAAAACATTTCTTTAAATTCAATTAAATGAGAGAATTAATATATAGAATACTATATTTATATATTTATTTTAAAAATTAATTGTACTTGGGATGATTTAGAAGTGGTGGATGAACAAGGCACTCGTGGTATATGAACTCATCTATCTCTGCACTCTGAAGCTTCCCATCAATTACCAGAGCCTAAACAATAATTCAAATAAATAAATAATCAAGCCAATTTAGCTAATGAATTAAGATTAGTATTTTTAATTAATTAATATTAATTTTGTTTCAACCTTTCCAAAGGGCTTAGTGTCTAGGAGTTGAATGTCCTGGTACTGGGAGGCACCTGTATGCAAAATACTGCCCAAAAAACAAAACAGTGAAAAATAATCAATCTTCAGGGGTAATAAACTAATAAAGTAATTAACAACTTAATTATTCTTGTGTTAACGAGTTCATTTGATTCAAATTGATCGATCCGTACCTCTTGAGTGCGAAGCACCATCTCAAATTCTCTTCGATCTCTTCCTCGTACCAACAACTCTTTCTTTGAACTCCGGCTCCATTAATACTGTTACCGTTGCCATTCATGTAAACCCCATTGGAGATTGAAATATCACCCATTTTTTTGTTATCAAAAATATTTTTTATGCAACTAAATTATGGAGAGAGAGCAAAACTATTTGATGGAGAGATGAAGAATATGAAGTGAATTGTTTGATATATATATAAGTGAAAAATTAAGTTGGCATGCATGAAAAAAAAAAAAAAGGAGGGTTATTAATTATAGTATATTGTGAATACGATTAAGGTTTGGTGTGGGACGATCATCATAATGTGTAAGAACAAAGTGTGTGTGTGTGATCATTTTATTGCAAAGAAAAAAAAAAAAACATGTACCAAAATCTTCATGGATTTTCGCAACTCAATATTCAACGATTTTCTTTTAATTATTTATTATATTTTTTTTATAACAACTTGAGTTGTGGATTTGTTTTGATTATAAACTCGCGTGGCCATCGGTGAATTAGTTTTGTCTTCCAATATAAAATGTTCAAATTAAAGCATTTGTGATCAATATCAAACATTTGATAAATCTACGCAGCGAAATCGGGATAGCTAGGGTGTTTAAATTAAAGCATGTCATAAGTATAACACTTCAAAAAATTGATATAGGAAGGTTAATTCTTTGCTACAATTAGTGAAAGATGATATGATATGTTGGGTAACAGACAAATTACGAGAATCAGGGGTAGGGGTTTATTGGCATTTCAATTTATTGTTATTAATTTAATTTAATTTAATATAATTTTTTGTTTGAGAAAATCTAAATTCTAAAATCTTGATCGGAAAGCGAGACCGAGAGAGATTAAAAGAGAGAAGCGTGCAGTGAATTTGATGATTATTCATATCAGCCATCAAAAGATAAACGGCGTGATAAGCATGCCGCACTCAATCATCACCGTCACCATTCACCATCATATACAACGTCACCTTTTTTTTCCCTTTCCAAAATACAAAATATGACAAACTTTATTATAAAATAAAAAAATATATATAGTTAAGAAAAAATATTTTTTTTGTGTTTTATAATATAAAATATAAAGATATAATAAATATTGATGTGTAAATAATAAAGTAGTTTAATTGAAAAAGTAGTGATATAAATGTAAATGAATCTGTATTAGAATAAAGTTGTAAAAAAACATTCTATTTATAAAATGTACAATGTTTTAAGAGACAACAAAAAAAAAAAAAGTAAAGATAGAGAAAATAGGGTCCTGCTAAATGGGCAGAATCGCCCATGAACAGAAAACTTAAAAAAATTTATTTTATAAATTTAAATAATAATTTATTTATATTTAGATATGTATTAATATTAGTTATACCATTATTAATTTATTTAGTGTAAAAAAAATTAAAAATATAATTTTCTAAATAAAAATATCACATTTTTTGATATTCTAGTATAAAAAAGACGGTTAAATAGAAATATATGTTTTAATATATAAAAATAATAATTAAAATTATTATTGTTACATATATATTAAGTAAATTATATTATTTATTTTATAAAAAAAAAAAGAAACAAAAAAAATTAACATAAAATCAATTTTCTGTCCATGGACAGAATTTGCCCACAGAGAATTACCGGAGAAAATATACTATATATTGAGATGTGCTATAGTAGATGTTAATTCCAAAAATAATGAATAATTAATATTTATGCAAATTTATATTTTTCATAATATTTACAATTTAATATATAGTTTATAAAAATAATATAATTATAACAAAAAACTAGTTTTTGTTATGAATATTATTAATTAGTGATGACTAGTTTACCCTTTCTTGGTGAACAAGACAGAAACCCTATTTTGTATCCTATATAAAGGGGTCTCCCATATTAATGAAATACAAGAATTCATAACGTCTATGTTCTCTCTATATCTAATCTATATTTCTCTCTCAATTCTTTTTGAGTTTATAACATGACGTTATCAGCACGAAAGCTCAACCGCGTTCTTCATCGAAGTTCTACTGATCCGAATTCCAAGGCAAGAATTTATATGTTTGTTTATATTCATAAATAATTATAAATATATTTACTTCTCCTCCCTTCTTCTTAAATTCAAATGTTTCCGAAGAACGTTATAATCTGATATTCCTGATCTGATATTCCTGAAGTATTATCATATGTTCCCGAAAAACATTTATGTTCCTGTTTCACCCGTTTTTGTTACGTTTGTTTTTGTGCTTTTCCGTTATTTATGTGTTTAAGTATTTGTCGTTATGTATATTTTTCACTTCGTTTTGTTGTTTTATCGTCCGGACAGGTGTAGGCGAGACGGGGAGAGAAAACGAGCTAAAACGGCCAAGAAACGAGCAATGGACGAAGAAGGTTTTCCGATGAATTCCAGCATCGCGCAGCTGCGGGAAAATAGTTATTACGGCTTCGTCTACCGTCGGATCGGCCTCAAATTCTCACGGCGTGACAAGGACTCCATGATCTATATTTTGACCGAAGGGATCGACGAGATTAAGTCTGAGGAAAGAGATATCGAGCGAAGACGGAAGAAGTCAGAACCAGTCCAGACTGGCGCGTTTGCGCCATCCTGACGCATTTGCGTCAAACAGCTGAGAGTGTGGCGCATTTGCGTCAAGCGGCTGGGAGCGTGGCGCATTTGCGCCACAGAATGTTGACTTGGTTTGACTTGCTTTTGACCACCCAATTGAAGACTTTTTGGAGGGCGTTTTGGTCATTTCAAGTGGGATTTTGAAGGCTATTTGGAGGCTTGCACAAGAAGACAACACACACTCTCCATCACCCTCACCTAACACACACAACACACACCATTTTATTTTCTCTCTCTAGGATTTAGCAAGGTTTTTGAATATTTTGGCTTTTGTTCTTCATCATCCATTGAGATTCATCATTCGACTCAAGTGTAAACGATATTCGTGGTCATTCGAGGATCGTTATGGTATAACTTATTTTCGGTTTCGACTATTTATGAAATATATGTTTATTTCTTGCTTGTCTATGAGTTTGTTGTTTGATATTTTCATGATGATGATGATGTTGCTTGGCTAAATCATTTGTTAGGGATGGGTGAATATTAATAGTTGTAGGGGTTGGGATTTTTGCATGAAAATCGGGGGTAATCGAGATTTTATTTGAAGAGGAGACGGACCAAGTCCCTCTTACTCGGTAGATTCATTTATCGTTTTTACTTGTTTGGCCAAGTCGATTACCCCTTAGGCCTAATCACGGTCGTGCGTGGCCGGCTCTATTGTTTTGCCTCAAGCAATCGATAGGGCCCGTTTTTGGGTAAGCCGTGGGAATCTCGTTGCTAGACCGAAGTTTGAATCTCGGTCGGGTATAACCGAGGTCGAACACGAGAGGCACACGCTTATCTCAACAACCCTTCATGCTAGAGTCTCGGCTCCCACTTCGATTAATATGACCCCACCCCTAACTACTTTTCCCCTTTGATAAGAACTTGTTTGCTCACCTATTTAATTGCTCGTTTACTTTTATTGCTTGTTTATTTCAATTTCCAAATCTTGAAAACCCCCCCTCTTTAGTTACTACTTGAACTTTATACTTTCTTTTATGCTTTTGGCAATCAATTGAAACTCAATCACTCTCCGATAGCATTACTCCCCTCGAGAACGACATTCGGGTATAAAATCGACACACATTTAAGCGAAACAAAATTTTTGGCGCCGTTGCCGGGGAGTAATTTAGGTGTAGTGTTTTGAGTTTTGATTGCTTGTCTTCTTATTTGTTTTTCCTTAATGTTCTTGTACTAGCTTTACTCTCGATGCCACTCGGTACGTGTAACCCTTTGCTTTGAGTGTTTTGTATGCAAGGTTGAAGACGTTCTTCCTTTCATACTCTAACCTCTTCTACAACAACCGAGGTGATATCATGGCGAGACGTAACGGTGACCGATCTTATGGAGTCGATTATTCCGATTCTTATTACGAGAGGCACATTTCTTCGAGCCACCTAGATCATAAGTCATATCGCCCACCTAGGCATATTGACCTTCATTATGATGATGATAGAGATTACTCACCTCCACGTCACCGGAAACATCACCGATACCGCTACCGAGATATCGATTATTCATCCACCGAGAGAGATTCCATGTCACCACCTCCTTGTCGGGATCGAAGAGAAAGGGAGCCAAATCGGGAGCTAAACCGTGGAAACTACCGTAAAGAGGAATTTGTTGGGAATGGATATGATTACCTTCGTCAAAATACCGTGGTGCAAGAGCCAAAGCGACGAACTATTGAGGATTTCTCAAACCCACGATTCTATCTTACGCCGGAGCCCCGTAAGCCTTCACGCGAGAAGTATGTTGATGATCCACCTTATGAGAGGTATGAAGATCGAGCCATTGGATATTTCAATCGAACGAGGGATTTCATATCTCCACCACTTCATCGGAATCAAGGTCCAAGGAAGCCTTCTCGACCTACTATTGCCGATTTCTCAAGGCCACAACTTCACCATGTGTTGCCTCCACGACGTGAAATTGGGGATTTCAATCGAACGAGGTACTCATCCGACCCTTCTTGCAAAAGCCGTGTTCCAAGGGTACAAGACGACAAGCTATTGCCGCATCATCTAGCTCGACTACCGTCATTCTCCGGGTTGCCTAATGAGGACGCTACTTTGTTTCTTAAAGATTTTATCATTGAAGTTGAGACATTACCATTGGACGGCTTTGAGAATGATGAATTGAGAGTATGGTGTTTCAAATATTGCATGAGAGATGGAGCTCGTGATTGGGTGATGTCATTGCCTTCTAGATTCGTGCACACGTGGAAAAATCTCTTCGACGCATTTATCGCTCGTTTCTTTCGCCCACCACAACGGTCTCCTATGCCACCTCCTCCTTCTATAGGCCTTTTGATGGATGTTATCGAGTTCGAGATTGATCACTTGCTTGTTGAGGTGATCTCACACTTTGTTGAGGAGCATTCCAACGAGGACGAGCGGGAGTTTGAACTCGACACATGCATCAAGGAAGATAGTACTTTAGTTGCCCGAGATGACGAGACGTCGATGATAGATGCCACTCTTGAGGTTGAGAGTCCTCCTATTAATGACACAAGCCCCGAAGAAGACGAGTTTGAGGATATATCTCTCCCATTGGGTCATTCGTTTGAGCCTCCTCTCTTATCTTCGGTTGACTTAATTTGTGAGAAGCCGATTGTGAGTTGGGTTTCTCATGTTCCTAGGGCGCTTGAGGCCGGTGTAGACAAGAAGAGATTCGGTTGGAGCTTCGGTAAGAAAATTTCGGGATTGGTTGATTTGGGAGTGAATATTGGATTTTCCCGAGGTATGAAGGACGTGTCGAGAATGGATGAAGATAAAAGAGACAATCTTGGTTGTGATTCTTGGAGAGTTCCATGGACTTTGGTGGAGATGATCTTTCTCCAAAAATTAAGTTCGATATTTTTAGAGGTCTCGGTGGAGGAGAAGAGTAAGAACGACTTATGTTGTTATCTCGACCGGTCATTCATTTCTTTCTATTTGGAGAATCGAGCTCATTTGGCTGAAACTATCTATTTAAGGAAGTATAGTTCGATATTTTTAAAGACCGAGAGAGTCGACGTCTATTATCTACGTCTTGACGCAAGTGTGGGGGAGAGCGTTATTTCAAGGATCTCCATTAGATTCCTCGCCACGTGTGCTCTTGATGGACCTTCTCTTGAAAAGCGATCACCTCTAGCCGAAATGGTTTTCTTGAGAAGGTGGACTTCGATATTTTTAGTAACGAGATGGTAGATCGTGGATGGCGTTGGCTCGAACCAAAACCGAGCGCCTCGTGGGGGCAAGCCCACGAAACGTCGAGCTAACGACGTTAAACCAAGCGCTTAGTGGGAGGCAACCCACGTGTGTTGTGTTTCTAATGTCTTTTCTTTTTGTTTGTTTTTGATGTGTAGGTGTTGGTGTTTATTTTGAATGGTCGGGATTCTCGAAGTTGACAAGCGTCGGTATGAGGAAATAATTGTTCGGAGAATTTTGGAAAAGAGTACGGAGTTTTCGGGGGGCCGAGAGTCCATTAAAAGAAGAAACGAGAGCCTTTTGTCCAGCGCATTTGCGTCAAATCCTGACGCATTCGCGTCAAACTCTCAGCAGTTTGACGCATTTGAGCTCCTCCCAGCGCATTTGCGTCAAGAACTAAATTAAAAAAAAAATAAAAATCAAAATTCAAAATAATTGGGGATGGGGATTAGGTTTCCCATTTCATCTGCCCTTCTTCCCTTTTTCATCGTCGCTGACCACCACCACAACCCTTCAAAATCCGACAAGCCACCACCACCACACCACCACCCTGCTTCTCTGGCGACCCACCCCACCAGCATACATTTCCATCTCCGCGCCTCTGTCATCCCAAAGCTCCGACGACCTCCGCTCTCAACCCGTCTCCGCCGTTCGATTTTCGTCCGACGCCCCTCACCGCTGCTCCCATCTCCGACCCACTCCGACCACCTCTACACCGCCCCGCCGCGCTCCTTCACTAGCCGAAACTCAACGGGCTCGATTCGCCCGACCTCGACCTCCGACGCCCTCATGCCTCAGTCCAGCCGTCCGACCACCGCCGACGCCCCCAATCATCCGAGAACCGTTCCCGTCCGCCGCTGCTCACGCCGCCGACCGCCGTCCCTATCCTCGATTGAAGCTCCGAACAGCCGAACCGCCGTCCGCCGCAGCTCCGCCCCGTCTCCGACCGAAGCACCGAACCCGACAGCCCACAATCGCACCTCACCACAGCTCGAAACCCTCGCCTCTGTCCAATACCTCCGAATTCCGCCGTCTCCATCTCCGACAACCCACTACCCAGCTTCGACCTCGAATGGTGCCTCCGCTTTCTGCAGTCGGGCAGCCCCTTGACGACCTCATCTCTACGTCGCCGACGTTATTTCGTCGAGTTTGTATCGGCTCCGATGGGTTCAAATAAACCAGTCCGTGGAACCAAAAATGGTGAATCTTCGGGTGCCCTTGTTCGATGCTATGGATGCACGCTTTAATGTTATGGAGGCCCGGGAGAGGGCAAGCGTTTCCCATCAAGCAGAGTTCGAAGCTCGAGTCCTCGCCTACTTCCTACATCCGCCTCCGGCCGGCCCTTGATGGATGACCCCGCTCGAGGAGTGCCCGCCTAGCTCGAGCCTTCGGTTGTCTCTTTCCTTACTCCTTTTATTGCTTACTCTCGTTTGGACATGTTTTGAGACTTGTTTTATTTCGTTTGTGTTTTGGTGGTTGATTGTGAACTTATGGTTGTGGGATGTTTTCGTTATCTTTTGGTGGATATTTTACATTGGTATGGTTTGTTTTATGTGATTTTATGTGTATTGTTTTTTGTGATGTTTATATTTTTGTTGTTTTTATTGTTGTGGTTGATTTGGTTGTCCCCCGGCATCTTAATTTTCGAGTAGTTCATGGCGAAATTTTTATTGAATATGTTTGCATGTTTTATTCGCATGAGGACATGCTCGATTTCTAAGTGTGGGGGGGATTTTCCGAAACCTCGGTAAACTCAAATTGATCGAATCCATGAAGTATTTTTCCGGTATTAAAAAAAAAATCTATATATATACAAATAATAATACTTATAATAGTCTAACAATAATATTAAAATTTTTGAGAAACGGTTCGATGTTGCAAATTAAATTTCGTTTGAGGGATTGGGCAATCGTGACGTTTTAACAAATTCGAAATTTTCAAAAAGCCGATTTTGTGAGGATTGAGCCTTATAGCTTCGTTCGATGAGTGAAAATTCTTTCAATTTAAATTCTCGTTGATTCTCGAGACCCGTGCTTCTTTGCTCAATAACTTGGTGTGTAGATGATAAGAGATAACTAGAACATGTGCATGTCGGATTTCAAAACTCGTTAGAATAACTTTCATGATCTTGAAAATGACGGGAACTAATCGCTTAGGATCTTAGCCCTTCAAGGAGATTTTTGAAAACCCCGAGCCCGTCGAGGGACACCCTAGAAGCCACTTTGAGACCACGTTTAGCCTTTTTATCCATCACCTCTATATTCCCGATGTTGGAGAGTTGTGTTTAAAGTTAAATTTTGAAGAAACTCCGTGTTGTGTGATGAGTGCTTCGTGCCTCGAGGTGTTGTTAGAAGCCGCCATGATTTTGATATTTCCATTTCCTATGCGTGCGTATAACCGCTTGTACTCCTAAATATTGCTCGAGCCTATAATATCCTCTCTTAAAAAAAAAAAAAAAAAAATCAAAAAGAGAGAGTCATGAAATAGAGAGCACCCCATAAAATAAAAGTGTGAGTACTTGAGCTTCTTGTTCCTTGACGATACCCGAATATTGGGTTAGTGTTCCATATTAATAAAAGATCCTTTAGTGACATTCGAGAGTTGTGGTTGAAGAGGAGGGTGAGGTGATACGGAGAGATAAGGTTGGGGCCACAATGGTCAATGAGTCCACTTTCCTAAATATTATCCGAACCTCCCCTAGCCTAGCCCCATTACAACCCTTTAACGATTAGGAGTTCCTCGATTCTTGAGATTGACAACTTTGTTGAGTGGAGTCTTCCGTATGTGCATGCTTATGGTTGTTATCATCGCATACCTTTAGTTATTACATGTGGTCTTCTCCTTGAATGCTCCTTGTGTCCTATTTTTCTTGTGTGTGCAAGTTCCATATTGATTTGATTTCTTTCGCTTGCACATGAATATTTGGAGTGTTCCCTTGCTTCGAGAGGTAAAAGAACGAGTGAACCCCCATGTGAGGAAAACTTCGGTTTGTTAAGGTTGAACTTTGGCTTTTTGAACTTTCTCGATGTGATCTTTGTGGCATTTGAACTTTTCTCGGTGACTCATGTTTTTCTTGATTAATAACCGGAATGAACTTATATTTCTTTTGAGGAGAGTTTACTTTGTTTTCGTTGTGTTGTGTGCTCTTTTGTTGCTTGAGGACAAGCAATGTCTTAAGTGTGGGGGGATTGTTTCACCCGTTTTTGTTACGTTTGTTTTTGTGCTTTTCCGTTATTTATGTGTTTAAGTATTTGTCGTTATGTATATTTTTCACTTCGTTTTGTTGTTTTATCGTCCGGACAGGTGTAGGCGAGACGGGGAGAGAAAACGAGCTAAAACGCCAAGAAACGAGCAATGGACGAAGAAGGTTTTCCGATGAATTCCAGCATCGTGCAGCTGCGGGAAAATAGTTATTACGGCTTCGTCTACCGTCGGATCGGCCTCAAATTCTCACGGCGTGACAAGGACTCCATGATCTATATTTTGACCGAAGGGATCGACGAGATTAAGTCTGAGGAAAGAGATATCGAGCGAAGACGGAAGAAGTCAGAACCAGTCCAGACTGGCGCGTTTGCGCCATCCTGACGCATTTGCGTCAAACAGCTGAGAGTGTGGCGCATTTGCGTCAAGCGGCTGGGAGCGTGGCGCATTTGCGCCACAGAATGTTGACTTGGTTTGACTTGCTTTTGACCACCCAATTGAAGACTTTTTGGAGGGCGTTTTGGTCATTTCAAGTGGGATTTTGAAGGCTATTTGGAGGCTTGCACAAGAAGACAACACACACTCTCCATCACCCTCACCTAACACACACAACACACACCATTTTATTTTCTCTCTCTAGGATTTAGCAAGGTTTTTGAATATTTTGGCTTTTGTTCTTCATCATCCATTGAGATTCATCATTCGACTCAAGTGTAAACGATATTCGTGGTCATTCGAGGATCGTTATGGTATAACTTATTTTCGGTTTCGACTATTTATGAAATATATGTTTATTTCTTGCTTGTCTATGAGTTTGTTGTTTGATATTTTCATGATGATGATGATGTTGCTTGGCTAAATCATTTGTTAGGGATGGGTGAATATTAATAGTTGTAGGGGTTGGGATTTTTGCATGAAAATCGGGGGTAATCGAGATTTTATTTGAAGAGGAGACGGACCAAGTCCCTCTTACTCGGTAGATTCATTTATCGTTTTTACTTGTTTGGCCAAGTCGATTACCCCTTAGGCCTAATCACGGTCGTGCGTGGCCGGCTCTATTGTTTTGCCTCAAGCAATCGATAGGGCCCGTTTTTGGGTAAGCCGTGGGAATCTCGTTGCTAGACCGAAGTTTGAATCTCGGTCGGGTATAACCGAGGTCGAACACGAGAGGCACACGCTTATCTCAACAACCCTTCATGCTAGAGTCTCGGCTCCCACTTCGATTAATATGACCCCACCCCTAACTACTTTTCCCCTTTGATAAGAACTTGTTTGCTCACCTATTTAATTGCTCGTTTACTTTTATTGCTTGTTTATTTCAATTTCCAAATCTTGAAAACCCCCCCTCTTTAGTTACTACTTGAACTTTATACTTTCTTTTATGCTTTTGGCAATCAATTGAAACTCAATCACTCTCCGATAGCATTACTCCCCTCGAGAACGACATTCGGGTATAAAATCGACACACATTTAAGCGAAACAAAATTTTATTATAATCTTATATTCCTGAAGTAATATCATATGTTCTCGAAGAACATTATAATCTGATATTCTCGAAGTAATATCATATGTTCTCGAAGAACATTATAATCTGATATTCCTGAAGTAATATCATATGTTCCAAATAACATTATAATATCATATGTTCTCGAAAAACATTATAATCTGATATTCTTGAAGTAATATCAAATTAATTATGCTTAAGTTCCTGAAGAACATAATATGATATACTGAAAAATATCAAAATTAAATGTTCCTGAAAAACATCGTGATATGATATTCCTGTAGAAATATCAATATCAAATTGATTATAATTATTTACTAATATTCTCGAATAATATTTTTGAAAATTCACCGTAAAAGAAATATACGATCACCCGAAGTTGTTCGTACTATAACTTTGTGGAAAGATTTAAAAGAAAGATAAGATCCCCCGAAGTTGATCGTACTACAAAAAACTTGGTATGATTGACTCCAATTACAAGATTTAAATTTGTCTAGGCATATAATTAAGCTATCATGAAATCCAATTCACAAGTTTGAGTCACATTATAATTTGATATTTCTGAAGTAATATCAAATCAATTATTCTTAATATATAGTTAAATTGAATGTTCCTGAAGAACATATACTCGTGTTTTAAATATTATATTGATCGTTCTGGAAGAACATCATAATTTGATATTATTCAATAAATATCAAATTAAATTGCTCTAGTAGTAGCAATAAGTTTGGAAATATCAAATTAAATTGCTCCCGTTGTAGCAATAAGTTTTATATGTTCCGAAGATTATTATGATATGATATTTATGAATAAATATCAAAATTAAATTTTAAATGTTCTAGATATGATATTTATGAATAAATATCAAAATTAAAAATTAAATGTTCTTGAAGAACATGATATGATATTCTTGACAAAATATTAAAATTAAATATTCCTGAAAAACATTATGATATGATATTCCCGCAGAAATATCAAATCAAATTGCTTTTAGTAAAGCAATTAAAATTTAAATAATTTAAATGGATCGATATTGATATTCAAAAATATTTTTGAAAGAATATTTTTATTGATTTCTCTCGAAGAAGCAAAGTTCAAACATTAAATGTTTTGAATAAAATTACATTTCATGATACTCATAGTAAAATGTCAAATTCGATTGTTCTCGAAACAATAATTACATATGAATTATCCCTGAAGGATATCTTTTGAAAATTTAAAACAAATGTATTTTATTATGTGGGTACTCATGGAATATCGAAAAAGTCGATTATTTTCTTAATGTTTGTTATGTTATTTCTGAAGAATACACAATTGAGAGATGATGGTTCATGGTTGTGTGTGGTAATGAAATGTTGAGATGGGCAAACCCAAAGTATGGGCACAAGATCAAGATTTCGAATGTGTTTGATCATCATCTTTACTAAAAATCAATTCCTCATTTCATATATATATATATAAATCATGATGTTTCTTGTATGGTCGCATATTCAAATTTTCATGCTAACTTTGTTATTATTATTATTATTATTATTATTATTATTATTCTTCGAAATAATAGTGATTTATGCAAAGAGATTAACCAAGTGGTATTTCATTTAATCATCCGGCTTCACTCATTACACATTGTCACCAAATTGGAGACATTTTTTCTTACTTGTTTTAAAGACAAATTGTATTTCACTTATTAAAAGGTTTATAAGTAAATTAGTTTAATTATATACAGCAATAATTTTTACAATAGTCAACAAATCGTGTCGGTCAAACGAACTAGGACGGAACGACTTTGAAGTTTGAAACCATAAAACTTTCAATATTTATGGTCAATTTTGGGTAGACGAAATTTTCATTTATTCTTTACCGTTGAAACTAACTCTTTCTTAAATGATAAAAATTTAACATGTTAATACAATTCCATTAGATAGCTTTTCGATTATTATTACATGCATAGCTTTTTTGAGAGAATCTCAAGGACAAGAAAGTTCACCACTCTTTTTATGTCTCAGGTTTGATGGTCATAGTGATTAATGGTTATAAATTTATAATACGGTAGGGTTGAAGTAAGCATTAAAAATTCTAGTTGCTAGACTAAAATATTGGTTTGAATTGTACTTTTGAATTTTAATTTATCATATAAACTATATTTATTATTTTAATTTTATATCAATATAATGATCTAAAACTATACTCTTTCCATCTCTCAGTATACCTTATGGAGCATTTACTTTTTGTTACAATTTTGAAAAAAAGTTTTGATGCCACTTGCTGAAACCAACATCATATAGTACAATAAGGAAATTGAAGAAGAAAGCAAATAAACAAGACAAAAAATTATGTGGAAAACCAAGTACAAGAAAAATTATGATGCATACATACTATTAACACCCTTCAATCAGTTGCGAATGAAAGTGTTCAATATGTAAATGGTTCAACAAAGTGTTGGGAGTAATAACGTCTCTCTTTGTACTTGATCTAATTCGACAATGATGTCTTTCTATGAATTTCTTTATCACAACCGAAAAAGTACCAAAACCAGCACACCCAACACAATCTGATTTTGGACCTGCTGCATTTTTCAGTTGAGCTTTGGCCCTAAGTGCAATACAACGATCATTTAAGATTTGGAACATTTAAATGCAAGAGTTTTACCGGATTTCATTCTCAGTAATTAATTCAAAACGATTTTCTCATAAAATAATCCTTTTGATGCATCAAAATTGCACAAACAAAAATAAATCATAGGATACAATTATATCTCAAGAAACAATACAGCGATTCAGACTTCAGAGGCTTATCTATGATGTTAATTGCTAAAATGTTACCGTGGATCACCACTACCCTTGATGCATTCTCGACAGTTGACACCAGAAGTTTCTGCATGTAGTAGCTTCAATCAGCATGTTCACGGAAGCGTATGATTTTGCGAATGAAAGGCTTCTCCTTTTTATAGCTGATCATAAAGTAAATAATTCTCAGAATAAAAAAAAAATGCCCAAATTGGAAATCTTAGCTATGTGACACAAAAAGCGTAAAAATAATATAATACTCACATTACAAAAGCCGATACACTGAAACATGCCAAGCCAAAGGAGAAGTGAACGGTAAATGTGGCCCAGAAGTTATCTCGATTCAAATATATTCTCTCAAGGATGAATGTTGCAACACCTGAAACTAGTAGAAACTCACAGCCGCAGGGCAAGCACTTTCTAAAAGAAAAGGTGGATTCCTGAGATGACAAAATTAAAATAAATATGATAAGAGTAACAAATTTCATTGAATTTAGGTATTACCTTTCAAAAAATAAATAAATATAGATATTAATTACCTTGAAATATTTTCTGATGAAAATTGCTGAGTATATTATCCTGAAGATCATGTCTTTACTACAGTCAAGGAAGATAAAGACTGAAAACTATCGAATCAATTATTACTATTGTATATCTATAAAGGATACTGAATGAGTTTGCTATTATCAATCCTATTGCGCCTGCTGTTCTTATGAGTAAAACATTCAAGATTATGTAAATGAACGAGAAGACGAGTAACGAGTCATTTGACCGTTTAAGTTGATCCTCAGTCGCAACAGCATGCAAAAATGCTTCTGATGTCCCTGATGGAAAAAAG
The DNA here is from genome assembly GCA_954870475.1 of Euphrasia confusa. Lineage (NCBI taxonomy): Eukaryota > Viridiplantae > Streptophyta > Magnoliopsida > Lamiales > Orobanchaceae > Euphrasia > Euphrasia confusa. The sequence continues at coordinate 1,963,561 of OX940969.1, read as the reverse complement.
AACATCGATTCCATGAGAACAATCTCCTCTATACCTCGATAAAGACAGTAAAAGCGATGCAGAGAGCGACATGATTAAGCATTTTTACCGTTCATAGCTAAGACTATGACATAAAGGCAGTAACATTGGAGTGCTGTCGAAGCTTCTCCATCGCTCCATTTCCTACCGTACAATACCCTGATGAGGGAATACGAAAAGCTCGGACCAAATGCAATCACCACTAGACCTAACCAAAATCGAATATAATAATAATATTTAGAAAAAGAACTAAAGATACATTTGATAGAATTTCACACCATTATTTTACACAAACAAGGACAGCACACATTATAACGCCGGGTTAAAGGAGATACCTATTAGCAAAACAAGCTTCAGTGCATCTGTGAGACTCTTTGCCAGGTTCTTCTTTTTATCTTTGTCGTTTCCTGCACGCAAATCAAGTAGAAATCCTAAAGAAAACGAACGCAATATGTTTTTTCTTTCAATCGATCTGGAAACCTAATCAAATGCTCACATCTAAAAGGTCTGTCATCCCATTAAGCATCCAAAAGTTAAAATGCCTTTCAAACCTTGAGTCCGAAGTTTGAGGAACTACTTCGGAACATTTCAACAATGTTTGAAAGGGGTATATAGATATGACACACTTCGTTTCTAGATTATGAAAGAAAAAGAAAAATACACAAAGAGGAGGAATATAAACCTGATGCAGACCTTGCAAAAGTAACATAGGAACTCTCTTCAAACGGAAGAAAAATCAGCCTCACCACTAAGCTCCCTGTGAGACTAAGTTGTTATCTATAAGCACCCGATTCTCGGCAATTCAAGAAATTGACTGCTAGGCAAAACAATCATGACTGGCTTACCTAATTTGTCTACAAGTCCATATACTGCTTGGTTATATGGTGTATCCAACCATACAAGAACCATCTTCTCACCTTCCTGAAGAATCAACTTCCGGAAGGATTGAAGTGTAAAAATCATACACATGTTTGCAAGTGGTCGGTCATAACCTGTTGTACTTCCTCCTACCCTGAAAAAACTTCATCAGTTTACTATTGAAGCATTCTTACATTCGATTTGTTATACTCAAATTGGAAAAACAAATTAGTTTGTTTATCAGTAGAAAGGAATAAGAGAAACAGCTCTGCATCAAACGAATGATCGGCCAACAAGAAGATAAAATCTTGTAAATGAATAAAATATGTTTGAAGAAGAAAAAAAATCTCAACGACTTGCGTAGATTACATGTTTAAGTATCCCAATGTGGAGACCCGGAATATTTGGATGTATCATAATTGGTAAAAGGGATTATACGGAATTAAAAGCAAAAATTGTAAATCAATTTGACAATCAATTCTCTGACTCTCATTTATTTCCTTATTATACTGTTGAAAACATATTTGAAGATAAAGATAATAATGATGGAGCTACAAAGAAAATTAGTACCTTAACGGAAACAGAACCGAAGTTCTATAAACTCTAGATACAAGGAAGTAACCCCAATAACCTAAGAAAATAGATGCTCCATATGCAACTTGTGACAATGAAAACACAATTGCTTTCTCCTGCAATTCAAACAACAAACGATTCAGTCAGCAGCAGCAGCTAAATTGACTTGGAGACACAAACCAATTAAAGATAAGCACGTAAACAGTACTATTGAAGTAGACAAACAACATCTATATATCTCTTAAACACATATACCAAGTATAATATGAGAGGATACAAATTTGCTAGTTGAACTGTGAAGTATTATTAGCGATGAGTTAAGACTCCTTAGGATTTGATAAAACATAGTAGTATTAAGCAAGACTATGTACCAGGCCTGATTGCTTCACGATGAGGATATAGGTTACTATACAGCGAGAAAGAGTGGCGACAGCTTCAACAACCAGCCTTAATCTGAGGAAACCCAAGTTCTGGGACAAAATGTACAGAGGTTCTGCCAGTAACTCAATTATGCATGCGAAAGCTGCACATGCGTTGACAGATGAATTAAAAGTCTTAACCTGATTAGATAACTTTTGTTAGATTTAATTTTTATGACAATTAAACACCAACCCATGATACAGGAGATTACGAATCAACCAACACAAAAACAAGATTTAAAAACAGAAAAATACCTAAATATTCGTTTTGTTTTTCTTCCTAGGATTAGTTAAGGTAGCACTATTTCATTTAAATACTCTAAAAGGCAATCCCATTTTTATCTTAAGAATTACCTACGGCATAGCATGAAGATCGCGTAATTAGCTTACCATTAATCAAGATAGCTTTTGCATACGGACTAGAATACCTTAGGCCTTGCAACCAGAATACGAATAAACAAGCTGTCAGGGTAACTAGTATTCCTACAGGGAAAGTCATCCAAGTCACTTTCAAGAGTTTAGCTGCATTTGTCCCTGTTGATGAAGCACCATCACTGCAAGATACAGCAAGTCAATTATATCAAAGTTTTAATTGATGAAGAAACCAAGTTATATCCAGTCTGTATCATCCATATTGAAGATAGATTCGCTATATGTGAAGTAACGAGGCAGGACATTAATGACACTATGGCACAGTCTTAGTGTTATAGTAAATCCAGAGCAGTGAAGACAGCCAAAGACTTGACACAAGTATAAGAAGGCGAACTGAACATAGATATTTAAAAAAAAAGCTTTTATGAAGCATTCGAGGGGGTCCCACCTGAAATCCGCCCTCATGCATGCTCTCCGAAATCCCTCTCTACTGAGAAACAATACACAGGTCACAAACAGATGGAATTGTACAGCATACAGCTGCATTGTTCAAGAAATAATGTTACTTACGCATGTCATTATCTTGATTGGGTGATTAATAACACACACACACACACACACACACACAAACAAAACTAGCCGTTCTAGACGAAACCCATAATTAATTTTAGCACCATTCTGCATATCATATGCTTTTAGCATCATTCCACATATCAAAAAGAAGTCACGAGCGGTCCCCAATAGACTCTATCAAAATGCATCCCAGATTCTAAAACCAATTCTAAATTTCTACAGTTGTATGATTTCAACAAGTCAACAAGACGAAAAAGAGGGGGAAAATAGAACATTGAAATTGAGTTGAGAAAAGGCATAATTACCGCATAATCTTCTTCGGAGAGGTGCCTCACAATCCATGAGTTGAATATGAACGGGATTCCCCTCGACAGAAACTGCGTAGCTACACGCACAAAAGCACACACACATACTATTCAGATATTCCAAGAGAAATTGATTGATGAAGGTGAAACGAACAAACCTAACAAGTACTTAAATGTGCGCGGAAGATTCGCAGCTGCGGCGACTCCATTGGTGGGCTTCGAGTTCGTCATCTCTGAAACCACTGGAGAAAAAAAATTGGAACTTTAATTCTTCTGGTTCTACTACTACTTAATGTTTAATTTTGCACTATTTGTCCCAATTGTTTTTCTTTATATCCACCTTTTACCCCTAACATATTTTATTTTTTTCTCACTATTTAGCCCAATAATTTGTTTTTTCCTCACTTTTAAGTTTTAAGCTAATTTATTTTTTTATTAAATATAAAAAATAATTAAGCGAAATCATTAAATTAGTTTTCTTCAAACAATATATAAAGAAATTGATAAATTGGGTCCAACTATAATCCTGAATCCTGATTAAAGATATTTGATTATTTGATATCTTCACTTTGATTAGAGCATCCCCAATGGTAGGTACAATTCTTATGTGGCATGGAATTGTACCTAGGTACACCATTGGGGTTTAAGGTACAAATTGGAGAGAGAAAACAATAGTATCAAATTGTTGATACTAGGTACAAATCGAAATTGTGTCTTGTGTGGTGGGTCCCACATCTAAAAAAGGTGAATAATTGTACCTCAAACCATTGGGGAAGTGAGGTACAAATTGATAAGTAGAAATATTTAGTGATGTGTCAAGTAAATTGTACCTCACATGAGGTACACCATTGGAGATGCTCTTAATGTTTATGTTCTTTAACCAAATTTGACAAAATTGAATTAAAATTAAGTTTAAAAACATTAAAATTTTAATATTAACAATGTAATTATTTTAATAATTTATAAATTATAGTAACTTATTATATTCTTTTGCATTTCTTTTTTTTATTATTATTATTTTACTAATGTTATTTTTAAATTAAATTTGTTTGAATTCAATTGAATTGAAGTAAACTTTAAAAGATAAGTGTAAAAAAATGATTAGAAAAATAAATATGTTTTTCATCCAAAAGAAGTAATGTAGAATGTAATCACATTTTCTTAAATTAATATTTCACAATATTAATCTCTCTACAAAAATTGTTACTTTTATAATCTATAAAACTTTTCATTTTTTTTTTATGATTTTTACATTTTAATACTCTCTTTAATCTCTCATTTAAAATTTAAGTTAAATATAAAATATATTTATTTTTAAAATGAATAATTATTATTGAACAATTAAAAATCATCATTCTTAAAATCATTATTGAGTAAAAATATAAATTATCATTTACAAATATATTCATTATATATAAAAGTATACATTATAATAAATACTATGTGTACAATACTTCCGTACACTATGTTGCAGGTAAAAATTGCTCTAATCTCTATACCACAAATTCATTTATTTTTTTCTAATTAAAATAAATATTATTATAATATTGTTTTGTTGAAAAATGTAAGAATAATAAAAATACCTTGTTTGTAAAAGTAAAAAAAATAAGTGAAAAGATAAAAATATAATTATATATTTTTAAGTGAAAAAAGAATTAATTTTTTTGGCAAAATGAAAATATGTGTAGAACAATCTGAAAATGAAAGTGAGAAGATATAAGTGAGAAAGAGATTAAATTAAAAATATATTCAATTCAAAAGATTGAATTTATAAAATTATAATCTCTCTTTCTCAAAGATTGGAAGGAGTAGTACAAAATTTTGACAAGAATTTTTGGGCATCCGCATGCAATACTTTTTGATATTTCACAATATACAATAATTAACTTATTATACCCCAAAAAGCATGCTACAAAACCTAGACACAAAAAAGTGAAAAAACAACTTGACCATTATCACTAGACATTATGATACTAAAACAATCATGTTTCTTGCCTAATTTTCACACCTCTAATTTAAAAAAAAAATCAACAAAAAATTATTACACAAAATCTCAAGAACAAACACACATCATCACAGGATTCACACCTATTGAAAATGTGGATTATGACATTAATTAATATAACTGCCCTACAAAACCTTGAACTTCAAGAATCACCATACTCAACTATGGATCATCTTCCAACACAACACCAATTCTATAGCTAGAACTACAAAGGATCGTACTAACGACGTATTCAATACTTGGAATTCTCGACGCAGATGCTGCAACAAGATTTATATGATACACCATAGATCAATGAATATCATATCATAAAAATCAAATCTTTGAAATTCATTACTCAATGCCTAATCAAATTCATTCATTCATTTCTCCAAGCATACAAAAACAAAGAGTAACCAACACCTGCAGAATGATCATGCTCAGCTCCATCCCTAAAACTCAAAGAAAAGGCCTCCGATTGCTGCGTCCCCTTCTCCGCCGACTGGAACAAGAAGACGGCCCCACTCCCTGAGCCCGGCCCGAACAACCAATTGTGCACGTCCCAAAACACCTCAACCGGCAACCCATCGACCAAAATCGTGTAATTCCCCCGGAATTTCCACCGGAGATGCTTCACCTGCATCACCGGCTTCGAGTCAACTCGGACCACGATGAACGGGTCGTCGCTCGAGCTCAAATCGCACTCGATCTTCACGTCGTGAACTTGCCCGCTCGAGCTGAATTGGGCCCTCGTGCCGTAAACCCTCTTCCCGAAAACGTGTTCTTTCTTGGAAATCAACTTGGCGCCGCCGGAGAACGGAGGAGCAGCCGCCGACCCTGTTTTCTTCAGGGCTTCTCTCCGCAGATCCCCGACCAAGAGAACGGTCTCCTTGCCGGAGACCACGGAGACGTAGTAGCACTCCAAGGGTTCGGGCCCCGGCCCGAATTTAGCCTGGCTGAGATCCCAAAAAACCTCGATTTTGGCGGCGTTGACTTCGATTGACTTTGACCCTCTCCTCTTGGAGAACAGAGAGGGCTTCACGTCGACTCGGCACAGGCAATTGCGAGAGGCGGCGTCGCCTACTTCGACGCCGAGGCACTGCCCGATCAGGTTCTTGCTCCACACGACGGTGATCAGACAGGATTTACCTAGGATTCGGCACCTGTACAAACTCGTGACCGAGTTCTGAGATGCTTTGTCGACGGCCGCGCTCGAGCAAGAAGCGTCGGCGACTTGTACTCCGTTTTCACCGAAGCAAGAAGGAAAATCCCTCATTTTTTTACTCGTTTTTCAATCGCATTCGAGAGAAAAAGCCCGAGATCTCGATTCTTGATTTCGGGCCGAGTAAAAATCGAATCTTGAAAAGGGGAAACCGAAGTGGGCTTGAGGGGAAAAGGGGAAAGATTGAATCTTTAAGAAGTGAAATCAAGAACCCACTTCGTTTCTCAATAATGACGATGATGTATGAATAGGGTTTTTTTTTTTTGGTTTTTTTTTTTTTTTTTGGGCTTTTTTGGTTTGGAGTAGAAGAATTCGAGTGTTTTTTAAGGTAGATTAAGGGGCAGATTTTGCGGGGTGTAAGAAAAGAAGATGGAGTAGAATCACTGTCAGTGATATATTTTTTTTGTTATTTTTTAAGAGGGGAAGACCAAAGGTTTGAATTTTCACTGTCAACTTTGCTTGTGAAACAGAGAAAAAAAAAGAATTGGTCACATGCTGAGGTGCTGTAGCAGCTTACACTGGATTATTTATTTATTTGTTTATTTTGAATAAATTGAATTTGAATTTATTTGTTTTTCATTGAAAAGGAAAGATTCCTGTCCATTTAATGACAAATCACTATTGGGTGGTTTTTATTTTTATTTTTATCGTAATAAATAAAACTCTAGCAAGATTTTAGGGCAAGATTTCATGGAAAAACAAAATACTACAAGTTGATGGAATAATTTATTGAGAAATTCAAATATTTCACGTAATCCATTTTACAAAGAAAATATATCTTTGTATTTGAATTTTTACATCTTTTTAATTGTTTGAATCAAATTATTAGTTTTTATAAGTTTTTAACTTCATTCAACTTCTAAGAGACGGAAAGAGTATTATTTTAAAAAATTCTTATCAACATCCAAGTATATCTAAAATACAATTAAAAGATTAAAAAATAAAAACAAATGAGTTACTCGCATGAAATGTGGTAGGGGCCTATATAAAATTTGTGATGGTATCTATATTGCATTTAATGATAAGTCATGTTAAACATATAGTATATGTACCAATTTTTAAATTTGGTGGTAAAATCCATAGTAATTGGTGGGATTGCCCAGATTTTGCGGTTGGAAGAGACAAATTGTAGGGTATATAAAGGCTACAAATATTAAACCAAGATTCGGAATTAAAATTACCACCTAAAATAATGCATTGTACGCTATTTAATAGTATTCCATAAGGAATAATAATATTCACTTATCATATATTTTCACGAAAAACAATTATTATTATTTTCAAACAATTATTTTTATTTTTTACTTTAAAATATGTAATTATTCTTACTTTTTTATCAATATAATATAAATAATATATACTATATTTTTAAATTTGTATGTCAAGAAAAGTGAAAAATATCATATGACAGAATAAGTACTTTAGTAGCTAAACTTATAATTTTATTTTACTTTCATACTCTCCATTTTTCTTTTATATTTCCGTGGTTGACATATTAGAATTTTACACTTACTAATTAATTTGATCGACACCAGAAAGTCATGTACGTGAAAAAGGACATTATTGACTACTATTGGCAATGAGATTGTAATTTCAACTTTTCTTTAAATTAAATATACTAAAATTAAAGATTAAAATAAATTAGAAAAAAAACCATGAACTCATATACTCGTATTTGTTAGGTTTTGGAGTAACATCTAAACTTAACAATTAGTAGTATATTTGAAATTAATAGTTCTTATAATTTATTTTTAATATAATAATTAAGCGTTACATAAATTTGTATTTATAAATAAATTAATAGTTATTATTTGAACTATGTATTCTTTTGACAGGTTTTAATCCTCTATTGCTCCACGAGTCTTGTCCTCTACAAGAGCAAGACTACCTCACAAGTGGGCCAAGATATGTGGGCCATGGTGTCATTAATGGGCCCTATCAGCACAAGCCCAATGCGTGCTAGGAACAAAATCATTTTTACAAATATTATCCATTGTTTTGTGTAAAGTAGGATCCAAGGAAAAAGAGTTTGTATTAATTGACAACTTAAATGGAATGTTTTAAAAACATGCCTTACTCCTTCTGTTCCCTTGATAAATTCACATATTTAAGTACTAATATATATATATATATATATATATATATATATATATATATATGTTTTATAAAGTGTGATGAAAATTCTTATAATATTTTACTTTTATTTATAAATAAAGTAGTGTGATAAAATAGTGAGACACGTTAATTATTACAATGACAACTTAAAATTTGTATTCTTTTTAGTTACTAATTCAATTCATAGGGTAAATTATAATAACAATAACAACAATAACAATAAGAATAATAATATACGTGTCAATTTGTAAATTATTGTTCATTAAATTAATAAAATTATTTATTTTTACAAAATTATTATTAATTAAATGTATTGTAATAGAAAAAATTGTTAATATAAAAACAATTCATAAAAAAAATACAAAATTTAATTAATCATATACTTTTAGAGGCTCTACATTTCGTATCATTTTGTTACATATACCATATTATTTATGTATTATATGATAAAATAAACAAGTATTTTTATATAATATAATTATTTATAATTTTATAAAATTTTCTATTATAGAAAATTTAATTTTTGTATAAAAATATTTAAATATTTTATTAATATTTTAATATTTTAAAATTTTATTGAATTTAACATAATATCAGTTCATTTCCGTTCATCCTGGTTCAATTTATTTCAAATCAATCAAGTTCAGTCATTTTTAGTTTAATTCGTTCTTTTGAATTTATTAGCGTTTCATTCATCTTGTTTTACATGTTTTTATTTATTTATTTTCAGTTATGTTTCGTTCAGTTTAATTAAATTAAATTAAACTTAATTTTAATTATTTTTTATTTTTATTTTTATTATTTCAATATTTTAAAATTAAATTAAATTAAAATTAATTTTAGATAAGTAGTTCAATCAATTTCAATTTAAAAAAACATGTAAAGTCTTTAATTTCAATGGACAGAAATGTGTTCAATATGAGACAAAACATTGACAGAAGGATGGAATTATCTGTTAGATTATTTAAACAAAAGCAGATACTAGTATTACTTTAAATTAAATATATATGGATACGAAATAAAAAGTTGTCGTGCAATCAAAGCAAGTTGCTTTACAACCCTTCTTGTGCTCTTTTTTTCTTTAATCCTTCCAACCTCTTGCCCTCAACATTTCGACACGACTTTAGATTATTAATTAATGAGCTCAAATCGATGAAAAATGGAAACGATTATTTAATTAGGCACTTTCCAAAAATAATTAAATGATATATATGGAGGTTCTATGGTAGGGATAATTGTAGGTTAGTAGCTGACCTATAGATACTTTTGTACTTTGGTTACTCATCTTGCATTCTATACACCGAGTAGCTGAACTTTAAAGAATTTGCACTTTCATGCAAAATCGAGCGGAATCCGGCGACACGTGACTTATAATGCCATTTTCGTTATTATACATTGATTTTGATAAATGTGTAATTACACAAACACCCTCACCTTCTTCCCCTTTCTATCTTCATCTTCATCCCTCAATTAAATTATTTAATTTTAGAAAAATAAAAAACAAATAATTGATAAATGGACAACCCTTCAACAACATCACCGGCTCCCTGCCCGAAACCCTCCTCGCCCAAATCGACAACCTCCAGTACCTCGACCTCTCCTACAACATCTCCGGCCCGATTTCCGGCCTACGAATCGACCGCTGCGGATCCCTCACGCATCTCGATTGGTCCGAGAACCAGATCGCCGGGCCCTTGCCCCCCTCACTCGCCAACTGCACGCGCCTGACCGATTTGCTCATGCCCGAAAATTCCCTGACTGGCGAAATCCCCACAAATTTCGGGTCGCTGAAAAACCTCCAGAAACTGGATCTCTCCCAGAACCATTTATCCGGTTGGATCCCGTATGGATGAGAGAGAGGAAAGTATTGTGGGAAGAAGATGGTGGCTGCTATTTAAAACCATCTTTTTATAATAAAATCATCTGAAATCAAATTACTATTACTCTCCATTAATTAATTATGGTGGTGTGTGAAGATTTAATATATTATCACTCTGAGTTCTATTAATCTTTCTAAGAAGAAGATAATCAAGCTCTCACCCACATGAATTAGGGGCCGACCCACTCGCCCATTTCTCAGTGGCATTGGAATCCGGTGATGGCGGCGACACAAAATTTACCGGGCCCGCCTCTTCATCTTCATCATCATCATCACCATTTGTTGACCAGTAATATGTCATCGACTGATCGACCTCTCCATTTTCAGCGTTCAACCCTTCATTTCGTATGCCCTTCAAACCCTCCAAAACTTGCTCCATCGACTAATCGTCTCATATCCCTCTCCTGTTTTTTTATTTTTTTTTATTTTTCTGCAATTAATAAATTTAATTGAGGGATGAAGATGAAGATAGAAAGGGGAAGAAGATGAGGATGTTTGTGTAATTACACATTTATCAAATCAATGTATAATAACGAAAATGCCATTATAAGTTACGTGTCGCCGGATTCCGCCCGATTTTGCATGAAAGTGCAAATTCTTTAAAGTTCAGCTACTCGGGTGTACAGAAGGCAAGGTGAGTAATCAAAATACAAAAGTGCTTATAGGTCAGCTACTAGCCTACAATTATCCCTTTAAAGTATGGTACTTTACTTTCATTTTTAACCACTTGATTTCAAAATAAAAAAATAAAAAAATTATATTGTAAAACGAAAAATAATTATTTTGGGAGAAATACTGCTACTCATTACTCATTAGTGGAAGAGGCCAAGAGGGTATAGCGAAAAATAAGAAAAACTAATTTTGAAGGTTCAACATGAACAACTGTTAATGGGCCACAAAGATAATAATACAGTACGGAGTATGTGTTAGTGGGTTGGGCCTCAAATCCAATTCACCTACCCAACCCAACTAATATACTTCCTAGGCTACACAACCCCACAAATAAATAAAATATGTTTCGTCTCAATTCTCAAACCATAAAATCTACCTCAAGAGTCACAAAATGAACTACTTCTTGATCGACTTCATGCGATTTGAAGGCGATTAGGCGAACATCAGCTAGCTATAAGCTAGCCATCGATCATTGGGTTCGTAAATCTTAAGGATCGTGCAATATATATCACTCGATTTTGGGCTTGTTCTTGTCTCGTTCGTGTCGATTAGTGAACTGAAAAATCATGAGCAAATGCAAAAAGACTTTACAGAGAAGGATAGTGCCAATACCATACAACCTAACATGTGTATTTTCACCCGTACGAAAGAAGGAAGGAACGAACGAACAAACAAAATGGGGCCCACAAATGAACAGTCGCGCATTTGGTAGTTTTCAAAATTACAATGTGTCACGACAGTACCTACGGTTGTCTTTTTAATTGGATTATATGACCATCCAAAAGTCAACACACATATATTGAAATAGTCAACTTGACAAATCTTATAAAGTCCAATTCGAACGTTAAAACAGAAATACGTCATAGTAATAATTAGAAATCAAGTGAGTCCGAGTGTGCAGTTGGATTTCATATTTTTTATGAAGTATTCTCGTTTTTTCTGTATTTTTTTTATTGTTTTTTTACAGTGTATAAATGGACTGTTGGATATATCAAAATATGACAATCAAAATATCAATTTATACAGTGCTGATTGTGCAATGTATTTGCGCGCTTCAGATTTTATATTATTTGTTTTGTTTATTTTTCTTTTGAATTCAAATACATACTATTTTCTATCAGAAAGTAAGTGTCCTGGTTCAAGAATCTAAACAAGTCTTGAAGTCTGAATTTCTGATCATACTGCAAAAAAAACTGAGAAATTATAATTATTAAATCATTATTAATGAATAAGATTACTACTTGTATTTCTACTAATTGCTAAGACAGACTGTCCAACAAGATACAAACCAATAATCTCATTAATTAATCACTTTGACAATTCAAGTTGCAATAATCCCTTTTTCACACTCACAGATTCATGTAATAAAAACAAACTCAATCCTCCAAAACAAAAGAAAAAACAACAGTGCCAAACAAGAAGAACACAAGCTTAAATATTTAATTAAACAACCACACAACCTTGATTGGTAGGGACAAATTAGTAATTAATTAATATTAATTTGGTAATTACAAAGTTTGCATGTGTATGTGTGTGTAGTAACTCTCAATTCCCTATACAGTTTCACAAGCTCTCCTAACTATATAGAATGAGTGAGAGCACATTTTCTTCCTGCTACAAATTGACTTTGGCATACAAACAACATAAAAAGACAAGATCGATTTTACAATACAAAATACAAGATTACAAGAAGAAGAGGTTTCAATCTTGGGACATGACACCTCAAATTTTTGTTATTAATATTATTGACATTACTAAAGTTCAACTTGTGAATTCAAAAAAATCCAACACATTTCGAGGATATTGTTATGGACAATTAACGTATTGCGATTCATATAACAGATTCGATTTTCAGTACAATATCGATTTCAGATACCTTTCAAACACCAGCAAGACATAAAGAAAGTCAACATTTTTTTAGCTATTTATGCATCATTATGCATCATTGAGAGATCCTATTTGTACAAATTTTGATACTATATAGTTGAGAAAGTCCAACCAAATCCAATATGGGTTGAATTATTGTACTAAAGGTACGTGCATTTTAAATATTCACAACACAAGCAAACAAATACTTATAATATTTTGGTACATGTATGATTTCCAAAAGTGTTGGTGCATGTTCACCGTTTCGACCACGTTATCTTTTTTCCATGATTGTGTTCTTCCACATTACTAAATATATTGCACGACATTTCACATCCCACTTAGCACGCACCCTAATATTTCTTTTAGAGAAAAAAATTAACTAAACTAATGAAGAATATCATAAAGAATGAGATTAGAAAAATAATGAAAACACAACAAGCATCACTTGGTTATAAGTCTTTTTGGTCATTAATTGACAAATCTTGTATGTACTCTCTCTTGTGTTTCCTTGATCAAAACCTTTGGGAGATTGACACGTGTCGACGTCTGATTAGCTGCGGAGATACGATCGAGATGAGACCTCCGAGAGGGGGCCTCATCTTCGACCGGTAGATCATCTCGTCGTACGGCCTTCGGTACAACTTCAATAGCGGGACGAACGACTCGCGCGACTTCTCGACTCGACTCGCTTGAGTACTCTCGACCCTCCGGAAAAACAACCCCGGCGATTGGAGGAACGAGGCCTTCGGAGTCCTCGGGCGGTGGATCATCGTGGGGTCCACTTTTTGCGTCTTTTGCGGCATCGGGGTCGTCGGGAAGAAGTTCTTCCTCACGAAATCGATGTTGTTGCCACGTGGCGACGCGAACGAGTGTGACCTGGCGTTGTGGGGCGAGATCGTGGGCCCCACTTTTGACGATGCCGGCATGTCGGTCAACGAGAGGTACCAAGGTTTGACCGAGTCGAAGTGGTGCGAGACGGTGAACGAGAACCTCGACGAGGAGCACGGGCCCACCTTCGACGACGACGACGAGTCGAAGCGCAACGACGAGGCTCGAGGGTACGACGCGAAGTCGTCGTACTCGAGCGAGTCGTCGTAGTCGAGCGAAGATATGACCGAGGTCAACGGGGAAAGCTCGACGAACGGCTTCACGCCCTAGTAAAACGAAAAAACAAACTCGAGATCACAATCACTTACGAGTTGAATCGAACATTTTCAACATAAATCATATAGATGTCATATGTTCTAAAAAAAACAAAAAATGTACCTTCCATAGATAGGTAAATATGGAAGGAGGGTCTATGACAAAGGCCTTGTACAAGCGGACGGGGTAATAATCAGCTACGATCTTCAGTGTTGCGAGGAGCATGTTCATGAAAGCTGATGCTGACCTGTAAAAGCCTGCAAATTAAATATTATTATTAATCGGTCAACACGAGAATTTAACATAATGGAGAAAAAGTCAAGAAAATTTAAATCAGTGTTTTAATCTGACAAAAGGAATTGCACAACGAACTAGGTGAATTTCCTTTTATGCCCCTGCAGGGACTCGGGCCTGACCGCGACGCGTCAGGGGCAGTCCAGGCAATCTCTGAAAAAGGTTCGGACAACCCACCAAACTAAAACTCACTCTCCGACAACAAACTTTGTTGATTTAATCAACACTTAAATTTTAATTGCGGGGTAATTATGAGTTTTAACAAAAGATGTGTTTCGCCATTGGAATCCCTATGCAGTCAATTTTTGTAATTAAGTGAAAGTTGAAGGGGAAATACTCACTGGCGTCAAAGAGGAGAACAAATTGGTCAACGTTTCTGGGCATGGTTTGGATGGCCACTTCGAGAGTGAAGACCAGTAACCTCGTCAACCTATTTACAACAACAAATTAATTACCAATTGTTTGTGGGGTCAAAATAGAATTACCGGGAAATATGTAACTCACAGTTTTTGGGAGTGGAATTTGTGGTAATCTTGCTTGATTCGGAATATCTGCATTTTTTAGAGCCCAATATTTAATTTACTCAAAATAAAAAAAAATAAAAAAATGCAAAAACATGTGTTTAGATTTTTACCACGACCGGCCTCGATTGGTCGTCGTGACCGGCGACGTAAGCAGCTCCCTCGGCGATCTCGGCCGAGAATTCGTCGGCTATCAAAGTATCTTCAAATTTAAATTTAAAAAAAATAAATCAAATTTTAATGTTTTTACGGCAAGTGAGTCGAATATATTTTTCAATAAGCTCGACAGTAAGAGGGCTACCAGTGGCGATGGAGTCTCTCCAGGAGAGACAAGCTCTGAGCATCTTGGCTGTTTTTTTTACGTTGTCGCCTTTGGCTTTGAGGAACCTCTCGACGCACCCGTTGTTGCAGAACTTCTCCTGCGTACATGTTGGTGTGAGTGATTTATACGTATAGAAAATGTTTTAGTTAGTTGAATTAAATAAAATGAAATTGAATGTTTTATTATTACCTGTTTGATGGTGAGGGGAGATTGTTTTCGGAGGAGTTGGATCACGGATTCGACTCTCTGTTTTTGTTTCTGGGCTGCTGATTCCTCTGTTTTCTTCCCCATTTCTTGATCCAAAAAAAAAAAGCACGCGACAGTGCGTGTTTAGTGTGTGTGTTGATTTGATGGGAGATGCGATTCTTTGGGTTCACGCAACGGACGAAAGAAAATTCAAAATCTGAGAAACCAAACTCTGCTTACTCTGTTTTTTAATCTTTTCTCACTGTGTGTTTGTGTGTGAGAGAGAAAAGGTGTGTGAAGTGAACTGAGTTTTGTGTTGAAAAGAGCCCGTTTTTATAGTGGTCTAACGGAAGCCGTTAAGAACGGCTGACGGAAAACGTTAGTATCTCCTACTAACATTATTATGTTTTTTGTTTTTTTATTTATTTATAGTGCATTTGCTTTTTTTATTTTTTTAATTAAATTAATATTCGTTCGATTTGATTATTTGAATTTTACGAAGGAATTATAAAATGTCATGTCATGTTTTTTGTCATATTTACGTGATATCGACTAAACTTAATTGACGACGCAATACCATCAAAAATTGAGAAAACTATCACGTAGATTTTAAGTGTTACTAAAACGAATGATAATTATCTATAATTATATGTTTGTTAGTAGTATCGTGCAAGCATGATAAAACGAACGTATTTCATCTTTTGAACTCATATTTACGTGATATCGTCTAAATTTATTTGGCGATGTCACACCTGAAAATTTTGAGTATTGCTAAAAGGAATGATATTTGTCTGTTAGTATTTCAATGTTGATGATATAGCATGCAATGTGGGCTCGTCAAACATTGTCTTGTTTTAGTAAAACTTGGAATTATTATGATGTTAACTTCACTTGCAATATATATTCAATTAAGGGTTGAACACGTAGTTTGCAAATGTGTGGCGAACAATTACAATAGTATTCAATTTGTACACGAATATTAAAAGAAATTAAAAAATGAATCTTTCATTTTTATTATGTTTCTTATCATTTTCACAAATCAGTACAACAATTTCATTTTCATAATAACCTTTTTCTTTTTGTCATATATACATTTGTTGTATCATGTTCATATTGAAATAGGGACTCGATCCATATATCAATTACTAATATTTTAACACTTCAACAAAATTATTTATTAATATTAAACAAAATAATATAAAAATATATTAATATGTGCACTTATATAATTACTACTAATATTTCATTAATAGAAAAATAAATGATGAAAGAGGTGGGAATTTAGGTTTGACGACATTATTAAATTGGTCAACACTTTGGTACTTGCGGCTATTGCCTTTAAAACGTGTCCGACGTCGTTCGACCTACGGCGGAGACCACTTGATTTGATGCAAATCAACACATGCATTTATTTTTTTTAATTTTTAAAATCCAAAATTTTCTGACTAGTGTAGTATCATTTCTTGTAGAATTAACAAGCACAACAAATACAATAGAATCAACGACCCCCACGTGTCAATCATTATTAAATATTTAAAAAACTTTATTTTTTTGTTATTTGCTATAAAGATATAGGCTATATTTCGTTCCCATTTTGCCCCTATTGTAAACTTTATTAACCAAAGCAATTGCTACTAAAATAAAATTGAATTTTTTTAACATATACTCCTAGTATTAAAGTAGATTATAACGGTTGTTATCTAAAACGATCTTTTTTCTTTAGAAATATAAAATTTAAACCAGAAACATGTATATTTAATAAAATGAAAATCGCATTTTAGAGAACAATTCGGATCAATATTGTTTTGAAATTTTAACTATTGGAATTACTTACATAATGATTTTTTTCTAAAATAAATAGTAATGCAATTATGGTTAAACGTAACACTGAGATACATGTGGGGGCGTGGGGAAATTGAGTTTAATCATGTTTGATGTGGTTAATTGATTAATTAAAGTTTACTTCAGTTCGACTTTTGTTTTTTTATAAATCGAGATTACATTTTAAAAAACATAATTATAATTTGTTGGTTAATTCTATACCTCTATAATACTAATACAGTAGAAACTCTATATAGTAATACTCTACATATGAATAAACTCTTTATAGTAATAAAAAAATTCAAGTTCCAACTTGGGACAAATTATATTTAGGAATAAACTCCATATTGTCATAAGTTATACATTTTTTAGGTCTCGTCTTAAGCATTTATACATCTATATAAGAATAAATTATTAATATATAATAAAAATATTTATTAATAATATTTTTATTTATTAAAATCAATAACATGTTTAAAATGGCTTGAAGTATTTATCAAAATCAATAACATAATATATATGATCAAAGTTTATAGTTCTTAGATTTATTAATATTTTATTCAATTTTTATGTTAAACACAATTTTTACAAATATATGGTCAAATTTTATTATTTAAAATTATTAAATTGGTTTTGTAAATTTAAAGATATATAATATTGTATGTATATTATTTTTATATTTATATTATTTTTTATAGAAAAAATTAATTTTATTTTGTAAAATTCTATATAAGAATAACTTTCTATAGTAATATTTTTTTTTCGGTACAGAGTTTCTACCGTACCTAATATATTATTGAGTGAATGATATAAATGTGCAATGCAAAGTTGCAAACAATCAATTATTCACTAAAACAAATACTACTAGCTACTGAATAACTTGAAGATGAATTTTATTTGTTATGTGCATTTTTTAATTGTCTAGTATATATGGAATTTGTATGAAAGAATTAATTTTTTAAGTTTGAGGGTTACTCTCATTATAATGTCATACAACCTCTCTAAAGTAAAAGCTCTTGAGCTAATTTCTCTCGTTTTATACGCTCAACGTTAAATCACACTCGTTGACCATTTTATACATAAATCCAATTAATAATTGGTTCGATATTCAAAATAGAGTGTTTGATCTCTGCATTTTATAAAAAAAAATAAAAAAAAATGATCAGAAATATAGGAAATACAGTGGGCTATTGTTTGCTAAAGATGGCCGGCTTCAACCTACACCAACCCTAAAAATGGGTTCAAATTTTGAACACATAACATAACACTAACTTTTTGGCCCACATATAGCACAACATCTCAAACAATACATTTTATCATCATATCATGGTTTAATCACTGCTTCCGATTTTGTAGTATATATAGTAAGTAGTAAATAACAAAGTAATACAGTATACTACTCTCTAATATTTTCAATTTTAATTGAATAAATAGTAAAGATTAAATTTGGTCCTTTTTTTTATAGCAAAAATAGAAATCCTATCAAATTTTATATACATATTTTGACAATTTTAAAACAGAGCGAGCCAAAAATAACATGCATATCCGCATTAAACAAACGATGATCAATTTATATATATACGAAAAGAATGGTGGGCTTGTGGGGTTTATATCTCATGCACTCTAAAAAGTAAGGATGAGAAATCAAAAGTGTGAATTAAATTTACAGTAGTAATATTGTTTTAAAAACAGTGAATTAAGGTTGTTTGAATAGTACTACAAACTATATTTAGTGAGGTGGGGACGATTGTTTTCTTTCTTGTGAACTTGATTATGACTCGACTTAGATTTCAAACTATGGCAAAACATGGCTGGATAAATCATAGTGAAAAGAAAAGGGGTGGTTACTAATTATTGCAATTTTGTTATGAGTATATTACCACTATATTTTAAATTTATATGCACACTCTTATGATAGCATAATGGATTTTGATATATTTTGATAGTATGGAGTATTTTATTTATTTATCACTCAATAATTTTTATATATTATTTTAATCGATGTATATTTAAAATTATATTTCTGTTATTTAAAATATGCTGATTGTTTATTCTACAAAAAAGACAAAATATTTTGAGAAAAATACATACATACTTTCGGAACTATATTTCCTTTTTTCTTTCGTTTAAACCTTTTTTTGGCCTTCCGTTAAAAACTATTGTGCAATTTCTCAATCCGCCTAATAAAAATGTTGTAACCTTAAAAACAAACGTGATGTAAAATGTAAATGATGAAATTATTATTCTTTAAAAAATTGTGTTGAACGATAAGCCTTTTTACTTAGTCATCTCCTCTTAAAACATCCTATTACTTTTTCGATAAAAAAATTAAAGAATAAATATGTCTTATTAAATTAAAAATTAAAACAATCATGAATTGAATTTAAAAATTATGTGAAAAACATATATAAAATGTTCTTTAAATAAAAAAAATAATCTTTTTTTTTCTTTGATGAGATATGACTATTAATGTAATTGTTTGTGAATAAGTTTTAGATAAAATGAAAATACTTTTTACTTCCCATCTCAAATTATACAGTTACTAGTGGACCTCAAAATCCATAGTGTTTATGTAAGAGTGGGTAAATAATTAAATAGTGAAGCATGATCGACGTCGACAAGAATGGAAAAGATGAAATGATGTGGCCGTTGAATATATGGTGGTGGAGGAATCAAGTGTCAACACACTAATCATTCTCACCTTTTTTTCTTCACTTTTTCTTTCTTTCAATATTACCGTTGCCTAATTTTATAGGATTTCAATTAAAATTTAGTGAATAATAATAACTTTTTTTTATTATATATTGAAAAATATATTCAACTTATAAATATAGTAAATGTCAAATTGTCCAATTTTTTTTTAATAATTTTAACTTTTAAATGGATTGCGACTTCAAACATTAAGTACCTACTCTCAAAATAGTTGTGATTCTTTTTAAGGTCTCTTAAATAATTAGTTGAAACACTAATTTTTTTTTAACATTTTCAATTTAAAAATACAATTTTAAACTATTTATGCAAATATACATTCCGTTTTAACCATTTATGTATAATTTTAATTTTAAAATATCTTAACTTATTATGCACCCCTTTAAAAAGAAATAATTACTTTACTTTTTTTTACTTTAAAATTTAATTTTCCTTAACTTTTTTAATACATTTTAAATTTTACTAACAATTATCTTACTTTTTAAGTTAAAAAAATATATTTTTATTTTCTATTTTTAATTAAAAAAATTAAAAAATATATATATTTTTTAATTTAAGTGCCCATCAACCAAATCATAAATAATTTAGATAAATATAATATTTTTTAATTATTATTAACTATTTTATGTTTCAATTTAATTTAATTTTCGTGTTCATCAAAATAAATTTATGAAGTAGGAGTAGTAGTAAATTAAGTGAAAGATACTGTAAAAAATTGGAGAGAAAAGCGCCACTACCCAACTCAGCAGTAAATATTACTCCTCCGGCCATTAATAGATGTCATACTTTGGTGGACACGGAGTTTAAGAAAATTGTTATTTTTTAATTTTTTAATTAAAAAGTAAGGAGTAAAAATATATTTTAAAAATGAAAAGTAAAGTAGTTGTTAGTAAAGTTTAAAAAGTAGGTGGGGTAAAATAGAATAAAATTGTATATTAAAATGAAAAAGTTAAAATAATTATTTCCTTTTTTGGGGTGTGTCAACTATTGTTGGACATCTCTAAAAGGAAAGTATGACAAGTGTCTTTGGACTGAGGGAGTAATATCTAATATGATTGCAAAAGACCATACCCAACTATGATTGGATTATTATGGGCCTATTATGGGCCTACGAAGTCAATCAAATACAATACTGTTTGAATTCAAATTACAAGACTTCTAATTCAATCCAATCCAATCCAATCACCCTGACAAAGAATCACTAGGCCCTGACATAATCGGTGGTTATCTATTACCTACTACAAAGCCTACTAGCTACAAGAGGGTACAGAAACTTTGAAACTGCTTCTACAATTTAATTGTTTCTTTTCAAAATTCTTAGAAAAAAAAAAGTCACGATGTGGCCTTTTGATTGACATTAAAATAAATAGCTCTAATGGAACGTCATCTAATAATCTAATATTACATCAACTGAGGATTCTAACATGACAAAACACACCGTAAACTAGTAGCTCAGAATAAGTCATAAAAGATAAAATCAAAGTTGCAAGTTAAAAAAAAGGTTAATCACAATTTGGACATTGAAACTTTGATTGATTGATTTTAAAAGTATTTACAAACAAACCCAATGCAAATAAAATCATCACGAAAAAATGATCAAGAATTTAACTGTCTTACAACAGACTGAAAGTCGACTTACAATTACATGCATGGAGAAAATGACATTGCATCATATAAATTAAATCTCCAAATTCGAGTCCTTGATCAACTGGGATCATGCATTTTTCGGTCATTCAATTTAAACATGGATTGACATCTTAATGTTGTAAGTGAGCTAGCGAGATATATATAGCACTGTTATAACATAATTCTGATGAGAATCATGTGATTAGTCAACAACTAAAGTTTCACTACTTTGCTGAAAAAAAGATGTATGAAATAACATAATGAACTTATCAGCGGCAAAATTTAATTTGAATGAAATGGCAATTTTATCCCTTAAGTTAAAAGCATATAAAACAAGTACATATTAAATTGTGTCCATTCCAACAACAAAAAAAAAAAACTAGGATCAACCACAAAAAGTCAATTAAGGAAGGCATTAAGGAAGGCATGCTCATTGATTTGAAATATAATCATATCAGGATCAATCTAGAATATGTACACGCACTTACACAATGAGTTACCTCTGATTACAGGATATTTAGAATCACTGTACATCTTCCAACTAGTAATCAGTAAGCCCTTTCAATAAGAAGATAATCGGGATACTAAGATCAAACAAAAAATCCCAAACCAATAATATACGAATAAAACCAATATAAAAAACTGCAAGGGACACTAAACCATCAACATAAAAACTCCATTTAAGTTTCATGAGAAGGAATCAAGCAGTAAATTCGATAAGGTGCAAAATCAAATAGAAAGGCACAAGAGATAGGATTGGTCTTTCAGACATAACATTAAAATGACAAAGAAAGTCGAGCAACAAAACTTGGAATCCAATAGGCAAAAATTCAATTCGAAATGGTTTGCGAATAATCTTGCTCCCTATTAGTTCTTTAATAAATACCAAAGTAAAGCCATCCATCGGCACCCTACAAATAGGAGCTTAAGCAGAAGCTGCAGCTGCCTTCTTCCTTGGTGCAGCTTGAGTACCTACAAAGCGTTGTTCAAATTCCACACATTTAAGTATACAAGCAAACATACGAAAGACCACATAGTTCACAGAAGACTAGAAGAATATAAATATCACACCTTCTCTGAAGTTGGTTTTGAATCTGCGGGGCACGTTGCGAAGATACCTCATGCGGCCGGTGCCGGTGGTCTTCCTACGAATAGCCTTCACGCTCCAGTTGTCTAAACAGCAAGATTCACAAAACATTCATTTCAGAAAAAATGTGATCTCAAAGCACACAAGAGAAGAGGGATATAAGTAATACTCCGCACGCAGCAAGCAAGACTCTACACTCTCTCATTACAAATCGAGATACGAATGAATGTGTATCAAAAACACAACACACTCAAGCCGAAAAACTAATTTAGTTTCATTTTGATATTAGTTTTACTATTGGTTATTTCAATTATGAATCAGAACAATCAGAATATTCAATCACACAAGAAAAATCAGCTAAATTTATAATTCAACCAGTCATACCAAAATTGAAAAATAAATGTTATATCAAAAACACACAAACACACACAAAAAAAAGAGATACGTACAGGTCCTCTTGCGAGCAGCGGGGTAAGCGCAGGCGGAGCAGCGGCTCTTCTGAAGGTGGAAACTGCGGCGGCCGCACCTCACACACAGTGTGTGCGTCTTGTTCCTCCTCTTACCAAAACTTCCGGTTCCCTTAGTCTATAAAAAAGAATACAATTAACAAAATTCATTCACGCGGTACGACGATCGATCGGTCAGGAAAGATATTACACAGAGGAATCGAGAAATAGAGGAGCTTACCATGGTTGTGAAGTTGCAGAAACCCTAGCTCCTTGATCGGCGCTGTGGGAGGCGTTTTATACGTAGGCGACTCTGAAAAAATGAAAGGGAAAATGTATTAAAAAAGGGGGTTTTAGGGTTGGGTCTTGATGAGTATTGGGCTTCAGATGGCCTGCTTATTTTGGGCCCAGGATGGATGGATCAATCTGTCTATTAAAGTCCAGTACCAAAAATTTACTATTACTGGGTTAATTGTAAAATCACCCATGAGTTTTCTGTAATTGTGAAAAAAAACAGAAAAAATTAATATCCACTGATTCTGGGTTTATTACAAAGTTACCCTAAAACCATTGCCTAATTAAACAAAAAAAAGTCTTCTCAAAGTTAAAATACTACTTTTTGTTCATTGTTTGGTAATAGGTATGATTGTTACAATCATATTCATAAATGTAATTAGGTCAATCTTAAGGGGCAATTTGGTAATTACCACATCCATAAATGTAATGCTTAATGAAGATAATAACTCGCATCCAATCAATTACATAGTCGATTGCAATATTTTCTTTTAATTTGGTGATTTTTTAAGCTCATTTTTTATAATAAGTTATGTTATGTCGATTGATATAGTAATATTATTTTGAAATCCCACAATAAAATATCCTATGAACAATAGTATAAGAAACAAAGTGATTTTTCAACTGAAGTTGATACTGCGATTAGTTGTTATGATAATAGTGGTATTTTTATCAATGTTGATTAGTTGTTACGATAATAGTGGTATTTTTATCAATGTAACATCCGAAGAAAGTAACATCAGAAGAAAGTACTACGGAGTACTTGTTTGTAATTAAACCCTTGATAATTTAAAAAGTAATTAAAAAAATTTGTAAATTATGTAGGAGGAATGTGAAGATGGTAAGAAAGTATAGATTTGAAAATTACATATATATTACAAAGAGGAGAGGGGAGTAATATTGAAAAATCTTGACACTAAATTAGTAAATCTAGATAACTTTGTGAAATTTGTGATATAGGATTTGTATTATAAATTTCTAATTTTTTCTGCGTTGCAAATAATTTACCACCCATATAAAAATAGCGCAATATACAAATAGACTGCCCCATTGACATTTGTAGATAATCAGTAGTAGTAGTTTAGTAGTTACGTTGTTATATAAGTAATTTAATTATGAAATTGACCCACATCCTTAGACACACG
This sequence comes from Euphrasia confusa, assembly GCA_954870475.1. Taxonomy (NCBI): domain Eukaryota; kingdom Viridiplantae; phylum Streptophyta; class Magnoliopsida; order Lamiales; family Orobanchaceae; genus Euphrasia; species Euphrasia confusa. The sequence continues at coordinate 1,939,108 of OX940969.1, read as the reverse complement.
TACGAATAGGAATAGACAATACCTAACCACACAACAAAACGTAGCCTAACGTACGTGGAGACTTTCTGAACAATAGCTCAAAACAAAAGTACAATCAAAGTAGAGTATTTATTACATGCTGCATTGGACCACAAAAATCTTGTTGAGAAATTTACAACTTCAAAATAACACCCCCACTAATAATAATAATAATAATAATAATAATAATAATAATAAAAATAATAATAATAACATCATGACTCATCAGAAGCTCTAAACAAGACAGTAACAGAAAAAGAAAACACACACTGGTATTTGTGGACCAACAGGCTCAAAATACTTCAGGCACACTCCTAATTTCCTAAGTGGGTATGCTTCCTTAAACCACAAGAGGCACAAAGAACCTCCCTCCATTCAACAACAACTACAACAAAAACACTCAAATCCCAGGAAATAAATAAATAAATACTACAGTACTGAAAAATTGAACTGTGTAGACACATGTTTAGCTTCAGAAACAAGTGAAGACAAAATAAAAATTAAAATTAATAATAATAATAATAATAAAAATTCCTTCCTTGTAGGTAGACTGGCTTCTTCTGCTAGAAGGGGGAAAAGGTATGACAGAGACATATTACCAAGAAGAAATTAAAATGTGGGTGTGGTGACCGTGGTCAGCATGATTGGTTTGCAAGGATAGTAAAAACCCCTGTTCTTTAAAAAAAAAAAACAATAAAACTTCACCCTTGTCTAAGCAAAAACAACAGCACATTCCCTCTCTCTCTCTCTCTCTCTCTCTCTGAACCTCGTTGCCAACCCCCCTATATTTCATGGCCCCCTTTAAATTCTATTTCATTGGTCATGACCAACACCCCCTTCTTCAACAAATGGGGTGGCTACAATCCTTCTTCTCTCCCTTGAAGAAGTTATGGATTGGTCTACATTCGTCTCCCAAGAAGAGTATGTTTTTCTTCCTTTCTTAATTCTGTAGTATCAATTTCTATAAGATTCACCGTTCGCTAGAGTTCTCATCCCTTTGTTAGTTTCCCACATCCAAGGTCTCAAACAGATATCATCATAAACAGGCATCGTTTTTATCATTGTTATTTTAGGCAAAAAGCAAGAAAAAAACACTACTACCCTTGAGGATTAGCTTAATTATAAACTTCTCCCTCGATTGCAATATCAAACAAGATTGCATATGTAAACCCACACAGTCAAATTCAATTCAATTGAAGTTTCCCATTTTAGGAGATAAATGATCCAACTTTACTTACCATCTTTCTTTCTTGAATCACGATAAATTTCTCTCAGGTAGAGGGATATACATCCTGTATGAGGATGTGAAGTCTTGCCCCTATGAAGATGTTCACGTGCTTTGGTCCATATTGGTGGAGTCCCACCGACCGGCTTTGCCACCACCCAAATGAATAGTTCTCCACGAAGAAACCAGAAACAACATGATATCAAGAGTTGAAGCTTGCGTAAATATATATTGTACATAAAAATATAGAAATTTTCACAGTTTTTTTGTTTGAGTGAGGTAATGCCATAGTAAATTATTGAAAATTAAGGAAATCAGTTCTATATGAGACAGTTGGGCTTTTCAGTTCCTGGGTATTTGTTAAAATACTCGAAATGGCTTCTTGTTGCCTTGTCCATTCTCAAGCAGTACACACAGGAGTTTCGATAATGTCTTCCCAACTCTAAATTTTTTAAAAGGTTTGACTAATGATACCTACCGACGGATCCCACAATCCAAGTATTTCAACATCTATCTTTGTACTATTTTAGAGCTGATAAATTTATGATTCAAGACTTTAGTATCATGGTTCTCTATCACAAAAAGACAAGCATCTCTATACATAATAATACTGTATTACAGTATATACTCTCCTAGAAATTCTTTAAGAACCAAACTCATATTCAGCAGGCAGGGCAAAAAGAAGGTAACTGGGCCAAGATGATTTTTTTTGCGGAACCATAGCATTGACTGGGACATGAGAAAATAAAGAATAAACCTCTGGTCGGTCTGGGCATAAAGGTCCAAACAGTTTTGTGTTTAAGAAACTCTTGCCCATTCCTGGTGAAGTTGGGCTGGCCCAGGCAAAACAGTTCTAGTTGTAATTGCTGACTCTAAGAGTTCTAAAAAATAAAGCCAAAGGTCCACAACTATAATTTCCTGTGAAAAAACTTTATTATAATGTTTTTTTGTTGATTTGGACACCATCTATTTGCAAAGAACTCTAATAAGTATCACCCAAATCAAAAACCAATTCTTCTAAGATACTTTATTACACGTCTAAATGCAAGTTCTACATGGGGCCAAGAGGATTTAGGCTCCAGCAATATAAATGATTATTAAATATTAATACATGATTGACCCATGAGTGGGATCCATGGAACCTGTAGAAGGAAGTAGCTTGATAACTAATGTTTCCGTTCTAATAGACAAATCATCATGTCCTTAGACCCTGAACCAGGATGTGACACAATAGAATATAAAAAATTCAGAAATCATAAACAAATGAGTGCAATATTAGTTGTCAACAAATCTCAAATTATAGAACGAGTATTAGTAGATTTATGCCTCTTTTACTTACTCATTTGCCATTTATACTAAATGTATGAGTTGAACGGTTCTGAGACGTGGATAATCTCCCACTCCATATTAAGGGAGTATTTAGAGAGTAATTTTTCTCAATAATTGACCATGAAAAATCAGAAAGTGGTAGTGTATGAAAAAAGAAACTAAAAATTGAAATAGTCAAAAATAACTTTCGTGAATAAGTTGTAAGAGTGCTTATTTGTTTGTGAAAGTCAAATCAAGAGCAGAATAGAAACCTAGAAAACATTAAACACCCTTCCCTCGCATTTTAGATAATGATTAAAACATGCAAAATCAGAACCACAGATTGGCATTTAAAACACAAAGAAACTACCTTTTTTTCAGCCAAAAGCTAATAATCACTTTCCTTTATTGCAAACACTCACTAAGAAATAATCAAATGAAAGCCAACAATAAAAGAAGGAATATCTAGCCAACAATATAATTTGACGAAGAAAGAAAAAATATCTCGAACATATAGAAAGTCAACTCTGTTCAAGACTCACAGGTTTCAAAGGAAACTGGCGGAGCTTCTGTATCTACAGTGCAGAAGAAGAGAAAGAGTCAGTAACACATGGAAGCCACTGTTTAAAGTATGCCTGACTATCTTCCTCTGCATGAGACAAGGCGCCTAGAGGGCTGATTGTTATCTGCAATGAAGAGGCAGAATATATAATCAATGTCCAGATCACTCTTACTACCTTATAAAATATTAGAGACATACGTATCCTTCTTGAAGATAATTGTAGTCTGTCTCGCCATTTTCCACTCGTAATCCACTAATCTAAAAAAAAATCAAGAGAAAAACAGATGCACACGAAAGTCCAATTATCAATAAGAAAATAAAAATCATGGTTGCGAAGTAATAATAATAAAACATACTTCTCTCTTGAATATAAGATGTTCATGATTTGTACTCATAGCCTCTTCTGTATATGATGAATTTGTGTCCATGGTCATTGTTGATAACATCTTTCCTACTTGTGTACCAGAAGTTACTTGCCTCCACCCCATTTTACCAATAGTCTTGCCTTGTTTGGTCAGTCGATAACCCTGCTCCACCAAGAAGGCATCCAATCTTTCTTTTATTTTCAATCACATTTAACAAAAAAAGAAATATGCCAAAGTGCTTAATGAGATACAAACGTCATATCTATTGAAAGCCCAAAAATTGACACTATTTCAGGTGACGAGGTTAAAAGGAAAATCCAAACATAGATGTTGTGTTCGACAATTTATCCTAACATTCGAGTGAATAGTGATAATCGTCAGTCCACAAGTTCAAATCAAATATCACCTTGTGATTCGCAACATTTGTGGGCACATCTATATTCAAAAAACAATTTTGAGGATAAGTTTTCTTCTTGATTTCAACAAATATGGCACTTATTATAGGTAAGCAAGCCTCCGCCGCCAGTGCAAAATCATCGACACTACTCTTTTCTCCGACCCTGAAACATATTACCAATCAATATACAGTACTAGCACACTTTAAAAAAACGCTTGCCGTAATAAAGAACTGTGATATACATACCAGTCATATGATAGAGAAACAGATGGTATACCATTGAAAAAAGATTCCCTGGCCCCAGCTACAGTCCCTGAATAAACACTGCATTTATAAGGATGCACAAGTCAACAAAGGCATTGTATAGATACAGAACCACTGCATAACGGGAATGTTGCACAGACTCATGCAGAGAATAGACTGAATAGTAGATCAATCTCTACATAAAACCTCATAATATTTATAAGATAGGATCCATAGGTCATTAATAGGTAAGGTTACTAACATGTGATAACCGCAGTTGCTACCCAGGTTAATGCCACTGATTACCTGCAAACACGATTGAAATTTTGAAACACATATAAGCAGATATTCCAACTGAAACTAAGAAATATACTTAAATTCGTTGAGAATCCCAGTTCACATAAATTATGTAACATGCCGTGAATGATGAAATATTGAAAAAAAAAGGTTCTTGAAGCAAATGTGAATGAATTGAAATACAGGGAATAGACAGAACACAAATACTTAGTACCATATCAGGTATAGTGGGAAAGAGAACTTTGGAGATCCCCAAAGATGTACAGTCAGCAGGTGTTCCTGCAATACAAAGTAAATTCTCAGACATGACTATCAGGCACTCGGTGACAAGAAACTGAGACAGTTTCGTTATTTCATTCACCAATTGAGGTATGATTTATCCAATAATCTCTGCGGTCACAATAGTTATTTTGGGATTGTACATCGGAATTAAGGAATGAAGGTGGGTGACAATACGAACCATATCAAAGTATTCTAGACTCCATTTTTCAAGGTGGACAAAAAAGGTGTTTGATGCAACACACTATTCTTGTGTGACATACATTCATGTCATATGCCTCATTATAATAGTATGATCATTGCATTTCTAATTACCATGACCGTCCTTCTAAATAATAATTTCATAAAGCATTTTGTAACATCACTCATCCTAAGTCAGACTAAAACATGAAATTGACTCCTATTAACAGATTCAGATTGAAAATGTATCTGGTTCCATTGCAAGCTACGTGGTGTAATCTAGTATAAGTGAAACCACACACACAGCATACTCCTTTGGAGTAACATCACCACACCAGGAAAACAAAACAAAACAACACAGTATTAGGATATAATTATGTTACCAAATTGTGTAATAGTGTCATGGACTCATGCTACCAGCCTACAACATACAACTTCAAACTCAGGAAAGGTATAAAAATCACTAAAACAAACCCAATGGACATATTTTTTTGCATCACTAAAGGTCTTGATTAGAAATTCAGAATTGTAACTAGAGCACTGGTTTAAAAATAAAAATAGAAAACATGGTGCACAAATATTTAGGAAAACATAGGGACCGCAACTGACCAGAAACTGCAAAAGCAATCGTCCCACTGATTTCCACAGGCTTGGCAGTAATAGCATTTCTCCATGTGATACTATGACTAACAGCAGACTTTTCACTGGAGAAAATAACGAAATAAAATGTGAATAAAGAGTGGTCTCATCTCATAAGCAGTATCCTAAATAAATGGGCCACCGAACTCACAGCAACATAACTGAAACTGTTTGGTGTTTAGCATGTTTAAAACATCGTGATTGTAACCACAAACAAATTCAAAGAAGAGGTCAAAAGTTATGTTCTCATTTCCCATATATTCAATTTTTCTTTAACTTATTTGCTTACAAGCATAAAAATGATGACAGTTAAGACAACTTTCAAGAGATTAAGGGGTGAAAAGGATGTCAATGATTTAAAAAATAATGGACAATTTGAGTTCGAAGTAGTGAAAATCTAAATGACAAGTAGCACTTTAACATTTACGCGCAGAACGCTAAAACCACACACACCAGAGACGTACGAGTCAGGGGCGCAAACGAAGACGTTGAATCGATTGGAGGAAACGAGCACGCGAACGATAGCTCGGATTCCATGGGCGTAGATTCCGTCGTCGTTCGTCACCATTATAGTAGGGCGGTCGCCGCCGGCGAAGCTCGTTGCTGGATTATTTTCCATTTCCCCCCCTTTCAGATTTTTCAGCTCTCAATTTTGTTCTTGCTCTCATAAATTTATAATAAGGCAAAATTGCATTTTAGCCCCTAAAGAATTACATATATACTAGGAGCATCAATTTGTGCTTGTTGAATTTGATTTTTTTTCTAATTTAATTTAAACTTTATTTGTAATTTTAATTCGAAATTGTTAGTACTCGATTAAAAGATATTTTAATTTTGTATACTAATTCATTTTGATTATTTAGATACTCAGGAGTATTTTTTTACTTTATAGTAACAATTAAAAATTATAAAAAATGCATGAAAAATAATTATATTTTAAAATTAAAAATTATTCCTAATATACTAAAATATTAAGTTAATATTATTTTTACATATTAACTTTATTTTATTAGTTTTCAAATATGTTTTATTTAATATTTGAGTACTCTTTCATGTTTATAAATTTTTTAAAATATTATTTTGATTGTTTTAAAGGTCAATTTCATAATAAAATAATAAGCAGAGTACAAAAAACAAACATAAATAATAAAATTTATTTATCGTCTCAACACGAGCTGACAGCCTGACAGAAGTTCTATTAGCTTGCAATATATGTTCTGTAGTATGAATATCACAAATACTAAAACCAATATTTTAAAATTGGATTGTGGAACTCACTCTGTAACTTGTGACAAACTATAAATTAACTTTAGACGGAGCTAAAAACGACAAATCGTTTTCGTCGAAGTTAAGAGTACCTTGCAACGAAAATTCTCTCAAATTGGATCAATATGAATTGATGTATCTTATGAACCTTTGATCCAAGATGGATTTTTTTTACCAACATTTCCTAAAATAAAACATGCTAATGTGACTCACAAACCCTTTTGTCCTTTCACCTAGCTAGCTAGGTCAAACACACAACAACAATAAGCATGTTCAAACAAACCCCCCACCACACACGCATGTATAAACATACTCACGTGTTAAGCAAAAAAGAGAGATGGATCATATGGGTTATGTTTCTTGTTAAAGTAGGTCTAAGACAAGAAGTTAAAGCTTGTTTGGTGCACCTAAAAAACATTAGCCATTCCACCTCCATTTTTTCTTTCTTAATTAAATGATTAATTAATGATGATGTGTTGTTGTACGTGAAAGTACAATACCTCATCATTTCCTTTTAGGAAAATTGAGTTTAATTTGTGGTCAACCAAAACACGCAGTTGGACTTGATTATTTGGAAGAAAGTCTTGCTAGGTTAGGTGAAACCATTAGAATATTGTTGTTTATGATTTGGCATATCCTATTATTGACTACTCAAGGTGTTTCAAATTTGAGTTTCTTTTAAAATAAATACAAATACTAGTATTTCTTTATCAGATTAATCATATATATTTTTTTGTCAATAAACAATCGATGTATATAAAATCGAGCGAATCGGGTTATGAACGCTACTAATTTGACACAATTTTACGTGTTCCAAAAATCAACATATTTCGTTTTGAAATTTCCTAGGTATGATGTACTCGGTCAATAATTCATATGGAAAAAACAACAATGGTGTTGAAATGTAGGGCTTTACTCGGTCACATGCGCAGAAAAAAAAAAAATCGGTTCAATAATTTTTGCCATTTATTAGTGATATAGCTTACTCTTTGTTGAAATATCTCCAAGACCGTTTACATCCACGTGGTAGTTTTTTTTTTTAGTTACAAATAATTATTGTTTCTTTTAATTAATTTTTAAATACAAGTTACTAACTCTTTACTCAATTTTCTAATAAATTTTGAATAACATGGGACAAAATTTCAGGTCAATCACACAAGTTCAATTTTTGGGTGAAACAACCGATACTCAGTGGAGCTTATCTCTCAATTTACTCTTATTGATTTTTCTTACTTAACAATATTTCTCGATTTATATTTCTTTTATTTACATAATTACATTTATACAGTACCCAAAATTTGTACTATTCTCTGACATCCACTTGTGTAATTTTCTGTTGTCAAATAAATACTACTTCTATTCCAACACAATAGTCACAATTTTTTCACAAATAACTAAGAAAGTATGACTATAAAAATGAGATAAGGTAGAAATACATAAAAAGATAAAATCATTAAACCTACTAACTATGCTTTGGTTGGTCCCTATTTTTTCATAGCTGGTTCAACCCCGTCTGTTTATATACTTGTATGTAGTACTCTTTCGGTCCAAAGACAATTGTCATACTTTCCTTTTTGGGGTGTCCAACAATAGTTGACACACCAAAAAAAAAATAATTATTCTAACTTTTTCATTTTAATATACTATTTTATTCTACTTTACCCTCACCTACTTTTTAACTTTATTCACAACTACTTTACTTTTTACTTTTAAAATATATTTTTACTCTTTACTTTTTAATAAAAAAATTAAAAAATAACAATTTTCTTAAATTCCGTGTCCAGCAAAGTATGACATCTATTAATGGGCGGAGGGTATTATTTCACAAAAACACATAATAGTACATATAAATTTTAATTTAATTTCTTATATTTTTTCCTCATTTTACAGCTCGTGATGAGTTAGAGAGCAAGTACATAAGAAAGAAATCAAAGCTAAGAAAGTGAGGTGTGTTTTGTCTTGATTTGGGCTTGTGGGGTCACAGGGGTAGATTTGTCAATAGCCCCAAAAGAAACTCCCATAGGCATCTTCTTCCCACAATAATCATGCTTCTTGTTGTGTTTGCTTCATTTTATTTTATTTATTTATTTTTCTCGGGGAAATTCGTAAACCGTTTATAGTATAATTACTTCATCCCTCTCCCTTTCTCTTCCCAAGAAAAATTAAAAAATTAAAAATGAATTGTACATCCATTGCTCTTGATTCGGAGGAATCTGACTTTGTAGAAGTTGATCCTACTGGACGATATGGAAGGGTATGTATGTATATAATTAAAGATTCAATTTTTATTTTGTGGTAGTTATATTTTTTAGATTTAAAGATTCAATTTTTTTTATAATTTTTTTTATTTTTGGTTTTTTTTGTTGGGTTGCAGTACAATGAGATTCTTGGAAGAGGGTCTTCAAAGATAGTGTATGAATTTCAATAAAGTTTGATTCTTTTTATCACTTTCTTGGAAAAAAAAAATTGAATCTTGATTTTTATTTTTTTCTTCAGATACAGAGGATTTGATGAGTATGAAGGTATAGAAGTGGCTTGGAACCAGGTGAAGCTCTATGATTTCTTGAGGAGCCCAGAAGATCTTGAGAGGCTATACTGTGAAATCCATCTCCTGAAGACTCTGAAGCACAGCAACATAATGAAATTCTACACTTCCTGGGTTGACACTTCCAACAGGAACATCAATTTTGTTACAGAGATGTTCACCTCTGGCACTCTCAGGCAGTAAGTAATTAATGCTAATCTTAGGGGCCCTTTTGCAATTTCCATAAATTTGGGTTCCAAATGTTGATCTTGGAAAAAAAATTATAGGTATAGGGTGAAGCACAAGAGGACCAACATCAGAGCAATCAAGCATTGGTGCAGGCAGATTCTTCAAGGCCTTCTTTATCTCCACAGCCACGATCCGCCCGTCATTCATCGTGACCTCAAGTGCGACAACATCTTCATCAATGGGAATCAAGGCGAAGTTAAGATCGGTGATCTCGGCCTCGCTGCCATTCTCCGGAAGTCCCATGCCGCTCGATGTGTGGGTAAGTAATAGAAACTTAAGAGTTGAATGTGTTTTTCAAAAATTCAAATCGAATTGCTTCATAGTATTCTTTTACGATTATTTTAGGAACGCCGGAATTCATGGCCCCGGAGGTTTATGAAGAGGAGTACAACGAACTAGTCGATATTTATTCTTTCGGCATGTGCATTTTGGAAATGGTGACCTTTGAATACCCTTATAGCGAATGCTCTCACCCGGCTCAAATTTACAAGAAAGTGATCTCCGTAAGAACTAAAAACTTTCTTTCTTCTGAAAGTAATGTTGCTAATTCAATCCGTTAGTAATTATTCCATTATTGTTTTTTTAGGGGAAAAAACCCGATGCCCTTTACAAAGTGAAGGATCCCGAGGTTCGTAGATTTGTTGAGAAATGTTTGGCAACTGTGTCCGACAGGCTATCGGCTTCGGAGCTTCTGAACGATCCTTTTCTTCAAATCGACGATTACGCTTGCGATTTGAGGCCGTTGAATTACCAAAGGGAATATGACGAAATTGTCCCTTTCTTGAGACAGCCTCTCTTGCTCAATCATCACAGTGCAAACAGTTCTTTAGTCAACGGCTATTCTAACCACATTGATTACGAACAAGAACACGACTTGGATTCCCGGTCCTTAGAATACGAGGCGCATGAGTTTGATTTATTCACGAGCCAAGAGGACGATCATTCGGAGAATATCGACATTACTATCAAGGGAACAACGAATGAGGATGGAAATATCTTTTTAAGACTCAGAATTGCTGATAAAGAAGGTACATTTTTTTATTTTTTGGTTTTGGAGATTTAGTCTTCTAAATAGAGTAGTCACCTTTAACTATTTAATATTTAGACATTTAGTCCAATATAATTTTTGACAAGAAAGAAACATTTTTTCAAGGCAACTTAACTTAATCGAGTTGAACTGTATGAGTCTGATCTGAACTGAAATAGACTGAAATGAAGTCTAAAAGAACATGTCTTATATGATCCTAATGTGATGCTTGTTTTCGTTATTTCTTTCTTTTTAGGTCGTGTACGAAACATATACTTCCCGTTTGACATCGAAACCGACACGGCTCTTAGCGTCGCTACCGAGATGGTTGGCGAGTTAGACATAACGGACCAAGACGTAACCAAAATAGCTGAAATGATCGATGACGAAATCGCTTCCTTGGTGCCCGGGTGGAACACGGGATTCAGCGAAGCAGAGGAAAACGAAAACCCAAACCCAAACCCGAACATCAGCTGCTGTCACAATTGTTCTTCGGAAGATTCTTCCATCACAGGCTACTTATCTTCCCACTTGCCCGGAAATTGCTCCAAACATGGATGTGGGTCCGTGCACGGCCGCTTCGAAGAGATCACATTCCAAGTCGAAGAAGAAGAAGGGCCCGAAGGTAGGCCCGACGACCCCGCGGGCCCTAGCCATTACACAACTACAGATGACGAGAGTGAGATGACGCAAGAGCTGAATCGGGTGAAGGCGAAATACAAAATGCAAATGAGAGAGCTGACGGAACGTGTGAACGAAGGTGATTTGAATTTGGCCACGTTTGCAGTTATGAACTCGGAGAAGAAGGGTTCGATTCGGAGGGCTTACGAGTACGAGCCCCCGTACGGTTCTTGTAGTCCGGCGGCACACCTGGCCACGACGAACGGTTTGTATTCCGGTGCAATGCTCCCACACTCGATTCACAGGGCAACTTCTTTACCTGTTGATAATACAGATTTCTAGAAAGTTGTCCATGATTATAGTTTTACACTGTATTTTCAGAATATTATACGGACATTGATTTTAGCTTTTTAATAATAATAATAATAATAATAATAATAATAATAATAATAATAATAATAATAATAATAATAATAATAATAATAATAATAATAATAATAATAATAATAATAATAATAATAATAATAATAATAATAATAATGCCAACTTGGATGATCCCAATTATAAGAAAAACCTTGTTTTGAAGTTTTAAACTTCTCATTAGTTTCATTAGTTGAACTCTAGTTGAGCTTTATGAAAAAAAATACTCAGTATGACTACCTATTATGGAATACAGAAAGTAATAATAGAATCGAAATAATCGAGATGATCAGTTGGTTATTATTAGAATTTTTTTTACTTGATATATTGTAAAAAAAAAGATATACTATGACTTTCTGAGATTCGAACCCAACTCACAAAGTCATGAATTGGATTTTTACGTGTAAAAATACTACTCATACTAATTTTTTCTCACTATGCGCCGAGAATTTGTTGGAGGAAATATTAGTTTATATACGTTGGCACACGATATATGGATTTCTATAAATATTATAAATACTACTATTTCATAGCACGTACAACATATGTTTGAAGAGAAAACAAATGTCTATAAATGGAGATGATTGCATTTATATTTTAACACAATAGAGTATTAACTTCGATCACAAACATTCAAAATTTTGTTTAAATACAGTGTTGTGATAAAGAGGTACGTTTGCAAAAACATGAAGCCACCGGTTTCACAGGCCGCGTTCGATCAATGTTGCCTAGATGGATGCAAGCAACATTGAAGAACTTAAAATGATCGATGAGCTAGGGTTTACATTGTCTCTGTTGTTCTTGTTTAATTTGTGATAATACAAATGCATTCCCCATATATATGTACGTCGATCTTTTAGTTTGTTTCGGTAATGAGTAATGATCTCATTGTGTTCATGATGCTTGGTTACTTCCAGAAACTTTAAGATGAAAGCAAACAAAAACGATAAACTTAAATGAAAAACAGAACTATTGTGTTTATCAACATACTCCCAAAATTTATCAACTCACATTCTAAAACATATAAAGATTACAATGCTGATTGTGTTTAAATACACAGTGCTGGATGAAATTTCGGCCACATAATCGAGGCAACCTTCAAGGCATTCACCATGGCTCTTCGGCAAGCAACATAAAATGATTCTGACTGTTTTGGAAGTGTTCCGAGGTTTGACTGTGACATAAAGAAAGATCTCTAGAAATAACAAGATTATACAACAATCAAAATTCGAATAAAATGCTTATTCATTGTCAGTGGTATCTTCAGGAAGTGAAACCCTGAACACAGCATAGTGATGATTCAAGCTTCTCTCTCCTTGCAACCTGTGAACACTTCCGAGGGCCCCATCATTTGGGTTTGGGAAGGCAAAAAATACACGTCTGATTCTCTGATGCACAATCGCCATCGAACACCTGCACCCACAAAGAAGCCAAAAAACATTTGATGAAAGCTAGCTCAAAATGGTAAATCTTCCGTTATTAAAATATACACCCTTTTGATTGCTTCCATCTTATGAATGCAGCCTTGACACGAATTAGGAGGTATTCGTTAAGAACCAAACTACAAAGAGGTTTAAAGAGGGTTGTAAAGGAGGTGTTTGTTAAGAGCCAAACAACAAAGAGGTTTAAAGAGGGTGGTACTTATCATTATTATATCCCAGTTACTATAGCTAAAACATGGAGTAGTAATTGTTTACAATCAGGGAGAGTTAATATAATTTTTCTACAGAAACTCACATAGTGCAGGGTTCCCACACAAAGTAGACGTCGTAGCCAGTACACAAATAAGGTCTTGTCGAGTCACATTGTGAATCATTCTCCATTCCCTCGTTATCCTCAACCTGAAATCAACGTAAACATATTTGTAGTTTCATCATAAAAGAAGCTACTTAAACCATACACAAAATTTTGAAATTCTTAATGGAAAATCGTACTAGTACTAACTGGTGAAATCAACATAGATTACAAGAATCTATGTAGATATCAGTCTATAAAAACAATTCTATCGTAAACAAAAATCTGTGATTTTCCATGCCAGAAATAAAGCTGGAGTTTTCTGCATGTCCATTAGGCTCACTGAGTTCACATACACTAAAACCTTGACAATTTGATACCCGGCTTAAAAACATTTAGTGATACTAACGATATTTTTGTTTATAGAGTTATCACTGTATTTACTAGTTTATTGGAATTATCTAGGCTTGGGCTACACAATTACCGACCAGAAAAAAATTTGACCAACCCAATACCATTGATAGACCCGGTTGGTCAGAGACCTGGTTCTTTCCATTGCCAGTTCAACGCGAGCCAGAGCCAATATGCAATATCTAATATACCAGGTACTGACCTTCTGTCTCTTCAAAGACGACCCTCCTGCTGGAGAGGACAGCTCTTCACAGTCTACTTGGTCAGACTCCTTACTTTGTCCTTGCACGGGAAAAAGACGTATGTCTCTTGCAGCAGAGTTTTCTATAGCTACCATGGCAGCATGTCTTAATGGGTGCCAAGAATCAGGATTCGAATGACATTTTTGTTCCAGCCATCTTAAAGGATGTAAGCAGGCAACATTTTTACAAGACCGGTTTACTTCATCAAACAAAGACTTAGACATTTTTATTGGAGCATTTTGCATTTCGTTTGTAATGTTTGTGGGAGGATCATCGCAAGAAAGGACATTGTCACGTGAGCTAGCAATAACCTGTCTGGTTGAAGGATCCACTATAACAGCCGCATTGACAACCTGCTGAGAATGAAAAAAATGATAAAGAAAAAAAAAAGAAAAAAAAGGCAACAGTGGGAAATCATATAGGAATATGAATGTGCACAAAAAGATAATGGTCAGTTCCACTTCAGATTAGAGCTAAAAATCAGTTTCAGCCGAAAATTTGAACACACAGCAGAAATGAAATTTATGCAAATTCAAATTTGACCAAAGAGAACTATGAATATAAAATTATCATCTCGGAAACTTCTCTGATATCCAGTGGTGAGCAGAACCCAATTTACAATTCCTTTGCACATATATTTCTATTTCCATTCACTGAACTAAAAAACATTAATATTTGAATAAAAAACTCAAACCAAATGCAATTAAATAAATGAAATTGTAGTTATGAAGTCATCTAATTTCTCTGAACAAGACAATGATGCCACACTTCACAAATTCTCCTCCATTTCCCATTTGATTGAAATATAATTCATAGACAAGTGGCATGAAATTCAATCTTTGAAAAATTCAATCTTTGAAAAATTTGAAAAATTCTATTAGGCCTAGACTAAGCAGAAACTATGAGCAGAGAGTATTTACCGAAGTACCAGATTTTGCTATACGAATTGCAAGTTTCATGAAGTTGAAAACTGATAACGAATCCTCTTCGCTAAATCCTGTTATGCCATCAATATTGCTGTAATAAATGTAGAAAAATTAAGAACTTTCAAATTCTGTGAAAACAAGATGGAATGACATTAGATCAACTTACTAGGTGGGTGGATGAAAAGAAGTTGGCCAAAGCTTGCATTGCTCTATCCATTCTTCTTTTGTTGAAGCAGCATATTTGCATACCTGAGATAGAAAAAATGTAGTAGTAAATATTTGTCAGCTGATTACTAAAAAAAGGACAAAGCAATGACAGTTTAGAACAAAAAGATCGGTATGTCACGTATGAAACGTAATGAACCCAACAGTTTCAAACAAGTAGTGAGCAGAACTCAAACCAAATGCAATTAAATAAATGAGATTGTAGTTATGAAGTCATCTAATTTCTCTGAACAAGACATGAAATTGTAAGCCATGTCTATCACTTAAATCTAACTTCTGAAAATAACGCTAATATGACCAATATAATCATCTTCAGAGCTATAAAAGACTAAAAAAGGACCTACTTTCATGGTGAAAGTACTCAATTGGTAAGTATTTACGAGCTCCATCACATCCTCCGGCATACACGTGGACTCACCATCATTTCCAAAAGCCATGCATAAGATCACAGATAATTGACTTTTTCCTGTAAAGATAAGTTCTTTATAATTACAAACATATACTCCAACTGAGGAAAATAAAAAAAAATTGAAAAGATGTATCAGACATAGACTCTATATGAAGCCAGAGAACATGAAAGATCAAACTTAAGTCAAATGAACAAAGCCAAGTGCAAGTCCCTAACCAACCAATATCAAGCAAATAATGAGAAATCAATCCCTTATTTAGAAAAATAACTACGATCGAATAATGAGGACAAATGCACATAATTCAGAAAATAGCTAGACAACCTCCATCTAGACAAGTCTTCTTTATGCGCTTTACATGGCGGAGTCCTTCCAAGGGTGTTGTCCGATTTAATTTCCTAACAAGGTATAAATTTGATTCAAAAATATAAATTAAGCAAAAAAAAAAAAAAAGACTCATTCTATGGACAGTTCTTCCACAATAGCTATAGGTTAAGTACTAATAGTCCAAAAGAGCATCATACCTCACTATAGTATTGGCGTGCTTATGATCAATTATAGAAGCTAATACATCAACTGCACCAGCACAAGTATAACAAATAAATAACAATTTTCTTTTTGAATTAAAAAATATGACATTAAATAATGATAAAATGCATACCGGTATCCTGGAGGTGAGGAAGAACTGGAGGTTTTTCCGGAATGTATTCGATTGTGCAGCACTCTTTGGATATTCCATCAACACCACCATTCATCGTGCGCTCAAACAGCATTTTTGTTAATTTTCGGAGTCGTATTTTACTGTAATGATTAACAGTCAGTTTCTTGGAATTTTTAATGAGTGATTAGGGGTGGATTTCTGTTCGGATTCGGTTAACGAAAATGATGAATTTTAGGATTTGTGGTTTTCCAAAAACTGAACCAAAAAAAAATGAACACTTTCATTCACACAACATTCAACAACATAAACATCGATTCAACACTCACGGGGCAAACTACAAACCCGAGTAAATTGACGGCGAGTGGTCGGGGACTCGACTCTCGCAGGATGCAGCGGGCGCGGCGGAGACAGCGAGGATTTCGGTGGTGGTGAGTGTCGGCGATTTTAGGGCAACGGAGTCGGGAGGCGGGTGGAGTTGCAATTTCGTTTCTTCAACTTTTTGAATGAATTCGACTTTTATAATCTGTATTGTAACTAAACTTAAATATCAAAAGTAATTTATAAATAAATAAACTCAACTCGAAATAATCCGAAAACTCGGGTCGGACTCACGGGCTTGACCCGACTCCTACCCAACGAGAACAAATTTTGGGCCTGAAAATTTTGGGCTTGACCCGACTCCTACGGCCTACCCACCCTAAATAATGATAAGTCTTTGAAAATGGGGTGTGTATCATCTTCCCATTAAAAAAATGAATATTAAAATATTTCTTTAAAATAGTCAATCCTACGAATTATACAATTTTGAATCTGGGTCATAATTCAGGCATTATTCGTTACTATATTGGAATAAAAACAGTACTACTCTAGTAGTATTACAGTTCTGTACTAAAATATAGTACTAGTATTACTAGAAGGAATCATTTTAATCGATCAATCAGACGAAGAAAATACGCACTCTGATAAAGGTGTCTAATTCTCTCTCTGATTTTATCTTTAAATTTCCTGCTTTAATGTACTATTATCTCTACTGTTCCAAGACTTTTTCTTTTTTTTTTTGTGAAATTTAATTCTTTGAAATTGATATAGTTTGTGTAGAAGAATATATGAAATGGGGTGTGCTTATTTTTATTTTTTTTAATTTGTGAAATTTAATCCTTGAAATTGTTGTGATTATGTTGAATGAAAACCTAAATTCTTGATTTTTTTCATATGGGCTGTTTCAATTTTCGGCTCAAGTTCTTGGTGATTTCATTTGCAGCATAGTTCAGAAAAATGGCTGAGGGAAACATTGAAATTGCTAGAGATATCACTGAAGTAAGTCTTTGCAAATCTATTTTCCTCTGTTTTCTCTGACGATCAAATTCGATTTCTCGTGTGTTTGTTTGGCATTTGAAATTGTATCTTGTTTGCAGCTGATTGGTAATACCCCATTGGTGTACTTGAACACTATAGCCGATGGCTGCGTTGCTCGTGTAGCCGCCAAGTTGGAATCGATGGAGCCTTGCTCTAGCGTCAAGGATAGGTATTTTGTGTGTGTGTATTTTAGTGATGCGAACATCTATTGTGAAATGGTGGTAGTGTGACTGCACATTTCCGACCCACATATTTGAGTTTTAATCAAGAAGTTGTTCGCAAACAACTTAAAAATGCATAGTTCTTAGTGTATTATAAAGTGTCAATCGTATTTCTACTTATAGTTTGAAGTTTACACACAAATAAATACTCTGCTTTTCTTTACTCTCTCTAGGATCGGCTATAGTATGATCAAGGATGCTGAAGCAAAAGGCCTCATCACACCCGGAGAGGTATATTAGTAACATTTTAATGTTCTTCATCTGGTTTTGGACATTTTTTTCTCAGTATGAAATTTTAACGAATCTTGTTCTTATTGAAGACTGTTCTCATTGAGCCTACGAGTGGTAATACTGGGATAGGCTTAGCATTCATGGCAGCAGCTAAAAGCTACAAGCTGATAATCACCATGCCAGCTTCCATGAGTCTTGAACGAAAAATTATCCTCCGTGCTTTCGGTGCAGAGTTGGTTCTCACTGACCCCGCTAAGGGAATGAAGGGTGCGGTTCAGAAGGCCGAGGAGATACGTGATAAGACGCCTAATTCTTACATCCTCCAGCAATTTGAAAATCCTGCCAACCCAAAGGTTAGTTAATTAATTTCGATTACAAAAACTACCCTTGATATTGTGTGTTTACCCAAAAAAAAGTGTAGTCAACTCTGAAAATTAGAAAAACTGATAAACTAGGATTTGGTTCGGTTCAGTCTACAACTTACAGGTATAGAAATTTTACCACTGTTTATAATATTTAGGAAAATCGAGGAGTGTAATCATAAAACATAATATGAAAAGTTGAGGTTATGTGTGGTATTTCAAATCGCGAGGAATGAATATGTAAGATAAATGATGACATCAACGATATTCCTCAAAGTTAAGTAGTTTGTAACTATCTTTTATACTGTCTGATATTATTGTTGATGAGGAAATTAATAAACGACTCGTGATTTCGTTTAGATACACTATGAGACTACAGGTCCCGAGATCTGGAAGGGCACTAGTGGGAAAATTGACGCATTCATTTCTGGAATCGGCACTGGAGGCACAATCACCGGTGCCGGAAAGTACCTTAAAGAACAGAATCCTGACTTAAAGGTTATTTCGTTTTTTTATAAAGAAAATCTCTAGCTATTTCCCGGTTGATTTTATTGTGGACTAAGCTATAAATATTATGTAGTGAAATTGTTTTCCGTCTCTTTTTTCTTTTAGCTCTATGGTGTGGAACCAGTTGAAAGTCCGGTACTTTCCGGTGGCAAGCCTGGTAAGTTTTCCATCGACATCTTATGCTTATCATTTCTTGGTTTAAATATTTACAAACCAACTTTGATATTTTCTTATCGAAGGTCCTCATAAGATCCAAGGAATAGGTGCCGGTTTTGTCCCTGGCGTTTTGGATGTTAATCTCATCGATGAAGTAATTCAAGTAAGGCCCGATTCTGTACTTATTTTTTTCAATTGTCGATTTTCCCGCCATTTATTTTTACGTTTAATATAACCAGATCTCAAGCGACGAGGCCATAGAGACTGCAAAACGTCTTGCATTGAAAGAGGGGTTACTGGTAGTTTGATGATTTAACAACCTTTTTTTTTTTTTCGTTTTTACTTTTTATCTGAAATAATCTGAATCTGCAATAATATTATCGGTTCAGGTTGGAATATCATCCGGTGCAGCTGCCGCAGCCGCAATTAAGATCGCTAAACGACCCGAAAATGCTGGAAAACTCATTGTTGTAAGTTTTTCTTTTTGTTATAAGTTATAACCAATTGATACATTGTGAGTATAATTGTAATTATAAAAAATCCTTTTTATGGACATTTGACTTCGACAGGTTATTTTTCCGAGCTTTGGGGAGAGGTATCTTTCGTCTGTACTCTTTGAGTCGGTTAGACACGAGGCCGAGCAGTTGACTTTTGAGCCTTGAAACTCGACTCCGATAGCACCAAGCAACACATCACGGTGAAGTACTCGTTACTTTGTTCGTCAAACGACTACTTTTTTTTTTCTGGAATTGATGAATTGAATAATTTGAATGTTTTCTTTTTCTCTTGTTGGAATTATCGGTTGGTTAATCACTTGCAGTTGTTTGCGATTTTTACTATCATTAAAGTAAAAGAAAATATTCACTAATTAATACTCTCTTTGCTCCGGAGCAACTGTTGTAGCTCTTTTGTAATTTACAAAGAAGCTACAACAACTAATGCCAGACAAAAATAACAGATAACTCACTTTTTAGTACTGAAAATACAATTTAGTCCCTCTTATTCAGTTTTGATCTTGAGAGTAGTAATCGTTTGATCCGGTTCACTTGGACTCTTTTGAGCCATCGATGAATCTTCTTTAACTTCGACTTTGGTTTTTTATCCACACGTAGCAATGGTGTGGTAGGCGACGAAGGAGAAGGATATGACATCATCGTTCCTTCGACTTCAGGATATTCCGCGTCGAAAAGTGAATTTTCGATTACGAAAAGATCGATTAGTGTTGATGTAGAAGAAGCATGATAATTTTCCATGCCCTAGAGTGATTTGGACTTCTTCTTTTTTATCCTCTTGTGTTTATAGATTATACTTGCTCCTTATAAGCAAGTAACATAAATACTTTACAATTTTAAGGGTTTGAAAAAGCAATTTTAATTCAATGCAATTAACTAATTTTGATAAATACTCCATGCTCCATATCATACAAGCTCAAACCAAAAACAAAACTAAAAGATAAACATTTTTTTTTTTTGAAAAATCAGCTTTCTTTATATATATATATATATATATATATATATATATATATATATATATATATATATATATATATGTATATATAATTTTAACTTGAATTTTGAAAACTCAATACTCAAATTTTTTTAAGTTGAATTTTGCAAATGATTGATAATTAAAAATCATTTTAGTTTTAAAATTTTTCTATGCTTTGATTTAGTACATTCAATTCAAAAAAACTTTATCTTTGAAATTTATTTAATTGTAAAAATTTGCAATGTCAATAATTTAAATTTTATTGACATTGCAAATTGGGGAAGAAATTGACATTGCAAATTGGTGAGTGAATTGAGTTTTGGAAGAAATTGAGGAATTAGGGTTCGAGCGAATGAACATAGAAGAGAGAATTGGGGATTTGTGAACTGAAATTGTGAATCCCGCTTTTTATTACTCTGTTTCAGAAATTCGTTTTTTTTTAATAACTTGCCACGTGGACCTATCAGAAAATACCATTTGGAAAATCATTTTGTATTTAAATCGGACCAATGAGAAATTTCCATTTGTCATCTGATGTGTCAATTTCGGCCGGAAAGCCCCAAATCGAAATCACGTGAGTGTCACGTGCTCACTTTCTGCCAGAAATTCAAATTTTCCGATCAAATAGGACGAAATTGACGAAATTTTGATGGTTTGCAGGACTAAATTGGATGTGGTCTAATTTAGTGGACTGAAATGAAACTTGACTACTTTTAAATTTGGATGGTTGTCACGTGGTCTATTTTTTTTAAGTTGAATTTTGCAAATGATTGATAATTAAAAATCATTTTAGTTTTTAAATTTTTCTATGCTTTGATTCTGTACATTCAATTCAAAAAAAACTTTATCTTCGAAAATAATTTAATTGTAAAAATTTGCAATGTAAATAATTTAAAGAGATAATATCAATTTACGTTCTGTAATTAAGATCGAATCCAATTTTGGTCCTGTGTCTTTCAAAATTATCAAATGTCATCCTTTCCGTCTAATTTTGCAGAGTACTGTTAACTATTGCTGACGTGACAAAGATCTCCGTCTAACCAAAGTTACGCGGTGCGCCGAATCCAATTTTGGTCCTGTATCTTTCAAAATCATCAAATTTCATCCTTTTCGCCAATTTTGCAGAGCACCGTTAACGATTGCTGACGTGGAAATCATTTTCAATTTCTTATTAATTTGCAATGGTTTTTCATAATATTTGACTGCGTATTCCTTTTTAAATTCGGATAATCCCATTTTCCCATTGTAACCCTATTTGTTGAAGACTAAACCCATTGAATATGTACCGTCGACGACAGCAAGAATCGATGTAACCCTATAAATCAGCAAGAAGTTTGAAAACGAAAAGAAGAGTCTGATCGAGGACAAGCAAAATCTGAGCATATGGGTGAAGGAAATGGAGGATAAGCTCAGGTGAGTCGAGAGTTTAAACAAGAACGTAGAGAATCAGATCACGAATCTCCAGACGAATTTTTACGAGGCTCGTTCGTGCCTCGACCACCTCTCGGATAAGCTAAGCACGGTGAAGCCGAACGTGGAAGACGCTGATGAAGCTGTCAAGATCACTATGTCTGAAAACAGTAATGTTCAACATGTTGAAATCATAGATGACACTAACAAAGTTACAGGGGTTGGAAGAAAAGAAAGAAAAGGATCACCAATTCCACGTGACCATTCAGATGAGAGACCTCAAGCAAGGCATCCTGAAAAGGGACCAAGAGATCGAACTCGTGCGCGATAAACTCAGCCACGCGCAAGGAAACAACAATAACAAAGTTGATGAACTACCCCGAAATTGAAGCGAAGCTGCAAGGGGAGATCCTGAACATGAAGTAGGAGAATACGAAAGTGCGGGGGGAGCTGCAGACGGTGTTGGACCACGTGAGCATGCTGCAGGTGCAGACGGAGAAGACGCTGATGTAGGTGACAGAGGAGTTTTGGATCTCGGCGGATCAACCGAAGCTTCAACATAATTTGAGCAAGGCGCAGGTCCCGGTGCGCGCGTTTATATTCGGGTTTATAGTTGGATTATTGTGCTTTTGATTTCGGATTTTGGCTATCTCAGTTCTAAGGTTCAAAGGAGAATGAATAGAATTTCATGATAATTCCCCCAAATTACGATTCAATAATTTCGAGGGTGTCAAAATATTGGTGTTTATAGCTTTTAATTACGGAATATGTCATCCATTTTTTAAGGGGGGGGGGAATGCATTCCAATATACGTGGCATAACGACCCCCGATATATTTGTGTCGTGGATTTAGGTTAGACGGAGGTCTTTGTCACGTCAACAATCGTTGTTCTGCAAAATTGGACGGAAAGAATGTCAAATCATGATTTTGAAAGATATAAGACCAAAATTGAATTCGGCGCACCGCTTAACTTTGGTTAGACGGAGATCTTTGCCACGTCAGCAATAGTTAACGGTTATTTGCAAAATTGGACGGAAATGATGACATTTGATGATTTTGAAAAACACAGGACCAAAATTGGATTCGACCTTAGTTACCGAACCAAAATTGGATTCGACCTTGTAAATTGATATTATCTCTAATTTAAATTTTAATACTCCATTACATAAAATTAATATTTAATAAGGCATAGATTAAATAATTTTTAGATAAAAAAGATTATTTTTTTTACGAAACTCAATAATAATAATTTACATCAGCCGAAAAAATCCTGGACGCCCTTCCCCGCAAAAACCCTATCGGAGATCTCAGCCAAAACGGCGTTGACGGTGAGCAAAACGACACTTGATCCGGCAATGACCCCCAACACGACGCCGGTGGTCCCCAGCACTTTATTAAAAGCCGGCCACTCGATTTCCCTTATTTCCTCCGCGACTCCGCTCAGGAAACTCGGCGTCTCGTTTCCGTCCCTCTCCTTCATCGCTCTCTTGATTTCCGCGCCCAGATCCGTCGCCGTCTTTTCATCGGCGTTGTCAGTCGCTGTGGGGTTATCTTCTTCCGGGGAGGCTTTTGCGATTCTGCCGATTTTGAGGGGCTTGGATGCAAATATCGTGGAATATTTTGGGGGTATGACGAGCTTTGGTTGTGTGGTGGTTTTGGAAGAGGCGATTTTGGAGGGGCAAAATGGGAATTGTGATAAAGAAAGTGCCATATCTGATTTGTGTGTGTGGGTTGGGTTCGAAATCGAAGAGAAGAAGGTTGATAAAAAAAACAAATTTGTGGGATGGGCTGGGCTTTTAATGGATTGGGTAAAAACCAAAATGGGCCACATCGTAACAATTTATCTGACCTATTCATATATTCTCAATATTGGTGAATTAAATTTTCAATAATATAAATAAAATCAAACATTAGATATCTATTCAATAGCATTTGATCATGATTTTTGCAATTCAAATCTTTTATTTGTATTCATCCTCGGTTGAACTTGTTCCTACGTCTGTTTCGACTTGACAATTTTGTAGTTTGAACGTGCAATTTTATCAAATCAAAACTTTGATGATATCATTTTGGATGATAATCTTGACTTTGATCTTGAAGATTTTTAGAAAGATCTTTTGTTTTATTTGTTTTGGATCGGATGTGTTTTGATGATAAAAAAATCTTTAATTTTTATTTTGTTTTGTTTCATTAGTTTTAGTTGTCATTCAGTTTTGTTATTTTATTTTATTTTGATTTTAATCTTTGATTTGAGTAGAGTTGAGCTAGAAAAAAGTTCAGATCATTTTTGTCACTCATCGTAAATATAATTTACATTCATCTAAGGGTTAAAAACTTACATGCGTATGTCGTCTCTAAACTATGGCCTCGACTATCGACTCATTTTTGTCCCCGATCACAACATATACATAAATTAATTAATCGGATTTATTAGCAAGTCTCTCGTGGTCTTGTCCGAAGACTTTACAATTTTTATATTTAATTGAAAAAAAAAATGTTGAGCCAAAGCACAATGTAGCAGTCAAGTTTGTCTTACTAAAGCTCACTCTCCCAAAAATATAATAATTAAATAAATAAAACAAAATTCTTGATGTTGCATTTGTAGCATACAAATCCTAGTACACCTAAAAAGAAGAAGAGGGAAATGCTAGGAATTAATTTCTGATAATTGTTATAGAAATTATAATTATCAGACATAATTCTATTGTTTAGTGATTAATCCCACATTGGATTCTATTGTCTGTGGGTATGATTTTGGCAATCGAGAACATCAAGAAGTTTTTTTTTTTTTATTTAATCCTTATTTTAATATAAGGTTTAGGATAATAGGAGTATTATACTCCGTTGATCCCACCACAAATGTTACAAACACATAAATTATAAATTTCAATTAATAGCGCCACGTATTCTTGTACACGTGAATTGAAGTATCTTGGTTGGATTTGGTGTGGAAATACTATATTATAATGGGAATATAATTTAAACAATTTTTGTATAGTCCTAGGGGTGATAGAAAAGAGATGCGAAATACGCACGCCTATATTGAGAAATTAAATATATTGTACGTATATATGAAAAACAGAAAAAGGTTAATTGATTCTTATGCTAAAGGCCAAAATTATAATCAAACAATTTATTTTCGATCTATATAAGTTGTCTTTATTGTATTGTGCAAACTTATTTTGGAAAGAATTTGTAATTAATCCAAATGAGTATTCAAAAGTTATTTGGCCTCAAGAAAACAACATCGTAGCACGAGAAAGTAAAAGACATTCTTATCATATGTTAATCATGAATTATATTTAATGTTATACGTAGTAATTGGAAACAATCTTATGACAAAAAGTAAAGTGTTTGGAAAAATATTAAAATTAATTGCCAATGAGCTCCTAATTAAGTGAAAATAGAAAGAAAAAAAAAAGGTTCAATCCACGTGGCAAAATGTCATGAGAGGCGGCTTTTCCGGCATTCCTCCGGCGGCAACACGAGGGAGACGACGACGTCGGAGAAAGCTCCGACGATAAACTTGTGCGTGTGCTTAGGGTTCAAAGCTAGATAACACAAGAGAAGCTCGTTCATGAACTCCCAATAATCCACCGTTGAATCATCATCATCATCATCATCACGTCGAGCTTCGATCATCTCAACCATCGATTTTCGGAAGTCACCGTAGGGGTCGGGCGAGTAAGTCTCAACCGCCACACCTCCCCTCACCACCGAGACGACGGAATTCTCGACCGGGCCGGGTTCCGACGGTGTCGTCGTCGGGCCGAAGATGGAGTTGGAGCTTCCGGGAGAAGAGACGAAGAAGCGGTTAGTGGCGAAGGCCGAGGTGAAGTCGAGCATGGAATCTTCTTCGCCGGAGGAGGAGGAGAGGATGTCGTCGGTGGTGGTGGCGGCGGGGGCGGTGGTGGAGGAGAAGTGGTCGGAGTTAGGGTCGTATAAAGAGTTGAAGTTCTTGAGGATCGAAGGGTTGTTGCCGGAGAATATTTCGCGATGATCTCGGTCGAGGTTGTCGGTGGCGGCGGGCGGCGGAGGGTAAGAGATTGTGGGGAAGCACTTGAATTTGGAGAAGCATAGGTTGAAGCTTTTCCACACAATGCAAGACATGTTTTTTTTGTTTTGTGTGGAAGAGTTGATGAGTTGGGATTAATGTAGGAAGATAATTAAATGTATATATATACACCTCATGTGTGTGTAGCATAGGTTATAATTATTTAATTTTTTAGTTTAATAATGATTTTAGAAAAAATGAATTGAATATATATTACTTGTATAGACTTTCATTTTCCATTTTTCTACGGGACTAAAATCAAAACTAAGATTGTGCAACGCCTTTTGGTTATTTCCGTTTAGAATGATGACAAAGGACAAGCGAGGGGATTTGGTATGAGATTACTGATGTTGAAAATGACATACTCTCTATCTTTCAAAGAAATATTTACAAAGAAAATAAATCATTTTTTTTTGTGTGTGTTTATAGTAGGACGGTCAATTCAACCTGAAACCCGTTGATTGACTCGAGTCAACTCGAAACAAATGTTGGTTGAAAGCTGAATATTTTGAGCACAAAAAAATGAGTTCGAATGGAAAGAGTACGACAACTAGAAGTGTTAATTCGGTTAAATCGAACCAAAATTTTAGTTAATCGAATCAAATAAGAGTTATTTTTAAAAACTAAAAACCAAATGGTTGGTTTAGTTCGATTTTAACAGTGAATTAATGGATTGACATCCATAGTTGAAACTTGAAAGTAAATGCCCGATCGACATCCATAACTAATGGATTAATGATCCGATTAAAAAATGAAGAATTTGTGTTTATTTCCCTCTAAAGTCTACTTCACGTAAAGAGAACACAAATTCTTCATTTTTTTCTCAAATCAATGATTATATTTCATTTACAAATTATAAAAGAAGTGTAGTCATTCAATTGAGACGGAAAGTGTGTATAAGTTTAAATTACCTTATTTTTGTATATTCCACACACTAAACCTGTGTATAAGTTTAAATTACCTTATTTTTGTATATTCCACACACTAAACCTCTATACGGAAAGTGTGTATAAGTTTAAATTACCTTATTTTTGTATATTCCACACACTAAACCTCTATATACTGTATTACTTGTTAGGATTTATATAATCGAACAAGAATTAAAGGAAAGAAAAAAATAAACGTAGAAAACTTGTGTTATTAGAACAAAATAAGCGTGGTCTAAAATATACAAGAGAGAGACTTTATATCCAAAACACAAGTAAACCCTAAATAAGCGTGGTCTAAAATATACAAGAGAGAAACTTTATATCCAAAACACAAGTAAACCCTAATCTTATAAATATAAGGTAAAACATAATCTTATAAATATAATAACTAATATATTCTAACATTACTAATGTGACCAGACACTTGTTACAAATACTAATAACAACATTTACAATCAAACCCCATTGCATCATCACTCCATTCATCCCAATGATTCCCTCTCATTCATCCCGACCATCTCCATCACCGTCGCCGCCACTCCACCAGGGTGCACCACCATGTTCGGATCATCCCTCAGCTCTGCAGCCATAATCCCCTCCGCATCTTCTCTCGTCACCGCCTTATCTGTCTGCAATTTTCCCCTAGCCCCCTAATACACATAGATCACAAACTTCACATTAACACACATTGCAAAAACAATCTAAACTAAAAACCACATATGCAACAAATGAAACTACCATCAAGACATCGGCTAGCTTCACTTTTCCGTGGTCTCCGATCAAACCTTCGTTGAAGGCAGCCGCAGATTGAGCTGTGGCGGCCAGCCCACCCGGCGAGACGTGATCAGAACCGGTGGCTCTGCATTCCGCTGCTGTGATAGCGGCGGCATCACTGTGGTCGACGGGCTTGTTTCCAGCCTTTCGGGCCGAGGCTTCAAGAGCTTCACCTATAGTTACCTTTGTGGCCTGTTCTTGACTCATGTTGATCTCTCTCTATTGTATAGATGTGATAGTTATCTTCAGAGTAACTTGAAGAGGTGAGTGCTTAAATAGGTAACAACAGAATTGATGAGCTGGCAACTTTCGACACGTGGCGATGTTACGTGAGGACAGCACATGACTTCTATGGTACACGTGGCAATAAGCATATTTTTTCGTGGCAACATACAATAAAAAGGAAATATACAACATACAGTATTGTACAAAACATTTTTATTATCTTCAGTAAAAAAGATTTACTAGTACAGAGTACTTGAAAGTTTAAAACCATATCTAATATGCCTTGCTACTTGCTTAGACATATATTCTTATTCAGATAACACGTAAAAGTTCCCGATTTAGAAAATCGGAGTTTGGCTCGATACCTCCAACCCATTACCTGCAAATTACAACACACAGGATGCTTCATTAAACAAACAAACACCAACTGCAAAGATGGGATCAGTTTCACGTTGAGTGTGACAAAAAATGTTATTCTAGTTATAATCACTCACCGTCTGGATCGAAGAAGAAAGCCTGTTTTGTCTTCCCATCTGGTTGAGTCTTCTCGTGTACCTCAATTCCTTTCTCCTAGTAATCAGCAGCAATGTTGAAGTTATAATCGAGCCACAAAAACAACAACTGAGCAAATTCATTTTTGTGTTTAATTTTTACAAACTCGTTTTCTATAGAAATGAGTCATCAAAAACCGAGCTTGCTAGATCACGATCACTTCTAATTGCACGATTACCTCGACTACCACAACAACAATCATTCAAAACCGTACATCGTAAAAAACCGAGCTTCCTAGATCGCGATCAAGTCGAGCTTTGCACGACTACCTCAACTACCACAACTATCACTCAACCACATCATATCCACTCTAACTACTAAGCAAAAATCATTCAATTTCTGCACAAGATTCATCACACTACTGAAATAATTTTTGCACGAAAAAAAAAAGAGGGGTCATCAAATTCGGGCACCTTAAGAGTCTTGACGAATGAATTGAAATTGGGCACATAAAAACAGAGATGGTGTCCTCTGGGGAGATTCTCGGGATCTGGCAGGGACGAAGAAGAAGAAAGTGAACTCCATGGACCTTCAGGAAGCTTCGAATTAGGGTTCCTTTCTATGAGGTGAAGGTACACGGAGGAACCCAATTTCAACCATATCACCTCGAACTCGAATTTCGGGCTCTCCACTCGCTCGAACCCGAATATCTGCAACACCAAAAAGAAAATAAAAATTCGACTTTTTTTTTTTGAAAAATCGAAAATTTGAAATTGATGACCTAACTAACCTCCGTGTAGAAATCAGCGAGGCGTTTAACGTCGGGGGATTCTCTCGAAACGTGGTTGAGGCAAGCTCCTTCGGCTGCCGCCGCCATTATTATCTTCTCGAAGCTGTGGAGATTACTTGGCTATTATTTCTTCTTTGGTCATGCGGTGCCGTTTCAGTATAAAATTGTACAGTATAGGGGGATGTATTTTTTTTTTTTTTTTGATAAGGAGGAGAGACGAGAAACTCCACCCCCACTCGATCGGAGGTCCCTCGATCGAGTAGGATGTAAATCGAGGAATGTGCCCGAGTAGCAGACACCTGTGCGAGAGAGCCAACAGGTCGAACCCCAGGACAAACCTTCATAATATTTCAATGAAAATTTGTCCCACCCGAGATTCGAACCCTGCGTCGCCGGGGAATTACACCCACATCATCACAGGCCTTACCACTCGGCTATGCTCCTGGAGACAGTATAGGGGGATGTATTGGATTAAGAGTTTGTAAGATTTGAATGTATTTTTAAAGTCTAGGATATTCAATCGGATTTTTAAAAGTCCTTTAAAATCTGGAGGTATTCAATTAGGATTTTAAAAAGTCTTTTAAAATCTGTAGGTATTCAAAAGTACATGGATTTTAATTGATTTTAAAAGTATATGGATTTTGATGGATTCTCTTTACAAAATATAACTAAAGTTGACTTTTCAAAATCTCTCATAATTACGAGAGATTTCGATAAATTTCTTTACAATACAAAAACTCAAACACAAAAAATAAACATAAAACAAGATTTATTTACAACACGAAAATTCAAACACAAAAAATAAAAATAAAACACTTTATAATAATAAAAAATTTATTTGAAAAAATTAATTTTATCATATTTTCATTAAAAATAATTATTTATAAATGATATTAATAATAAATTATTTTGTGATGGAAATAAAAATTATAAAAATTAGAATAATAATAATAATATATTTTTTAATAAATTTTTTGTGATAGAAATAAAAATTATAAAAAATAGAATAATAATGTATTTTTTTATTTTTCTACAAAAATTGGTTTTTTTTATGTACAAATATGTTCATATATATATTTGCGTTGAAATTTATGAAAGTTTACGTAAATCAATAAAAATATATATTTTACAATTATTTAAAATCTATAAAAATCCATATAAATCAATAATAAAGTCGGTCAAACTCTCCATAGACTCTATAGATTTCCAAAATCCAAATACACCCTCCTAAATAAATTTGACTAATTTTTTATTTTAAAATAAATTTATACATTTATTTTTTCACTTATTTTTATAACTTTAGTAACACATCATACATAATTTGTTTTACATATTAATTTATTTTTCAACTTCATACACGTTGAACTCACAAATTAAAACATATAACAAAACTAATTACAATTCGATGTCACATAAAAAATAATAATACGAAAAAATAATGTCATTAAGAAAAGAGAGAGTAGTATTTGGCAAAGTTTAAATATAAATACCTCTTTTGATTATAAGAAAAACTTGTTTTAATCTATTTGTTTATGATTAATATGCACATTTCTATTTTATTTTGATTCTTTGGTAATCTCCATAAAAGAACTTACAATTTGTAGATGTGTGTTTTTCTATTTTTTCTTCGTCACATATTTTTTATAATTTTCAAAAGATACATAATCATTATTACGGATGTTTTAATAACCTCGGTGAATTTTGAGTTATTTAGAATTTTTTTACTTTGTTTTGCAACCATAAAGGCTCGGTTTTTCGTATGTAAGTGTTCATTCTCTCTAAAGGATTTTTTCAAATCATGTTTTATTCTCTCCATATATTATCTTGTTCTGCAAAGATTTCAGATTAAAAACCAAAATCAAATTGAGAAGTTAAAAATTACTCCACTAAACAAAATATCATCATTCAAATTTACAAATTACAAACCAGAACAGAATATATTTGTATGACCTCCCTAAACACATAGTAGTACATCAAAAGCTTCTCTCACGAGGAATGAGAATCGAATCGAACCGAACCCTTTTTCTCACGAGAATTAAAAAAGACGCTCATTATACTAATCTGCAAGACTTCTCTCTTCAAGTAGGGATAGGGGTGTTTGGTGTTCGCCTAGAATCCAAATACCGGCTTGTAAACCCCAATGGCAACCAGAACCCTTGCTTCAGCCTCCCAATCTTTCTCGTTATCCTCAACCTCAAGAAATCTAATGCGGCTGAAACAAGTCT
Organism: Euphrasia confusa; assembly: GCA_954870475.1. NCBI lineage: Eukaryota > Viridiplantae > Streptophyta > Magnoliopsida > Lamiales > Orobanchaceae > Euphrasia > Euphrasia confusa. Next base: position 1,907,661 of record OX940969.1, on the reverse strand, counting down.
GGAATTCTCCAGAAAAAAGCTCCGCCTGTATTCCAAGACCCACGTGTTTGCATCAAGCTGCACGACTGACGATTGCCATTTTCCTTGGGTCCACAAACTGTGATTGTTCGCTGTGCGGAGAAAATAACTGGGCTCCCCAGTAGACCACTGTAAAAACAGTGCACACTCACAATAAATGAATAGATCAAGTGAGAGGTTGTGAAATGTTCGAGTGGTAATTGGGTATATACCTCTGTAATTCTTCCGGATAAAATGGTTAAAGATCGGAAAGAGTGCTCTGCTGCGAGCAATCCGGAAGTCTGCAGTGGCCATCCCCAGATGCTTACTTCCTCTGATATCGATTTGTATAATACGCACCGCGAGGTGAGTAGTAAGCCGTCCTAAAAATAGAAAACACAGTTTAAGAACACTTCAAATATTGCAGGGGGGATATACGAATATAATGAGCCTCGTCTAAGACAGAAGAAACAAGGATGTAAACGTTGAGTTCATACAAACTCATTAACACAAATGCAGTTATAGATATAGAACTCAAATCATACATTAAACCCACTTACAATATTCAGAAATTTCATCAAATTTTCTCCGAAAATCGAGGTACTCGTAACATAGATTCAATTATCGATAAAAGAAATCAAAGGTATATGTGAGTTAACCTGATTGATCTTCCACACAGAATTAACAGAGCTGCAATTCCCAACCTGTTCCCCAACAACCCCTCCCAACTCATTCTTCAAGAAAACGAACCTCCCATTAAGCCTTCCGATACCCTTCGAACGCTCCCCCAAATTCATCACCAAATCCGGCGACAACATAGTCTTCAAAACCCTAGAAACCATCCACGAACCCCCAAAATCGAGCCCAAAAACCAAAATCAACCCCAAAACAAACCTCACCGCGAAAACCCCACACCCCGATTCCCTCTTCCTACTCTTCACCTTCTTCTTAAGGCTCGAACCCTCTTCCGGACTCAGAGGCGGGGTCGATAACTCCATGGGCCGGATCCGGGCGCTCGATTTCGGGGTCGAAAGGTCGACCTCAGACGGGAAAGAGACGGGGGTTCTGTGGATCGAGGGCCTGAAGACGGAGTGCTTCGTGAGGGAGCTCCTATGGATGCTCTGAGGCATCAGGTCGAGAGTCGCGTTGATGCTTGCGATGCATATGTCGCAGCTGCAATTCGCGTCTTTGCGGCAGCCCGGGAAGTAGAAGGAGTCGCGCATCTCCGAAGGGTTCGCCGTATCCATCGTCGTGGAGGATTTCACGGAGGAGTTCGGAGTGAGGAGCAATTCTTTCATGGTGTTTTCTGTGATTTAGGGTTTTCTCGATTTTTTGTGAATTGGGGATTTTTTTGGGGGGAGAAGATGAAAACAAGGATAAATGATTTGTTTTTTTGAAATTTGAATCTAACGGTAATTCGGTGGTCAGAGAGTCGAAATGACATTTATACCCACGAGATGCTTTTTTTTCTATTTATTGCAATGACTCTTGTATCCCTATGATTTTGTTTCCAAATGCCTAATTAGGTCGGTCAATGGTTTTGAAAAATGGAAATCGAAAATTAACATAAAAAGTTGTGGAAGGCAATTTAAAAAATGTGAAAGATAGGTGAAACGGTTCTTAATTAGATCCATAATTACAGTACTTAAAAAGTATAATTAAAGTAACATATTATATTGAATTTCATTATTATAAAAAAAATCATATTTTTTCAATTCATAAATAATATTAATATATTTTTTCCTTATATATAAAATAGGGTAATAATTTATAATTAGCATGAACTAATGCTACTAATATATAAAAACATTTTAAATTACCCCAATTTCAAAATTTTCCTAAAAAAATAATTATAATGTTTGTTAACCTCGTAGATGTTAATATTCACTCTAGAAAAATATCAACAATATGCATCAAAATAATTTACAAATAAATCACTAAATTGAAAAAAAAAATTAATGAAAACATTTTCAAATTTATAATTCGTTGCCAATAAGAAAACCAATAAGAAACACATATATACACACATGATATAAATTTAATAAGTGGGTGATTGATATATGCAGATGCCTTCACATATCTCTTCCAAGTAGAGAGTGTGACATGTGCCTTTTATTAACCAAACATCCTGCAAGATTCATAGCTGCACAAACTTATCTTAATTCATACACAACAAAATCATAGTACACAAGAAGATAATGTTCATATCACAATTAATAACTCAACAGATAAACTGAATTTTTAAAATTCGCGAAAATTTGTCCGTTTGTATGTCGTTGGGTAAACTCGGATAACTATCATATTTGTACGTTGTGTGTGTGAATACTGTGAATCTGTGATGACATTCGGATGATCGCTAGCTAGCACGATTTTCGTTTCTTTATCCGAAAATTCAATTTCCTTTTAGCACAATCATGTTAAACATGAAAGAAAATGAGAGTAAACGTTCTTGTGTCCATTTTAATTTATGTATGTTTTTCATTTGATGATTTTTGTTTATTCACAAGGTTGCTTTCTTGCATATAGTTAGTTGACACATTTAATAATGGCATTGATTTATACTTCATCCTCCGCAACATGTAAACTAGCTAAATGTGTATTTTTGTTGGCAAAAATTTACGTTATAATTCGTCGGTTGAATTGTGCCCGTGGCGAATTATATCACCAAATATTTCGGGTTTCGATATTAGTCGAAAATCGGGATGTGAAAACCGCAACACAAAGTTCTATCTCAGGTGGGAAATGCTTAATTTTATACCTTACGGCATATTCATTTCAATTGGCCAACTAATTAACTAACGCCACGTGTACCATTATTATCATTATTATTATTACACAACATAATATAGTGTAAAACACTAATTAGTACTCCTTAGTAACAAGAGAATCTGGAATCATCTCCCACTTGGGATATGGAGTACTTCTTCGATGATGATGTTGACGAAGATGAAGATGATGACGAAGACGAAGATTCTCTCGACATCCTTCTCCTAAGCATCTGCATCATTCCGTCGGCCACACGTGTTGCCGGATTGTTCGACTTGTACTTGCGACAAAACGACATGTGAGCTTTGATCGCCTCGTCAACTCCGAATAACTGTTTGTTGTTGTTGTTGTTATTACGATCAGCTCGTTTGACTTCGTCTCTAACGGCCTCCGAACACAAACCGCAAAGCCATTTGCCTTGGAACTTTGACTTGATTTGACTAATGTAGTCTTGCGTGCAATCCTCAAAGAGCCCACAACACTCGCACTTCACTAACTCAATCTCCATAATTAATCAATTAATTAATATTAGAATTAATTAAGAAGAAGAAGAAGAAGTAGAGAAATGGATGAGGAAATGAGAGAAGTTTTATAGTGAGGAAGTTGTTGCCACAAGTCTCTCCATGTTCCAAGGGACATTGGGCAGTGGAATTTAAGACAAAGGTGGCCTTGGTGGGCCCTCCTACTTTTAGCAATTTGTAGTTGTATTGTTTTAGGTACTAATTTCTAATAATTGATGTTGGTTGCTCATTTACTTGTCACCTCATTTTGTTTCTTTGAAAGAAAGTGAATTATATTGGTTACAATTTTTTTGAAATCAATAGTATTACTTCCCTTTCTGAATACTAGCAAGTTACAATTTTCTTTTGCATTATATATAAAAAAGGTATACTTTCCTTATTAGTTATTTTAAATTTAATTTAATAGTCAATCACACAAAATCATTTTCACACCAACAAACTGATCATTTCACACAACATATTACTCATTTATCCTAAAAGAATAGATGCAATTTTTCGCGCATAAAAATTAATATTTTTTTTTTAAAAAAGAGGTTAAATATATTTTAAATTTAAAAGTAAAATGAAGTGCGTAAAATTTAAAAAGTAAGTAAAATAAAATATCATTTCTGTCTCAACTACTTATGCACACTTTCTTTTTTTGAATGTCTCAATTAATTATGCACACCCTAAAGAAACTTATTTTATTTTTCCACTTTAAGATACTACTTTCTTCTATTTTTTCACATACTTTTTAAACATTATTCATAACTATTTTACTTTTTAACTTAAAAATACATTTTTACCACTTATGTTTTGATCAAAATGTAACATTTTTTTTAAATTAAAAATATATTTTTACTACTTTTTTTTTTATCAAAATGTAACATTACTCTTAATTTACTTGACGATCAACTAGTGCATATTAGTTGGGAGAGAGGTAGTATAATTTTATTTTTTGCAGATCAATATTAGTTTTATTTGATAGTTTTACCAAATAGTTGAGGTTTATAACATTCAAGATTACTCCACAATTTATTTTGATATTTTGTCGGGTGACGTCTATTTAACTGAGTTTTAATATAAAAAAAATTAAATACAAAAAATTAAAAATAATTAAAATAGGCAAGGAGTATGAAACATTATTTCCCCTCAAATGCATTTACCTATTTTGGGGAGACAGGTGAATGGGGTACATATGTATATATATGAGTATGAATGCATTTGTCTTTGTTTTAATGTCAACTGCCCTTTGCCATGATTTTGAGTATTTAATGAGAAATACCATGAGTAGATATAAGTATCTATAGTGGAAATCATAAATAAATAATTATTGTGGTGCCGCACATTGTTTCGTATTTTCGTAAATCCTAATGAAAGAAATAAGGCTTATCCTCATTGTCAAATGTTCGGATCTCTCTATTTAACATCTCGACTCAAATTCTCCCTATGCCAATTATCTATCTCAAATGTGTTTTTTCTACTAGCTAGTAGCTATAGTATCATACGTAGCTCAAACTAAACCCTTAAAATGACACATAAAAATGACACATAGCACCTAATATCACACGAGACAACTAAGGTGAGACTGAATGAGTATTGAAAATAAGATTTTAGTCCTACATTTTGTTTTCTGAAAACATTACTATGCTCATGAGCACTTCAACTTGAACTTATGATAAATCCATTGTTGAAGATTTCAAATGATTTCTCCACATGGTCTTTACATTGTTTTCTTCCTCTATTTCATCTGCCCCATATTGTATCTACTATTCAATGCATCTCCACATGGCTTCCCACATGCACTCTCTGTTTTTTTTTTCCTTTCCTTTTTCAATTTCTCATCAATTCAATCACTCATTTATACTAGGAGACTGCATGAAATATGCAAGAGTTGTCAAATCGGAACACTTCTCAGGTTGGAAGGCTTGCCTTAAAAGCAGACAATATCATACTACTGTAACACGACGATGGAGGCAATCCTTTCATACCATAACATTCAACTCAATAAAATAAAATAGACAACAAATCGACCAAATATCACATCAAGAAAATAAAATACTGTAATTCAATTAATTTCTTTCATCAAATTTGAGATATCCAAATTAAAAATCCACAAGCATCACTTAATTTCTTTCTAAAATTTGAGTCACATTTAACAATAATCAATCAATTATACATACTATAACCACAATTATTTGTGTTCCTTTGTCATATGATTGATATGGGCAAGGAGTTTACATACTATAACCACAATTATTGTACTAATCGTTTAATTTATGGAATGCTAAAGCTACATTTCTAGCTCTCTTGCGTCCCTTTATATGTATAATAAAAATAACTTTAAATTCGATTAAAATGAGATCTACAGCAACAAAGTGGACGTAACTTTCGCATCAAGAGCGAACTCGCTGAAATGCCGATGTTTTGCTCGTTTTTATTGTTGTTTTCGCGCGTGATTTGGTATATTTTGTGTATATAAGTGTATGATTATCGAGGGTTTGCTTATTATTGACGTGACGGAGCTTATATGTGGTATAGTCGAGTTTTTGTGTGAATTGTAGGTGAAAAACGACCAAAACGAGGTGTCGACACGAACCTGGAAATTGCAGTGACTTTAACGCAAAAACTGCTATTGCTCGTCGAGAACTAGAGGTTGTGACATACATGGACGCGAAGATCTTGAAGTCGGGAATCCGTGTAATTTTGAATCTCGACAATCGGAGTTCGGACGACGAAGATATGACAATAATCGAGAGGTTGCGCACAGGAAAGGGAAGCGCGCGGATCGGGATGCGGATTGGTGATATGCGCAATTGGGCGTGCGGATGACTAGAGAGGAGAGGAACCAATGAGTTTGGAGAGGAGCCAATGAGTTTGGGCAGGCCATTGCGCGGATTGAAGGGGCGCGGATCAAGCAATATGCGCACTAGACGCGCATATCAAATGGCGCGGATCAAAGGAAAGGAGCGCGGATTGGCCGAAATGCACCAAGGAAGGGTTGACCCGGGCTGAAATTGGTTGACCACGCGTTGATCAGGCGTTGACTTTCGTTGACCGAACTTAAAAAGCATTGACCGAGGGGTAAAATAGTCATTTCCGGTCCATTTTTGGTGGGAAAAATGCTAGTTACGGTTATTTTCCATGTGGGACTATAAAAGGATGGGGAAACACTCTTCCCACACAACTTGGCATACTCCAAAATACTTAGAGAAATTTAGAGAGAGAATAGTAAAAATCGAGATTGGAGATCATCTTCCCACACAACTTGGCATACTCCAAAATACTTAGAGATATTTAGAGAGAGAATAGTAAAAATCGAGATTGGAGATCATCATCCCTACGAATCGAACTTCCATTGACGACGGATTCGAGCTTGGATTACTACGGAGACGAGAGATTCATCCTCTACATCGATCGGCTACTTCTTTCTGTTCTCTTTTCCTCTTTTGCTTTGTAGTATTTTCTTCATTTCTACTATTAATTTCATGCTTGGATTTGTATGAGACTTGAGATTTTGCTTGAAATTTATGTTGATCATGTTTTCCTTTATTGATTCCTTGTTTTTGATGTGTGATTTCATGGCTATTGTTGGCTAGATTCTCATTAGGAGATGAAGTGAAAGTCATGCCTACAAGGTGTTTGATGAAATGCTAGAGAGAACTTAAATTGCCCTAATTGATTTATTTTCGAACCACAATTGAGTATAATCTTCGGTGAACGGGATTAAACTAATTCGGGGATTAAAACGATTGCTATCACCGGGAACGGGGGCTTTCTTCCTAAGGTTTGATTATAATCAATTATTGTTCAAAACTTAAGGAACGGAATTGGTCGTCTAGTGAATTCACCACCATCAAGGGGCGCTTTATTAGGGAATTAAATCGATTAGTGTACGGTGATCGTTGCTTTTCTTTCCGGTCCAATTCTCGAACTTAAATACAAGGTTGTATGATTTGGAAGAGGATTACAACCGGATTACTCTCTTCTGTTTCATAATTCACTTTGTAGGACGACTATTACTTTATCTCTGTTTTTCTTCATTTGACACACATTTATTCTATTTGCTTGTCTACTTGATATCACACTTGTTATTTGACATAAATTGAAATGGAATTTTCTACGAAAACTTCTCACTCTAGTCCTCCCTCGGATTGATATTCCGAGAGGTCGATTTACAATGTACCCTCGATTTTTGAAGCGAGGTAAAACATTTCTCTTTCCTTATGATTGAAAAATGCTTCTTCAGTCGCTATAAATCAATACTACAGTATTAGATTAGTTTAGGCCTTAGGGTAGTTTGGTTGAAAAAGACATCCCTTATCCATAACCATGTAAGACAAAAGCACACCTTATTTTCAAAAACAAATGTAAGCAATCATGCTAACAGAACATATAAAATGTTTAGCTTCCAAAACCCATATGGTTTAGATGTTTTTCCACCAAGACAAAACATGGGACCTTGTGCAGAACATGTCATGTTCAAACCATGGAATACCATGGAGGGGTTTTAAGTTTGAACCCCCACCCTATAATAAACTATTCACTAGGGAGAGAATAGATTTGTAGGGCACCAATTTGGAGAATTAATAAACTACTACTAATTCTTTTATTCTTTAACCTTTGAGGATATAACTTTTGGTTAATTACAAACATGGCCCCTGAGTTTTATCCCACAAGCAACTGAGAATTAACAAAAGTATAATTTGAAATTATTAGAACTTTTTTTGTATACCTACAAGCTTTTTGTTAATACAATCCAAGGTTTCCCAAAATTTCATATATTTGACCTTGTGACCGATCGAAGTTCAATTAGATTTCATTTCAACGTCACTACTATCGCTGCCGACATCTACGTCGACATCGACATCGGCTGCATCTTCAGGAAGAAGCCCGAGTAAGGGCAAAGGCAGCAGTGAACTGAGATTACAAAGAATTATCAAGAAAGTTAAATTGTCGAACTTATCTTTGGTTACACCAAAGAGCTGCGTTAGTCCGGCTCCTATCAGACCCCCAAGGACACTCCCCCCATTCGATATCGACATGAGGGTCGCAAAGAGAGTCGCCTCCATGCCTTCTGGGCATAGCTTTGCTGCTAATACGAGAACTGGCATGAACGAAACCTATCAAATATAGTTGTCATCAACCTTTCCGAACAGAACTAAAGAAGACGAGAACAGTGATTAAAAATAAATAAGGAATTACCTGTCCAAGAACTGTTATTATCAAGGAGTCACCGATCGCAAACCACTCATCGCTTATACCAAGCTTACGGTTCAATCCAGTGACAAGCAAAACCTAAAAGAAGTCGATAGGGGTCCGCTTCAAACACACTATACATTTGGTCTTTAAACTAAAGGGGCACGAAAAAGACATACTTGAGTCATCCCAAGTGCAGAGCCAATCACAGTCGTCGCTAGAAAAATCTTCCTCAGACGAACGCGTTTCAAGAAACCGTTATAAATCCCAACCCCGACCAGTGAAGCAACAGAAGTGACAAGCTTGACGCGTCCCAGAAATTCGGGCGTGAAACCAAGTTTATTCGTACTGCAACCAATTAAAACAAATAAAAAATTTCTAATTAAAATAATCAAAATTACTCGATAGTATATTTTACTATAGTCCTCAAATATGAAGGAAATCCAACCTACATGAAATAAAACATGGCGGAATCGGACTGAGGTGTCGCTTGCCACAGGAATATGAATAACGTGGGAAGATACACATTGGGTTGCTTCACGGCATCCCGCAATTGCATTACGATGTTCTTCGAGCTATCGAGAAATCCGGAGCTGTTGGAGAAGGTATTCGGTCCCCTTTCCGAGGCGGGCATCGGCTGCTCTTTCACAAGGACCGAGACCGCTGATGTTATTAGGGGAAGCAAAGCTGTTAACCCAAAGACAAACCTTTCGAGCATTTTAAGATTCGTACGTTAGAATAGCAGACAGAAACGATATATTTAGCCGAAAGAAAGTGATATCAAGTATTAGTTTACCTCACACCATACGCACCCACCAAGGAGCCACTGAAGTAGGAACTCACGATGCCACCGAAAGCAGAAGAGCCCCAGCATAAAGACTGGAGAGACCCCGACACACTTTGTGATTCGCCACGAGCCCTCTCCACAACCATAGAGTCTACGACCTGCATGTTTAACACCACGAATCAGAAGTTTGAGATGTGGTGAGCTCAGAAACGGGCATGGAAATCCGAATACAGTTAATGTAGATCAAATATGGCCTGATCATATTAAAAAGAATATCGAATGAAATTCACTAGAGCGAAAAGGGAAACGAAATAAAACATTCAATGAGCATTAAGAAGAAGAAAAACAGATTACTTTGAACATTAAAAAACTAAAAAAAACTAAAAAAAAAACTTAAGATCATATCCATCTTACATTTTGAACTGTTTTTAGTGGAGCAAACGGAAATTGTTGACATCACTCAAATTTTCCAAACATTACAAATACCAAAAATCTCGTCTTAAACTTGCATCCCTCAAATTTCCAAAATTACGAATATTTAGATGAAAAGTAGGGGCATTTTGTAATATTTCGACAAGTTGAGCAGTGTAATTGTAATATATTTATGATGACAGGTCAACTAACACAGTTTGAAAAACTGTAAGCAGATCAAACCTCGAGTGCTTTTGAAATTTTTCAAAGTTTGTTGGGTCTATTTTGTAAATAACACAGACCTGAGGGGTGTGATTATCCATACAGATAAATGTAGTTATAGGTTACTTACTACATCTGAAAATGCTACAGAAAGTGATCCTAGAAGTATGCAGAAGGCAACGCCGTACTTGCTTTCAACAAAGGTAGCCATCAAACTCCATGAGAAAGCTCCTAGAAGTCCCGATAGAACCAAATACGACCTCCTCCGATAACCACATAGCGGGAACGAATCACTGGTGATGAACATCCTTGGTAGATTACAATTATAGATAATTTAAAAAAAAAAAGGCACAAAACAAAAAATCAAGGTCGTTGACATGTAGCTACCTGATGAACCCATACAAGGGCTTGACGAGCCAAGGCAATGATGATACACCTGATATGACGGCTGTCTAGTTAACCACATACACATGTAAGTCCTTGAGATTTCAATATTATTTACTTGAACAAATATAATAAAACGAAACGAAATATAATTCACGAGACTAAATCAATCCATCTCATTAGTCATTATTACCTCTGCAGGGTCTAGATGCAAATCATCTTTCATGTAGAAGCTGACTGCAAGCCGGGAAAGTGCCAAGACGCCTTGAACGAAGTATACCATAGCAACTGCAATGCTATCCGGAGTCAGCTCTGCCCCGAAGCAACTGATGGAGTTGACGGAGTATCTCTTCTTGCGCGAGGCAGCTTTACCGGATAAGCCTATTTCTTCATTGACTTTACCTGAGGCGCGATCATTAGCAACAAGAATGCGTTGAAAAATCAGGTCTTGACACAAGGTAACTTAGTCGCATTTATTAACACAGCTTATCTGCTGATGCAGCCAAGAACTTACTATGATTAATGTAACCTACTAAGATGATAACAAAAATTCAGGATAATGATTACCAAAAAAAGGGTGAAAGAATCCCAACAAAATTACAAAATAATGGCAGAAAATAAAATAAAAGAATACAAATTAAATACCAAAAATGTAATATCCCTTTGCTCCTTCCGTTCATCATCAAGAATCAATTTTGAAAAGAAAAAGCATTACTTACGATTGCTGGAATCAAGAAAAGGGTCGGAATCGGGATCTCTTCGGAAGGATGTGGGCGGAATCGACGCGGATACGGGCATGTCGGAGGGAGGCGGAGACTGCCGTCTGAATCTACGGCGGGTGGCCGGTGGTGAGTGACGGGGATAAAGGAGTAAAAACTAAAAAGTCGAAGCTAGTGTAATTGGATTGGACAGGTATCAATTGGGCTGTATTTATTAAAGCCCACTTAAGAATGAACTTGTCTCTCGGTTTGGGCTCTATTATTAGCCCACTTAATTATAGTACTTCGTCCAATCATTAAAAAATTAAAAGTAAAAATAAGTTTGTTTGTTTTTTTTAATGAAATGTAGTATCTGTGTATGTCTATTGATTTGGGACTGACGAAAGAAGTTAGAGTATGTTGAACAATTCCAAAACAAAAAAATGATGGGATTGAATTGCCGGAATTATTCCCTCGATTAGTGAGGTTTACCTAACCGGGCCATCATCAAATAACGTACTTAACGTACGTCACTAGAATTAAAAGTTTTAAGAGCATAATATTTTTTAAATTAGTGTTTATACAGTAAGGTATATCTAAGTTCTAACAGTTTTATAACATAAATCAGGGCTAATCTTGTAAATTTGATTTCTAATTTATTATAATTGATATGTTATAGCAAGATCCAAGATGTAAACTCGATATGTATTTCATTTGTCCTATCGTAATGAAGTGATTTTTTGTTTGCAAAAAAAAAACAATATTTAAAATGTATGTTAAGTGTTGTGAAAGTTGTAAAAATAACGTATGTGTGATTATAAACTGCATGTGAAGCAGTGCTATTTCTCATAGGATGATTCCGAATTTTAAAACCCAAAAAACTTAATCAAAAATTTTCTTTATTATATTTTTGGGAGGTTTTAGATAATGTGAATTTTTTTTGGGAAATTTTAAATAAAGTGAAACTTTTAGAATTTCCTTGTAATTAAATAATTTATTTTTTCTTAATTATGAATAAAAGCTAGTTATTTAATATAATTTTAATTATTTTAATTTTATTAATTTAAACAACGTTTATTAATTATTATTGATTATATAAATTACACGGTATTACATTATTTATGGAGGGTAAGTTATAATATTATAAATTATAATACACTTTTTTCTAAAAACTTCTACATTTTTATAAATTAATTTTAAAACATAAAAATTTATCATCATTATTTATTAATCATACTAAAAAAATTCCCTTTATAACTTAATTTTAAAAAATTAAAATATTATAATTATTTATTTAACCTATCAATATCATAACATAAAATTAAAAAAAATATCTAAAATTTAGATTATACAAAATTTAGAACATTTGTTTCTAATTTTCTATAATATTCAAAATTAAAATTATAAATAATTTTTGGATTTTTTTTATAATTTTATGTTAGCGTACGATTAAATAAATAATTATAAGAGTCCTCTATAATTTTTGTATATATATAAGTTGTTGATTTTTATTATTTTTAGAATAAAAAAACAATATAACAAATAACATTATATATAGTTGTTTTGGTGTTTAAAAAAGTACGTAAAGACAGAACCCATCTGCTCTAATAAAAACTGAAAAATAGGTCGACTCGCAGTGAATGTGTTCAAACAGAAAAGTCAGTCAAATTTAAGTTCTGTCCAGAGAAAAACATATTAAAAATAGTTCGAAATGCTGAAACAGAAAAGTCAATCAAGTTTTAAGTTAGAACAACTTATTGAGTACTTGATATAATTTTTGTAACTTGTATTAATGCATAGCTATCAAACTGCTTCAAAATTAATAAACTTTTTTCTATAATCAGTGAATACAAAATAATCAAGAAAAATAAAAAAAAATGAAACAATCAAAATACAAAATAATTTGAGAAAAAATAAATAAAAACTAAATAATCACGAAATTGAATAGTTAGTACTCAGATAAATATCTAAAAAAACGAAATTGAATAGTTAGTACTATAAATATCTAAAAAAAACGTCGAAATTTTTCTCTCTCTAATACAAATTATTTAATACATATAAATAAATAAAATAAATTTGTTTATATTTTATTTTTAGTTTATTTTTAATAGATAAATAAAAAATAAACGATATAAATAAATAAAATAAATTGTTTTTAGTTTATTTTTTATTTTTCTAATAAAGAAATAAAAAAACAAAAAATTATCCAAATAAAAAAAAAATCAATGTTTTTCTAATAGTATTTATATATGATAAGTAAAATTTTGTAATAACAATTACAGTACTATGTTAAAATTTCAACCTTCCAATTATATCAGTCTAAATTTAAGTATTTAAGTGTGAAAAAAAATAGATATTTAGGATTGTGTTGTGCAGTTCATTTTATTTTAAACTTAAATGATAAGTATGAGTTGTTATTGTGCTTTCCAAAAATGCACTGCATCTAAATTCGAGAAATAACTGCCGTAAAGAGTTGTTAGCTCGGTTGGTTGAACTCTTAAATTGAGAATCAGAGTTGTTAGCTCAGTTAATTGAACTTTTGAATTGAGAACGTAATTTGAACCCGAAAATGTGTGAGAATTTAAATTTATGCCATTCACTTAGAAAAAAAATAGCACTACTTCGGTGCTTAGCATAATCACACATTCACACTACACGCCTTAAATCCAAGATAATTAAGAATGATTACACATCTACACTTAATTTCAAAGGAAGTAACTATTTTTATTACAAGTAAAAAATAACGTGTAAAGCCTTGATAACAAATTGCTCTCATAAGTCATGTGAAGCATTTTACCAAAGCTAGTCAGGATTAAATATCAAATGGGAATAAAAACGTCACAATCAAAAAGAGAAGAAAAGCATCTATTACCTCAATCATAAGGGTTCAAATTATGAGATGATAATATTTATTACTCCCTCTCATTTTAAATATTTGTCGTTCTAGGTGTTTATGTTTTTTACATTTTAATTGTCGTTCTACTATTTTATCTCTTTTATACCCTTCTACATTTATTTCTCATTAATTGAAAACTTGAGAACTTTTTACATTTTCCAACTCAGTAGTTTTTTTTTCTAAACTTCTCTCCTCTTATCTTTTTATACACTTTCAAATTTTATAAATATTATCTAATCATGGATACAAAATAATTTATTTGATCAAATTTTTTGTTTTACTTTTATCTATTTTATTATACGTAAAAAAATTACTATTTGTCAATATAATTTTTCTTTAAATTTGGAATATTCAAAATTTGAGAATCAAAGAATTATTAACGCTCAAAGCTCAAATTTTTAAAAAATAATATATCTGTTTTTTTAAGAGAATAAAAGATATACTATACGCTCTATTTTTTTTTTTAAAAATAAACAAAATAATTTATTTTTTAAAATAATAAATTTGAAAGGTTTTTTTAAGAGAATAAAAATTATATACGGTTTTTTTACTGAGATGAAAAGAGATGAAAGAATTTATTGAATTAAAATTAATAGCATAATTAAATGGAGGTTAATATGGGTATAATTTGTTTTTATTAAATACTGTGCAAAGTTATAGAACGACAAATATAAAAAATGGGAGGGAGTATTAGAAACAAGTAAATTTAGCAATAATGTAACAATGACTCTTCTCCCAAATCAAAACAAACCCCAAAAATCTTGCATTTTAGTCCATCTACATAACAACAAAACACACTCAAACCCATCTAATTAAGCACTCTACAACCTTTATTTGATTCATCTGCAAACGATTATACAAATGGTCTACCGAGCACCGTAAACGTAGTCGTCGGGCTCTAAGCTCTCCTCGAGCATCATTTCCATGTATCGGCATTCATTGCTACAAAATGCCTTCTCGCCCCTGCAAAAGACATTATCGTAATTGAGCAACTAGCTAATAAAACATTCCAAAGTTAGTACAGTCGAAAAGGGAGTAATTTATAAGCAGAGTAGCCAAAAATTAACATCAACGAACCAACGAATCGCACTGATTGAATTTCTAAGGTTGTGTTTGAATATAAGGATTCCGATTTTAGTATATAGGGATGTATAGAAACAATTTCAAGTGACTCGATGCATGAAGGATTATCATGAATTTGAAATTTGCATTTTCAAAACCCATCCATCCAAATGAAGCCTAAATAATGATCAACCTAAAACTAAGGAAATCGAGGCGAGGCGAACTAACCTGTACATGTAAATATCTTTCCCCTGACCAAGACTCTTCTTGCAACCATAGCAAGAACTAAGGAAACTCTCGGACGGGTAACAACTCACGGCCCGTTCGGAAAACCTCGACGACTCAGACAACTTAACGACCCCACAACAGCTCTCGACAATGCAGTCATCGAATATATGAGTGGTCCTCGGGTTCGGGCCGTAAGATATCACACACGTGTAATCCTCAGATCGCTCCATCTCACTAGGGGAGAGGCCACTCAAAGCGCCCGAGTTCAATCTAGGCGAAAACGGGCCTAAATGGGAGGAAGCCCGGGTCTTGATACCGAAATCGGTGGGCGATTTCGGTGATTCGTTGGGGGAAACTACACGGGGGACTTGAACTTTCAAATTCGACCCGAAAAGGACCATTCGGGTACTAACCCTCGACGCATTCGAATCGGATTTTTCGTCGATGAGGGCATTGACGAGCCCCCTCGAGTCCAGTTTCTCAAAAGGGCTCTTGTGTTCCGGTTTGGGGGTTTTGGGGGTGATGGGTTCGGGCCAGAACGGGCTTTTCAGGATCGAAGTCGGGCTGGGGATGGATTCGGGTTCATTGGCGCAGCCCTTTGAGGAGAAACCAGTGAACAACCTAGGAGAAGTGAAAAGCGAGGAAGTCGAAAGCTGCCGGTAAATGATTTTGGGGGATTGTACGGAACCGTAATCTGCCATCGCAGATGATTTCTGGTTTTCTTGGGGAATCACTTCTCTGTACGCAAAGATCAAAATGTCAAGAACCCAAAGAAATTAAAAATATCAGCTTTATGCAAAATCAAGAAAATAAAACACACAGTGCGGGTACCTGAGAATCAGTGAAAAGAACAAGGTTCTACGAATCAAGAAAATCACCAGAAAGGCAGAAATCAACCGGAAAGAGATGTAAATGAAAAGGGCGAGAAGAAAAAAGAAAGGTGAGAGAAAGAAAAAGAAAATCGGCTTTTTTTCCCGATTATTTCGCAAATATTCCCTAATATTTCCTCTGAGAACCGACACACGAACCAGGCTCAATGGTCACCCATCAGAGGGAGACATATATACATACTGTATTACATGATATACATATACTACATTGAAACAGAGAAAAACAATTAAGAAAAAAACTTCTATTTTTATTTTTCATTTCTAATCTACTTACACCCCTCTCAACTATTTCAATTATTTAATTTAAACATTAGTTGATGGACCTGGAAATTAAATTTCAGACCAATGATTTTTTGTAAATTGAAAATATTTTTTTAAGTATTATAAATTACATAATTAGTTGAGACGAATAAATAATTTAATATTGTTCACTATTTCTTTTCAAATCATATTTCCAAATTAAACTAAAAAAACATATATTGAACAGATAAAACAAAAAATATTTGTTTATGTTTAACACAAAAATAATTATTTTTGTAAATATGTTTTAACTATATAAATCATACTACTACATGAAACAAAAAAAAATTGTTTTTTTATGAATTTTATTTAAGATTTATAAATTTGTTTGTTTATTGACGCGGACGGCCACTAGATAAGTAGCATTGTTATTTGAGCCATTTTGCATAGAAGTCTATTCATTCATCATAAAGATTCAGCGCCTTACATGATGCAGACAACGCCCATGAGTAGTAGCTAGCTGAGGTGAAAACAATAAATATTGGAGTAATATAAATATAAATATAAATCACAAATAATAAAATAAATATATACAGTACAAATTGATAAAATCAAGACGAACCCTTTCTTTTTTACTGGTTTAGTTAGTGGTGCACTTTTTCTTTGTTCCCCACTAAAAAAAAAAGATAGTTTTTTCGATGGTTCTCTATTTTTCAGCACCGAAATGGCGAAATGAAAGAATGGGTGCCCATGGTTTTAACCGTGACCATAAATAATATTGAGAGAAATGTAAAAAATATTTTTAAAAAATATAAAATTTGTCATTTTTTTTTTAAAAACTATGCTAAAATTCCAATGAATTTTATACTGTATAAAAAACTGGTTAATACAAACTTCATTCAAGTTAATATTTTTTTATGTAAATCGAAATTTATTCAAGATTAATGACCAATGTAGCCAATTTTGATTGCCACTTACCCATAATTAAGAGGTCAACATCAACTTGTTTGACCATTTATTTCTATAAAAGTAAATAATTAAATTGATTTGACGATTAGAAAAGTGTCCCATTCATGTTTAATTACACATTCATTCATTTTTGTACAGATACGAATTAATATGCAATCAACATTTTCAAATCAATTCAATTAATGTGAGACAAACACTAATACTGGTTTTTTCTAATAATATCCCCAAATGCGGAATTTAGTCTTTTAAATTTATAAAAAAAAAAAATCGTTTAATTTAACGAAAATTTTAACGTTGGTTGTTTCTGATGCTTACGTAACTATGATTTTTAATGTTTTGTATTAATTGATATTTATTCAACTAAGGAAATGTTATAAAAATATATAAAAACTGAATATATTTTGTTTTTTAAATACATGTTTTCAACATTCACTTACTTAAATTGACTTCACACAAGACATAACCATATAGTGAACCATCATGTATACTTTGGATACAATCAACGTTCTAAATTCTACTAAAAATCTTTAAACATGTCGATTTTTTTTTTTATAAACTTAAAAGATTAAATGTGGAATGGAGTTATGTTACAAAACATTTTATGATATTATCTCCTAATTATTTAAGGTGGGGCGTGATCTAGAAATCATGATAATCTGAATTTATTGTTGAATATCAATATCATACGTTGTAAATCAAAAGTTATATTTTTCTTGATTAGGGTAAGATGTCATTTCATGAAGTCCCCAAGCGAGGACCCATCGCAAAATTAAGTAATTGTGGATAATTTAACTTGGTCCCATTTAGGACGTGGATGATTTTTTTAATCCATTTAATCAAATTAAAGTGTTATGTCCTATGAATTAATTATTACTAAGGTCCTACGAAGTATGAATTAATTTTGGCCTATAAAAGTGTTCTATACATAACTCTTTGTCTTATTAGAAGAGTTGCATAGAGTAGAGCAGGTGAGAAAAAAAAAACGTAGTATTAAGAAATAATACACCTTTTGTTCAAACAAAAAAAATGTAATGTAAGACTAACCATGATTAGAGTTAATTTTGGGTTAAGGTTTATTGGGCTTGGGTGTGTGGCTAATGGGCTTGTTGATAACAAGGCCTTCAATTTTATGTAGTGGGCCGGGTGTAGTCATTCTGCGTGAATGGGCCGGGCCCGCACAAGTTCACGACAATTGAAAAGTCTTTGTGCTCGCCATTACATACTTTTCAATGGTGTATACAAATCACAAGTAAAACAACAACTACAACAAAAAAAAGGAATGGCAAATTCTTCGGATTCCGGCGTCACTCTCCGGCCGCTCGATCTCTCCGACGCCGACGACTTCTTCAAGTGGTACTCCGACGAAAAAGTGAGCGAATTCTGCTCGTGGGACGCCTTCGCCTCCAAAGAAGCTGCGATCGTCTACGTCGCGACCACCGTGATCCCGCAACCGTGGCAAAGGGCCATTTGCGTTTCGGGCCGGGCCGTGGGGCTCGTGACCGTGAGCCCGTTTCTCGGGATCGAGGCGTGCCGGGCCGAGCTCGGCTACGTGGTGGGGTCGGACCACTGGGGGCAGGGGATCGCAACGGCCGCCGTGAGGGCGGCGGCGGCGGCGGTGTTCGCGGAGTGGGGCCATCTGGAGCGGCTGGAGGCGGTGGTGGCCGTGGAGAACGCGGCGTCGGGGCGGGTGCTGGAGAAGGCCGGGTTCGAGAGGGAAGGTGTTTTGAGGAGGTACTATTTGTTGAAGGGGAAGCCCACAGATGTTGTCATGTTTAGCCTCTTGTCAAATTAGTAATTACACATTAATTGATTGATTGAGATTATTTGTGAAGTGTGGTGATCAATAGTTTTGAAATTTACATTTTGATCATTTATTCATTGCCCTATACATACTATTTCTGTCTCATATGAATGATGAAACTTGTTTTGTTTTCGAATGAAGAAACAAAACTAAGCGATTGAACTCAATTGAGCACGATTGATATATAGTCGTCTCATCAAATAGCGTCGTGTGACTATTTCTGTAGGACGTAGTTTCAAGGCTAAGACATGTATGTATAGATAGATGCTTTACTTGAGAGGGATGCAATTCTTTATCTTCCACTAAATATAATTAATAATAACAATAACATAAATAAATAACTTTATTACATTATGTAGTGAAATAAAAAAAAAAACAATGTAACAATGTTTTCTAAATCAAGACATTGTGGAAGTTGCTACGAAGAAGATCACACTGGAAAATAATAGCATCGAAGCCCCCAAACTATTGGAATTTGCATCTGAGGTCCTATCTCCATCATTCGCGGTGTTGGGGGGAGTCGGCGTGGTTGATCCGGTTGGAGAAGCAGCTGAAAGAAAACACAAATTAAAATCAAGAAATCAAACATAAAAAATGAAGGGTGTATTTGTAATTTCACGATTGTTGGTACCGTTGCACCGGCTAGTCGGGGGAGTTTGGACGTTGCAAGCGCGTGGAAGGGCGAGTGCTTGAGTTTGGTTGATGGTTAGGCCAAGACTCGAGCCTCCGCCGTTGAGTAGTTGACACAAGCAATCCGGCTGAGACACCACCACCGTGCTCAGCTGCGTGCAGCAGGCGGTAGCCGGAGTGGAGGAGTTTCCGGCGATGTAGTTTAGGCAGGGCGACAAACTGACGAGGGCCGTGCTGCAGTCGTTTGATTGGGCCTTAGACCCGGCCCAAAGCATGGTGACGAGGATGAGTGCTAAGCCCATTGAAACTTCTTGATGTCCCATTTTGTGTGTGTGAATTGTGATTGAAGGTTAGGGTATGGTGTTGGGGTTTATATAACTTTTGGGACCTTATGGTGAGGACTCAATTACTCAAATGAAGACTTGAGAAGGGATTGGGTGTTGTGGTTTACCAACCCTCTCTTCCTCATGAAGTATTTGACTTTTTTTTTTTTTTTTTTATGATAATTAATTGAACATGTTACTTATCGAACATACGAAGATCGTTACACTCTTGATAATCGCGATCAATTGACGTGGGATGCGTTGTTCATAACTTTCTCGATACTACAACGAAGGTGCTTCGCTTATTTTGTGATTTTCAAATGTGCAATATCATTTTGTCAAATGTAGTACTATCAAATAAAAGAATGGAAGATGCTATTGTTTTGTTTGACAAGTTCAACAAAAACACTTAAAAGGGAAAATCAAAGAAAAAGAAAAGTATTAGTTTGATTCTTGACTTTAATAAAAGTTCATAAAGATTTCAATAATTTGAAACACTTGGCATATGCTTTCACCTAAAGTTATATAGTTACACTTTATTAATAAGCTTTTAATAATTTAACACGGAAATTATTTACATAGTTTATCAAGCTTGCTTCTATCAATCTTTTTAAATTATACCACAAAGAACAAACAAACGTCCCAGCAGAGTCCAGGAAAAAGCACGATCAAACTACAAGGAATATTCTTGATAACCGTTTTTTTTAGCCCAAACCTTAGAGGTGTTCTTGTAATCCATCCCTAAATATTTAGTTTTGTTTTGTAATTAGCCCAAACCTAAGGGGTGGTTATTGTAATCCATCCCTAGATATTGTAGAGGTGTCTGATCACCTAACACTAGTAACACTTTGACCTTGATATCCAAATCATCAATAATCTCTAAATTGTTGCATAAACCACACCTTGGGTTTAGCATAATCACAAAAAACAAAACAAAAAAATTAAATTTTCACCCCAAATTATTAGTATATTATTGGTTCAATTATCACATCATCATACTCTCACAAAGTGACACATAGCTAATAGGCCAAAGATATATGAAAAAATTAGTTAAAATTAGTTGAGCCACAATAACCAACTTCTTATTCTTCCCTCCCTAAACTCTTCCTTCCAAACTCCCCATCTATAAAACTCCCCTTTCATCAACATCTTCTTTCACACACAATCAATATCAAAAAAGAAAAAAAAAAGAAATCACAATGGCCTTCAAGTTCTTGATCCTAGCTCTATCGATTTCAACAGCCACACTACTCTCTCCGGCCGCCGCCCAAATCACCGCCCCGTGCACGTCTTCGATGATCTCGACTTTCTCTCCGTGCATGAACTTCGTCACCAACAGCAACATAAACGGGACCACCCCTCCGGCAGCTTGCTGCAGCTCACTCAACTCGCTCATGACCAACGGGAAAGAGTGCCTCTGCATGATCGCCACCGGAAGCGTGCCTTTCCGGATTCCCATTAACCGAACACTCGCTATTTCTCTGCCCCGTTCGTGCAACATGCCCGGAGTCCCTCTCCAATGCAAAGGTAACACAAATTCAAGTCTTAAATTTTTTTTTTTTTTTTGTTATATGTCAATTACAATGTCTTGGGGTTCGAACCTAGGACCTTTGATCTCGAATTCGAGTGCTCAACCAACTGAGTTAACAACCCTTGACACTTAAAAAATATTTGAATTTACGAATAATCGACTTTTTTATTTTCCAGTTCCAGCTCCAGTTCCAGCTCCAGCTCCAGCTCTAGGACCATCATATTCTCCTTCTCCAAATGTCGAAGCTCCACCTGAGCCTCTATCTCCGCAATCGCCTGCACCCCCGGGCCCACCGGCTGCAACGAGCAACACGGGTAGTAGGACCGGCGTTACACCTTCATCAGCAGCACAGCTTTCTTACGGCATTTCGCATTTTCATCTCGTGATGGCTCTGATCGGAGCTATTGCTATCAAGTGCTATTAATTAATCGAACGAGCTCGTACTTATCGTTTGTTATAGGGATTGTATTCTTCTGACTTGTTCGTATATTTGAGTGATTGGGTATGATTGTAAGATAAATATATGTTTTTTTTTTTAAATTATCATGATTGCATTTTTATACTGAGGTTTATCACTAAAACAAAAAAAGGTGACCTTTAACAAAAAAATAAAACAAAAAAGGGCTAATGGCATTTTGGGGAAAAAAATTAACAATTTATATATCCCGCCATCTCTCCAAAAACAGATCAAAAATAACCGCCATGAATCAGGCTTTTCAGCTTCTCATCCTCCTCCTCCTTCTCCACCGCCTCACCTCCATCTCCGCCGATTCCGCCAATCCTCCGGTCATGAATCAGTACACCGCCTGCTCCGACAAGCTGGTCTCGTTCTCCGCGTGCCTACCTTACGTCGCGCTAGCTCCGAACAATCTCACCGACTCGCCGCCGCCGCAGTGCTGCGATGAAGTTTCCGACGATTTCGGCGACGGATCCTCCGTGTGCCTATGCTACTTCGTTCTCCGGCCCGATATTTTCGGTTTCCCACTCAATCGCAGCAAGCTGGTGTCGCTCGCCGCTGCTTGTCCGACGAAGAATCGCCCGGCGTCGAACGGGAATTTCTCTCTCGATACGATCTGTTCAGGTGAGTACTGTCGTGTTATATGCGAATAATGTTCGATTCGAGTTTTCTCCAATTTGTGCTTGCCGATTTAATTCGAAATTGTATTTTCCCCCAAATTCTGTTTCCAGATTCAGGAGTCGATTTTTCTTTCTTTTTTTTTTTATTTCAAATTCTGTTTGCGGATTGGATTTGAGTGCTAAGTTCATAATGTGTTTCATATAATTTTGTTGTTGTGTTTTGTAATTTATGCAGAGATCTCTCATCAGTCATCTTGTCAAACTGGTTTTGGTTGGCCATAAATTTCATTAACCCATTGCTTGAATCATAATCGAATGAACTATACTGATTCCGATAGTGTCGTGTAGTTTCCTTGTTTGTCGATCCTTGGTGCTTATACGCTCCGAATTCTCATTTGTTTGTTTTTGTTTTGGGGGGAATTGACCGATCAGGACAAGCTGCCTTGCCTCCTCTTCATAGCATTTCAGGTACTGATGTCGGAATCATCTTAGCTACAGTCGAACCTCAATATTTTTCTTTCTTCTCGTCATTTTTGTTTCGAGCTCTTTGATATACTGAGAATTTAAGTGATTCTAATAATCACAAGTGTATATACCAGGTCCAAGGAACCCAACACTTCCAAACTTATTAGGTATGAATCTACTGGAACTTATTTTTCTGTGGCGCATTCATCTTCACGCAAGAGCTTACGGCTGTTTTACTATAATCTCCTTTCTCGTGTTTTATTACTTGTGGCTTTACATTAGCATAAGCCTATTCCCGATTGTTTTGCGTCTGGAAATCGAGAATTACTTTTTGCACGAAAAAACACAACTAAAATACAGTTGTCTTTAAAATTATAAATATCCCATTAAAGGCTTGCTTCTCTTTTAAAAACTATATTGAGGAGATGTCTGTAATTCTGAAGATAATTAGAGATTTTTGTAATTATACTAAAGACGAGGGGCAGTTTTTGTTATTATTATACTAAAGAGATTTGTTTCTGATTCTTTAGGTGCTGAGGATAGCCTTCCACTACCTCCTTTGGAACCAAGTGGGAGCTCATCAACTGAAGAACCAAACGAAGACGAATCACCTTCTCAACCAAGCCCATCAACAGTTCCATCCACAGCACAAAGAATGTACAAACTCAGCTGGACATGGCTATGTTTCCCAGTTTACATATTTGCTTCATCGTAGATCAACAGCTGGTGTAGCTATACATTTCACCAACTCTCACTTGTAAAAACCGAGAATGGAATGCACAATCAACTGTTGGACCAATTTTCTCATCCTTTTTTCCGTATATTCTTTTTTCCTTCCAATGTACATATTCCGTTGATACTGAAATCCTAAATCCAACATGGCTTCTGTTTCTCTTAGAAGTAAAAAAGAAGTGTCATTCCATCCATAATTTGATCAAACCCAACATGACTTCGTGCATATCTTCTTACAATCCTACTGAATTTGATTCAAAACTTCGTGCATTGAGGACTATGAGAGAAAGTGAAGGTGAAGTAATGAGCAAAATACTCGGCATGGAGCTCAAATAGAAGTCCATGGATGCATTACCTGCATCTCAATACACTTTCTACAATACCGCACTCGTGAGAAGAAGATGAAGACATGAAATCTCATATATTGGCAATGTGTTGTGGAAAGTAATTGGTAGTGTATTTCATGTTATATTCAATTCTCTGTGTCATTTGGCATGAAAGACTTTGAATTTGTGTGGTGTTATCTAATTTCATGTAATGTTGATTGATGCTTTAAATACGGTAAGTTTGTTATGTGATTTATGTTGATTTTTTCTAATCCCATGACGGACAAAAGAAAACAAAAGCTTATTCATGCCAAAGATACTAACCATAGCAGTATGGATTCATATCTATTCGAAGTTGCTCCATACATGTAGTGCACTCAAATTGTTCTAAAAACCGAAAGACTTGCAACATGATAAAATAGAACAAAATCAGATCCAGAATACAGTGATTCAAATAGTCTCATATGAATATTTTGCAACAGCAAAAAGTCTAAAGTGCCATTAGTTGAAGAAAAGTAACAAATATCAAGCAGCAGAAACAGGGGTTTCCTTGATCGACTCACGCCATGCATACTCCCTTGCACCGTCCTTGTCGACAATTTTGATGATAAAGTTTGGTGGGGCCACAACCAGCCTACTCCTTATTTCGACAATGCACTTGTCAACCAACGCAATAGCTTCTTCGACTGTCATGTCTCGGCGGTAGTGCCTATCCATCATGGAGAGGGCAAAGAAGGCACCGTACCCAAACGCAGCTTTGTCAACCTTGTGAAGGGATGCGATATAGTCAATAAAGTAGATAGAGGGGCCAGTCGCCTTATCATATCCAGCTAGGATGATATTCACCGTGTATGGATTCTGAAATTTAAAACATAAAAATGTCATAACATGTTAAAAGACACTGAATTCGTCATATTTCTTATCGAATACAGTAATCTCTGAGGAGAAGTAAAACAATGTTTACAAAATCATGTTAAAAGAACATGGCGAGTCTAGTTATGGTAAAAAAAAAAGAACAAAAAGGCTCGGCCAATGTGCCTAATGTACTTGTAAAAGTGGGGGACAAACACAAAACTAAGAATTTATGTGCCACAATTAGCAATATTGTAAGTTATAAGATCAGCAAAACTTTTAGGAACCAAATAGAGAACAATATCTCAATACACTTATCAGAATTAAAGAACACTAACAACTCAGATTGCGAAGAAACTCAAAACGTGAAGAAAACAAAAACTACCCCGTGCAAAAGTGGACTTCACCAATGTGCAAAACCACCTGAAAATATTAGGTAAGAAAAAAAATGATTTCTAGGGAAACCTATTCATAGAAAACCTATCAAACGTAATTCATGTCAAAGCTAAAAACAGTTCATGTCCCCACAAAATATAGGAAAAGGATCTAACAGCAAGTAATCAAGAAATGATCTGCATCAAAATTATAAGTACTGGTCAAATCAAGAATTGTTACATAGCAAAACTCTTAAAGAAAGATCTTGATTATTACCTTTCTTAAAGCCGTAGCAAGTTCACTCCTTGTGAAGTTTGCCGTAGCTGCCGTCGTCAAAGGGATGCCATTACGGAATTGGTACAAAGATACATTCTTCTGTATGTACTCTGTAAACTGGGCCCTAGGGAAATCATTCCAAATATCATAAATGTTAATAATCATTGCTCCTTTTATTCTCAACTAAAGCAGTATTCAGCTTCATCCAACACAGAGAAAGTTCATGCTACTCAGATTTATTTTAGGAGCACACCTAATAAAAGAGAAAAGCAGAAACTAAAGTCTTTAAACATGAAAAATATTCCCATAAACTTCTGTGCTTTTTTACTATATTTTCAGACGAAAACCCTAGGTATCAACAATTTAGCATACTGAAAAATTAAACCCTAGAAAATCCCCAAGAAATGCAGGCACAATCTGAAATAATCCTCACAATTAACTTTCAACAACAACAAAAAAAAATTGCATATCAGAGCAATTAGGGGAAAGGGGTTTCACCGGTCGCCGGTCTCGCCGGAGGCGCCCATGAGTTTGTGAGAATCCAAGACCATGATCTTGTCCTCGTTGGTCTTGTGGACGAGGATGCTGTGAACCGCCGATGTGTCGGCCACCACTATCGCGAAATCCTTGCCCACCATTCCGAACACGGACTCCATCTTACGGGTTTTGGTTTTGAAACTGCTGTGTGTGGTGTGATCAGCTTAATGTTCAGATCTGTGCTCGGAGAGGGTTGGGTCTCTGCAAGTGATTCTTATAAATCAAGTTTTTGGGGATTTCGATTCTTTGCGTCTTGGGGAACAAGAAGGCTAGTAACGTGTTTTCACCAAAATTAAAGTCGCGTTTTTTATTTGGCGACGTTTTGGTCCTCTCTCTATGGTAAATATCTTTGGGCTTCGGCATTGGCAAATATTCACACTCCAAACAAATTTATAATATGTAATTGTTTTTTTACTTTAATATATAATTAGACTCTTATTTTTTTTATTTATTTTTCTACTTTTAGTATCAAATTTGAGGTAACTAAAAAAATATAAAAATATACATGAGAGATCTTGTATACCTTTTCATATATAATGTTCATTGATAGAGAATACGTGTTCTTTTATAAGTAGAGACTAAAGGACTAAAGGTGGGACTTTCAGCTCGTCCCGAAAATTGGGTCAGGCTGGACAAAACAATTCACGACAAAAAATAATTTGGACCTTTTTTTGCCCAGCCTGATGGGCCGACGGGCTACATAGACAAGACTCGAGTTGGATCGTTGGGCCAAAGTCGGTCCGAATATTTTTATTAATTTAATATTGTTTTTAGTTTTTATTACTGATTTTAAATAATATGTTAGTATTATAGTTATTTTTATTATTTTTGTACAAATTTATTTATATCTATCAACATAAAAATTATTATATATTTATTTTTGTATTTTTAATAAGTTTAATAATTAACTTATATTAAAAATATAAAAAAATATTAATTTTTAATAATAGTAATATTAATTTAATTATTTAAAAATATCATGTCATTTTAGGCTAAATGACCAGTAGCCCAAGTCCCAACTCTAAGTAGAGACATGACCAATTTCTTAAAGCAAAATACGAGATACACGAAAAGGATACTTCGTATCCAAGGCCATATGATCCCGACGTAGACTCTCCGCTCTCGTCGTTTAAGTTACGAGGTTCTGCTAAATGAACAGAATCTGCGATGTCCTTATGGAGGTCGAAGAACATCACTTGATAACGCTTTGAGTGGAACCATATCACGCTATGCTATACAACTCCAGAAAACATCCTCACCATGCGTGTCACCAATTCAATCATAACTGGATAAAAGTAGTATATATCATGCTGTTTTTTTTTTTTTTTTGTGTAGAAAATATATATTTATTTTAAAAAAGGGTATGTTTGGATTATGGTTTTTTATATTGTGACATGCTACAATTTATAAGATCATTATTTTAAATATTGTGAGCTGGACTTTTTTTTTTAATAATAATAATTTGAATAAAAATCATGAATTAAAATATAAATATTCTCTCTTTTCATTTGTATAGGTGATGAGCTGAAGCAGTAATAAAAGAATGCAGACAAAGAGCATGAGTGTAGGCAACCAGGAAAACAACTTTTTCAGCAAGAAATCATTGGACTTATTACAATCAGAAGCATTTCATTTCAGTACAATAATATTTCTTTAAATTTCCTACTTTCACTTTATCAATGAGTGTTACATCACTTTCACATTTTCTCTCTTCATAAAAAAAATACAAAAACAAAAAAACAAAAGAAAAAGGGAATCAAACTATTCTTAACAAATAAAGAATCTAAAGCTGAAAAAGGGCAAAAAAAAAAAAAAAAATGAAACTTGCAACCTCACACTTGGGAGTCTGTCTTCTTCAATGGTTCAATACTTTCAACTCTATATATCTATCTTAACTCTGTTTTCTTTAATCTACAAACATGGTATGGTACCTGTGAACTGCTCGTCGGATTCGGTGAAATCTTGGAATCGAAATCGACTCCGAAAATGACAATGTGATCAGTTAAGAAGAAAAC
The DNA here is from genome assembly GCA_954870475.1 of Euphrasia confusa. NCBI lineage: Eukaryota > Viridiplantae > Streptophyta > Magnoliopsida > Lamiales > Orobanchaceae > Euphrasia > Euphrasia confusa. Next base: position 1,879,472 of record OX940969.1, on the reverse strand, counting down.
GCACGAACAATCACAAGCCGCGTCGTGCCAAGTTAGTTAGCGGGTTCCAAACTGTCAATATCTATATCTGATCGAAAAATATGGGAACAAGAAAAAAAAATAAGAACACGTAACGCGGCAATGCATATTTAGAGAAAGAGAGAAAAAACAGACCCACTTTCTATCGGTTAAACGTTGAGTATTAGAAGCAAGGAAGGATCGAAGGAAAGAGATAGTATTACGTACCCTATTTAAAAGAAGCAGAGCTCAGTATACGCATGTGAGTAAGGTAACAGCTCGTCCACCTCGATTCTTGAGCCTGAGCAGCTCATGCTTTTCCTCAACCTGTTGGGAGCCGACTCTATTTCAGCCAAGAACACGCTCGAGACTGGTCTATGATCGGAAAACCTAGATTCCCCACGGTTATACGATAATTGTTGTAAGCCATTCCCGTACCACAAAATCCGATCACACCTTCATACACATAATTTCCCAGATCAGAAATCAACCCGAGAGTAAATTATGGTTTAATCAATGGATGATGATGACAAAACATTCTCACCATGCAGGCGTCCTTCGTTTCTCCTTCGGGTGCATGTCGTCGCCTGCGTATCTGTCCGAATTATGAGAATATTTGTATGTGGGTGGGAAATATATCTTCCCTTCTTTCCATCCATCAAAAACGCGACCTCGCCTTTGCTCTATCCTCAGCTGTTCATGATAAATAACGAAAGCAATTGTTGACTTTTCGAAGAACTGAAAATATTGATACGATAGTACGAGAGCATCGTATAATAATCATACCTGGTCTTTTTCTAGTAATGCTCTCCAGTTTTGCATCTCGATGAGCGCTTTGGCCGAACGGTAAGGCAGTGCTATTCGGTAGTTCAGATCTCCGAGCCACATAATTCGACTACATCCAGATATTTTAGTATCATCAAAGCAAACGATAGGGTAATAAAATGAAAGATGAAAGATGAAGTGTTTTTCTTACTCGTGTTCAAGGATTGTCTCCGGAGATTTCTCGCTATTGCTGCCACTAACTCGTGGGAACCTCGTTTTTCGAAGGATCTCGATAAAATCAGCGTTTCTACGAAGCTCGTCCCCTTCCTTCTGACCCGACGTCAAGTGACTGCACACGAAGCAAAGGCTGGTCTGATGCAATAACATGCTTATCGAAATCGATCCCTGAAAAAAGAAGAACAAATAAGCTTAGTATTTTTTTTTTCAAGAACCGTAAATTACTAGCAACAAATAACTACATAATACCTTGTTTCCGAGGTACCCCATCAGCCCTCTGCCGATGCACGAAACCTTCACATCCCTAACGTGCTCGGTCAGCTCGCTCCGGACCCACACGGTCAGAAAAATTCCGACCATCTGCTTACTCGCGACCAAAGAATACTTCGAATTTCCAGGCAAAGCATATCCCGATCCATCTTCCGAACTGTGCGAAATCGGAGTGTAGAGAACTGTACTAGGAGAGTCCCCTGGAGGGTGACAGTAGTCCTCCTCTGAACCCCATCTCGAGCAGTCGCTCGCTCTCTGCCCCCACGAGTAGTCGCTCGGCCTCCGGCTCGACGAGTAGTCGCTCGCTCGAGGGCCAGAGGAGGAGAAGTCGCTGGAACGGGGCCCACCGCCGGAGGAAGAGCAGTCGCTGGGCCTGTGTCCGAAGATCATCCTGTCGCAAACGCTGAACCTCCTCTCGTGGCGTGGGGTAGGGGCGGAAACGTCATTTTCCGTCCTCCTCGGTGTCTGGAACGACTGGCGGGGCAAGAAGGCCGAGGCCTTGTGGCTGAAATCCGCGTTCCACTCGGCGATGGGATTGGGGAGGGGAGAAGGGGTGTAGGGCCCGCTGCTGCCAGAGTTGGAATTGTTTAGCGTCTTTTTTATCAGGGAGATCCATTTCTTGGCGGGCCCGTTGTCCTCGGCCACTAGGATGTTGCCGGCGTTTAAAGGAACGATTTCTTGAAATCTGTTGAACGATAAAAAGATAAGTGAATAAACAAATGAAACAAGAAGTTTGATTGTACATGAATTGAAATTGTACCCGAGCACGTATATGTCAGCAGGAGGTGCGGAGTGAAGCCAGTCGTCTAGCTTCATATTGTTCGACGGGGGTTTTCCACCCACGTTCCATGTTGATGCGAAGAGGCTGATAAAAATGAAAACTTTGAGCGAAGGGCTAATGTTTTGAGATCGAATTAACGAATATCGGATACCAACGGAAATCGAACCTGTAGTTCTGTATATTGATAACCTGAGGGTGATCAAGATAGCCTCTCCCCCTCCTGGAACGGGAACGGGAGCGAGAACGGGAAAACGAACGCTCCACTTTCTTTGTCGGTTTTTCTGCAAAATCGATCGAGAAAGATCTTCAGAATCAACGTCATAGAAAGATCTAAAAACGAAACGCAGAACAAGACATGATATTGTATACTAACCTGTCTTAATTTTCTTAACAGCAGATGGTTCCCTCTCAGAAAAGCTGTTCCTCCATTCCATCTCACAGCCTAAAGAGAAGAAACAAGCATGACTTATATACTTTAGTTCTTGGATTCATTGAAGATCCACTGCGAATTACTTCGATTTTTTTATTTTTTTTAATTTTCCATGTGAGCAAGAAAATAAGAAGAACAGAACCAATTGAGCCATAGTTTACAAACTCCATTGGTGAAGCCAAAAACAAAACTACCTAAAATTGTAATGGGAAAAGAAGCTAAAAAAACAAACAGATTGCTTGTGAATAAAAAGACAAAACCAGAGATTAAAAAAAAATCAACAAATCCCAATTCAACAACAAGAAAATCAAAGGGACAAAACAAACAAACAAAAAAAAAACCAAAAAATCAGAAATCAAGAACTCTAAATAAATATAGAAAACCCACCTCCATAAACAGCTTCATCAGCCTGAAATTCCTCCCTTTTGCACTTGAGATTAAACCATCTCCTAAACAATCTCTTCAGCTTCACAAAACACACAAAAATAAAAAAACTGATCTCAGCACAATTAAACAATCAAATTAAATAAAGAAATAAATAAATAAAATTTTGTTTTATGAAAAAAATACCTTGCTTTTCTTGGAATTTTCATCTTTCATCGTTCCAAACTTATTTCTTCATGCGGGCGGCAACCTCTCAACAAACCACTCGCCCCCCACAACCCAAATTTCCAAAAAGCTTGAATCTTGCCCAAAATTCCCAAATGGGCATTCAAAATTTCAGGGAAAAAATCAAATCTTTTTTTTATGTGTGTAAAAATGTACGCACACACTGAGACAATGCTGAGCGTTTTCCTTTTTTTTTCCTTTCTCCTCGTTCTCAACAGCAAGAATTATAACAGCAAAGTAATCGTATTTGAACAGAAATAAAGTGAGAAGCTATTTCCATCTCTCTCACACACACACCCGCATTGGTGTGTGCGTGTTGCTTTTTCTTTTCTTTCTTTTTTTTCTTTCTTTTTTTTCTTTTTTCCTATATGATGGATGTTGGGGGCAGAAGTAGGGCTGGAAACGAGTCGAGCCGAGTCGAGCATTGAGCTTATCGAGCCGGCTCGGTAAAAAAAATTGCAGACTCGAGCTCGAGCTCGAGCTCGACGAGCTGCTCAAGAGGTTGCTCGAGCTCGGCTCGCGAATTTTATTTCACGCTCGAGCTCGACTCGATCGAGCAGCTCGAGCTCGGCTCGTTCGAGCTGCTCGACTTGCTCACTCAATTAGTTCAACTCCATCTCGTTTGAGTGACTCGACTCGTATTGCTCGAGTTCGACTCGACCTCGAATCGCTCGAAAAGCTCGACTCGACTCGATATATATACACATATTAAGAATATTTAATTAAAATTTTATATATTCGAGCGGCTCGCGAGCCGCTCGATCGTTTAGGATTGAAGCTCGTGCTCGGCTCGTTTAAGATAATGCTCGGCTCGAGCTCGACTCGAGCTCGAGTTTGACCGAACTCGAGTCGAGCGTTGACTCGAGCAGCTCGCGAGCGCTCGCGAGCTGCTCGGTTCGTTTCCAGCCCTAGGCAGAAGGGCATGTCGTTTTGCAACACTTTAATGCTTAAAACGACACTAGTAAGTTGCCCTCAAATCCTTCTTACTATAATTTTCGTTTCTATGAAATTGTCTTGTTTTTTCAAACGAAATTTTTTAATAAATATGAATTTGTATAGTTGTAAATTGTAATAATTCCAAGTGGCTCAAAATAATAAGTGAGACAATTTCAAATAGATTGGAATTATAATACTAATTCAATTTAAAATAAACTTAAAATAAATAAAATACAAAATTTGTTTCCCCTTTTACCAATTGGTCTTGCCACCCAAGCCATAAAGCAGAAAAAGAAGGGCACACAATAAAGAGAAAGTTCATTAGGAGCAATTTGTACAATTTTTCCATATCTGATTTTCATGCTATTCTTTTAAGGTTTTATATTTTATTTTTCAATTTTTTAAATGATGTATGCTTTGCTTTATACAATGTTTTTCTTCTTTTCTTGGATTGTGGAGTTTGTTGTCTACAAGAATGTAGGAATAATAGAGTTAACAAGGTGCAGTCAATTTTATGTGCAATTAGCAATTCTTGCCATCTTTTTTTGGGGGTTTGTGTTTGTTTGTTTTTTAGAAAAAAGAAATCTTAAGAAGTACTATAGTATCATAATTTGTCCAATGTGTATCATATTCCATATCAAATTATTACCTCTGTCAAAAGAAATCATTTGGACTTTGTCATGTATGATTAAACATGTTAACAATCAAATAGTATGTCCCTTTGTTAAGGTAAAAAGAAGACTTCTAAATATAGTGCTAGTAGTAGACTTGTTTAAATGTTGACACTCAATGGAAATTTCTTGTGTATTCGAATTTTCGTATTACACATCAATGAAAACAAGATCCATTAAAGTGTTGTTTGATTCGTATCTGGTTATCGACTGATTTAACTCTTTTACCGTTTTTTTCTAGTGGATAATTGCAAACAATGTATGGATAGAAAGGAAAATTTCATTTAATGTGAGAGGTACTAAAGAATAAACACAAATGTGTGGGCAAATATTGGTGAAAATCTTTGAGGCTTTCACCAATCTGTGGTCCTTGGTTTTGAATGCACAAGTTGCTATCATAAGCTGCCAATTCTGTGGGGTAAGAACGTTACCATTGACTGTGGGTTGGTTTTTCTTCACCAAGAACTTGTAATTCTTATAATTACAATCATAGATTGTGCATGATATAATAAATCGTGAGTGATCGGTTTTTTGATGTACTAAAGAGTAACGATTTATATAACAAAGTTCGTCGATCGATTCTGAAATCACAAAAGGTAAATTTGTACGAATCGAAGTAACATATCAACGACATCATACGATAATGAGAACATGATGACGAGTTTAATTATTTTCAGAATTATACTACAAAATCAATCGAGACATCTAATATTAGTAATTAATTAATTAATTAATTAATACAAAACAAAATCACATGTAGAGACAATTGGACAAACAAAAGTCATTGACTGTGAAGACAAACTTATATTTAATTAATTATATAGCTTACAAATTCGACGACAATAAAATCCAAATTCTCAAATGAGTCTTTGCAAATTATATATTTAAAATATAACATACTCCATTTATCATAATAATAATAATAATAATAATAATAATACATAGTACGTAGAGTATGGTACACTTTTCATAGAAAAAAAGGCACTATATATTAATTCAGTCGTGATAATCAAGCAATATAATTATATTGAACTTAGTCTAAATATTGGTCTTGGTCAACGTGAATAATTCACACAATTGTATTATATAATGGCGCCGGCAGCCGCTCCGCCTACATGCGCCGGCGTTCTTGGAGTAGACGAAACCACTAGAAAAATTAAAGGTTTACAGAAATGATATATAATTAAAATTTAATTAAATATATCATAATTAAAATTTTCATATGATGGTTTTGGGCCAAAGCAAATAAGCAATTTGATTATTAAGAATATAATTTAATCACGGGTTTAGGAAGCAATTATTATCAGTAGACGGCGCAAGCTTTTAATTATGGTCCCATTTATATGACTTTTTTTTTATAATTTAATTTACCAACAAAGTCAAATAAAATTGGTGTATTGATTAAGGTTGACAAAGTCACAAAACTCTACCACTAAACCACATAATGAGTGAAATATCAACTTATAATCAATACTTCTATACAACTAAAATCATATTCTTTTCAAGTAATTTTAAAATTGGACACAATAAAACAACAAATTATACTACATAACTTAACTTTTATGAAAAATGATACTGTGAACTGATCAAATTATTTCGTAGATTGAATTGTGTCCTTTTCATGTCTCTTTGGTTCAAAGGGTAATTTTATTATACTAAGTATATCTTCTTTTAATTCTACTGTAATATTTAGTTCCTTAGTTAATTATATTTATAAACATGAACTAAAATATTACTACACAAGTGTTTTTTTTCTCTAGTGTTTCTTTGTCTCTAGTGTTTTTTTTTTCCTCTAATCAAGTGTCAATACCTAAAATGCGAATCTCAACTCGTATTACTTAAAATTACAATCACACAAATTTCACTACACAAATAAAATACATTATAAAATAATTATAACACAAATCATAAAACGCACGTTAAAATATTATTACTACTATTTTTTATTGCGATTAATATAATTATTTGTATTAGTTTTGAGTTTGACTAAAAACTAAGTCAATATAAACAATTATATGGCAAGTTATAAATCATACTCGTTTGGAATTTCTTTAAGAAATAATAAGATTCTGGTTTTAATAATAAAATAAAACGACAATTTAATTGCATATAAATGAATTGAGAATAATGGAAGTTGTTCATATTTTAGATGATTACACTACCCAACGCGCGACAGTCGCATATGTTAAGTAATCATATATTGTCATACGAATATATTTTGAACTTAAGAATGTTGGATTTGCATATCAAAACTATTTAGACTAGATTCAATCTCAATTGACATGGGTTCGATTCAAAGCAGACACATTCAGTTCAATTTTCAATTACTTTTATTATTATTATCACACCTACTTTCAACATTTTTTAATATATTTTTTCATAAAATAAAAGTATATATATATATATATATTTACATAATTAAACAAAAAATAATTTAAAACATAAAAAACAATTAATTATTTAAAATAGATTACCGTAAAACTTTTATAAATTAATACTCGATAAATTAATAACTTCTCTAAAATAATAAAATTCTTCAATCCCGTTTTGAGCCTTTGTAAAAAATAAGCGAATTCGATAAAATAATATAATAATAATTTTTTGAAAAAACTATTTATAAATATGAAGTTCCGTCAAAATTTTAAATTAATAATTTGTAAATCTTACAATTATAAATATTAGTTCTCATCAATACTCTTAGAGATGGTACTCATGTGATCTATTTAGAGTGTTTATTCAATGAATATTTTTCATCAACATAATATTTTATGCATTTGATCATTTATTGATGATTTTATAATGCATTTTAGATGATGAGAAAACATAATTTGGTATTATAAATTAGTTTAGTTTTATGAATATAATAGTTAACGTTGTAATAATACGTTGAATCTATAATTAATACATGAATATATTAATTAGTTGCAATAAAGTTGATACATGAAATTTTAATCTAATTATTTTAAATAAATATATTTAAATTTATTGAATTTAAAAATTATATTTTTTAATTAATAAAATATTAATTTATCGATATATTAATATATTTTTAAATTGATAATTTATAGAGATTTTAGTGTACTTAGTACGTACCATGGCTAGTTTCTTAGTACATATACAGTATGCAGTAGTACAAGAGATCTGAGAAAGTAAAAAAAACAAAATTGGGAAGTAAAGGTAAATAATTTACTACTTTCTTAATTTGTATTTTGCTTGTTAATTTTTAAGGGCAAATTAAATATGGAAAATTAACTTCTTTCAGGAATTCAGTTCCTTCACTTTCTACGCTTCAACTTCCTTCACTCTATACGCTTCAACTGCAGTCTGCAGAGAACCGCACCAGAAAACACAAACAAGTACTCTCTCTCCCCCCCTTCTCTCGAAATTCACATTTATTTTGCTTGCTACGGAATTTTCCCAGATTAGTCTGAACAGGGTTTCTATATAAAGAAACGAAACCCTTAAAACCTAATTTCTTGAATCTTTCTGCTGTTATTCTCGAACCATTTTTCCCTCGTGTTGAATTGAGTTTTTTTTTGTTGGGTCAATCGAATTTTCATTATTAGTGTAAATTTAATTTTGGGGGTTTGATTGAATTTTGTTCTTGAGCATGTTTGTTTGCCCTCCAAGTTCGATTATCGCGTATTTTGCGTTGGATTGATAAGTGTAATTATTTAGCTGATTATTGTTCGTTATGATCCTATCAATAAGCTATTATACATTAGGCTGTACAAGGATGTAAACTCTGATTGAATGCTCTGGTTCGTTCCGTTTGGGACTTTTTGAATCGTAACGTCGAACGATCAGTATGTTGTTGAATGGGCTTTTAGGCAAGAAGTCGTTTTACGGGGAATTTAGTATGTTTGGCTATTTTTAAATGGGACCTTTTGGAAATAGTCGCTCGTTCCTCCAAAAGTCTATTCGGTAGAAGTTGGAATTCTTGGCTTTTGACTTTCTTTCGGCTCACTTTTTGAAAAACGGAACCTTGTCCTGAAAGTCCATGTGTTGAAACGTCTGTCTCATTTGTGGACTTTCTATCCCAAAAGTGCTCCCCAATAGAACTAAATGATCGAATGTTGTTGAACTGCTCAAACGAAGTAAGGCCATGGGTTTTCAGACAGTGTCTTCCTCCTTACATAACACTCAACCGTAATCCTCAAAAAAGGAAATAGTAGCCTTGTGTGTTGATCCCACTGCTTGCCGAGAATCATGAGTAGTAAAAAAGCGCCTCATTTTCAAGGTACTCGGTGGGATTATAAACTAGATCTATAAGTATTCTCGTGTATAATGAAGATCTTTTTGGATTTAGATTTATATGTTTCTCTCTTACTTAGATTTATGTGTTTCATTTTCTGCATATTGATGTGTATCTTGGTTAGATTTATTTGTTTTATGTATTGTTTTGGCGTATCCAAACATGCTATAAAACTCATCAAATATTGCCGTTTTCTTTATCACGTTGTGTTTCCAAGGATCCATCTACGACTTTTTTGTTTCTAGTACGGAAAAAGTTCCTCTGAAAGCCAGCCATGGAGAGGCCTATGCCATCTAATGATCCAGTTGAGATTTTATCAGACGATTCTTCTTCCTCTGATGCAGAAAACAACGACTTGTTTGGGGACCTGCTGATAAACGACGGGCCCGCTGCAGAATTATCTCCAGAAGGTAACTCCATTTAATTTTCAGCCGATTCCTAAATCTTCAGTTTTTCTTGTTGGGATTGCGTGCTCGATTTTATTTTGAAATTGTGTTCAAAGATTGCGTACCTTTTTCATGCAGCGTGGATGTTCAGAAGAGCGAAAAGCTATCAAGACTACATGAAGCTAATCCCGATCCCAACCAAACGCTGCACTTTGATCCCTTACACCTCTTGGACCGGATTAGGCAGCTCGATCAAGAACATATATGGACAGCCCTTGCACTACCTCACGAACCTTCACTTGAGGAGGCTGGACCAGGAGAGGCTTGGGGCCGAGGATGAGGATGTCTCGCTCGACACAATCATTCATCCGGCTAAAGCCGAGGCAAGCGTCTGGATCATCGAAGAGGTCTACAGGCAGACATCTTCACCTCACCATCTGGCTAAGCTCTGGTCGTCTGACCAGTTTTACCACGCCTTCATCGACGACATTTATCCGAAACTCGGGTCGTGATATGCTTCTCTTGTATCTGTTTGGGATGCATTAGACTGATTTCTTTTTGTTCTTGATACACTGTGTGGTGTGGTGTGTTTTGTAGATTGTGATTCTGTTTTTCAGTTGTTGGGATGTTTTGGGTGATTACAAATGTGTCCCTTGATGCTTTGAGTAATTACCATAAGAAACCAGGGAAGTTTCAGTATTACATCAATTACAGTCTTTACAGAAGAAAGATACAAATTTTGAATCATCTATTTCTACCAATAGTCACAGCAAGAACATGAACCCTCCTTGAAAAAATGAAACCTGTTGTTATCCCGAATGACTATATCGCGTTCGTACACCTTCGACACCATCTTCGCAAACGAGTGGCAATCCGAACACATCCTAAGATTCTTCACAACCCTTACAGGGATTCCCCGACCAGAAGAGACGAGACCGAAAGCAATCGCTAACTTCTCACTATGCCGACTGAGCAAGAACTCCTTCTCCTGCTCATCAATGTCGAGCAACACGTTTGTTAAATCCGGAACATACCCTTCTTCTCTAAGTCTGCAGTTAATCTCCTCGAGCATTGCCCCAGTGGGCCCGCTTTCCGGGTGAGATTCGTCGCCGGAAGTGAACTCACAAACGAATCCGTTCACCTCGATCATGCTTGACCCCGGAATCTTCCTCATACCCTTTTCTCTCATATGCATTCTCACTTTCGCCACGTCATCCCATTTCCCAGTCGAAGCATATACGTTCGACAGGAGAACTTGGAGTCCCGTTTTTTCCCCGCTGGATTCAGTCACCATCTCCGCTGCTAAGTTCGCCATCTTTCCATTCTTATGTATCCTACATGCTCCTAAAAACGAGCTCCAAATTTCGCCATTGGCCTCCATCGGCATAGCGTTTATGAACTCACGGGCTTTTTCCAATAAACCGGCCCGACCCAATAAATCAACGACACAACCGTAGTGAACGATGTGCGGAGTGATTCCGAATCGTTCTTTCATACCTTCGAATATTCGCATTCCTTGCTCAACTAAGCCCGCGTGGCTACAAGCGGTCAGGACAGAGGAGAAAACAACTGGGTCGGGCTCGATTCCTTGCCCGACCATCTCGTGGAAAAGGTCAACAGCCCGTTTTCCGTTCCCTTCCATGGCCATAGCTCCGATAGCCGCTGTCCAAGCCGAGACGTCTCTGTCGGGCATTTCGTCGAACACCTTCATCGCACTCCGTGGGTCCCCACACCTAGCAAACATGTCGACTAGAGAAGTGTTAAGCCTCACGTTGCGATTAACGTTGTGTTTCTCGATGTAGTTGTAAGTCCATTTTGCGAGATCAAGAGCTCCCAAGTACCCACAGGCGGATGCGATGCTAACCATCGTAACCTCGTCCGTGACTATCGTCCCTTCCTTCTGCAAGCATCGGAAAAGCTCGATCGCCTCTGTGAAGAAGCTCTGCTGAACCAAAGCACTGATCATCGTGTTCCAAGACACGATATTTCTCTCAGGCATTTTGTCGAACACCTGTCGTGCTTTCTCCACATCGCCGTTTCTAGCAAAACCCGCGAGCAGGGTGTTATACGAAACAGTCGTCTTGTTGGGCATTTGATCGAACACTCGACAAGCCCATTCTTGTTTCTCGGATTTCGTGTACATATCGATAAGCGCATTGCCTATGTTATCAAGATTCTCGAGCCCGTTCCTTAAAACATAGGCGTGACACTGCATGCCGGAGCAAGGATCATCGAGTTCAGTCGAGGACGTGATCACAGCCAACAACGTGACTCTATCCGGTTTCAGTCCGAGCTCGAGCATCTCGGAAAACACCTCCATTGATTTTTCCGCCTTTCCGAGTTTCACGTAGTTCGACATCACGGTGTTATAAAGAACCAAGTTCCGATCACGATCAGGACACTCGTCGAAAAGCCGTCTGGCCTTTTCTGGAGCTCCACATTTCATATACATGTCGACAAGAGCATTCAACACGACTGGGTTGAACTTCATCCTCGACCCTCGAACACAGTCCAACACCTTCTCTCCCAAAGCTTCGCCCCCGAGTTTCGCTGTGGCGGAAATCACAGACGACACAGTGACTTCGTTCGGCTCGATTCCTTCCTCCGGCATCCGGAAAAACAGAGACACGGCCTCCCGGTGAAGACCTCCGGCAGCGTAAGCACAAATCAGACTGGTCCATGAGACGACGTTTCTGTCAGGCATTTCGTCGAACACCTTCCTTGCACTCTCTGTTTCTCCGCACTCCCCGTAATAGTACACCAACGAATTCGACACGAAGACATCGCCGTGATAACCCGATTTCACGGCGGAGGCGTGGATCTGTTTTCCTTCGGAGAGCATCGCCCCTTTCGCACACGCGCTCAATACGAACGGGAACGTGTAATCGTCGACCTCGACGCCGTCGTTCAACATGTCGGCGTAAATCAAAACGGTTTCCGGGAAAAACCCTGAAAACGAATTCCCTCTCATCAGAGAATTGTACACGAAAGTAACAGTGCCGCCGCCGCTACTGCAATCCTCTGTTTTCTTCTTGAACACCTGAAAGGCTTTTGCGGCGAATTCCAAGCTCTCTGAAGTGCCCGTTTCCGAATATTTCGCAATGAGCTTCGCGAGGACGGAGGGGCTGCTTACGTGGCCCTGCTTCGTGAGCTGGCCGTGGAGCTGCTTGATTTCTCGAAGGCTTTTGCAGGATTTGAGAGATCCGTTTTTGGGTACAGCGGGTTCCGATTGGATTTGAACTCGTGTGGTTGTGATCGGAGGTGGATCGGCGGCAGAGGTGGCGGTTAGGGGAGGTGATAAGATAGCTGCGGCGGCAGTGGACGCCATTAGCACTCCAGGTGTTTGTGAAATGTCCCGTGAGAGGTTATACTAACTAGATTGGCATTGCTCGTGTGTTGATATTTTGTTCGTACATCCGTAAGGTTCTCTTATACACTGCAACATAGTTGGAAGAATTCTGCAAAATAGCAAGTGATCTTCACTACATGTCAACATGTACTATTAACCGAGAAAAATCGGTTCAATTATTGGTTATCAATAAATTATTTTGGTTCGGTTATGGTTAGTCATTTTTGCTCTTTTTCAGTTCGGTTAACCGGTCAATTCGGTTTATTTCGATTTTGGTTAATAGAACTTCCGGCTCTAATTACAAAAGTTTTACCACTCGACTATGCCTCCGGGAGTCCTTTAATTAATATTTACTCTCTCCATTAACCTCAGCTCTAATCACAAGTCTTACCACTCGACTATGCCTCTGAGAGTCCTTTAGTTATATTTACTTCCTCCAATTCATAATAATTATTTTCTTTAAAATTGACATTTCACATTTAGGATACTTCAAAATAAATAAATAAATACTTCCTTTAGTTAATATATATACTCTCTTCCATTCATAATAATAATTTTCTTTAAAAAAGACATTTTGCATTAATAAAATACATAAATAAATAATCTATACTTTATCAACTTACTTTTTCAATTAAACTCACATTCTAATTGTTTACTTTTTAACTTAAAAATATATTTATACTTTTCGTTTTTTTATCAAAAAAAAAAAAAAAAAAATTTTAAAACGTGTCCATGAGTGACCGAAAAAAATGTCATATATTTATGAATAGAAGAAAGTACATGATACAACAACTGTAGTGGTTAAAATTATTACAATTATACAACCCTTAATTAATATAATGTGAAAAAATATAGAATCCAAAATTTACTAGTTCAAATTAGAATTGGATGGAAAATAATAATTATAATAAGAAAATGGAAAAATCAAATCAAACTCTATTAAAATCCATATAAAAATCAATAAAAATCTATTTAAACTATAAAAACGTGGTGAATAAAATTGAATACAATTTTTTTTCCTAATTACTACATTATTACTAAATTAATACACATTCCTTTCCTTATTATTCCTAATCTAATGTACACCTGTCCTCGGAGCATAACCGAGTGTAAGACTTGTGATGATATAAGTGTAATTCTCTGGCGATGCAAGGTTCGAATTTGGAACAAATTTTCATTGAAATATTATGAAGGTTTGAGGATCGACCTGTTGCCTCTCTCACACAGGTGTCTGCTCCGAGTGGAAGTGGGCAAATTCGACCCTGGGAAGGTGGGTTGTGCCCATACCCCTTGGATGGCTGACACGTAGCCTCCCACCCAACTACTCCTTTAAATTTATTTTATGTTATTATTATTTTTTATGTTTATTTTTTTTGGTGTAGGTATATAATTTTATGTAAATAATTATTATAAATTTAACTTAAATAAATAAATAATTATTAATTAATTAAAAATAACTACATGTTTATAATAATTACAAATATAAATTTATTTATTTAAAATTAATACTTATTCAAAAACAATAAGTTTGTGAGAGTTAATGAGTTTATTTGTAAATTTTTATATGTATCTTTAAAATTAATATTTTATAAAAAAAATTACAAAAAAAATATTATAAATTGAATTTCATAAAATTCTAAAAAAAATAAGTCCATTCGAAAAATAATGAACACAATATTTAGTCATATTAAATAAAAAAATAAGTATAAAATAAATTAAAAAAATTATTTAGAAATATATTTTTGAAATATTAATTTTAAAAATAGTAAAAAAACATATATAAATTCATACGCTAACACAAGAAAATGTATTTTATTTTTTTCCTCATCTCAAATATATATGCACTAAAAAAGAGGATTAATATCCTAAAAATATTAATTTTTGATTATTTTATTAAAATATATAATATTAAAAAAATTAAATTTAAAAATAAAGTACTTGCGTATAAAATTAAAAAAAAATGTTAACAAATTAAGTTAAAATTATATTTTAAAATGAATAAAATAAAATAATCATTTTATTTCGTATACATATTAAGTTGAGAAATAAATTCAATTTTTTATGCATATATAATATTTGCATAATTATTTACTTTAAATAAATAAATTTATATTTCTAATTATTATAAACATATAATTATTTTGAAAAATTAATAATTATTTATTTATTTAATTTAATTTTATAATAATTATTTAATAAAATTATATACCTAAGCCAAAATAAATAAACATAAAATAAAGAATAAACATAAAATAATATAAAATAAAGTAATGATTTAAGTGGGGTGGGAAGCCACATGTCAGCCATCCAAGGTGGTGTGGGCACAACCCATCCTCCCAGCGTCGAATGGGAGTATTAGTTTGTGATATAATGTGAATGAGCTTGGTTCTTCAATATTCCCATAATTTTATTTTTTGCTCTTTTAAATATTTGAAGATCTCTCTGTTGTTTATCAATATGCCCTTTTTAGATGAATTCCAAACATTTTAATGCATATTTCAATCTTTTAAGCCTTTCATCCTGGTGTCATACCAGAACACTAAATTTGTACAAAAATGGCATTGCATTGGACTACAATATAATCTCATGTGATGATGTTTTATTCGTCGCATTTTAGAAAATAATTCGGAGTCGAATTTCAGACTATTGGATTCGAAGTTATAATCGAATGCTTTCGACGAGATTATTGCAATTCGTACACTCGTAAGGTTCATACATCATAGAAACATAACGTGCTCGTACCAGATAGATTCAGGGCTATGATAGTCTGATCATTCGCGTCTGATGATAGTTGCAACACTTTGAATCTAATCATATGTGGGATAAATCCTTGGAGATGGCTCTAATGGTGTTGGGTGTAGTTCGGCAGCAACCCCCGATCATAGAAGCTCCGGCCTCGCGCCATTTCCTGACGTACGACACGAAATCCACATCTCCAACTCCCGTCGACGGCTTCAACAGAATCGAGACATCTCAAGTTCACGCAGTCGAGAGAAAAAAAAAACGAAAAAAAAAAATAGTGGAGACTCACCACCCATTCCTTTATCCCGGCATCGTAAGTCTCGCCGCTGTTTGGATACACGAGTATCGGTTTCGTCGTGACCTGAAAAACGATTGTCGTAAAATCAACACACTTAAGCAATTCAAAGAATTTCAACAAATCGGAAACAGTATACCGTCTGAATCGATTGGATCAAACCGTGAATGTATCTCGGAGGGGTGCAATTGATCCCGACGGCAACCACTCGACGACAACAATCGGCAATCGAGGCACAATCATGCATAGAGTCGCCACTAACCGCATTGGTCCCATCTTTGGACGAGAATGAAAACCAGGCGGGTACGTTTATGCCCTCCTCCTCGAGGAGCTCTGCATACGCCTATCGCGTAAAAAAAACGAAATAAATTAGACAACGAAAACGTCTCCTTAGGACCAGTTTTTTTGGACTTAAACTGACTAAAGTGAACTTAATATGTCTGAACTTAACTGAATTGAATTGATCAGAACTGAAATGAACTTCATATTGTGAAAGTCTGAACTGAACTGATTTAAAAGAAATTAAGTCCAATTCAATTTAATTTTAAAATATTAAAATGATAATAAAAAATGTTTGAACTAAAGTGATTTAAACTGAACTTAATGGGTCTGAATACTTATCGAACGCGCGGAAATTTATTTACCCGAGCTTCCGTTTTATTCGGAATGGTCTCGAACGCGATCAAATCAGCGCCCGAGTCGGCCAAAACTTGAACCCTCCTACGGTGAAAATCTTTCAGAGTTTCTAAGGTTACATCCTCTCCGTAAATCCCACTGCCAAGCGAAAAACGAAAAACGAAAGAAATGTAAATCACCACCTACACATCAAATGCAATATAATCGAGAAGGATTAAAAGTATATAACCTGTATTCGGAACCGTCAGCGAGATAAGCACCGTAACTTCCGACAGAGGCGGCCACGAGAACAGGGGGATGTTTGGTGACCTTGTTGTCGTAATGTATGTCCCGAGCCTCGAGTGCGATTTCGACGCTTTTTCGTAACAATGACTCGCTCTGTTGTCGGGAAAGTCCCTTGGCTTCGAAGCCTTGGATGGTGGCCTGTGTGTCGATTATTGTGTGCTTACGGATTATTCGTTTCTTTTATCGATCGGAAAGATTGATGATAGAGTATGTACCTGATATGATGCGGATATGATGATATTAGCACCTGCTTCAAGGTAATCCAAGTGAACCTGTTCACCAAAATCAGAAAGAATAAAGGTTGTGAGAGCTCAACATATTTCACTCAATTTTTCTTTCTCAATAAACACTAATACTTCTTCTTTCTCAACTTCATTTGCATTTTTTTTTTAAATTTCGTTTCACTTACTCTTTTAGTTTTTAGTAAGAATAAGGACATTTTCTTTTGGATTTAATTTCAGTTCATTTCATTTCAATTCAAATAGTTTTATTTCAGTTCATTTTAAACTTATTTAATTTTAAGTTTATTTCAAAATAATTTTTTAAAAATTTAATCAATAATTTTATGTATAAAATCTAAGTTAATTCTAAAAAATATTATATTTTTAAAAATATTTAACAATTTATAAAAAAATATTATTATTTTTATTAAAAAAAAATGAAGTAGTTGACTTAAGTTCAGTCCGGAACAAAACAATTCAGTTCAGTTTACAGTCATTAAATTCATTTCAATTAAGTTATTTCAGTCCAAAACAACATATTATTGAATAAAATATGGGCAATATAAATTTATAAATATTCATATGTGCACTGAAGTCTTTATATTGCCACCTGTCAGAAGAGATTAAAACCAAGTTTGAGGTGGCAAATTTAAGCCTAGATGAAAAAAGTCTTGTTATTTAAAATATTTATATTAAAAATAATGATTTTTATATTTAATTTTTAATTTAATTAAGTTCAAAATTATAGCCCCATCAAAAAATTGATTAATTACCTTAAAAAGAATTGTTTAAGAAACTTTGGCAAACCTTACATTGATATATATGAGAGGAAATTGCGTTAATTAACAATAAGGTAGGGATATATACCCTTCTAATGAGGTGAGGCGAGCTCATGAGACATTTAGCACTCCACAGAGGATCGTTCAGGTTTGCGCCGTGCCTTTCCAGCTCCGTCGCAAGGCCGCCGTCGATCACGGCTGAGCCACCGCACTGCCCGAGGAAACTACTCATGAAAGAGGAAGGTGATTTTAGAACCATCTTTATTAATTAATTAATTAATTAATTTCTTTTTGTTTTGAAATGTAAATTAAAAGTTGGCAGCTAAGACCAAATTTATAGTGTGACACCTATCTATCAAATTAGGCCACTCACTCGTTTAGCGTATTCGACGTGTCAAATTCCACTCAAAACATAATGAATATTTCACTCAAAAAATACTTGGAAATAAGACAAACACGCCTTAATAAAATGCATTCATATTTTTCACCAACTCTTCGTTTGCAACGATTGTACTGTACGTATCTAATGCCACGGCTAACAATATGAAGGGATATGTCGATGTGTTACGTTTGAAAGAATCTCTTAAGTGTCTCGGTCTTTCTCTTTCGTTTTTAAGAAATAACATCCACGTGACCATTAACAGAACATAAAGGATCAGTAATTCGTATCCATTTATGTATTGAGAGCCAAAAAGTGGACGTGGATGGACCCATTGATCTTTGTCTTCAACTTAGTGTATCAGGCAGCGAATCAGGACCACATACATTTCGACTTATAAACATGTACTCTTTCAGTTTTGTACTAATTGTAAGTGTGACAATTGATTTTGGACAAAGATAATACATTACACTTTTTAATAAAACATTCAAATTCAACATTAGTCTCCGTATTTGGACACACACGTGACCATTGATTTGAAACGAAGAAATTATTAAATTTTATTTACAAAATATAAAAAAATATATATATAAAAAATATTATCTAGTGGAGTGATTAGACAGGAGTTATAAGTTGTTTTCAAGAAATGGTAGAAATAATGTGAATGATGTTAGTTCTTGTGGTCTGCTACAAAATATAATATCCGATAATGTATATACGTGCTTTCTTCGTCACCATCTACTTAACTGTATATTCTCATCTCCTAGCTATAGATATTAGATCATATTAATATTCTTCATTTTTTTAAGTTATACTATTTCTCCCCGGATTGAATGATCACATTTACAAAGATACAAATAAAATGTGATCATTCATTCGAGCCAAAAGTAGTATTAATAAACTCTAATTTTCATTTTTTTTCCTTTTGTATAATATACTACAAAAGAGAGGTTTATATTCGTCGTAAACATCAAGAGAGGTACAATTTATTTATATTTGATGTATTTTGGCCTAGAAAAAAAAAAGAGGGATGATATAAGCAAACCACTTGGATTGGATTAGCTTGTGATATGATCAAAGTGATAGTATTTTTTGGGGTCACATTTCAATTAATATTTTTATTTGTATGTTCACAATAAGGCAACTTTACTTTCATTACTAATATGATAATGCAAATTATTTTTCAAACATCAGATCACAAAATGTATTGGTCTACTAGTCCTACTCATCAACCATCACCCTTATCTCTATCACTAGAAATCTCAAAACTCAAGATTATGTAGTAGATGATAAAAATCAACAAGATGAAGATGTATTCTTGAAACAAATCACAGAGAATACAAAAATATTTGTTTGCAAGGTACACACAAACAAAAAATCGAAGGCGGGTCATTTCGGACACAAAAAATAACGAAAAAACGAACTCTAAATTTAATAATATCATTCTCTCAATGCACCTATATATTTCACGGTCCTCGCATGGGAGCAAAGCAGAAACAACCTCCCGCCTGGTCTTCAGGTATCATGCCTCCTCCCTTGCTCGTGTCTATCGCTTCCAACCACCTCACGACCTCATCCATGTCGGGTCGTTTCTCTGGATTCGCATCCCAACACTTTTTCATGATACTCGAGAGAGAACTAGGGCAACACCGCGGAATCTCTGGCCTCAAGTTCTGTAACATAATAAATAGCATTGCTTAATTGTCACATAATAATAAAAGAACACGTTTTATTTTATATTTCTTACGTGTCTAACGACAGCAGACGAGACTTCAGCGAAGCTAAGGTTCATGTAAGGAAGATCGCAACAATATGTTTCCCACAAGCATATGCCAAAGCTGTAGACGTCACATTTTCTGTTGTACGGTTTCCCATCCAGTACCTGATCGTTAAATCAGAAGCGCATTATTAAGGAATAGGGTACATTGATTTTCATTATTATAAAAAAATCTATACTTTTTTCACTTTTCACAAATAATGATAATATAATTTTTCATTATTTATACAATAGGGAATTAAAATATTTTTATATACCTTTTAAAGTAATTTTTAAAATTGATAATGACTATTATGCCCTTACACTCATGTATGTACATAGTACTCGTATATGTTAAGAAGGTTAAATTTAGAAATTTATCCTAATTATATAAACACATGAAATTACCTCAATCTCAAAATCTCCCTTAAAATTTTGAATACGGATATAAGCGAGTTGAAAAATTATTCCAACTTGTTTTAAGACGAAACGAGCAATTAATTACCTCGGGCGCCATGTAGCCGAGGGTTCCCGTCTCACCGGTCATGTCCCTTGGATTCTGAGCTTCGACACGAGCGACCCCAAAATCTGCGATTTTCAATCTTCTCTGCGTATCCAAGAGCATGTTCTCAGCTTTCACGTCGCGATGCACAATCTTCTTCGAATGCAGATAGCTCAGTCTGGAAGTCGCGAGAGACTATGTTAAAAACACGTACGCTCGGAAAATAATTCGCAAAACGTAAAACTCGAATGAAATGTTTTTTATTACGTACCCTCTAGACAAATCCAGAGCGAGTTGGATCACGATTTTCAAAGCGAGCTTCTTCTTCCGATTCTTGTACAAGAAATTCTTCAGAGTCCCTCCGGGGAGAAATTCCACGAGCACGCAACACGCCCTCGAAGGGAGAGTGGTGAAACCCTCCGACGGGTTTTTGGAAGGAATCTTGAATTGCGAAGT
Organism: Euphrasia confusa; assembly: GCA_954870475.1. Taxonomy (NCBI): domain Eukaryota; kingdom Viridiplantae; phylum Streptophyta; class Magnoliopsida; order Lamiales; family Orobanchaceae; genus Euphrasia; species Euphrasia confusa. The sequence continues at coordinate 1,858,735 of OX940969.1, read as the reverse complement.
CCCCATCGAAGCACCAACAAACTGTTTCGTTTCGGTTTTGGACATATACAAAAATAAAATCAATAACAACTCTAACATGGCTGTAAAAAATCGAACACATACTCAATTTGTTTTGCGGACACACGAAACATTAGTTTTGTAGTAAAATACTAAAATGACAACAAAGGACTTTGGGTATTAGCCCTTATTCTTCAGTTCAGTTCAATTTCAGTTCAGTACACGCTCATTCAGTTCAGTTAGTTTCAATCCAAAAGAAAAGGTCCTTACTCTGGTAACATTTGGGTGGTCGAGCTTGTGCCAAACGGCAACCTCCTGTTTGAACGAGACACGAAGAGCGGCAGTCTCGGAAGCTGTGGCCATGCCATCCTCTCCCCAATCCAACAGCTTCACTGTAATCAAAGTATATTACGATATTCAAATTTCTCTGCTTAATCACTACAACGAGATGACATCAAATTCAAGCCACATAACTAGTCGAGGATAAAAAATATACCGGCAACATCTTGAGTATTATAAGTGCCCCGATACACGGTCCCGTAAGTTCCCTGAGCCACAAGATACCGAATTTCCAATTTGGAAGGGTCGATTTCCCAAAGCTCCTTGGGCTTACTCGTGTTCTCGTTGTTGTCTGTGTTTTTCGACCAAACCCTGCTCAAGTGCTTCTCGAGCTGCAAATCCAAGCTCTTGAGATCAATCTTATCGGCCCGGAAAATCATGTCCTTGGTGCTTATGCTCCCGTGGCCCCTATCGTCGCTTACGCCTTCTAACGAGATCTCATCCTGACTCGACGATTTCTTTACGGGCCTGTTTTCCTCGCCTGTTGCTGATGCATACATGTTTTCGACCGGAGAAAAAGGACTGATCCTAAAACAACAGCTAGCTTATAAGCTGAAAACACATACAATCAAACAAGTAAATAAATAGTACAAAGCATCAAATCCCCATTAATCTAAAACACATAGAGAGCCTACTCTGTAAAAGCAGGGGATCTAAAGAATTTAAATTATTAATAAAATCACCAATAATTCAAGAAAAAACAAAAATAAAATTGAATTGACTTTTGAAAATTCAATTAACATAAATAAATTGCAGAATCACCAACCGTTGTTAGCTAAATAATGCCCAAGAAAAATAAGATTGTTTTTTCAAAGTAAACGCCCAAGAAAGTGACCCTAACCGAAAAATAAAAATTCGATCTTTTTTTTTTTCTGTGTTCGATTAAAAATGAAATTAAAAATTATACCGAGCAACCCAACAAATAATTTTTGGGAAATTTTGCAGAAAAATCAAAACCCAAATCAGGGATTTAAGAGCTCAAATAAAAAATAAATAAATAGGGGTTTTTTGAGGGACGCAAAAATTGACCAGATTCTTGGAATACCTTTTTTGTACAGTTCGAATCAAAGGGCAGTCAAGAAAGAGAAAAAGCTTCTATTTTCTGGTGAATAAATAAATAAATATTATTTATATATAAAGTAAATCTGTGGAGAAGAAAAAAAGGGGAGTTCTTGAGAGAGATGGAAGCGCGCGGGTCGCCTAAAATTGAGGTTTTCTATTTTTGCGGTCTAACAAATAAATATTTATAAAATAAAATATGAATGTGGGACCGCATAGGATTAGGAAAGGTACTAACGAATGTACTGTTCCGTGCATGTCCGTCCAACTAAATTGGAAAAGGCTACATTAACACCAGGTGTAGAGAGCATCTCTACACCGTCAATAATTTTTTGACACGTGAAATTTTTTAATGTATTATATATATATTATTAAATTTTTATAAGATTCATATATAGGTAAAAAATCTTTGCGGATACTTATGATAATTCTTTACTATAATAATATTTGGTAAAAAAATCAATCTTAAAAAATTAAATTTATATAAATCTAATTATATTTGGATAAATATTGTACATTCCAATTCTACTTTTTTAATATTAAAAAAATTCATTAATTCATTTACTTAAAAATTAATTTAATTTATTTTTATTATACATTATGTACCTATAAAAAAACGTGAATTTTATTCTTTAAAAATGATTTTAAAAAATTAATTAAATGAAAAATAAAATACATATAAATAATTTTTTAATTAAAATTGCTAAATGTTAAGAAATATTGCGCCAAATCCCATGTAATTTTGACGCCATTTTTTCTTATATATAATTCTTTCATGTCTAATTACTCTATTCATTTTTTTTTCTCAAACAATAAAAACATGTCGAATAAAGAACACTGTCAAGATCTTGTCGTGATGAGATGTTTTATGAGACAACTGATGAAAAAAGTGGGTCACAAAATCGTCGCGGACGCCGTGTATGAAGTTGCTCCTACGGCAAACATGTTGTTGAGAAACATGTACGAGGAGGAGTATAATATTTTACATTCAAGTATTCCACTTGAAGATAAATATTGGACGAAGATCGATGATGACATCTCCATGGTTTCGAGGCCTAAATTATATCGAAACCTTGTTCGGGTAGAAAACGATGATTGTTTCATCGTTGATACCCCTCCGGTTAGGGCTGGGAAGAAGAGAAGAGATTCCAGAAGTGATGATAGCGAAAGTAATAGTTGTGTCGGTGGTCGTGATGTTGCAAAGAAGGATTGTGAAGTTGCAAGCAACGTCAGCAAACAAATTCAATTTTAAATTTATAATAGTGTCGTTATTGTTTTTAAGTGTTAGGTTGTTCTTTATTCGGTTGTTTATGATTTTTGCTTTAGAAAATACATTGCTAATGTTCAACAGCAATGTTGCAATTTCATGGTGTTTTTAATATAAAGCTTCATTATTTTTTTCTCCAGTTTCGCAGTATGATGTTTGTACTGTTCTGTTCCGCAACAATTCATATATTGAAAAATGTGTTTATTGCAAAATTGGCCTCTAATATTTAAAAAGTTATCACGATAAAACAAATTGGCACCTTAATTTTGATAGTCTTTTTTTTATGTAAAATAAATTTAACATCAATGATATTTAATTTTTTTTTGTAATTTAGCAAAAAATTTACATTTTTTTTAATTTATCCTTAAAGCTAATCATTATTTCTATCCATTTTCAATAAATAAAATTTTAATATTAAATATTATTATTAATGATAATCAACTATTCCTATTCAAATAATATTCAAAATTTAAATTTTATTCATACTTGTACTAATATATACATTTGAATATTATAATATATCATTAAAAAAAATAAGTCTACTAAATATAGAATTGCAACATAAAAATTATAGGAGTACATTATATAAAAAAAGATAAATTTTTATTAAAAATTATAAAAATATAAATAATAAAAATATTTTTTTTCCAGTTTTTATCAATAATTCGAACAGTTGAAAAATATTATGTGAAAATACTTGATCTAAGAAACATCTAAATTGAATAAACGTTGGATCGAGCACCTGCGAATATTTGATTTTCATGAAATTTGGTTTTTATAAGTAAAATTATGTTTTAATAACATCTAACGGTTCACATTTTTCAAATTTCACATAAATAAATAAATATAGTATAAACAAGTGATTTCAATTGTAGTGTTGAAATGTTTAATTGGTTAAGTTAGATACCTTTTACCGACTAAACATTTAACACGTGAATTGAAATCGCTTCTTTCTAATGTATTTATTTATTCACATGATATTTTCTTATTAAATTTCGTATTGGTAAAGTAAAAACATATTTTTAAAACATTTAACAGTTAAAATTATTTATCTAGAGATCAATAGCGACAAATATATCAATCATCGAGTTTGAACCACATTTTTCGTAACATTGAGATTGATGAAGATTTTTTTATCGTAACATTGAGTTTGAACCACTCCCGAAAAATACCGTGTTGATTTTATGTCTTTATGATCGGATGTTTCGCGAATATGGGATTATAATCTCAGTTTGTTATCGTATATTACGCGAAAATGGAATTATAATCTCAGTTGGTTCGAAAATTCATATGTGGAGTTCGTAACATTGAGATTGATGAAGATTTTTTTTGCTGTGGAGATTTTTGTGTACGCTATTTGTGTTATTGAGATTGATGGAGATTTTTTTGTTGTTATTATATATGCTACGTCATGACAGAAACTTACTTCCTATGTTTTTGGGAGATAATTTGTAACAAAATGCTTGTTAAAAAAAACACCCAAAAGTTATAGTCAATGCAGCTAACACCAAAAAAAAAACAAAAAACACTCAAAAGTTATAGTCAATGCAACAAACCAGAAAAAAAAACCCAAAAGCTATAGTCAATGCAGCTGTAGAAAAAAAAAACATAAAAACGAAAAGCTGTAGAAGCAGTTGAAACTAGAAAACTCCCTACTTGAGTCAATTGTTCAAGTCTATGAAATCTGACGATTCACAATTACGTCGGCTCGAAGGGCTTTGAGGAATTTCTCCACCCACCCTTTTACGATAAGTTTTCTGCCTTGGTTTGGGTGCCCTGCCATTCCCTCTCTTATCTATAGGATCTTTTATGCGACCCTCAACACCAGCAGGTGCGTTTTTAGCGATATGTCTGAAGTTGCATTCTCTCGGCTGTATCCTCCGACGACACCATACCTTTGATCTATTAATCGTCTCAATGCCTAACTTACTCTCAAGCTCCTTGATTAAATTCTTAGTGGCGACTTGGTATATTCCGTAATTCTCGTCATCTTGCGACACCAATCTTGCTATGTAGTCATTCGTCAAAGATACTTCCATAGACCTCTTTGCACGGGCGGAGTCTTCAGGATTATAATACCCAACTCGAATTGTCTCGTACCCCCTTACCAAATCCTTACGCCAACGGTCTAAAATATATTTATCCGGGATGGACATAATATCTTCAGACTCACAACACGCGATAATATGTTTGCACAGTATACCCGTGAATTCAAACAATTTACACATGCATTCGAACACATTACCAGCCGTGTCAATTGTGACTTCAAAACTCTTTCTCCCTTGCTTCCAAATAGGTTCAGTTATCTTCTCATCTACTCGAAATTTCACGTACGATCCAATCCTTGTAATAAGAACAACATTAACATACCTTAGTAATGCCGTCTGCTCTTGTATTTCTCTAAACTTACCATTAGTGTACCTCGCACTAAATACTACCTCGGCAAGGATCGATTTATCATAGCTAAGAGGTCTTTCCGTAGAAAGAAAATTCTGATGCTTCTCCTCTTCGACCCTTGTTTCTTGTGCAAGTTCAAATTGTGTTAGGAAATTCCGCAGACCTGTCTCAAGGCTAACGTGCACTTTAATAAAGCGATTAGCTTGCTCACTACGCTGCGTAGAAGACATTCCTGCACAAAATGTTCCCCTCCAATAAGCAGGGACCCATTTTTCCTTAATACGATAGGTTTCCTTCATCCAAGGATTCTCTTGTAAATTGTATTTCACAACCATGGCTTCCCAGGCCTCCTTAAAGTCAGTCTCAGTCAAACTATCATGGACTGCGGCTTTAAATTGAACAGCAAGTTCTTTCCAAAAACCAAAACGCCCCAAGTTTTTCACCGCATTTTTAATGATGTGCCATAAACATAGCCTATGTGGAATGCCAGGAAATACCGTCTCAACAGCCTTACCGATTGCTTTACACTGGTCCGTAAGTATAACCGATGGAGGTCTCCCCATGCATTCTACCCACCGTTCAAACACCCAAATAAAGGTATCTGCATCTTCATTTGTAATCAACGCAGCAGCGAAACAAATGGAATTCCCATGGTGATTGACACCTATGAAAGGCGAAAAAGGCATACGGTACCTGAAACAATCACAATAAAAAAATTGTATATCAAGGTTATTATATAAACTGTAAGTATGTATCCTTATATATATATAGTTACCTGTTACACAAGAAAGTCGTATCGTACGTCACCACATCGCCAAAATCTTTAAATTGTGCCCTACATCGAGCATCCGCCCAAAACACGCACATCAAACGATCTTTTGTGTCCTTCTTAATAGCATAAAAATAATCAGGGTTGTCCAACTTCATTTTAATGAAGTAATCTTCTAAGGCAATCGCATCGCCGTTTATCCTTTCTAGACGTCTTTCAAGATTCACTACGTTCCTTACATCGCGATGTGTAAATGGCAAATTCTCATGACCTCCAGCCTCCATTACCATAGCATTGAAGTTCTTAGTGATAGGCATACCCACACGATCATTAAGTATAATTCTTCTCTTGAAGTATTCTCCTATTTCCCTAACACTAATAGTAAAACGAATATTCGCCGGATCAACCGGATGGTTGTGAGTCAGATTACAGGTCTTAATAACCATTAAACCGTCTTTCATACGACCTTCTATGAATACAGGACACCCCGTAACATTTTGTTTTTTAGTAGTTTTTGGTGCACCCTTCTTACAAGCAAGACGTATTCGACTCATCATGTAATATTGAGGTTCCTTGTCACCTCCACATGTACGACTAATGCCTTGGGCCTTATATTCATCCATTAAAATATTGGATCGAGTATAAAATTCAAATCCAATTTTCAGTGCATAAGTAAAGCAAAACGCCATATAATCGTCACATGATTGAAAACTCATACCTACTTTAGGTTCATTAATCTCGTCATTCACTGCGTTACCTTCAATAATATCAAGTGCTTCAGAGACTAAACTTGTGGCCTCAACGGATGGTGCTTCTCCGGTGGCATCAGTTTCATCGTAATCTTCGTTTAGGTCCCAAATATTATCTTGATTGGCCATGAAAAATGAATTTTGTATTTTCTGCGGATTGAGTGTTCACAAAATAAATTAACGCTCTCTAATTTTTTATAAAATAATTAAATTTTCATAAAATAAATAACGCTCTCTAATTTTTTATAAAATAATTAAATTTTCATAAAATAAATTACGCTATTTAATTTTTTTATTAAAATAATAATATATTACAATAAAAATATTTTTATATTAATTATTAAACTATATTTTAACAAAAAGATATTTTTATATTCACTACGTAAAAATATGATTTCTTTCTTCCTATAATTTTTGGTATAATATATTGATTCATATTCTCTTTATTTATTTACCAAATATTATTATAGTAAAGAATTATCATAAGTATCCGCAAAGATTTTTTATCTATATATGAATCTTATAAAAATTTAATAATATATATATAATACATTAAAAAATTCCACGTGTCAAAAAATTATTGGCGGTGTAGAGATGCTCTCTACACCTGGTGTTAATGTAGCGTCTTCCAACTAAATTACCCGTAAAATACTACAATTACGGATGGACGAAATACCCGTTTTAGCCTCGCCTCGGTATTTTTCATTAATTGGACGGAAATATATTTATTCATTTCGAATTTATAACATATTAAAATTTTACTCCGTAGTACTCCTAGTAAAACTTTATTGGATCTTGAATTGAAAACACAATATACCAATATATTTATTTTATAATTTATACTATAATTTATATTTATTTCTTTTTTTATCAATTCAAGACATGGAAGAAAAATTAGTAATTACATTTTCCACTAATGATTTATATATTTTACTATAATAAATTTGATATTTCCATATTTTTCTACATTTTGAATTTCGATTTGAAATAGTAGGATTTAATTTGACCAAATCCACTTCTGACATTTGACTAATTCTAAAAGTATTGTTATTGACATGTTGAATAAGTTTAGGACTTTCAATGTAGGCAGCAGGTAGGCTCCAAGTCTAAAAATTATACTCCGTATTTATATTTAGGGTGAGTTTATTTACACCTCCAATATTATTAAATTCACCCTTTTTAAAATTTCGATGTACTGCTCAAAAGGAAATCGATCAAAACTTTCTTGAAACTAATTGACTGTGTTGGCAATGCGAAGGACACGAGTGTGTAATTCAATTTGGATAAATAAAAAAAAAGGGTAAAATTGGTACTTGTGGAGGGGTGAACTAATCCAATTAATTAATTTATAGTAGGGTGAATTTAGTAAAGGGGTGAGTTTAGTAAAGTTAGAGGTGTAAATAAACTCACCCTTATATTTATACCTAAAAATTAAACCTAAAAATTCGGCTCAAATTATACTCGTAGAGTTGTAGATCGATCTTAGCTTTGTTAAGCCCAACTTTATATAAAAGCTCTATCCAGTAATTATATTTATGCTCCCTCGTTTTTATATTAATAGTCACACTTTCTTTGTATTTTACAAAGAAAGTGTGACTATTATTTTGGTAGTATTATTTATATTTATAATTTTAATTTGTTGTATGAATTTATTTGTATAAATAAATTAATAATTATTTTTATTTGTGATTTATTATTGTTCAATTGTTTATTTTTTTGACAATTTTGTAAATGAAATTTGGGCTTAGCCTTATTTAACTCCAAAGCCTATTTATTCATATAGATTGAGTTTGAGCTTGACATTTTGTACTCAAGGTCAAGGCCCAAAGCAAAAAGGTCTAAGCCTGTAAAATTACATGGGTCGAGTTTAAGTCGATCAAACCTCTATCCATATGGTCCGAGTCGAGTCACTCGAACAAGTTGAAGTTGAACTAATCGAACGAGCAGAAGTCGAGTGGCTCGACCAAGTCGAGCTCGAGCATGACAAAAAACTCGTGAGTCGAGCTCAAGCACCCTTCCGAGTGACTAGTCTAAGCTCAAAGCTCGACTCAACTTGTTTCCAGCCCTAATTTCGACTGATAATCCTAAACAAAACTATTTAAATAAAAATTGTTTATAAATATTAATTTAATTAAGCATAAAAATAATTTTTGATTTCATTGAAAAAATATAAATTATAAAACTTTGGGTCATGCATAGAAGTGATAGAACATTTAGCAAGCTCAAAATAAGCATACAGTATATCCTTCACAATGGTAACAAAAGAGTAACAAAGGGAGAAGGCATGCTTTTCACATATCATCATTCATCACTAAGGCACATAAAAGACGAGTCATCTCCAACAAAAAACAAACTCGACTACCCTTTTGTCCTGAGAATTGTAATGCTGCCTTCTCCGCCTTCTGTCCGGATCTTAGTCTTTCCGACAACGGGCTTCCCAGAAAAAGCCGAAGTTTGGTAACAAGCAGAGGGATCATCATCTTCTTCGTTTTGTTTTGACGTCTGTGGATTGTGTATCCATTGGTTTATGTCCTGTAGAGTCATGTCCCCATCTACACTGCACGGTTTTATAAAGGTGAACGGATAGACAACAGACGAGGCTTGCTTAGGTGGCGTGCGCATGTACGATTTTCTACCTGATCACAAACAAAACTCAAAATTATAATTTAAAAAATGCGTTCTTTGTTGAGAAAAAATAAAAAAGATTTTACCTTTAAAAACAACATTTCGACCCGTACGAACCGGAAGTTTATGTACTGCATTAGTATCGGAGTCGAGAGGGGTGTTACACAGCTCTGCAAATAACAAATAATCCATTAAATATAATGGACATCAATATGGAGAATTGTTTTTGTTTTATTTTTTCACTACCTGAAACGTCGATATGGACATCAGAATCTCCAGAAGCACAACCACTGATTTTGCATGAAAAGTTAGTCGGACATATCATTTTGGTTCAAAGGAAGACGAACAAAAACGAAACAAACATACATATCTTCGGTGCTCAAAAGCATCTCGGCATCGTTAAAGCAATCCGCGATCCACCCTTCGGATGATGGATCCAAATACTCGTCGACCGATGGAGGACCTGCGAATCCAGCAACCCACTGTGACATATCGGAGATAGTATCTTCTAGAGAATCTTGGGTCTCCTGAATATCGAACAAAAGAATTTGTGATTATTTACTAAAAGCAAAGTGATTATAAAGTTCTTAGTGTTTCAAACACCAAACAATCACTTTTTTTTGCAAAACTACATTTTTAGAATCAGTAGTACCCTTCTCCTAATTTTTTGCTTTGGCTCGAAAGCGGGTCAACACAAACACTCAAAAATCCTTTTTGCAGTAAAAAATGTTTTGGTAATCAGAATAAAAAGGAAGAAACGGGGGTAGCATTAGATTTTCGATTCTGCTTCTAGTTTTGACTTTTACAATGTCAACTTTTGACTCCTATTTGCAAACACTCCACGACTCTTCGACCAGAAAATGATTATTTGGAGAACCGATGCTTTTTAACTTGCTTTCGCTTTATAGAGTAGAAAACACAGTCTAAATCCACCACAAAGTAGCAAAAGTTAATGACGAAGGTTGGTATGAACCTTGGATCTTAAGAACATGTCGTCGTTAAAAAGAGGCGAATCTAAGACGTCAGACTCAAACTGAAGCGTTCGACGTCTTTTAACTTGAGAAGAAGGCTCCCTGTACAGATCTATATCTTTCCCCATCATTTCTGTATTTCATTCAATAGAAACCGATAAAAAAAGTGTGAGAAAATGTAATTTTGTAAAGTAAAACAAATTGATTAATTAAATGAATTACCATCATCGGTTACATTGTAAGCTAAATCCCCACAAGCCTTGATCGGTGTGGTTGTATCATTAAACGAGCACGAGAGATTGTTTTCTGATCAAAGTATAGAAAGACGATTAGTCGAGAGGTTCACATCAAAGGTACATGAATGGTAGATGTGATATACAGAGTAAGATCGTTTTTACCAATGCCGGTATTATCTTCGATAATAACACAATCCTGACCAGGCCAACCCCATGTCTCACTGTGCCAAGATCAAGAAGACAAACAATTTAAGTAAAATTTCGACTTGATCAATGTGCCCCATATAACCATAACAATACGATGTGTGAAGCAATCGGGCTAAATCATTCGAGTCTCGAAAACAAATTCATCATTCAGAAAAATCAATTTCATACAGCATCCCAACCAAAAGACTACATCAATACCTTGAACAATAAATCAATTTGAAGATAAAATCACACAGAACACATTTTTTATTTATTCACCAAGAACACAAAGAACATTGATCAAAACCAAAAACCCACAACACATATCAAACCTAACCAGCGTCAACAACAAGCATTTACCCAGAAAATAAAATAAATAAATAAATAAAACCCATGAAATAAAAATAAAAATGAACTCAAAACCTGTTCATATTCTTTCTGGGTTTTCTCCAGTAGCAACAGAGCAGAAACTTCCCCCAAAGAACTGCGGAAAAACAGTATTGAAGGAAATGGGGGAAATTGAAAATGATTAATTTATACAGAAATCGAAAAAGAAAGAAATAAAAATACGATCTTTTTTATGTATCCGTTGAAAAGGATGGATGGATATATATACACGCCATTAATTACTATAAGCACAGTGTCAGAGAGCCCATATGCTGTAACTCTGTAACTTCTTTTTACACAATAGGCGTGAAGAAAAACAGGAATAAAATTTATTAAAAAATCGACCATTTCAATGAAAAAGGGAAAGTTGGATGATGTTTTTGTTAATAAAATATTAAGTTTTAAATATTTTCAATAAATTTTGGTATTATAAGATACATCCCTTAATTTAAGAAATTCATTTTTATAATGTATTTGTTTTTAAGTCTCATTAATAATATGTTTTTTGAATTTCAGTTCTCAGACAAACAATTTGTCAAAGTTGGGAGTCCTTATACATCTTAAAAGGTCTTATTAAGGTGATAAGGTTGTCCAACTTATATGTGCACAGTCGGAAATTCCATCGATGGGGCCCCACATCGTGTTGGGCCTGCTCTGATACCATGTCAAAGTTGGGTCAGTATACACCTTAAAAGGCCTTTTAAGGTGTATATTGACCTGTTAGAAACCGCTTCATCTAAAAGCTCGAACTGTTAGAGAAGTTGAGCAACTAGACATTTATAGTGGGTCGAATATATTCTCCAATACTCCCCTCACTTGTGGGCCGATTTCAACCTTAGGGGAAAGTCCAACAAGTGGATAATTAATTCGGGTAGAATGGCACATGGCGGGAGACGAACCCAGGACCTGCCACAAGACTAGGTAGGCCTGTCAATTTGGACACGACCCGATAACACGACTCGAAACCCGCACGAAATAAAGCGGGTTGAACTCGCACGATTAAAAAGCAGGTCAACGGCGGGTCAACCCACCATGACCCATTTATTAAATGGGTCAACCGCGAGTCGACCTGCGAACTCGAAATTAACCCGTTTAACCCATTTATTAAATTAATTTTAATTATTATATTATAATAATATATTATTTATTAAATAAATAATATTAATATATTATTTATTTAGAAAGATCGATTAATTCTCTTTTTTCTTACAATTAGGTTTACATTATATATGTCATTATTTTAGAAATTAAATTATTTTTTAATATTTTTATTTAATAAAAATTATAAAATTTTAATTATAAAATTAAATGGGTTAAACGGGTTGGAAACGGGTTATAAATGGGTAACCCGTTTATAAATAGGTTGGGTTTGGGTTTAATTTTTCGACACGATTATTAAATGGGTTGGGTTTGGGTTTATGTTTTGTCACCCGCGAATACCTTTGACACGACACGAACCCGACCCAACACGACCCATTGACACCCCTAAGACTAGGCTCTGATACCATGTTATAGTTGGGTCAATATACACCTTAAAAGGCCTTTTAAGGTGTATACTGGCCCAACTTTATTATGGTATCAGAGCAGGCTCAACACAATGTGAGGCCCCGGTCGATGTAGACAACTAATTTAAGAAATTCAACTTTATATTGTATATTGTATTATTTGTTTCTGTGTCACATTAATAACATATTTTTTGAATTTCAAATCACTTCAAATTGTTCTATTAATTTCAGAGTTTTAATTCAATTCAACTTGTTTAGTTCAGTTCAGATCATTTCATTTAGTTTCTTTCAATTTAGTTTTTTTGTTTCCATCATTTCAATTTAATTAATTTCAAATCGCTTCAGTTTATCTTCATTTCAATTCAATTTAGATACACTTTTAATTAAATTATTATTTAAAGAAATTTTGAAATAAGAATAATTTTAAATGTTTTTATATAATTAGGAGCAATATAAATTAAGCTAAATTTTCAATTTTAACCTTCTTAACATTTCTGTACATACACATAGGTGTAAGAGTATATATTATCAAATTTAAAAATTACCTTAAAATATTTTTAAATTTTAGTACCCTATTTTATAAATAAAAAAATGTATTATTCTTATTTGTGAAGTGAATTTTATTTTTATTTTTTTATAATAATGAAAATCAATATATATACCCTATTTCTTAATAATACATAATATTTTATTATTATTATTAATTAAATACATTGTACCATATTTATTATTTATGTGTAATAAAAAAATGACATTATATATGAAAAAATAACAAAATTTAAATATTTGAATCATCTAATTTCATATTTTTCATCACTTCCTTCCCATTTTGTTATTTTCATCTTCTTGTGTATAATATAGTATTAAAATAGCGTTGTATATAGTATCAACAAGGTATAAATATATTTAATTTTATTGTAATCCAAATTATTCAACATATAGTTATATCGTAACGTTCCGGCCCGTTGAGGGATCGAAGCTCGATCCCAATGGGCCGGCTCGGTTATCAATAACTGCCGTCGGGAGTGATATTCTTGCGCAGGAGCTATGGTCATGCTAATCTTCTCTGTATCGTTCCAATTTTATCGGATGTCCCCGAGAAAATGCAATGTGCTTAAAATATTTGAATATGCTACGCATACCAACATATGCATCTTCTTTAGTTAAGTGTGCTGGCTCTATAGTAATTTTGGGATAAGTGACCACCTGGGAAGTGTCCCGGGTGCGCACGAGTGAGGACATGTAATTTTGTGATGGGTGACCCCCTGGGAAGTGTCCCGAATGCGCACGAGTGAAGACAAAGTGCGCTGGAAAAGACAAGTGTTGATACAGTGGGACCAGAACATCACTCCCGCAAACAGTAATTGATAACCAAGCCTGCCCATTAAGGTCGGGCTTCGACCCCTCAACAGGCCGGGGGCGTTTCTATAATTTTTTTTTTCACCGTGATTTTTCGATTTGTATTTTTATGTACAGTGTATTACTTGTTATATATATATATATATTGTGACATAAATTTTGCGTTTGAAATCCTAACAAGGCCCAAATTCAAATATTGAATACTGACATCGCCATGCTTGAATCTATGCTTCTACCCGTGTCACATATAATGTCATACAATCCAAATATATAATGCAATAACCATTTTATTTGTATTATTCATCCATGCATAAATAAGAATAATATTTATGAGAATGTTATGTACTATTTATTAATTGATCGATTTGAAACTTTCTTCATTGTTTGGTGTGTGTATATATTATTGATTAATTAATGTTCAAAGTGTGTCTTAATTAATTTGCTCACAAGAACATTATAGATATATATTGAGAGAAAAACAAAACTTTTGGCAGTTGGGAATATTTTCCATACAACACGATCCACTTTTTCTAAACTTAATTCCTTAATCTCGCTATAAACATTATTTTTTAATTATATTATTTGGTCAAAAGGTTTTGAAAAACAAATGACACCAAATTAATCATTGGTTGTCCAAGATTTGCATATTGCATTAGTTATCCACGTAAGCATGAGAATCAATCAAGAATTGACTATTCATAAAACATAAGTAATAATTAGATACTAAAGTGGTGTGGTGTCCCCCCATCTACTAGGTTATTTTATCAATATCGTCGTATAAAACTCCGTGTTTTTTAATTAAATAACCGGAAATTTGTTTTGAGGTATATGTTTCTTCGCTAATTTACAAAATACGAGGGTTTATTTTTTGAAAAATTATTTAATTTCGATGCAGTACATGTGATATTACTAGTCGAGACAATTGTTGGATTTTCAAGAGTGTTTCTTGTTTATGAACTAGGACAAGTACAACAAATGCAACAATGAGACAAGACATGTTGATTTCAATGGTTTGTTTACTTTGTTATGTTTGGACAAACCCTAAACAAAAACTATTTTCAGCTCCATTTTCCCAATGAATAAATGGCAGACAAAAAACCCTATTTTCATTGCTTTGTCAAACTTAGAAAATAAAATAAAGAAATGCAATGAAGCAGCTGTCTACTTATGCATTGGACTGAATATCACACTGCTATCCAATTTATTTTTTTATCATAAATTATATTTTTAATTTATTTTTAATTACTAAAATACAATTATTGGTTTGTCCATAGCAACTTGTAATCAAATCGTTAGTTTTTGTTTTGTATATATATTCATTTAGTCAACTTCAATGTTTTTTATACTCAACTCGAATCTCATTAGAAGTCATTGGAAGTGCAATTTTTTTTATCAGGTTATGATTAATTAGTGAAATTGATTAATCAAAATAATTCAAAAATCCATTAAAAATCTTCTTTTGTCTCAAAATCTTCATATTTTTTTATAATTACAAAGAAAATGTGAAAATATCCTTAAGACGAAAGAAGTACATACATACAAAAATCAATTAAGCATTATTTTTGTAAGTTTCAAGCTACTTAATACTTTCTAAATGTGTATTGTACTCGAATGTGATGAATGTGATAATTTTACTTGCTTATAGTACTGCTTTCATTTCAATTTAATATTCACAATTTGATATTAACGCAAAATAAAATAAAAAAGATAATTTTTAATCTTTTTTATGACAAATTAAAGAGTGAAAATGTACTTTTATTTAAAAAGTGAAAAAATGTTAGCAAGGCTTGAGGTAAATACCATTTTTACCCAAGTCTTTGTTGTAATAGTAAAAAAGTAATAAGTTTGGTTTTTCAAAGTCAACTATCTTTCATTATAATATCTCTGGATATATAATGTAACCATTGGTGTCTATTTTTCCAACAAAACGAGTTTGAGATTAATAACATTATATATAATAGTCCAAGTATTCTTCATTCATGGTTAAAAATCAGACGTAATGTGTTACTAGTATTCCTGAGAAAAATAGTTTTATTTAATTAATAAAACATTGAGAAATTTGCATGCCATGATCAAGAAAAACATCTAGAAATGAAATTATAATTTGGCATGTGATGATGGGTTAGTCACGTGATAGACGACCAAGCATGTATGGACATTATGATAAAAACATGAAGTTGTCGATTCAAATAAATATTTGGGAAGTTGGGAAAGTGCATACAAATACCATAAGTTTTTTTTAATCCGTAGGTAGAGTATGTATACTCCTTACTAAGGTGAAAGTAATTGTCACGTGCCAAAGAATAAAAGTAGCATAACATATGTCAGAATATATTAGTTATTATATTTATAAGATTATGATTTATCTTATATTTATAGGATTAGAGTTTACCTTGTGTTTTTGCTATATTAAACCTCTTTTTTGTATATTTTAGATCACGCTTATTTTGTTCTAATACCACAAATTTTCTACGTATATCTTTTCTTTTCCTTTAACACTTGTTGAATTATATGAATCCTAACAACATATACAGTAACTCGACAAAGTGAAAAAGTCGGAAGGCAAAATTCAAACCACATTTCATTGCACATAGATTTTCCTTATCTTATATAGCAATATTTTATTTATTCGATGATTAGTGTTTTAATATCTTAAATAATTTATATGTTTAGATAAACACCGCGCAGATAAAGAATATTCTTATTTCACCGTTGTAATTAGATTATGTGCAATTGTAATTAGATTATGTGCAATTCAGGGGCGGATACACGCGTTATGGGTAAAGGAGGGGGCGTAAGTCCCCCCTAAAAAGAATCCTTTATATTTTTTATATATTTTTTTTAAATGTATTTATAGAGTATATGCTTAGCTCTTTCTAAAATATGCTTATATATAAATATTATATATAAAATAATTTCAACACATTTTACTCGTTTTTTTTTTTTTGCTCCGTCCCTCGCATCAGGGTTCAATTCTTCAAGAATAATTAAAGTACATTAGTATGTCGATTCGATTACCGATGTCTGCTTTCAAAAGAGTGATATATAATAATCATATAAACAACTCTATACGAATATCTCTGAAGTTCGGCTCGAACGAGGCAGCCTGCTAGGGCAGTTCTTCGTCCTGCAGTTGCGGAGATTTTGCATGTTCTTAATCTTACTCTTCTCGACATTTGCATGTGTCGTCGCTCAGCGTCTTGAGCGAAAAACATTTGAGCAAATGACATACAACACAGTAAAATTTTCATACAAGCATATGGTAATTGGAACAAAAAAAAAATTATTCTTATATAGAATTTACAAAATAAAAATAATTTTTTCATATAAAAAATAATATAAATATAAAAATAACATATACATTGTATATTATTTATTTTTAAATTCATGTAATTAATTTAATACTTTTGACTCAAAATTTTTATTATATATGTGTAATTAAATTATAATTAAAATACTTATAAATTAAAGGATTTTAAACTTTTACCATTTATTATATGTGTATAAATTTTAAATTATTTTATCAAGTTATTGATTTTGATAAATCAAAATATTATTAATAAATATTTTTATAATATATTAATCATTTGATCTTATAACGCCTCATAAAATTATAAAGGCTTAAAAGAATAAAGGAAATGAATATTCCTTAAATAATGTGTATTTTATACTGTTTATATTCTAATTTCAAAAACCAAAATACCCTCTTTACTTAATACTTCTATTTTTTTAATCTATTATACTCCTATTATTTTTAGTCTATGTATACATCAATCAATGTAGTACTTCTTCGATCCAAAAATAATTTCTTTTTTATGGTCTTCAATAATAATTAACACACTCCAAAAATAATAATTATTATTTAAATTTTTTATTTTAAAATACGTAGTACAATTTTATTTTATTTATCTATCTACTATTTAAATTTTGCTAACAATTATTTTACTTTTCACTTTAAAAATAAATTTTTACCATATATTTTTAATTAAAAAATTAACAATTTTTTAAAACTCGTGCTAAGAAAAGTATATTCTTGGATGGAAAGAATAATTTAAAAAGTATTAGAATATATAAAAAACAAACAAACTCACATATAAATTTGTTTCAAGTTCGGTTTGACGATCTTACAAGAGTTTAGACAAACAATTATGAAAAGTTATCGAGTGCTAAAACATGTTTTGATAAGGGTATAATTTCTTCATAATTTTTTATTGAAATATTATAGAGTTTGAATTGAGTGAGATTTGCTGGCTCTATTCTATTAAGTAGGAGTATTTGTTATTACGAATAAATTTTTTCCGTCTCTTTGAAAACTTAGATTATGATTAGGTACGGTGGTGGACCACGGTAAGCAGTGTTCGGTGGTGGACCTTCCCTTTTAAATTCAATGGCGCGCCAAGATTTCAATGTTGTAGTCTTGTCTTGTCTTGTACAAACAACGTCGCCCCGCAAATGTTTTAAATTAAAATATTACTATTTTATTATTTGTTTTTTTTAAAAAAAGTACTAAGAAGTAAATATATTTTTAAAAATAATAAAATAAAATTGTTGTCAATTGATTTTAAAAATAATAAACAATTAAAAATAAAATTATATTTTAAAATAAAAAAATAAAATTAATTATTTTGTTTTGAAAAATGTAATGACTATTGATACGAAACAAAAGAGAGAACAAATTTTTGGTAAAATGCTAGTAATAAATAAATAATGTATTTATATTGATGTATAGTAATTAATTCTTAATTGTAGACATTATTAATCTTTAATGTAAACACAAACATAAATATTAGCCCAACCCAACTTTTTGCTAGTTTAATATTGTTCATAAATGTTGTAATATAATTATGGGTGTTCATAAATGGTAAAAATAAACTTGTGCTTTCTATATTCGATTTTCACCGTACAAATATAATTATAATTAAAATTAGATTTTTTTTGAGTATTTAATGTCTACCCTATATTTTACTAGTACTATAAAGTATGGAGTATATATAGAATTAGTTGTGATTTTGACCTCACTCAATATATATAATTGATGACAAAAACTAAAAATAAACGAGATCAATATATACAATATAAACAATGAATATCATTAAAAAAAAATGCAGCACAATAAATGAGAAACTCATTATATCTATAGTGTCTATATAATCATTAAACTATAAAAATCTCTATTTATAATTGAAAAACCCCTTTAAACATGTAAATACTAAAACTCTAATTTCATGTTAATTGAGTGGAATTAGTACTATAATAAAATTACAAATTATGAATATCTATTTATATTAAAAAATAAAAAAAATACAAAATTACTTTACGTAATCGAATCCATTACAAACATCATGAACTCAACACTTTTGAAAGCTCATCAAACTCTTGTTTTTTTAATCATTTTGATTTATATTCATTTTCTTGTAGTTGACCGACTAAAAAACTTTAAAAGCGTGCTTCAATGATAAAACCCAGAAAACAAAGGGCCAAACTGTAATTTTCCGTTCTTTCTAATTTTGCTTTTGCTTTTTTCGTATTTTCGCAGTAAATACACAAAAAAAGGTTTTCACCCACAAAACACCACTACATTAAAAACAACACATGGGTAACAGCTGTTCTTGGGTGGGGTCCCCTTCTCCTTTGTTTTTCAGCACAAGAAAAATCCAATCTTTTTTATTTATTCACTTGTTTAATCTACGCCCTTCACTAATCACTATCACTCACTGCGCTACAGTGTTTCCTCGCTCCGTTTCCCGCTCCTCCCCCAATTTAATTTATTCCTATTTTGACCCCCACCCCTTTTTTTTTCTTTTGCTGTGAGGGTGTGTGTGGAAGGGATAGGGAGAGAGATGGGTATTGTAAAGTGATGCGCATACCCATACGAAAATAGGGTTTCTGAAAAGAAACCAGAGAGAGAACAAGAATGGAGATTTCTGAAAAGGAGAGTAATTGCAAGGAAGAAGATGAAGTCATGGACACCCCGGAGAGGAGCAAGAACTGCCAGATCGCAACTTCTATTACCAAATTTGAGGTTTGAAAAAAACCCTTGTTGTTTTTGGTTTACATGTCTTTGTTTTTACTTTAATGGGTTATTTGGGACTTTTTTAGTGTTTGGGGGTTTCTTGGATTTGTGGTGTTTGAGCGGTGGAAATGGTTTTGGGGGAGGTGGGTTTTGAGTAATTTCTTTTGCGGATCTTGGGGTTCTTAATTCTGATGAATCTTGATTTCTTGTTTTTTTTGTGTGGGTTTATGATGTGGTGTGAATTAAAGTTTTTTTTTTCCAGTGAAATCTTGGTAGTTGTTTGAGGTTTGGTTTTGACTGCATTCTTGTTTTTTTGCTACTGAAATATCTCTCCTTGTTTACTGGAGGAAAAAAGGGGAAAATGGTGTGAGGAATTTCGTGAAAAAATTGCATGTTTTTTGAGGGGTTTTGTTTTATGTAAATTCCTTATTTGTTTGTTGTGCATGGCTGCTTAAAAGATTATGTGAGCTCACTTCTTTGTGTCTGGAAAATTGATTTTAATCTAAAGTTATTTCCAGATTTGATGAATTTGTATGGCTTATATTCACCCCTTTTCCCTATTAATCATGAAATCTGATTGTCTTGCATTTTTGGGTTAAGTAAAACTGTAACTCAGGTAACAATTTCGATTTTTTTTTTTGTTATTTTGAAGCTGTTTCCTTTACTTCCGATTTCTGTGCAGTACATTGTCTCTTAACTGAAGATGTTTTTTCTTTTCTGATTATGTGCAGGAATCTCCGGTTTTCAACTTTCTTAATAACCTTTCACCTATTGGACCCGTGAAATCCATGCACATCTCTCAGTCAATCAATCCCCTTAGTTTCACGTCCCTTCCATCCGTTTTCACCTCGCCCCATGTCAGAGAATCCCGATTCGTTCGAAGGTAAAAACACCAACGACACCATGGAAAAATTTTAAGCCCTCCCCCCTTTTAGCCGGGAATTGTTTTAACGTTTACCTTGTTTTGCACGTTTCAGGAATCAGCTTTCAGATCCCTTGAAACCAGAGTTCTCGTCTGATAATCAGACCATGCTCGCTGTAAAAAATGTACATATGGATTATGAAAACAAGCAATTGGGACAAGAGAAGGAAAATGTCAATCCCAGAGAGTCTGACGATGGTGAGCCATCGTACGATTGCTCAAAGTACGTGGTTGACTTTCCAGAAGGTTACGAATGCAATAGCCCTGATTCCGGAAACAAGGGCAAAGAAATGGTGGATTATGGTGAAGAGAGCACGGAAGTTGTAAGCCATGCTGATCAGAATAAAGAAGGCATGTCGTGTGATTGGGATAATATGATGGACGCCTCTGATATGTTGATATTTGAGTCGCCGGTTGTCGAGGGGAGTGAGTCAGAAAACGTGCATACTCAGCCTGGAGATGGAATTGACATGACAGAGAAGGAGGTGGGTCATGAAGCAATTGCAGGCGAAAAGATGGATCACGAGGTAACAAAATTCCTAAATAAATAGCACTTGATAAAGGTAGTTGATATTATATTTGTAGTTTTCCATAGAACACACCATTCATTATTTGATTTTGTTTTGTATTATGATTGTTAATATTTTACTGATTTATTCCCGTTCCCTATTCTGTTTCCAGCCACTCTCCGGTTTGTACCGTGGGATGAGAAGACGATGTCTAGTTTTCGAGATGGGTGGGGTTCGGAGAAAGCATATGGACGAGAGCTCGTCCTCCGATCCTTCTACCTTGCTTCAATCTGATGGAAACAACAATACTTCTTTGGTAAAGGCTGGAAACGAATCTTCACGTTGCATTTTACCGGGCATTGGCTTGCATTTAAATGCCCTCGCGGCGACTTCTAAGGATTTCATATCGTCCGGCCAAGATTCTTCGACAACATCCCGAAGATTGTTGATCGGGCCCATCTCATCCGTCGATTTCCATCCTTCGAATGCCAGTCAAATGGAGTTATCAAACGGTGTTGCTTCATTAGATAGAGAGATGGATAGTGTTGAATTTGCTGTTGTGCCTGAGGAAGATGTCAGCCAGGTGTCGGGGCATGTGGTGAGCGAAGAGATCAACCCGAGTAGTCCCAAGAAGAAGCGGTTTGTCTTCTTATTTTTTTTTTTCTTGTATTGTTATTGTTCAATTTGACTTATGGATGAAACTGAATTGTTAGACGTAAAGTGGAACAAGCTGGGGACGGTGAATCCTGCAAGCGATGCAACTGCAAGAAATCCAAGTGTCTGAAACTGTAAGTTTCGTTTTATTCCTTTACGAATTGACATAGGCAATATTTATATTTCATTTAGATTGCAATTATGCTCGATAAAACGTGTTGAAAGTAGTCGGAGATAGCAATGCCTATGACAGCCCATGTTAACGTTTCAATGCAGTTACTGTGAGTGCTTTGCTGCCGGTGTTTACTGTGTGGAACCGTGTGCTTGTATAGAATGCTTCAACAAACCCATCCATGAAGACACTGTCCTCCAAACACGCAAACAGATCGAGTCAAGAAACCCACTTGCTTTTGCCCCTAAAGTGATCCGGGGGACTGAATCCATCAAAGTAATTGGGGTTAGTTAGTTTTATGTTTTCTTCTCTAAGTTTGGATTGGAATTTCTCAGGCCCGTAATGCTTTTGCCCTTAATGCTTGTGCAGGATGACCCCAGCAAGACTCCCGCTTCTGCTCGGCATAAACGGGGATGCAACTGCAAGAAGTCCGGTTGCCTCAAGAAATACTGTGAATGCTATCAGGTTTCTTTTTTTTTTTTTATCTATATTTATATGTTAATATATTTATATATTTACTATCTAGTTCGTCATCTGATGATCAAATCTTTTTCGGCTTTTTGAAGGGTGGTGTCGGGTGCTCCATTAACTGTCGATGCGAAAGTTGCAAGAACGCTTTCGGTAG
Organism: Euphrasia confusa; assembly: GCA_954870475.1. Classification (NCBI taxonomy): domain Eukaryota; kingdom Viridiplantae; phylum Streptophyta; class Magnoliopsida; order Lamiales; family Orobanchaceae; genus Euphrasia; species Euphrasia confusa. The sequence goes on along the minus strand of OX940969.1, from coordinate 1,835,994 downwards.
AAAGGATGGTGAGCGTACGCATATATATATATATATATATATATATATATATATATATATATATATATATATATATATATATATATATATATATATATATATATATATATATTCATGGACTTTTAAGATTAACTCGAACTATCAATTCAGATGTATTTTTCAAATCAGGGTCTGGTACAATAGGCATTGAAGCTGAATTCGAAGACGATGAAATGGACACTACAGAGAAGAGCATGCTCGATAGAAATTTTCAGAAATGTGCAATTGACAATGAACAAGAGACGAACCTGGATTCTGCCGAGCTTCCTAAGACACCTTTACGTTCTTCAAGGTATATGTTTAATATAGTTATAGATTTGGTTTTTTTTTTTTTAAGTCGGAAAATTTTAATATTACTAAAATGTTTGTTACTATTCTTCCAGGCAATTAGTCCACCAAGCCCCATTCTCCTCCAAGAAGAAACCACCCCGTTCGTCTTTTCCTTCCATTGGCTCCGTCTCAGGTTCCCATGCCCAGAAAGCATTTGACAAACCAAGCTTCTTACCACCGCCACCCAAATTCGACGACAAACAATCCGGAAAGGTTACAGAAGAGGACGAAATACCCGGCTTTCTCCAAGGTGGAGGAGAGTCTTCTTCCCCTGTCAGTGGCATCAAATTGTCGTCCCCTAACCGGAAAAGGGTTTCTCCTCCTCGGAATGTGGAAATGCCGACAGGTCTAAGAAGCAGCCGGAAGTTGATACTGCAATCGATACCGTCATTTCCTTCTCTCACCCCTAATAAGTGAGCTTTCTCTTGTCTGAGCTACAACATTTTTCTGGTAGGGAATATAGCCTTTAAATCTTTTATGTCTGCTTTGTATCTTTATTGTAAGATATTTCTTTGTGGTAGTTGAGGTTTGCTTGCCATTTTCTGCTTGTAATATAGTGTGTGATTTTTCAAGAATAAAACTACCTTTTCTTTTCTTTTTATCTCAGTTGAGTTGTACATATTTTCATTTCAACACATTAACTCATGGGAGAATACAAATAAGAATTGGCAATTCAACTCGAAATTTATGGTCTGTTTGAATAAACCGAGAAGGAAAATTTAGGGTTAGAGCCTAATATTTACATCGTAGAAAAAAAAATGCTCGAATTGAGTTGAAATGAAATAAATCACAATATGCTATACGATGAACATTTTTGTTTTACACAATTTTCCATTGATCTACATAATTCTTTTCCCCATAAATAAGAACATTTATCAAATCCATTTGGCTGAAAGAATAGAATTTCCAATGAGTCACTAGTAGATGCAAATACATTTCATTTAGGCATAATTTATTTTGAAGGAAAACAACTTCACATGGGGATGGTTGTGTATTCTATGTCTTGTCAAATGTAAAATGGGCCTAGTGGGCCTGCAGGCTCGGCCCTATATATCATTTTTCATTGCGCGCTTGGGGCCATTATTCCAAATCATGCAATGGCTTTGACTTCATTTTCTTGGGGGACACAATATGATTTTGTTTTTCTTGTTGGAACATTACATTTTCATATGTTAGTGCTTAATAATACTAATAATTATTATAATTAATTTTTTGAGAATGAATGTTGGTGGGTGATAGATTTTTGGCAATGTATCTAAAATTGTTATTGATGTTTAAAATTTGTCCTTACTCTTGATTTGATTATCCTTACAAAATTTTCAATACATATTATTGGAAAATATTATGAGAAATTTAATCACAAGGGTCCATACAAATTTGTTGTCCTCATTTCAAATTTGTTTTTTTAGTTCAATGTATTAAAGAACATCATAAGAAGTAATCCACAAGGGTCCATAAAAAAATTTGTCATTATTTTTTTTTTATGGTTTTTCATTAATATCATGTTAAGATAAGCTAAATACAGTATATAGTAAGCTAAACATTTCTTGTTAAGTTAATAAGTTATTGATCCTTTAATTTTAGAAAAGTAGGTTCCACTAAGGATCTTATATATTTGTCTCTTGAAATTGTTTCAGTTATTTTACAATTATACAAATTGAGTATATTATAAATAGTATATTACAATTTTTTTTTAATTTTTTCATAAAATGATAGTAATAAATAATAATTACATGAATTACACCCGTTTACTACACACATAATTATACATGGATTATTTTTTGGTCTTAAGTTAAAAAAATTATAACCCTTATAATAAAAAGAAAGTAATACTAAGTTTTTAATCTTGATATCAATTGAAAAAAGACAATTTTAATAATAGAAAAAGTAGTATTAAATGTTATGCATATATAGAGATAGATTTATTGAGAGTTAAGAGAGAGTCTATAATTGAAGGGCATGGTAGAAAGTGGTGGAGGGCAACATCAGTGTCGGTAGACAGTAATACTTGCTTTAGGACAAAGAATCACAATGTCAAATAAGGTTAACCATTGCTGTCTTTTTTTTTTCTTTTTTTTAATACTACGTAGTTTATGTCAATTTTAAAAACATTAGTTTATAAACTCAATCAAACACTCAAAGATAATATTATAAGTGATGTAACATAAATCAAATTCAATTTTTCGGTTACATTTCAGTTGTAGCCTTGTAGCCTGCAGAGGCTGAATTAATATTTCTTACTTTTCTTACTATAATTATTAATTATATTGAATTTCATTGTATCTTTATTCATCAGAACACGACTAAAAATATATTACTATGATTCTACAAAATACTTGTAAAGAAAAAAATTAATATTTTTTATATAGTCATTATTTTTAAATCTATTAAATATATGATTATGTTTATTTTTTTTTAATATATATTAAAGTCTTATTCTTTACACGTTAAAAGTGGGGTACTTTTTATTTATTTATTTGAAAGTGGGGTACTTAATGCTTACTTGAAGTTAATTTAATCCCAACAACTTTGGCCTTTTTCAACAAGAAAATGATAAAGAAGTTGCGTGTGCTATTTATTTGCTAAAACTAATTAAATTGATTCTTAGTCATTTCCAATTTAGATAATAATTTTTTTACATTACAAAAAATGATTGGATTCTAATTTAACCATATTTAATAATAGTAACAATACGTCAAGGTGACATTTTATCATCAAATTATATCTTTTAATTTGACTAATCAAAATGAAAAATCACACCGAACATAATTTATTATACAATTCTTTGTGGAGTCTTCTTTTCGCACTCTTACGAATCTAAATCTATAAGAAATAATGTAAGCAACATATCTTACACGCGTGTAAGCAACATTTTCATGTCAAGATTTAGTTTGCTACTTTACAAATGCAATTAGCTTAATTAATTCCAAAGTATTTGGATAAATAAATATTAATGTCGAGTCCTTAATTAATCACTTTGCTGCATGTGAAGAGGTTAAAAGGATCAACATATATAATGATGTGCATCATTTCTTAGGATCACATTTGAATCATTGTGCACATATATTGATTAGCTTTTACTAAAAAAAATAAAAATACACTAAAATATATTAATTGTCTAAATTTCTTTTTACTAATATTATTTGATTAAATGGTTTAAGTGAGTCATCCACATGACCACATGCTAAGTGGATCCCCAAAATTAATAAAATCAGTAGTACAGTATGTACTTGCTAACTTCGTTTCTTGTGAGAAAAGAAAAACATTTTATAATGAAATACTACTAAACATTTTATAAATATACACAATTCCTGAAAAAATTACTATAATTACTTCCTTCAAAACCACATTTAAACAGTTGAACTTATTATATACGAATGGTTAAGTTAAATTATAATCATACATAATTACTGACAAGTTCATCTTCAAATCAATTATAAAATAGATAAAAAGAATTCATAAACCTTTTGGTATTATATCTAAATTAATTTAAAATAATTGAATGTATTGTATATATGGTCGAATTAGTGACATCTTATGAGAAATGTTTTAGTCCAATTCTCAGCACTTCTTGTAAGTAATTCACTTTAAGAGATTTTTATTTAAAAAACGTTGACTTTGACTTTTTATTAGCACGAGTAAAAAACGAACGTTACGTTGTGGACATGTGGTTATTTGTCGACGCAAATGATTGAGAATGGTGTGTGTGTGTGTGCATCCCATGCTTACATTCCATGTGATCAATATGGATGGCAAAATTAATTGGTTTTGGGTCGGATGGGATGAATCAAATTATTAAGAATTCACTCAATTTTTATTAATAAGTCAAGACTCATTGTGTGTTTGATCAAAATGTTTTGAATAGTTATTGTGTTGATGACTTCTTCGAGATGTATTGGACGTCATGATCGTATCTAAGCGATCAAGACAGAGGTATTAAATGACGAAATTGTGGTTATTAGACCGATTTATGAAAAATTAAGATTTTAAAAAATCGCTTCAATTATATTATTAGGGTTAATGAGTCGAAGTACCCTAACTCATTTTTACTTGACTACTTCATTTCGACTTACTACTTTAGGTGCCACGTTTGGTTGATCACACACACATTTGATCAATTAGATGGATTTACTACGTTGATTTTTTGAAATCGAGTTATGCCGTATCTAAATAATTTTAAGTCACTCATGTAAAAAAATAAATTAATGTACAAATTAGTCGGCAAAGGATTGGTTGGTCATGTTGCATATCATTAAAAATATTACTATTAAAATAAAATACTCATTAAACCACATTTAAGTAAACCCACCTAAACACAATAGAGTAGACTCTTGCTTATTTAAACACAATGGAGTATTATTTAAAAATAAATTAAATAATACCTCTCTTAATACACGATGATTATTATTATTAAAGTGATTTACTATATACAATTTTTTTTGTTTCTTAAAATTGAAATTTAAAAATTAAAAATAATACTAGTAAGTGACATTGATATTTCAACCATTATACACAAGTAAAAAATATATCCGTTGTGCATAATCCCTATTTTTAATGATTTCATCTAAGCTTACGGTTTCACTTTATACTAAAATAATAATAAAAATAATGATGGTATATTAATGTACATAATGACTAGTGTGTGAGGTCTCAAAAAGAAAAAAATGGTTTTTATCAGTCACTCTGCTTTTTACAGTTTGCTCTGACAAAGCACCCAACCCAAACACAAACACAAGCACAAGCACAAGCACAAACACAAACACACACACAGTTTACTAGGGGAGAAAGAAATGGGGTGAAAAAAAGGGTAAAATTATTGAAGCCTCCGAGGGTTCTTTCAAGAATCAAGAATCAAGAATCAAGATTCAATTTTTATTTTGGTAATATATTGTGTTTGTACGATCCTTAGCTGTGATTTGATTTTAATTTTTTTTAGTGTGAAATGTTTGTTTCTAAATAGAGAAAAAAATTGAGTTTAATTTCTCCAGATTTCGTGCTTTAAAAATCCCTTTGATTATGTGTTCATTGCCTTGAAAAAATAGCAAACTTTATCAATTCGATCTTTCCTTTTTTTTGTTTTGTTTTGCTGTTGGAAATTACTAATTGATTGCTTCACCAGATTCTGTGGGATAATGCTATTTTATTTAATTTATTTTATTTTTATACAGAGAATTATTGTAGTTTTCATCTTTTTCATATGTTTACTCTGCATTTGGTTCTCTGAAATATGTGTCTTTGGATTTAAGTTTTGTTCCATGATGATGTTAATAGCTCAACTCTCTGGTTCAGGGTTTCTTGGATTCACTGAGTGATCTTCGTACTAAACCGTATATACACATAACCTCGAATCGAACGAGTAAAACTTATGGCGGCCTTATCGCAATCAGAGTCGAGGCGAAAGTACTCTTGGTGGTGGGATAGCCACAACAGCCCTAAGAATTCTAAATGGCTCCAAGAGAACCTCACAGGTGGTTATCCTTCTTCTGGGCTTGAATCAACTTTATTCTTCGTTTATGTGATCGATAGGTTTTGCAAAGACTTGCTATTGATCATATGTATAGTTGTTGCATAGTTCCGTATTATCTATATTGAAATATGACAATCAATGTAGCTTTTGTTACTATATAAGTAGGAGATAGAGTTTTGGATTCGAAGTTTTTATTATCGACCGTTAGATGATAAACTAATTTAAATCTCGTTGCCTTGTTTAGATATGGATGTGAAAGTCAAATCCATGATCAAGCTGATCGAAGAAGACGCGGACTCGTTCGCAAGACGGGCCGAAATGTACTACAAGAAACGGCCCGAACTAATGAAGCTTGTCGAAGAATTCTACCGGGCCTATCGTGCACTGGCGGAGAGGTACAATCACGCAACATGCGAACTCCGACACGCCCACCGAACCATAGCAAAGGCATTTCCCGACCACCAAATTCCGTTCGACCTTATCGAGGACTCGCCTTCAAAACCCTCGGTCCACGGGCGGGACCCACGAACCCCGGAAGCTAAATTTCCCATCCGTGTCTTGTTCGAAGATAATGATGATGATGATGATGATGATGACTTGCTCGATGGGCTTCCTGAATCAGTGGAAAAAGAGGGCTCGATAAGATTGCTGAACGATAAAGGCGAGGTTCAGGCCTTAGAAAAAGCACTTTTCGACATGCGGGTTGAAAAGGAAAACGCTCTTCTGAAGTATCAACAGTGTCTGGAGAAGCTATCGAATATGGAGGCAGAGGTCAGTGATGCACAAAGGAACTTGGAGAGGCTCAACGAGAAAGCGGGCCGGGCTGAGATTGACGCCCGGACGTTGAGGGAAGTGCTTGTCCAGCTAGAGGCCGAGAAAAAAGATGGGTTGATTAAACACGAGGAGTGTTTGGGGAAGATATCTGATTTAGAGAGTATGCTTTTTCAAATCCGAGACGAAGCAGAAAGTGAAAGTCGAGCTCTCAAAGATGGTATCTTTAAATTAGAGTTGGAAAATGAAGAACTGCTCCGCCAGCACAAAGAGTGTCTCGAAAAAATATCGGTTCTTGAGAATGAAGTATCCGTTTCCGAAAATGTGGCGAGGCTACTCAAGAAAAAGGCAGAAACAACCGAAAATGAAGTCTTTGAACTAAAAAAGGCTCTCGCGGATTTAAACGAGGAGAAAGAAGGGTCGGTCACACAATACAAATGCTACTTGGAGAAAATATCAAAGCTCGAGAGAGAGTTATTCGTCGCTAAAGAGGACGTTAAACGCCTTAACAACGACTTGCTGATTGGAAATTTAAAATTCAAGACGGTCGAAAAGAAGTACACTTTGTTGGAAATGACGAATTTATCCCTGCGGACAGAGGCTGAGAATCTGGCAAAAAAGATTGCCAACAAAGATCGTGAACTCACGAAAAAGCAAGAGGAGTTGGAGAATCTGATGACCCATTTCGGAGACGAACATTCACGTCACGTACAAATTGAGGCCACTCTGGATAGTCTGCGAAATTTGCACTCTCAGTCGCAAGATGATCAAAGGGCTCTTGCAGTGGAGATCGAAAGCTTGGTTCAAAGGCTGAAGGACTCGGAAGTAAACAAAGAATTCTTGCAAGGAGAAATTCGTCACGTTCGTGATGAAAATCTGAGTCTGGCTGAACTCAACTTGTCTTCTGCAAATTCAATGGAGAATATGCAGAATGAAATTCTCGGCTTGAGGGAGATTAAGGAGAGGCTCGAGAATGAAGTTTCTAACCACGTTGGTTTAAGTGATTCCCTTCATCGGGAGATTTCGCAGTTGAAGGAGGAAATAAAAGGTTTGAAAGAGAGTTATCAGGCTATAATCAAGCAAGTCGAAGTAGCCGGGCTGAGCCCAGATAATTTTGCGCCTTCGATTAAGACCATGCAAGACGAGAACGAAGTCCTGTCGAAGAAGCTCGAAAAGGCGGAATCACTTTTGATGGAAAAATCTGTTTCTGAAAATTTTGTTCTGGCGAGCTCACAAGAAGAGGTGAAAGTGCTGCATGAATCTTGCCGTTCCGTGGAGGGAGAAAAGGCTGCACTCGCTGCGGAGAAAGCTTCTCTCTTATCTCAGCTAGAGACTATAACCGTGACCATGCACAAGCTGTTGGAAAACAACGCCGTTCTTGAAAATTCGCTTTCTGCAGCGAAGGTCGAGCTGGAAGGTTTGAGGGAGAAGTCGAAAGGATTGGAAGAGATTTGTGAATTGCTTAAGAATGAACGGTCTTTTCTTTTGACCGAAAGAGGCTCGTTGGCTTCTAAGCTGGAAAATGTTGAGAGAAGGCTTAAAAACATGGAGAAAAGATACAACGGGTTAGACAAAAAATACGCTGACTTGGAGAAAGAGAAACATGCTGCCACCTGTCAAGTGGAGGAGCTTAAGATTTGTCTAAGCGCCGAAAAGCAACAACAAACGAGCTCGAAGCTGCAGAGTGATTCCAAGCTGGTCGGGCTGAAAAACAAAATTCGTTTCCTGAAAGATGAAAATAGTCAGAAGAAGAAGGAATTCGAAGAGGAACTCGAGAGATCTCTTAAAGCCCAGTTTGAGATATCCATCTTGCAGAAATTCATGAAAGAGATGGAGGAAAAAAACTGCTCCCTAGTAATCGAGTGCCAAAAGCACGTGGAGGCTTCGAAATTGGCCGAGAAATTGATTTCGGAGCTCGAAAGCGAGAGTCTTGAGCAGCAGGTGGAGTCCGAGATCTTGTTGGATGAAATCGAATGGCTGAGATTGAGTGTCTACCGGATTTTCAAAGCCCTCGAGACCGGCTCGGATAGTGAGGAGGAGGAGGACAAGATCGAGAACGAACGGGATTTTGCGAATCGTGTTTTGGAAAATATTGAAGATTTGAAGTGTTCGGTTTCGAAACACGAGGATGATAAGCAGCTGTTATTGGTCGAGAACTCGGTCCTTTTAACCCTGCTTGAGCAGTTGGAGTCGAAGGGGCTGGAGATCGAGTCTGAAAAGGCTTTCTTGGAAAAGGAGATCAAAGCAATGGCGGGGAAACTCGAGATGGCGGAGAAAGTAAAAGGTAAGCTTTCAGAGTCTAATGAGAAACTGGAAAAAGAAGCGAACGTGCATGATCGGAATTTCGCTATACTAGAGACTGAAACGGAGAATCTTCGTGAAAAAGAAATCAGTTTACGTAAAGATTACAACGCGTTGGAGGAAGCGTATTTGCATGCAAATCGGGATAAGGAAGATTTAATGAAGAAGTTTCGTGGTCTCAAGGAAGAGAAGCATTTGTTAGATCACCTTCATGATTCTGCTCTAATGGAATACATTGCGGCCACGAGCCAATCGGAAATTTTAAGGGTATATTCAGAAGAGAGAATTTCTGAACAAAATATAATTCTCGATGATTTGAGGAGACAAGCCGAGGTCAACAGTGGGCTCAAAGAGAAAATGAGGATGTTTATGGAGAAATTCGAGTTGCAAGAGTCGAGAAATATAGTACTTAAAGAGTGCCTTAATAAATTGGAAAGAGAAATGATAGGGATGAGAGAAACTAATCTTCAGACTGAAGAAAAGCTTTCGGACACTCGAGCAAGGCTCAAAGCTGCTGAGAATCTGAACGTAAAGCTGTGCAAAACAGTAGACGAGCTCGAAAGTGATATTCATGAAACCATCCGGGTAAAAGAGAATCTAGAGAAGGATGTATTCAAACTCTCTGATATTAATTCTGCTCAGAAGCTGGAAATCGAGAGCCTCCATATGGATAAAACAGGCCTGAAGTCCGAACTCGGTCAGCTTCGTGACGAAATAGAAGATAAAATAAGTAAAGAGCGGTTTCTATGTTCTGATCTTGAAGAGAAGAACAACGAGTTGAAATTATGGGAGGCCGAGGCCTTGGGATTTTATTTCGATCTTCAAATCTCAGCCGTTGATGGTGTTTTGTACAGAAATAAGCTGCAGGAGCTTGCTGGGGTGTATCCGGTTTTTGAGGAGGAAAATAGTTCGAAAAGATCGGAGATCGACGGAATGAAAGGGAGAATTTTCTCTATGGAGAGTGAGATCAGCGGATTGAAGTCACAGTTACGTGCGTATGGTCCGGTTGTGGATGCACTTAGAGATGATATTACCGTACTCGAGCATAATGCACTTCTTCAGAAAAAGGTTAAATCGTCCCGTAATCACGAGCAAGAGGTAATAATATTATATCGAAACTAAATTGTACTTGAAGGATAGAACAATAATCACGATTTTTGTTTTATTGCATCTTTTCAGGTTTCTGAAGCTACTGTCGATCCCAGTAGGAGCTCTTCCGAGATACTTCCGGAAGATAACTCCCTCGTCAGCTTGCAGAGCTTGCACACGAGAATCCAAGTAGTCGGGAAGTTAATGCAAGAAACAAACAAGCCCACACTGCACAGAAGGTCCACCTCCAGAAAACATAGAGACGAACCCGCAACAGGTGCCGAAATCGAAAAACCCGTCCGCTGCTTGGGCCGAGACAGAGTGAAAACCAAATCCTCCGAGTCCCGAAACCCAACGATGCTGATGAAAGACATCCCACTCGACCAAATCTCCAATACCAATAATGCCCCTCCGAAAAGACTACGCAAGAGAGGTGGTAGTACCAACAACAGTCAGGCTGAAGGCGATCAAATGCTCGAGCTCTGGGAAAAAGCCGCTGAGCCCGGAAGGCACGAACTCACGATCGGGGAGTCCCTCAAACTGTCGTCGTTCAAAATGACTGAAAAGGACATCATTGCCTACGCACCACGAACCGTAATCTCTGATCCTCCCTCGGCTGACTCGGATTTGGAGCAGCAGGAGCTTGGGGTCGACAGCTTAGACTTCTTGCCAAGAAAGAGCACCGAAAACGAGAGGAGGATTCTCGACAGGCTGAACTCGGACTCGGCCAAGCTCGAGAACCTACAGATGACGGCCCGGATCATGAGGGAGAAAATGGAGGAGACGAATGGTACTAAGAGCCGGAAGTCGAAAAAGGACGTGGATCTGGAGACTGTCTGGGAGCAGTTTCTAGAAGCCGAGGAGACTATTGAATACTTGGTGGAATTGAACGGGCAGCTCGTGAGGAGCATGGAGAGTTGTCCTTCTCCGGATAGAAAGTCGTCGAGTAAGCTGAAAGAGGCGGTTAGGGTACGAAGAAGGAAAGTGAGTGAGCAGGCGAAAAAAGGGTCGGAGAGGATTGGGAGGCTGCTTCTGGAGCTCCAGAAGATTCAGTATGTGTTGGTGAAGATGGAAGAGGAGAAGAAGAGTAAGGGGAAGAGCTTGTTTTTTCGGAATAAGACGGTTGTGCTTAGTGATTTTATATACAACGGGAGGAAGATTAGCGGGAAGAGGAAGAAGGGGCCTTTGTGCTGTTTTAGGCCGTCGAGTAGCGGAAGCAACGGCCAAAGTTAAGTTTTTTTTTTCGTTTGTTATCGATTTGGATTAGGTGTTTGATGATCATCATCCTTTCGGGTAATATATTGTTGATAGTATGATGTTTTTTTCTATGTTTAGTTGGACTATGACTGTTTAATGTAAGGATCAAGTACTCTGTAATTGCAATAAGCTTCTTATTTGTGATAATGGTATGTGAAGTTTCTATGTCAAATAGGTCTTCAACATCAAATAGTGTGTAATTGTAATATGTGAAGTTCATCATAGGTTTTCAATAGGGCTGGAAGTTCGGTTAACCAAAACCGAACCGAATGACCGGTTAACCGAACCGAAAAACGACGAAAATGACTAACCAAAACCGAACCGAATAATTTATTGGATAACCAATAACCGAACTGATTTTTTCGGTTCGGTTATCGGTTAACCAAAAAACCGATTGAAAAAAAAGTAAGTTGGTTTTAAAAATAATATGGTGGAAAAAAAGAAAAAAAATCAAAATATAAACAAATTTAAATTAAAATCTTACTTATTCAACTAACATGCATAAATTCAACAAAATACCAAAAATCCAGAATAAGTAAGGGAGTGTTGTCATACAATCGTCCTTAAGGATATACATAATATGTAATATATGTAATATATTTCGGTTATTCGGTTTTTAACAATCGGTTATCGGGTTAACCGATAACCGAATATATAAAAAATTTTATACCGATAACCGAACCGAAAACCGAATTTCTTATATTTGGTTAACCAAAAACCGAAATTTTCGGTTCGGTTTCAATTTTAACCGATAACCAAAACCGGAATTCCCACCCCTAGTTTTCAACATCAAATAGTGTGTAATTGCAATAAGCTTCTTATTTGTGATAATGGTATGTGAAGTTCCTATGTCAAATAGGTTTTCAACATCAAATAGTGCTACGCAATCCTCATTTTCTCTGAAATGAAATTTATAATGAAAACTCGAATTGTATTCAAAATGTTTTTGTTTAGAAAACAATTTAATCACTCGTTTAACCCATAGAATACAACGAAAATTAGTTTTAAGAAAAATAAAACATGAAGGAACAAATTCAAGATGAAATATAAGCAGAAATGAAATGTCTTATAATAAGTCATTCAATTTCTAGTGGTCTCTCATAAGGAAATACCCTCGGTTCAATTCCTTAAATTAACCCAAAAACAAACTTTGCAAAGACAACAAAAACATGTGTTTATCTCGAAGGCAAAAAAAGAAAGGACAATTGGGATGATGTGCAGGATCACAAGAACTATCATGCACCAACAACTTCAGTCGGCTCAGCAGCAACAGTCTCTTCAGCTGGCCTTTCCACCTTCACACCAAGATCTTCACTGTAATCACCATGAACCTACAAACAATAGAACAAGTCAGGCATAGATCATATAAAAGATCAAGCTGTGTCGTTATTTTTAAGACAGTTGAGTTGTATCTGCTAGCAGTCCTGGATGATTGATAATAAAGAAAAGAATTTCGCAAATTGAACAAAAGAAGGAAAGGTCAGGGCGACTATACCTCCATCAACTTAGAGAGGTCAAATTTGGGAGCCTTCAGGATCTTGACCTTCCTAATGTAAACATTCTGCAGAGGGTAGATGCTTTGAGTGGCCTTCTCGATCTCTTTGCCGATTGCCTCAGGGATGAACTTCAGAACCAAGGCCTTGAGATCAATTGATTGTGACTCCCTAACCATGATCTCTGTCATCTTCCGCCGAATCTAAACAGACAAAAAGCCAATCATTTACTAGAAACATATTAAAGGGAAATTAAAACATCAATGTATTTTGACAACAATTTTTTTCTCTGGAGTTAAGTTTCAACAAAAAACAATTAACCCAAACAATGTAAGAGTTTAAATTATAAAGGTTGCATTATTTACTTGACGGATCTGGCTGGATTGAGCATAGCAAGTCCTCTTCTGCTGGTTCGCACGTTTCTTAGTGAAACCAATGCAGAACAACCTCAAGGTGAAACCATCAGTTGTCTTGACATCAACATGAGCCTCAATAAGCGTTTGCCATTTCCTCACAAGTGACCTCAACTTATCGGTAGTGAAGTCCATGCCCTGTTATTTCAAGAGAACTTAATTCAATGAGAAACTGAACAAGAAAATGTAATGCTACAATAATTTATTTTATAAAAGATATTCTTCATACCCAGAAGTTAGTGAGGACATTCTTTCCCTGAACATCTTCGGCTCTCAAACGGATCTTCCTGAAGGCATGATCCTCATCACCCTGAAGGTCAGCCAAGGACACTTCAAACACACGGTGCTTGAGCCCTTCGGAAGCAATCTGTTAATTGTTCACAACAAATCAGCACAATGATAATTGAAACTATCACCAATTATAACCAAGAATTATTGATAGTTTAGACAACAGAGACAATATATCATACATCAGCAACAAAATTCAAAGAACAATACAATTAATAGAAGCCAAAGCCTTAGGTATATTTCTTCAAATATAGTATAATTTAATACATATGATCAAGATCCCAATATAATTTTTAACAGTAAATCTAATGAGAAACTTCAAATGAAGATCAAACATTCAAGCAAATAAGAACGCATAACACAGAAAATAACATGAAAAAATTGAACTAAAAAAAAGATTAAAAATAAAATACCTTGGTACCCTGAGTACGGGTAACTAGGGTTTTACCCACATTCCTGGTGCTGAAGAGCGACGGCGCCTTCACATCGTACCAGTCCTTCTTTGAGAAAGGATCAGCTCTGCAACATTTAAATAAACGAAAAGATAAGATAATGAATTCCCCAAACAAAAACAAATTAAAATAACAATAAAACTCACGCTTTCTTCTTCCCTCCTTTCTTCCCCTTCGAGATCCTCTTGTTTTTCCTGTGTCAGATCAGAACAAGCACAAATGATGAGATTTGAAATACGAAGTATAAAAAATAAAAATGCGTGTCGTTATTTAATTTGTAAGTATGTGCGCTTCGGCGTAGGAGGAAGATTGAGTACCCGACGGCCATGGCGGCGGAGCAGCTTCGGTTCGGAGGATATGCGACGGCACTCACCCACACTCCCTGCTTTTGGTTTCAAGAAATGTGTCTTTCCAAAACCCTAGCAAAATTTCAGTGCTTTATAATCTTTGATTGGGTTTGAAAAGGATATCAAGCCCAAACCAAAAAATACAATTACTAGGTGTCTCACCAAATATTTGGGCCGGCCCAGAATACTCTTTATTTCGTACTAGTAATTCGTAGATACTCAAGTCACATAATTTTTTTTGTATTTTGATTGATAAAAAAATAGTAAATATTAATGAAACAGATGAAATAAGTTTAAGGAAATTAATTTTAAATTATTTGGCCATTAAAAAAATAAATTAATGTCATTAATTAAATATTATAATAGTGAATTACTTATACTCTTAACAATTATTAACAATTATTAGTCCCCAGGAGCATAGCCGAGTGGTAAGGCCTGTGATGATGTGGGTGTAATTCCTCGGCGACGCAGGGTTCGAATCTCGGGTGGGACAAATTTTCATTTAAATATTATGAAGGTTTGTCCTGGGGTTCGACCTGTTGGCTCTCTCGCACAGGTGTCTGCTACTCGGGCACATTCCTCGATTTACATCCTACCCGATCGAGGGACCTCCGATCGGGTGGGGGTGGAGTTTCTCGTCTCTCCTCCTTATCAAAAAAAAAAATAATTGAAATAGTTGAGAGGGGTGTAAGTAGATTAGAAATGAAAAATAAAAATAGAAGTTTTTTTCTTAATTGTTTTTCTCTGTTTCAATGTAGTATATGTATATCATGTAATACAGTATGTATATATGTCTCCCTCTGATGGGTGACCATTGAGCCTGGTTCGTGTGTCGGTTCTCAGAGGAAATATTAGGGAATATTTGCGAAATAATCGGGAAAAAAGCCGATTTTCTTTTTCTTTCTCTCACCTTTCTTTTTTCTTCTCGCCCTTTTCATTTACATCTCTTTCCGGTTGATTTCTGCCTTTCTGGTGATTTTCTTGATTCGTAGAACCTTGTTCTTTTCACTGATTCTCAGGTACCCGCACTGTGTGTTTTATTTTCTTGATTTTGCATAAAGCTGATATTTTTAATTTCTTTGGGTTCTTGACATTTTGATCTTTGCGTACAGAGAAGTGATTCCCCAAGAAAACCAGAAATCATCTGCGATGGCAGATTACGGTTCCGTACAATCCCCCAAAATCATTTACCGGCAGCTTTCGACTTCCTCGCTTTTCACTTCTCCTAGGTTGTTCACTGGTTTCTCCTCAAAGGGCTGCGCCAATGAACCCGAATCCATCCCCAGCCCGACTTCGATCCTGAAAAGCCCGTTCTGGCCCGAACCCATCACCCCCAAAACCCCCAAACCGGAACACAAGAGCCCTTTTGAGAAACTGGACTCGAGGGGGCTCGTCAATGCCCTCATCGACGAAAAATCCGATTCGAATGCGTCGAGGGTTAGTACCCGAATGGTCCTTTTCGGGTCGAATTTGAAAGTTCAAGTCCCCCGTGTAGTTTCCCCCAACGAATCATCGAAATCGCCCACCGATTTCGGTATCAAGACCCGGGCTTCCTCCCATTTAGGCCCGTTTTCGCCTAGATTGAACTCGGGCGCTTTGAGTGGCCTCTCCCCTAGTGAGATGGAGCGATCTGAGGATTACACGTGTGTGATATCTTACGGCCCGAACCCGAGGACCACTCATATATTCGATGACTGCATTGTCGAGAGCTGTTGTGGGGTCGTTAAGTTGTCTGAGTCGTCGAGGTTTTCCGAACGGGCCGTGAGTTTTTACCCGTCCGAGAGTTTCCTTAGTTCTTGCTATGGTTGCAAGAAGAGTCTTGGTCAGGGGAAAGATATTTACATGTACAGGTTAGTTCGCCTCGCCTCGATTTCCTTAGTTTTAGGTTGATCATTATTTAGGCTTCATTTGGATTGTGTAAGATGTTTGTATATATATGGGTCGAAATGCAAATTAATATATGTGATGATGTGGGTGTAATTCCCCGGCGACGCAGGGTTCGAATTTCGGGTGGGACAAATTTTCATTGAAATATTATGAAGGTTTGTCCTGGGGTTCGACCTGTTGGCTCTCTCGCACAGGTGTCTGCTACTCGGGCACATTCCTCGATTTACATTCTACTCGATCGAGGGACCTCCGATCGGGTGGGGGTGGAGTTTCTCGTCTCTCCTCCTTATCAAAAAAAAAAAATTATTAACAGTATTACTTATTTTAAATTTTTTTATTTAAATTTGTTAAAGTTAAATCAATAACATTTTAACATTTTAGTCCAACTTTAACATGATATCAGAGAATACTCAATAGTTGATGGGTGTCAGTTGATGAAAATTCTGCTTTGCTCAAAGATGTCACTATGTCCTAGAGTAGACAAGACAAAACCGAGTTTACTGGTGAGAGAGCGTGTTAAAAGCTCAAATATAAATTGGATAAATTTTTATTTTTTTATTTAGTTTTTCTAGTGATTAATCATTTTTATTAGAACTTCAAGCACATTGACATATGAAGCTCTGGTTCCTTCTGCAGGAAATGCTGTGTGTTTTGGTCTATGCAACACGATACAATGATGTACCCTAAAATTTCATTAGCTAGAAAAAAAGCAAAAGAAGACGACGATTAAATAAACGAGAACACAAACATAACGCCTAAGTTAAAGGTATCGCATTGTGCTTTACGACTTCCCCCTAAACTTTATCATCCGCTGCCTCGCTTTCGACTGCCTTAGTTTTCGCGGTGCATGTTTGCAGCATAAAGCTGCAAGCTTCGACCGCTTCTCCTACGGTTAAGTAAATCCACTCCCGCCCGATTTTATCGACCAATCCCGCTTTGTCGAGCTTCTTCATCACTTCTCCCCCGGGGTTAGCCAACAAAAGCTGCACTTTGTCGTAAACATAAATAATTAGCTATAACTAAGATCGATTTGTGTATAACATTGTCGACTAAACATACCTTGATACACCTTCTATCGACGTTTTTCATCAGTTCTTCGATCATACTGATTCCACTCGTATCGATGTTCCCGACAGCTGTTGCTTCGATTACACACACTTATTTACGCGCGCGTGAGTAAGAAATAACTTAGTACTAACAGTTAAACTACTCACCGCTCATATCAATTACGACGTATTGCAAGTCGACATTCTTTGCCTCGCATTTGATCTTGTCTTCCTCTTCGTCTATCCATCTTGAGATCCTACGTACGTTCAGAAAAATAACGTTTGAATATGATCAGTTTGGACTCGAGCTTATCGAGCATCGGTTAGTACGAGAATGTTTTATTATATATATATATATATATATATATATATATATATATATATACCTTTCTCTCAAGTAACCGGCGTTTGCAAAGTAGATCGGACCGTTGATGTGAAGGATCAGAACTCCGGCGACACAACTCGCTTCCGGATACTGCTCCACGCTTCTATAAGCCGTCGAATCAGACACACTTCCCATAACAGACGTTTTCGGCCTCGCCACAAACAAAAGCACGCGAACAAGCGATATCGCCACCTGTACTAACACATAGACAAACAAGACAACAACCTCTTAATTATCGATAAACGACAGAGGTTTTTAATCGTCGTCACGACTTACCGCGACAACTAGTCCGGTTTCCACGCTTCCGAAAACGACCCCCACGTACGCGCTCACGCACACGACAAAGTCGAACTTGTCGACCGACCAGAGACGAAAGGCGGCCTCGTAGTCGACGAGCCCGATCATGGCCACCATCATGATCGCCGAGAGGACAACGATGGGCGTGTAGTAAAAAAGCGGCGTAAGAAACAATAATGTCAGCATCACAGCCGTCGCCATCACGATGTTCGAGACCGCGGTTCTGCACCCCGCGTTGAAATTCACCGCGGTCCTCGAGAAGGGCCCTGTAGTCGATTTGTAATTACGACAAAGTTCGGGGGTCGGTTTGTAAATAATTAATATTATTACTTACCTGTGGTTAAGTAGCAAGAGGTGCAGGAGCCGGCGATGTTCATCATCCCGATCGCGATCATTTCCTTGTTCCCGTCTATGTGGTAGCTCTTGAAGACGGCGAAGCTTCTCCCCACCGCTATCCCTTCCTGTCGTTGTCGATCATCGTTAAAAATCGACCGACACCGTAAATCGAGATTTTTTTTTTTTTATGTTTTTCTTACAGCAAGGGCGATGATGCCGGTTATGATTCCTGTCTTGATTGCTGTTGAGAGATGAGTTGACCCGAACGAGGCCTCTAGTTCCGACACGGATAGCGGGTTCAGACCTTTCTTCAAGTGCCCGATCTGCTCGAGTAATACGACACGTGAAATTTAAGGTTTATTGTCGTAAATTTTGATTATTTTTTTACTCACGATTTCGACGCCGTGTTTGTCTGCGTGTGTGAGGTAAATCAGGAGGCTTCCAATGATAACCGACACGAGAGGTGCCAAAGCGCTCATCCAAAAGAACACCGGTTTTCTCTTGCTCTGCATTTGCCGGTCGAATCGATAAGTTGAATGCTCGAGTCGACTTGTTCACGTAATATAAAACAATAATTAGGATTATACTCACAAAGTATTTGGTGATACAGAGAAAGCAGAGGAAACCACAGCCCAAAACTCCACTTTCCCATCTCCACTGCATCAACAAACACAACACAAAATAAAATAATTACAAGTAAGTCACTCAACTTCTTACAAATATCATAAACAGCCGTAATCATAAAATACTTATCATCAATAAAGGGATGAATTGATCAAGCAGACCATGTGTATTTGGGAGAAGACTGATTCCATAACGGATACAAGATCAGCTTCATGGGTGAAGTGTAAAAGACCGAGAATGCCCTTCAGTTGCTGCAAACACACAACCGTTGCAGCTCCGCTCATAAATCCCACTATTGTAGCATGTGACAGAAAGTCCACAATAAATCCAAGCCTACATAAATTAAAATTATTAATTAATACTTATTATTAAAACTTTGTTTTCTTGTCTTCTTGAACATTATTACACACTCTTAGTTTAAGACAAAGCCCATTAATGTTTTAGGTAAGACTCTTGTATCATCTAACACAAGTATTTGGCATGGCTCTTATTTTGAAATGTTTATTTATAGTATATGTGGTGATGAAATGACCTTAATAACCCTAGGGAGGCTTGGAAGACTCCGGCGAAGAAAGTTGCGGCGAAGACCAACTGCACGTAGAGCTTGGTGTTGTCGTGCGGGTTAACTTCCTTCCCGAGCATCGACGATATCAGAAGAGAAGGGACGGCCACCGTCCCCACCGCCAAATCTCGAGAGCTTCCCAACATTGCGTATATCAGCGGTGGCACAAAGCTCGAATCTGCAATATGTCAATTCGGTCCTTCAAATTCTCAAAATCGTCGAATCGACCCCATTACTTTCAAATTCTTGCAAATATAGTCCGTTTTTTTTTCCGTTTTTTCATGAAGAAAATAAAAAGGGAATCTTGGAGATCGACTCACATAGGCCGATTACGGGCGGGAGGCTGGCCAAGCCGGCGTAGCTAATGCCCTGAGGGACGGCGAGGCTGGCGATGGTGATTCCGGCTATGAAATCGGCTTTGAAGGAGTCGAAGGTGTAGTGTGGGGCCCACTCGAGTATGGGCACGAAGTACTGCAAGCCGAGCACGAGTCTCCTTAGGGCCGACTTGTTCTTGAATTGCTTGAAAGGGTCGTCCGGGAAGAAGGTCTCTCGGAGCGACGACTTCAGAGAGCTGAAGAAGGGCTTCGCCGGAGGGACTTGCACCTCGACGCGACGTCGGCGAGGAAGCTCGGTTTCGTATTCCGTGTTGTCATTTCCCATTTTCCTATTTTGGTAGATCTAGAATAGGATTCTGCCTAAGAGGGGAGAAGAGGTGATAAGCTTGTGTATGTATAGAGAGAAAGAGAGGATGAATATAGTAGTATATTAAATGAATAAATAGAATGGGTGTTTAGAGGAGGTGATGAAGTTTGCCATTTGTAGTTGATGTTGAATGAAGGTGAAATTTGATGTGGAATTGTTGCAATATGATGAGCATGCAAGGAGAAGTGTGGAGGATTAATATATAATATATGCACATTTTTTATGATGAAACAAAAGATGAATTTATTAGGATATGAGTGGATTTATGTTTGACAATTAATATCTATGGGGAAACACTTCATTTTGTTGGTGGAAGTGTCATAAGAATGAGGGAAAGAATTATAAATACTAAAAGAAATGTTGTTATTGTTCAAAATCACTACAAATTTCACATATATAAAAAAATAACTAAAATATATTGTTTTTACAATTAAATGGATTGCAAGAAATAGCCAAAGAAAAAAATTACAAGCTCAAATCGACTGTAAATTAGAAACAATAACAACATGCACATATGCTACGTTATTATCAAAACATGCTCATCCAAATTAGTACCTACCTCTTTGCACCTGCAAATCGACAATCAAAACAACATATTCTAAAGATTAAAATCACAAGCACTCATGTAACAATTTTAATTCGATTCAAAATTTTCAAATAAACAAAATCGATCCGCTTACGTACGGCTTACCTCAAATCCGACAAGAGACCTGCAGTAGTTGGCGTTGGTGAGCACGGTGCTCGTCGACCCGCACTCGCTGTCCTTAAGCGAGACAGCCGACCGGTCGAGCTTCACCGACCACGGGTAATGATAGCCCTGAGCCGCCGCTGTGGCCCCCACTTGCGACGACGACCTCTGCATTCTGACCGCCCTCGGAACGTTCCTTCCTTCCAGAGACGGCCGCCGCTTATTGATGCTCGGCTGCCGCTCCATCACCGCCGCTGTCTCGACCGGCGGCCGCTGCTTTGGGGCGCTGTGGGACCGGGCCTTGGCCCGCGACGACTCCGTGTTGGCCATGTAGCCCGGGTAGTACTCGCTGTAGAGCGACTCTGCGTATTCGGACCTCGAGTACGGGCTTGGGATGATGTTTCTAGGGTGATCGGGCTTCGAGTAGTAGCCGCATTTCGGGCTGCTTTGGGCCGTGTTGTTGTTGTTGTTGTTGAAGGAGTTGTACTCGTCGAAGTGGTTGCTGCATGTTCGAGGGCTGGTGTCGGTTATTGCTGAGGGGGAAGGGGAGATTGTTTGGAAGTATTGGTTGTTTGAGTTTTCGTGTTTTGTCGGGGTTCGGAGTTGAGTGGAGAGGCGGTGGTTGTGATCGGTTTGGTTCGAGTAGTTGCTGATGCGGGGTTTGGAGACGGGCTTGTTGTAGTCGCCGAGATCCATCTCGACAATCTTGATGTTCTCTTCGACCAAATCCTGCATTATATATATATTCAGTTCAGATCGTTTCAATTCAATTTAGTCAGTTTCAGTTCTATAAAGAACAAGTCCTTACTATTAAAAAGTTTGACCAATTATACTCTAAATATATTTCTAGGAACCAACTTACTTGATTGGAGTTTCTAAACCTTTGTTGATGATCTTGTGTGGATATCCTGTGGTTACTATTAGATGGGCTTTGATCGATGTGTTTGATCTGTTCAGCCATCTTGAGTCTTTGCGCGAGGGCTCGGGATTGGACGCTAACGAGTGCCTGCATGCACCGGAGTGTAGCCGTCGCCTGTTTCCTTACCAAGTGACCTCGTACCAACGCCTGCAGCTTCACTAGCCCTTTCAACGCATTCAAAGCTTTTCTCGCCTGAAATTATGTTGCAAGTTAATGTAAGGTGCGAATCCAGACATCTAAGGATAAATGGAGAGTATATTTTATCAATTTAGACATTTTTTAGTTCAATTTTGTAAGTTATTGTCAATTCATTGTAATTTTTTTAGTAGAATTAAGCGATAAATCAAACTATTGGATAGATATTTTTGATATTGGAGTAATGTTGTAATTTTAATAAGTATTTTACTGTTATATACAAACGGCACGAGATCCAAAGCGTCGCTTTAGATAATTTATTGGATTTGGACAATATAATTTCACGTGTATATAAAAAAATAATAATTTCAAAGCATTTAATGCACGTACCAAATATGACCGGAAAACAGACTGAATCCTGACAGCGGCAGCCTCCTCGACGGCACTACCCCGGCCGTACTCCCCGCCGGCCGTCAGTTGAATCACCGCGGCGGCCGCCTTGGCCGCCGCAAGCGCCGCGTCCGCCGCTGCGGCGTGATTCTTCGAGTCGCTCCCCGGCTGGTGCTGGTCGTCGCCGGCGGGACTCTGATCCTGGCGGGATGCCGGCGAGGCGGAGGAGCGGCGGAAGCTCCATCGCCGCTTCTCCCTCGGGGTCGTGGGCTGCGTGGTCGAGATAGGCGTCGTCGGGCGATGGTGATGATGGTGGTGGTCGTAGCCACCGACACCGTTGTCGGAATGAACGGTGAGCGCGTCATTGGTCGCGGCGATCTCCTTCTCCGATGCGAGGTCCTTCGCGCCGGAGTTGACTTTCTTGCCGGTCAAGAGTTTCCTAATCCACCTGCCGGTTTTTCCCATGGTCGAAAAATTAAACGTGCATTTAATTTAAAAAAAAAAGAACAACAGAAAGTGAGGAAAGCTCTTTGATATATATGAGTTGCTTTCAGAAATAATAATAATAATAATAATGACGTGCATTAATATTAATATTAATATTATTGTACTTGTAGTGGTCGGTTGATGGATGGAAGAAGTAAAGAAAGTGAGATGAAAAATAAATATCCGAATAAGGTGAAGAAGTAACGTATCTCTTGGATACATTATTTATTTCTTTTCTTGTTTTGATGATCCACAAGGTATCTTCAAAGTTGTATAATCAATTCTAAAAAATCCTTAACAGTGTCTAAGGTTATATTAAAAGCTAGTATCAAATATATTAAATAAATATTTATTTAGTATAAATATTTTTTTTATATTATAAAATAAATTTATTTGTTTCTTTAGAGATTCATTGGTGCTGAAATTAGGCAATACACACTTAATAGGTTAATAAGTTGTTCAACTTATATTTAAACTCAATATTTTATATTTAAGCAATTTGTGATATTTAACAGTCCATAACGATAGTGAGTGCTCCAGTGATTAAAATTTTGTCTTTTTATTAAAAAAAGTCAGAGATACAAATATATTTTAAAATTAAAAAAATAAATAAATAAAGTAAAACTAAAAAATATTTTTTAAGAATGTACTAAAAAATAAAGTAAAACTAAAATTATATTGTGTACATTGAAATTTGCAAAGGGAAAGAGGCGATCAGAAAAGCACGTGAAAATGTGGTCGAAGAACATGCCCTAATCCGTGTAACATACTCTTGTCAGTGATCGTGAGGTGCTCACACTTTTATCCTACATTAATATTGAGGGTCCTATTTTAGTCATGGCCTTTATTTCATTGTCTCTTCATGTTTTTGGTTTCTAAAAAAAGTATGACTACTAGTAATTCATGGAGTAAATTAAAAAATAAAATAATTGTTAATAAAATTAAAAAAATTAATTAATTAATTAAGTAAAATGAATTGCATTCTAATGTTAAATAAGCAATTTCTGAAGATAAAATACTATTATGAAACATTTCAAAAAAAAAAAAAGTATGCGAGAAGTAACTAAGATAAGTAAATATTAATAGTATATATATATTATTTAGTTAAATTTAAATGAATTAGTATTATTAGTCACAAGGTGTAAAAAATGTGATAGTTTAATTAAAATTAATTATTCTTGATTAACAAAAATTAAACTTCAATAAGCCAAACATATTGTATAATTTATAAGTATAAATTTTAGGGAGGTGCTAAATGGGCAGAATCTGCTCATGGACAGAAACGCCTAAATTTTTATTTTCCACAAGTATAATAATATTTTAATTATTTTTTGACATTTGTTATAGTTAGTTATAATATATAAAATATATATGGTACAAAAAAAATCAAAAATAAAATTTTTAATTAAAGATAAAGCATATTTTTATATTTACACTAAAAAAATCAATTAAATAGAAAAAATATATTTTAATATATAATAATAAAAAATAAAAAAATTATTTTAAAATATTTATTAAATTTATTATATTTATAATTATTTAAAAATAAAAAATAAAAAAAAATAATTTTGGGCAATTCTGCCCATGGGCAGAATCTGCTAGGGGTGTTCAAAAAACCCGCCAAACCCGATCCGCCCGTAAAACCGACCGAAACCCGCCCAAACCCGTCGGTTTAATTTTGAAAAAATTACCCGTCGGTTAAAAATTTTAGCACCCGCCAAAAAATGGGTGGGTAGCGGTTTCGTTATACACTACCCGCAAATAGGCCGACCCGCCCGTATAAATAAATACATAAATAAATGTATGTATTATATAAATAAATACTATATAATAATGTGCTAAATTTATTTTTATTGTTCTTTGAATTTTCTCTTTTCTCCAAAAAGATGGTTTTTTTTTTAAATAAGACTTATTTATTTGTTTGTTTGAAGATGACAATAAAATGAGTAAAAGTTGTACAAAGATTACAATATATTGCTTCTCCTAAATCTTCAAAGACATCAATTTCTTTAAATTCTAATTCTTCCAAAAAAACAAAATATTAGTATTATAATATTTTACAAGAGGAGTAGGACACAAACATTGATGAATCACTAGTAAAAATATTGCATTAGAAATCAGTGATTCCCCGATTTCTATGAAAATCCGCACTGATGTTGATGGAGCCGATATCTATAGTCCGCAGCTATAGACATCGGTGATTAACCGATTTCTATGTTTATTTTACAAATCAGTTTTTATTTACCAACCGATTTCTTTTGTACTCATAGAAATCAGTTGATTTCCGGTAGTAACCCACAAAACTAACTGATATGTAAAACCCCTTTAATATCAGTTATTTAGGTTAGAACTGATAACTATATATTACTATATAATCATTTTTATTTTAAAAACCGATTTCTATAGAATGATTTATTTTAAAAACTGATTTCTATAGAGAGATTTAAACGTAGTAAAATTTCTAAAATATTATTTGATATAATCAATATTTTTATATTAAAATTACACAAATTTATAAAACCATCAAATACTGTAACAATGCTTAACATATCTGTAACATTCATACAAAATATTGTAGCTAGAAAAAAATCATTATACAAAATCAAAACATTCATACTTTAGCTAAAGTACATTCAAAATGTCCCAAAAGACGAGGCTCCGATTTCACTTTCAGTCTTCTGCAGAAACCACCTGAGACTTTGCTAAAGGGAAGACATTCCAAAACCTGAGTGTCTCATCTCCTGCTCATGTTACAATAGTCTACAAACATATGCGTAGTAAGAAAAATGTGACAACAATGAAAAACGAAAACTTGCACTAGTCTGCAAACATATGCGCAGTAAGAAAAATATTACAATAACCTGCAAACATATTTGTTTTGGTTCCACACAAATAGCTACAAAAAGAATATGCGAGTTAGTGAGGCAACGAAGAAATTGAATTCCATGGAAACATCAATCTTAAGAAATTCTCAAAAAAGGCAAATTCAGCTATAACTGAGATTGTCACTGCAGATAGTTCACACAATAACAAAGTAGTCAAAAGAGATACTAATAATAATAAATGGACCTGAACATATTTATTTGTCGCATTTATAATATCTGCATTCTTTGCCCCTGTAAAAACTGACATAGTAGAGATATTCATCAGAGAAAAACAATACGAAAAATCATACTGGACAAACAGTCAAACTCAGAAGATAGGTTCTGATTTACTAGTCAACGCCCAAGGACCATAGAACTTTGAAAAAAGAAGCATCAAGACACCACAAGCCAGTCCAATAAGAAGCTCTGGAGCACATTAGTGCATTTTCACATGCCTGCAATAAAAAGGAATAAGCAATCCTTCTATTATATGTCTATATCATAAAGAAAAAATAGTCATTGAGGACATTCACAAATGGAAACATATATTCAAAATTAATCTACACATAGCATAATTTACTTCGGAATTTATTACACATACTTGTATTTATTACACATAGCATGATCAAGGGTATATATTTACTAAATACATGGTGGTTTTGAAATAATATTGAAAAACTCATTTCAGAAGGTAGCACATAAACTAAGGGTGTGTTTCCAACAAAATTAAGAACCTGTGAGTAATTAATGGCATGATCCATCTAAATAAAAAAAAAAAACAGATTCCAAAGATATCAAAGCATAAAGTACTGATAGATCATTGAAGTATAGATTATGTATAAAAAGACATATAAAGTGAATAGTATACAAACTTGATATTCCACAATAGACCATTAGCTTGAGTAAGGCTTACCCCAAACAAATTTTTGAAAGCCCATGAACTTGTCGATGCTTTGATACTAATCCAACAGCTCCACCAGCAACCCCTAAATTAAGTGAAAAAAGGGAAATAGGAAGAAATAATTTTAACATACAGCTCGGACTAACCTCGCTCACAAGTATCACCTTTATTTTAGTTACTTCTACATTGTTCTAGTTTCGACTAACCTCGCTAACGAGTATCATGGAAACTTGCAAAGAAAGCATCAAAGACTACAGGACCAGATTCCACGGCTACACCCAGATTAAGAGAGTTGGGGTCGACTAGACCAGTCCTGATTTTATTCACTGTCATCTGCCCATAAATGATTATCAAAAGTGCATTTGAATCCCATTGATACAATAACTACACTTAGTGACAATGTTCGATATTCACAAACAATTAATCAACAAGAAGCCATTATAAAAATTGTGAATCATGAACACATAGAAAGAAGTAGAAGAACCAGCAATGTATAACAGCAATACTCACTTTACCACGTCTGCCCAGATCCAGAACTGAAGTATTTGATTCGTCACTTCCATTTTTCTGTTAATAAAAAAATAAATAAAAAAACCCAGCGTCAAAATTAGAAAATAAAACAGATTATGAGAAAAAGAGAAAAACAAGAAAACGTACCTGGGCGCAAATGGAAGGAATGGAGAAAGAGAAGAAGATTATGAATGTAGAGAAAGCATAGAAGCCGAACAGTTTGTGTGGTTGCATATCTACATTGATTCGATTCAATAATCCCCAATTTTCAAACCCTAAATCCATTTTTTAATTGAAATCAACATATATACAACCCTAAATCAACAAATAATCGAAAAATCAAAACAAGGAGGTTGGGGTCGACATACCTTGCTGTTGCCGCTGCTCGAAACCGCCCGAACCCGCGGCTCGAAACCCTAGCCTGCCTGCCTCCCCACGCGCCTAGCTCATCCGCCTCACCGCCTCCTCACTGATGCGGCTTCGTCTCCGCGTCGCCGGAGCTTCATCGCCGTCGTGCTCGTTGAAGTCTCGCTGGAGCTTCAATAGAATCGCACCCGCTGTAGAAAGAAACAAGAGAAGGAAGATAAATGAAATGTTGTCTACCGATTTTTACTATATACTGTACTAGATTTTTTAATAAAAAATTACACACACGAACATATCAGTTTTTTTAGTACCGCCGATTTATAAGTAAAACAACATTTTAAAAATGAAATCATAGTAATCGGTTTACTCAAACACTGATTTCGTTGATACCAATTATATCATTATTTCTACGACCGATATCATTGGTGTCATAGAAATCAGTTGAATCATCGACTGATTTCTTTGAAGTGATATCTAATCCACTTTTTTTAGTAGTGAATTAAACAATCTTATAATTATTGCTTATGTGAATATGCACTTCATCCGAAATTGCATGGTACAAATTTTTTGATAAATTACTTTAATTTACATATTTAAACCCGCTATTTCGCCCGCCATTCGCCCGCACCCGTTTTGGCCCGACCGCACGGTTAGAATAAAAACAAGGGTGAGTACGGTTGATAAAAGTGACAACCCGCCATCATCGGGTCGGTTCATTATTTAAAGACAAACTCACCCAAACCCGCCCGTGAACACCCCTAGAATCTGCCCATATAGCATTACCGTAAATTTTATTCTAAAATAAAAATAAATAAAATTAGTCTTATAACAAAAAGAAACATATTATTGGGTCCACTTGATGAAAATATTAATTGGAAATTTATGGTGGGGCTGAGCTGGCTTTAAAGGCTGCATCGGTAATGTGGTCTTAATGGGATCTAAGCACATGCTCACATCACCTTCCCAGCTGTGGGGTTAGTTCATCAATCATAACTTCAATTCACTACAACGAAGATCCGCTAACATGTGTTGTTATTGACCGAATAATAGATGCCACGAGACGAGACGAGACGAACCCTTCTCGATAAAATGTTATCTATACTCACATTATTATTACTAATTAATTAATGACGTGTACTATATGATAATATGATCAACTAATTGAGATGCTACGCATTTGATTATACGTTTAATTAAACCTACTCTGCATGTGACGTTGTGGATTATGTGAATATTGTTGGAGTGGTGGGGGTGTGTGTTTACAATTATTCTAATGAAATGTTATGTCATTTGTTAAGAATGCAAATGCACATGGCCATGCATTGTTTCATTTGAGTATATAATCTTAGTTTTGTCCCCTTGTCTCTTTTGTTGTTAATAGAGTTGTTACTAAAATTAATTGATACATTTTTTATAACATTTCTAGATTTAACAATATAAAAAATATTCAATTGATGTTGAAATAATAAGAATAAAATATTGATTTGACTGATTTTTGTGTAATTTTCTGGCGACTTAGGGTTTGAACTTTGAATGGAGTAAATTTCCAATGAAATATTATGAAGGTGAGACATGTTGGCTCTCTCGCACGGTTATCTCACTTATCTGGTATTCAAACACATTACTCAATTTACATCCTACACTCGATTTACATCTTACCCGATCGAGCAGTCTCTAATTGGGTGGATGAGAAGTTTTTCTTCTCTTATCTTTATAAAAAAAATAAAATATATATATATATATATATATATATATATATATATATATATATATATATATATATATATGTCTCTGTAAAAATTGGAACACTTTCATTTTTAAGGTGTCACTCAATAGTTGATACATCTCAATAATTAAAATAAATATTTTAACTTTTTCTCTTTAAAATGCTATCACTTAATTTATCCACCTATTTTTTAATATCAACCCATAACTACTTTATTTTTTCACTTGTAATTTTTACCCTTTAATTTTTAATCAAATAGACAAAAAATTAATATTTTTCTTAATTTCAGTATCCACAAAAAAAGTAGGAACAAATAATTAAATTTTATATGATAATTTAATACTCTTATAAGCTAAGCGTATAAGACACGTGTAGGGCTGGAAACGAACCGAGCAGCTCGCGAGCTGCTCGAGTCAACGCTCGGCTCGAGTTCGGTCAAACTCGAGCTCGAGTCGAGCTCGAGCCGAGCATTATTCTATTCGAGTCGAGCTCGAGCTCTAATATTGATGAATCGAGCGGCTCGCGAGCCGCTTGTATATATAAAATTTTAATTAAATATTTTTAATATATGTATATATATCGAGTCGAGCCGATCTTTTCGAGCAATTTGAGTCGAGTCGAACTCGAGCAATACGACAGAGTCACCCGGACAAGCTGAAGTTGAACTAATCGAGCGAGCAAAATTCGAGCGACTCGATCGAGCCGAGCTCGAGCTGCTCAACGAGTCGAGCTCGAGCATGAAAAAAAATTCACGAGCCGAGCTCGAGCATCCTCCCGAGCAGCTCGTCGAGCTCGAGCCTACTAATTTTTTTTTCGAGCCGGCTCGATAAACTCAAAGCTCGACTCGACTCGACTCGACTCGTTTCCAGCCCTAGACACGAATCAAGCTAGCGAGACGTTACGCTCTATTAGGTGAGTGGTAAATCTCGGGTGCGATCCTTCGAAACAAACGTTTATCGAGCTGCCGGGGATTCGATCTAGGTAATTAGTTCTTAATTTGTGATCGTTTTGGATGTGTTCAAATAGATTAGGATGAAGAGAGGTTAATAATAATAATTAATTATATTAATTATTGGTCAATTGCCGTTTGATTGTAATTTTAAAGTTTTGGTTAACTCTGGAGTACTATAATTAATTAATATTGAGATTAAATTATGTTGGATCTGCACGCCATCACCGTTTCGTCGTATGATATTGTCCGTTTCGAAAAAAACTCTCACGATTTTACTTAAATCTCTTCCAAAAAGCTTTATAATAATAGAGTGGTAGATCTTTTTATAAACTTTAGGCTCTTTTCATTTTTCGATGTAAAACTTGATTTGTACTCAAAAAATTATAATTCTATATCAACCGATTTATTCGGTATCATTTATTCATTCATAGGATATATGAACGCACACGTACAATAATATTTTACTCCCAGTCAAACTTTTTATTCCAATTGAAATTTTTATCTTGGAAATAAATACCATCATCTTGTGCCGACCATCTGCATTTATGATCAATGCATGGCTGTTTAGGGTACCAATCTGCACTAAACACATCAAAACTTTTTGTTTTTTGACCCCAGTGTAGTCGGCAAAAGAATAGTGTAGATCCAGCCTTCGAGCAAAAATGAAAATTGAAATTGTTTTGAAATGGGACTGTATGATTTCCTAAATCGTCATCTTTAGATGCACAGTGTGACACTAATGGCACCGCGCCTGAAGAAAGCGAATTGTAGATATAAACGTCGTACCGAAAAAAAAGATCGAAGAAGCATGATGATGCCGAAGAGAGAAAACAAAATAACAAAAGATATTTCATAACCGTATAATTCATGGTTGATTGAATTAGATAGTTAATGGATTTGTGAATGGTATGTTGATTGCCTCTTGTTATTTATATAGAAAAATGTGAGGAAATGTGTAATTTGGATTATATAAATAAATTATGATAATTATACAATTAATCAAATTTTCTAATATTACAAAGCATATAGAAACAAAGACTGAAGATTAGTAAAGTTAAAAAATGATGACTTTGGATTTGGAAGATATTCCTTATATATAATTACTTTAATCTTTTTGTGAAATGCTACCCACATTCCTAAATTATTTTCTCTAAATATTGGATTTATTTGGTTTTAATTATAAAATAGATAAATTAAAATATCGTTTCAACATTATTTTTACAAGTGTAATTTAAATATTATAAATTTAATTAAATTATTTATTACATAATGATATATAAGATATATACTACTAGTATTGTATTATATAATGTATTTATATAATTAGGTTAAAATATAATTTATAAATAGTATGCATATAAAGAATTATTTTAAATTAGGTTTTGAGGCCTGATTATTTTTCAAATTATTTTAATCTTTCTTTTAAAGAATTTCCACGCAAATATTAAAAAATATACTCGACCCAATAATATATGAAATAAGTATAATTTAATCCTTCTAAGATTTGTGCCAATTTTTCTGTATCCATTAATGTTCTTTAAGGAAATCCTAAGTAACTGTTGAAAAGTAAAATGAAGTTAATATTTTTTACTGTTAATAAAAGTATAAAACATTAATTAAGACATTAATCAAGATACTACAATTTTAGTACTGTCAAGACAATCTCCCAAAAGGTTAAATGAATAAATTAAAGTTTACTTAAGTTTACTCCTAATTTAATTTATCATTTAAACATAATAAAATACCCATTTGAAATGCCAATTTGGCCCTTTACTGAAAACAATACTCCAAATTATTAGGTATTTCACTTTTTCCACTTCTTCTCACCATTACAGATTCTTTTTAATTATACTAGTATTTAATTGATATGATTTTGAGATAATTTATTAAAATGGTAGCAAACTAAATAGACGTTTTAGCTTCTGCTAGTGGCGTTCCTTTTGCTAGCGGCGAAAATGGAGGAATTACTCTACATCCGCTTCTGGAGCTGTAAACACTTCGCGTTCGATTATCGATGATCAGATGATACAGACAATTGACTGAATTGAGCTTCTCGTGTTGGCTAGAGCTGAATATATAACTTTGTTTGATTATCCCGATTATTTCATTTATTTACTCTCGACTCCATCCCCAAAATCGAATTTCGGCAACGTCTATTTCTTCGCTTCTAATTTAATCCTCAAAACCACCGCGGTAAATTACAAAAAAATGCAATTAATTGTTAACATATCTTTAATCCTCAAAACCACAAGCGATTGATTTCTTCGATTTTTCGACAACTTCAATGCTAGAATTGGCAAGGTGAGTTGAGAGTAGAAATATGTGATTTTCTAGATTAATGGGGTACAAAGGAAGGAATTTGAGAGGTGGAATGCGTTTTTGCGGTAGACATGGGAAATGAATGAAGAACATTAGCAAGATGACGAGGGTAAAACTGGTATTTCGAGTGTGGTGTAATTATAGGACATGGGGAATGAATGAAGAACATTAGCAAGATGACGACGGTAAAATTGGTATTTCCAGTGTGGTGTAATTATAGGGGTGAGTTTAGTAATAGGTGGAGGTGAATTAATCATAAAGGTGAGTTTAGTAAGGAAAATGTGAGGTGTCAGCCTAAATTAAAACGCTACTCATTTTCTCAATGAGTCAATGGCCTTTTTTGATGTCCGTATGTAGAAACTGCATTTCAAACATTTTTGTTGTGTTTTAATTTATATGGGCCTTGTACTTTTATTTAAATTGGGCCAGCCCAATATTACTAATATATCTGCCCAAATCCACATGTTACAATGAACGACGAGGCTTTGTTTACGTACATAATGTTATCAAATAAAAATTGTACTTTCTCTGTTCATAAACCAAACAAATTTAAACAAGGAATATGTATTTTTATTGTATTTTTAATTTCATCTTAATTTTTCAATTAAAAAAAATAAAAAATTGTCATAAACTAATAAAAGAAATATATCATTATATATAATGGGCTTCTAGTATGAGACCGGAGGATTTTGATTTTGAATTAGATTGGACCTAATTCAACCCGTACCGATTTCAATCTTTTTTTCGGTCTCATCATTTTTTGAGTACTTTTATTTGGCTTGGGCTTGGGCTTGGGCTTGGGCTTGAGTAATAATACTATTAGAATAGAGAAATTAAAAATAATAATAATAATAATAATAATTTCTGACCCTTCAAATCAAGCAGCTGACAAGACAACCTCATACGAGTAGAGCTGCACCACCTATACCGGCGGCGTACGGCGGCGCCACTACATCATCAAACTTTGCACGTACATGGGAAAAAATCACATGTGAGTATGTGACAGCATACATAGCTACTGACCTAGACCTAGACCTAACAGGCACCTTGGGAATTTCATTCCAAAAAGTAAAATTAATTACTCCTTTCCTTTTTACCGTCTCCACATATTGTTTCCTTGAATTTCGCGTATGAATTATTGGTACCTATCTTTCCATTGCATATTATTTTTTCTTTTTTTAATTATTTAAATTACGCAAACTTTTATCTTAAGGTCATTTTACATTTCTTTTGAAAAAAAAATTATGAATAATAACATTATTTACGGGAAATTGTTCAATTTGACATTATAGAGTAGTAGTATTTTAAAATGAAAGATCAAAATAATTTTAAATAAAATTAGAAAATCAAGTAAAACGGTAAAAAAGTATAATTATATTTTAAAATTAAAAAAAAAATCAAAAATAAATATTTTTTTATTAATTTAATAATATGTACAAAACATGCATAAATATATAAAGTGAAAAGATAAAGTACATTATTAATTAATTTTTGTGAAAAAATTAAAATAATATTTAATTTGAATAAGATGCCTCATTTTTTATTTATAATCACTCACATATTTTACTTACATATATTTACTTACATATAGCATTTTTAAAATAATGTGTTTTATAGAGAAGCATAAGCGAGTGGTAAGTCTTGTGATAATGTGAGTGTAATTTTTCGGCGACGTAGAGTTCGAATCTTGAGTAGAACAAATTTTCATTGAAATATTATGAATGTTTGTCTTGGGTTCGACCTGTTGGCTCTCTCGCATCACAAGTGTCTGCTACTCGGGCACATTTCTCGATTTACATCATATCCGATCGAAGGACTTTCGATCGATTGGGTGAAGTTTCTCGTCTATCCTCATTAGAGCATCTCCAATAGTGTACCCAAATATAGGTACAATTTCACATGAAACATCAACAAAAATTTATACCTATCAAATTGTACCTCAATATACCAATGGGTTGAGGTACAATTTTTATGCTTTATACTTGTGGGACCCACAAAATGAGAAACAAAGTAATTTGTACATGGTATCTAAATTTTGATACTATTATTTTTCTCTCCTAAATTGTACTTCTAGCCCCAATAAGTATACCTAGGTACAATTTCATGCGAATTGTACCTACCATTGGGGATGCTCTTATAAAAAAAAATATGTGTTTTATAAATGAATAAAAATATTACTGTATAATCTTTTACTATATATATTTTAAATAATTAAAAGAAAAAATGAACCGTAAATAAAAAAATTAAAGTAACATTTTGAGCAATGTATGATTATATGAATGCTCTACACTCCCCCAAATCCAGACAATGGTTGGAAATTGGAGCTTACAGTAGGTGTCTATTCTCATCAATTATGTTTGGAAATATGTGTTTTCTTTATTCTGCCCTGGGCAGATTCTGCCCAAATAGCACTTCCTAACTGAAAAGGCCTTACTAAATCTATCTCAGTCCAGCATCATTAATTTCAACTTGACAAATGTTTCCTCATCTTGATTAATAATGGTCCCGACGAAGTGACGAACTCACCACCTCAAGTGTTTGGAGGATCATGAATTTTTTTGTCTCAATTAATTAGGTACTAATTATTTTTTATAATAATTTTACTTTTAGTTTATTTAATTATTTTTTCAACTTTACTAATAATTAATTTACTTTTTAATTTAAAACTATATTTATACTTTTAAATTTTTGATAAAAAAATAATTTATTTTTTTAATTTTTGTATCCATACAAAAAGTCGTATATTTATAAAACGAAAATATTACTAAGGTGCTAAAGTTCCAGCTCTTGAACTTGATTTTGATTGAAGTCAACCCAAGGTTTGACTTGAACAGCTCGAGTGAATTTTTTTTTTTTTTGTAGAGCTACACTAAATCACTAGGGTGAGCTTAGTTTTACAACATCAATTATATATGGCTCTCGTTCTTTTGAGATATCATCACAACACTAAAATCTTAAAATTGACTTCCTTGTGGAAATTGTCGACCAAAGTTTGAGCCTATATATAATATGTGTTGCACGCCCATGTCCCAAATTCAAGAATTGTCATACATTAATTAATAGAGGGTTTATATTATATGGTTACTTAAATTGCACTTCACATCTGATTTTTACGCACGCGTGTAATATTTATAAACTAAAATATATATATTATTAATATTAGATTTGCTATTTAACTTTGATTTGTTGTTAATATTAATAATTATATTTAGTAAATAGAAAAAGAAAATTAAATAGGTCGAAACAAAGGAAAGTTCTTCTGATATGTTAAAAGCGTTTGGAACAGGTGCACAAAATGGCACCACGCGCATCTTAGCCTGCAGTGTGCAGAATAACTAATATACTACAGTACTTTATGGAATTACATCATGAATTGCCTGAATTTCAAAGGGTCGGTCTAACATGCGCCTAACAGTAACAGTGCGTGAATTATAGCTTGTTGGTACCAGGTAAAATGTGAATATTTATACTTAATTTATGGTGCGTGAATTATAGCTTGTTTGAATGTTCAATTTACCGTTTGTAAATAAATGTAAAATGACATACTACTGTATGTTTTTGAACCAAAAAATGTAATTTAAAGGAGGACTACTTAAATTAAATAATTATACTTTTCAAATTAAATGCAGTTTACTTTTACAATGGTAATAAAAATTGCATTTTAATTTTAATTTTTGCATATGTGAATATATTTGGATGATGAAACATAAATACTGTATTTTAATACAATGTCCATTTATACTAAAAAAAAAAAAGAAAAAAAAATCACTCAAATAAATGAAGCAATATACTACTCGTACTATATTTTGTTTCAAATGTTTTGTGAGCAACTTATTCGGTGTTTGTAGGGAAGAGAGGCCGGCAGAATCAGCTGTGCATTCGGTAATAGAAAACAAAGACTAATGAGTTGGCGTATTTTTCTTCTTAACCTGCCGGGGCCCACTTAAGAAAATGAAAAATCGGATAATAATATTGTTGCATGTCATCCACAAAATAAAACGATTTTTCGGTTGGATTAATATTTAATAGGAGTACTTGCATATAGTAGGATTACATGGAATTGTCGTGATGCGTTATAAATACATATTTTGAATTTCAGAATTTCGGTTCGTTCTCATATTTATACGATTCAAGCGAATATAGTATAACTATTACTATTGTTTTTTAGTATGAAATCATATTTACATGTAACAAAGCCTAAAAAGGGAGAAACACTAGCATTAGATACGGGGGGTTATAACTCCCAATCATTGATCGTCACCGTTCAATTTCTCGATGGGGGCCTCTCTTTCAATTAGTCATAACTCACACTGCCAATAATGCCCTTCACATTTATCTTCCTCAGTTCAGTTAGTACAGTACTTGACTTGGGTTCATTGAGCATGCAACAACCTCAAGAGATGACAACAATGGTCTTACTAGGTCTAGGTTGCATATATATCCAAACTCAAGTCAAATGATATTTACCAAAACGTACCCATTAATTGTAATCCTAATGCTCGATCCACTTAGTATGAAGCGAGTGAACGCCTAGCTAGAAAATCAGTTGGTCGACAACATATTATTGTAGGGATCGACGACCTCTACCGCAACATATATAATGCTGCATGAGTCGTAGGTTTGATTTGTTCAGGAGCGAACAAAAAAAAATCGAGTTGTAGAGGTCAAATTATATTCTATACGATTATAATACTCACTCCATTTTATAATAACATAATTATTTTTCTTAAATAGATGTTTTAGGATCCGACAAAAAAAAAACGATATTTTTTTATTTTAAATTACAATTTTATCTTTATTTTAATCATATATTTTTTTAATTTTACTTGCAATTATTATAACTTTTTAACTTAAAATAAATTTATACATTTCACTAATTTGTCAAAAAATTAAAAAACACTCAATCCGATTCAAAATACGGAGTATATGTCATTATAATCGCATAGGCACATATTAATAAAAATATGAACTCCCTATTTGACCATTCATAAATTACTTTGAAAAATTAAATCAAATGCTAAAATAATTAGCATTTAAATAATTTTAATCATTGTTAAGGGTAATTTTGAAAAA
Organism: Euphrasia confusa; assembly: GCA_954870475.1. Classification (NCBI taxonomy): domain Eukaryota; kingdom Viridiplantae; phylum Streptophyta; class Magnoliopsida; order Lamiales; family Orobanchaceae; genus Euphrasia; species Euphrasia confusa. The sequence continues at coordinate 1,798,579 of OX940969.1, read as the reverse complement.
ATAAATAAATGCAATTTATATTAAAAATTCAAAAACAATATCTAAATTGAAAATAATTCGAAAAATCAAAACGATATTTAAATTCAACGAAAGAAATTAATATATACTATATTTTTAATTTTCATTTCAAAAAAAGTTGTCATAAATTTATGTAATGGAGGGAGTACCATCAAACTTAAAGATCTTACATTTATATCGTGCATATATAGAATATATTAGGGTGACTTTTTAATTATGATTTCAGTTATGTACTTCTTTTGATTTATAAATATACAACTCTTTTATCGACACAAAACTAGATTAACAAAATATTACATTTTGATCAAATAGTGAAAAGTATAAATATATTTTAAAATTATAAATTAAAATAGTTTAGGTAGAGTTGAAAAAATAATGAATAAAATAAAAATAAAATTGTATTTTAGAGTAATGCTATAAATCGAAGAGTATTATTGAAAGTATTTTCGTAACTAAGATGGTTAACACCTGTTTGAGCATCCCGTCAGTTGATTGACGTCAAAAGTCGTACTACGTCAAAGGCTAGATTGTAGACGGTGTCTTGAATAAATGTTCGTTCGGTACATATATTTAATGAAATTAGAGTTTGAATTATTGCACCAATATTAAGGTGTACCTTCCACGAAATTCAATATCTTAATATTTTATATCATTATTTCAAATTCTTAAAATTTATTACTAATATGAAGTACCTTAAAATCTAAATACTTTTAGTATCTTTTAAATTTACATTCTATAATATTTTATTTATACAGTACTATCTATTTTCACATATAGTTTTCATAAATTTTAAGTTACAACTAAAAGTTCGAGTCAATTTTACCATTGAACTCGTTGAAAATACTTGAGATGAAATGTAGCATGCTCATTATCGATAACCAAGACCTTAATGAGAGCTTGTCAATAATTTCAAACATTTATTATATTACATTAAAAAATTATTTCTTGTATTTTAAAAATAAATAACACACTTTTTAATTACAAAATAAAAAAAATTGATTTTATTTTGAACAAACAAGATAACGAGTTGCTCCAACTCGAATCTCGACCAGGAAGCCATTAGATTCGTTTGCAGCGGAGGGTAATATTGTCATTTCATACAACACCAAAAAGAGACTGTCATCACATACAAAACCACGGGACAAAGTTAAAATCGCCTCTGCAAGTAATTCCCTTCTCTGCCAAGTTTGTTGCCTTTTAGTACATACACTTTCTCTCTCCTCTCCCACTCTCTCTCTCTCTCTCTCTATATATATATCTATATCAACCGCCTCACCCCCATTAAAACCCCACTACCTGCAACAATCCCCCACTTTCACAGCGTATCCCTCCCCTGTTTTTTTCCCCCTCATCCCCTATGGAGAGCGCCAAAATGCAGCAGCCCATTTTCCGGCCGCCGGAAATCCCTCGAGAGCCGATGGAGTTCTTGTCTCGCTCCTGGAGCGCCTCCGCTTTCGAGACCTCCAAAGCCTTCGCCAAGCCCATCCGCCGAATCGGCGCCGCTCCCGAAACCATTCACGAGGACGCCGGCCCAGAAATAGACGATCCGCCGGCGCCGGCCACCGTTTCCGGGAACCCTTTTTCGTTCTCTTGCTCGGAGACTTCTCAGCTCGTACTGGAACGCATCATGTCTCAGTCCGTAAGTGAAAAAGATCGCAGTTTTTTTTCATCCCCTGTTTATTTTTTGGCTTGTTCTGCTTCATGTGTTTAGGTAGATGATGCCAAAGAAATCATCCCGTTTTTTTGTCGGGCATGTTCCATTGAGCGTGAAGGGTTCTTTTTTGACTAATTTTAAAGGATTTTTTGTTTCTTGATTAATCATGAAATTAAAATCAAATTATTGCATTTTAAGGATGTGTTTAATTTATTTTTCTTGGAACTCCAAGGCCTACTTAGGAGGCATTTATTGGGTAGGGGTAGTAGCAAACACACTGTGTGTCTTTTCTTGGTGGAGACTCAGACAATACATTATACATGACTTGAAAATTACTTAAAATAAAAAATAAAATTACTATATTTTAATTGACCTTATATTATTGTGTTGATGATGGTGTGTACAACATGTGCAGCAGGAGGTATCACCCCGCACTTCAGGAAGACTTTCACACAGCAGTGGCCCTCTCAATTCTTTGACTGAAAGCCCTCCTCTTTCCCCTTCTCAAATAGATGATCTCAAGGTCCCTTTTTTTTTTTACCTTTTGTTTTCTTGATATATTCGATTTTGTGTAGTCGTATAAGAAAGTTCAATTAATCGGATTTATTCGGCTGATTGCCTACCAATTTTAATGCAAATGTTGTAGCGACAAATTTTCACCAACAATGTAGGTGAACAAAATAATTGCATATTTATGTAACATCAATATCCGAATGTCCTGAATTTCTGCAGTATTTCCGGCTGAACAATCATTTAAGCAGCAAGTACAAGACCTCCGCCGCCGGCGCTGCTGCCGCCAACGGCGGCGGCGGCGGGAAGACTGTTGGGCGGTGGCTCAAGGACAGGCGGGAGAAGAAGAAAGAGGAGGCGAGGACTCAGAACGCGCAGCTCCACGCCGCCATCTCCGTTGCCGGAGTTGCCTCAGCCGTCGCCGCCATCGCCGCCGCCACTGCCGCCTCCGGCGGCCAAGACAAGGACGAGCTGCTGGCGAAGACCGACATGGCGGTGGCTTCGGCCGCCACGTTGGTGGCGGCACAGTGCGTGGAAGCGGCCGAGGCAATGGGGGCCGATCGCGAGCACCTCTCGATCGTCGTGAGCTCGGCTGTCAATGTCCGATCGGCCGGCGACATCATGACTCTGACTGCCGCTGCCGCTACTGGTATTCATCGGAGGAACTTCGAAAATAATGATTTGACCGAGTTTGACTTCGATCTTTTATTATTATTATTATTATATTCTTTTTTGTAGCTTTACGAGGGGCTGCCACGTTGAAGGCGAGGACTTTGAAGGACGTGTGGAATATTGCGGCCGTGATTCCGGTGGACAAGGGAATGGGAGTTTCTGGTGGTGGTGGCGGTAGTAGTAGAAGTTCGAACGGGAGTTTTAGTGGTGAGCTTGTACCGGAAGAAAACTTCCTCGGGATTTGCAGTCGGGAACTGCTCGCCAGAGGCACCGAGCTCCTGAAGAAAACGCGAAAGGGTAAAAAAAATTGAGTAATTTTCTTTGCAAGATTGAATTTTTATTTATCGACAATTCTTAAAATAAAACACAGGCGATCTTCACTGGAAAGTAGTGTCGGTTTACATCAACGGAATGGGTCAGGTATTCATTCCTAAACGTTCTCATAGATTCAACAACAAGAATCTCGGCTATTATTTGCTTTATCTCACGAATAGTTTTTTTTTTTTTTACACTGATCAGGTGATGCTGAAAATGAAGAGCCGGCACGTTGCTGGGACCGTCACGAAAAAGAAAAAGAGTAAGCCCCTCTATGTGTCTTTTACTGTTTGGGGATTTGAGAAAGTTGAATGCAAGTAAAAAAGCAAATGCTGATACTTTTTTGTTTTTTGTTTTAGATGTTGTGTTAGAGGTGATGAAAGATATTCCAGCGTGGGCAGGCCGCCACTTGCTAGAAGGTGGCGAGCACCGGAGGTACTTTGCTTTGAAGACAATCTCGCGTGGGGTCGTCGAATTTGAATGCAGGAATCAGAGGGAGTATGATATATGGACTCAAGGTGTTTCGAGATTACTCACAATTGCTGCTGAGAAGAGTATCAGACACAGAATCTGATGTTTCTTTTTTGTATTTTTAGGACTTTGGAACTAACTAATGATTTTGAAACTTGTGTTTGGGGGAAAAAGTGAACCAAAGTGTAAGCTATCAAAATGGCATCTCTCTTTATTTTGGAGAGTGTAGGGCCCGAACCCGTCCCCGAACCCAACCGGAAGCCCGACTCGGTTATGTCTACTAGGGCAAGTATAGGGTTAGGTTCCTTGTCTTGAACATGTCCTTAGTTTTGATAATGTATAGTATTAATTATATTTTTCATCACAAAATTGAAACAAACATCATTTCAAATATATATGGTAGATTAATGAGTTTCAAAAGATATGCTTTTAGTTTGTAACGTTGGAATAAAAAAAAAGTAAATGTGAAGTAAAGTTGCAAAATCATGTGATTGTTTTTTAATTTTTGGTTGTGGTAAAAAAGTGAGGTTAGTACTATATGTTATGTTTTGAGCATATGAAATGTAGTAAGAGACAATAATATATGATCTTTGATTGTGTGTTTATTGGTGTGGGTCATAGATTTAGTACACTTAGTTGCTAATTAGGTCTTAGGTTTAAGGTTTTTGATTTTGGTTGGGACATGTTTTTTTCCATAGATTATATGTAATTAAACCTTTTTTATTTGTCTTATTAGTAATTATCTATTTTGTTTAATTATATAATTTGTTTTGAATAATATTACTAGCATCTTTGGGTAAGGTGGGTCAAATGATTGCAGGCCCCATGCGTAGGCCCAACCATCGATACGAATTGGGCATGGGTTACTTTTCGATGGTGGACCATCTTGTCTAACATTTGTGAGATAATTATATTGAGAAAGCTCTATATTCCAAGGACTTGATTATAGTTTGATTGATACTACTATAAGATTGAAGTTAATCACTCCCACTTTTTGATCAATTTTATTACTACGCATTTTTCTCATTACAATATATTGAGTATTTTATTTTCGTCACTATACAAAATACTCCATTCATCCCAAATTTATAAACACATATTTTTTGTAAAATACAAAAAAAAAATATCTACAAGTTTGAGACAAAGAGAGTATAATTTATTCATTACTATTTTGAAAATAAAAAACTGTAGAAATTCATGATTAATAAACGGGGAGAATGATTTCTCCTCCTAGCGTAGGAGAGAACAGAAAACAAAACCAAATTTTATTATTGATATTGTGTTTTCATCTGCACCAATGCATGCTATTTATAAAAACATAAATCCTAACTCTAATACTTCAAGGATTAAAAAACAATAAACCAATAAGTGTGGGGTGTATTTTTATAAATTACAAAGTAACCCTCAACACATAAACAACTACTAAACCTAATTATACTTCTATAAAAACATCAAACGTTATGACGAAAAGAGTATTATTTCCTTCACATACTAGGAACTAGAAAATAGGAAGGTCGACAGGAAAGAGCCCTCCTAGAGACCTTACAAGTTAAGTCCTTGACAAGTACTCCATCCAATTCATAAATATAAGACTCCTTCTCATAATACGGAGATTAAAAAAAATGTTTATTTTTTAATTATTGACCAAAAAGTGAAGGTTATAAATTTATTTTTAAATTTAAAATAAGAAGTAAAATAATTGTGAGTGAAATTGAAAAAAATAGATACAGTAGATAAAATAAGAGTAAAATTGTATTTTAAAGTGAAAAAATAAAAAATATTTATTTTTTTAATTGGGAAGATTCTATTACTGTGAACAGTCTATTTAAGTAAAATGGTTCTATTATTATGAATAGGATAGAGTAAAACATAAATATAAGGCACTAAAAATTTAAAAAAAAATCTCGTAAATTTGTCAAAATTTGAACTTCAAAATTCACCTAATTAAACTGAACTTTAATTGTAAATAATTCAAAATTTGAACTTCAAAAAAATGAATATGAATATTGTTATGAATGCGAGTAGCTAGTTTAATTTCAAATTTAAACTACATGACTGAAATTTATAATACCACTACATGACTTGAGGTTTTCCACTTGTAACCACATGAGCCACTATCAAATACACTGATTGGCTTTCTACAGACCACACACCAAGAAAATGTTATCCCATTTGCTAGCAAAAAAATTGGATATAATTATTTGTTACAAAAAATAAAATTGAAGAAGAAAGTTGCAAATAAAGGGTTATGAATCCTTCAAATGTTTTCTGCAATGGAAATTACACCACAGATTTAATCAAGGTGGAATGCAGCACAGCTTCTAATACACATCATTCTCCTCCAAAACAACTTCTCATTTCATGCCCCTCCACCTCAGCCGTCGCAACTTCTTACCCGGTGCTCTTATTCCTCCACGGTTATCTTCTCTACAATTCCTTCTACTCCCAGCTCCTTCAACACGTGGCATCACACGGTTTCATCGTCGTGGCCCCACAGGTTAGTTAGTTTGTTAGTTACTTAATTTGTTAGTTCACCAGTAAAATCTCTATAAATTAATAATATTCAGAACAACAGATTTTATATATAATTTTAAAGAGATTATTAATTTATCGTTCGTTTCGCAGTTGTACTGCATAGCAGGCCCGGACACGAACGAAGAAATCAAGACAACCCTCGAGATAACAAACTGGTTATCCCGAGGGTTAGTCCATTTCCTCCCGCCTCACGTCCACCCCAGCCTCGACAAGCTAGCTCTATCCGGCCACAGTCGAGGTGCAAAAGTCGCGTTCGCACTCGCTCTGAGAAAACCGGGCCCACCAAATTTCTCGGCCCTCATAGGGATCGACCCGGTCGACGGAACCGAAATGGGGAAGCAAACACCCCCTCCGGTCCTAACCTACAACCCTAGTTCGTTCGACTTAGACGGGGCCGGAGTGCTTGTGGTGGGGTCCGGTTTGGGCGAATTGAAAAAGAATCTTTTTTTCCCGCCATGCGCTCCCAGAGGGGTGAACCACGAGGACTTCTATAACGAGTGCGAGAAACCGAGGTATTATTTTGTGGCGAAAGGGTACGGGCATTTGGACATGCTCGACGATGATACGAAAGGAGTGCGTGGTAAGGCCACGTATTGCGTGTGTACGAACGGAGAGTCGAGGGAGCCGATGAGGAGATTCGTAGGGGGGATCTTGGTGGCGTTCTTGAGAGGTTATTTGGAGGGAGAGATGGAAGATCTTGTGGCTATTAGGGAAGGGCAATATTGTCAAATACTTCCTTTGGAGCTTCAAAGACTTGAGTTTCAAGTGTGACTTATATATGTGTTTGTATTATATAAGATGTAGGAGTGGTCACGTTGAAGCTTGTTTGCTGCAATTTTTCGAAGAGAGATTTTAGTTTTGATTTATGCCCCGATCGATTTATTTAACTGTCACCTGCAATCATTTTTTTTTTTTTTTGATTATCCTGTATTTATATTTGGTTGGCTTTGAATTGTACGTGGAATTGATTTTGAGCTTCATTTTTCGTCGAATGATTTCGTTATATAGGACTAGTTTGTTTCGTCGAATGATTTCGTTATATAGGACTAGTTTGTTTGATGGATTCTTGATTGGTGTTTTAGCAGATTCTGTTTTTAAGTTTGTGAGATACAATTTGATAAATTAAAGCACCAGATCGAAATGAAGCTGTATGTAGAGTTACATATCGCCTTTAAAAAAAATTGTATGGTTTAATGCAGACTCAAACAAAGTGCCGGAGGCCTTACTAATTTCGAAATGCTAGACCTGTTGCCGCAAAAGACGAGTCTCGTGTCATGGCATTCGTCTCACCTTCTGAATACACAAGGTTGGATGTTTGTTTATACTGCAAGCTCATAGTGGTACTCGACAATTTTAAATATTTGAAGGTTTTGTTATTTTTCCCAACGCGATTCCATTTTTTTGCATAGGTTTTCGATTTGTAGAGAACTGCGGCTTGCAATCAAACTAAGGTTCTTAATGTTGCCAACATAAGGCCATCATCTCCTGTTGAGGTTTACACGGTAATTTCTATCTCGTTTTAGTGTTCAAATGCTTGAAGAACCTTCAAATTTGTTTACCTTTTCGAAATAGTAATGAGGATCAATTTTCATTACTTCGCATGTCCTGACCTTGCTGCGTATGTTAGATTGCTAGTTCTACGACGGCTCTTGCTTTAGTGGTAAATAACGTTTTCTTCGATATTGATCAGGACAACTGATACCCTTTGGGATGTATTCCATTCGCCTACATAAAACACATCCTCAATGTTACACCTCCTATTAGCTTAATCTTGTTTCGTCTGCATAAAATAAACAGCACTTTGTTCATGAAGCATCAAGTTTTCTAGCCATGTCCCTCGTTTCATCCCACCAGCCACAGCTGTAGAGATTAATCTGTCGTATAAGTTTCGGGGTGATTTCGACAAATTAAGATATGGGTGTGAATAATGGTGTTAAATGTTAATTAGCCTCAGCCAAAGTAAAATTCCAATCTCATGTCCACTACCCATAATTTGTGCCTTAGTTGGGTGACCAAATGTGCTGTGGCATGATCAATAATATATGTACAGGTTGTTTGAAATTTCAACAGTTGGGTTCTGTATTATTGTACTTGAGATTTAACTTTAACCAAATACTTGCTGTGGGGTTTTCATTTATTTATTTGCAAGTATTATAGACAAAATTTGATTTGTTCGTCCGCTGCTGATTTGGCACAGTGATCATAGAGAAATGCAAGTTGTGGATGGAAGAAAAGATCGACGATCTCGTCGAGTCCATCACAAAAATCCGATCGAGGCCGATGTGGAAACATTCAATGTGATAAGAAGAACAAGAGAAAAACCATTGAATGAGCAAAAGAAAAAGATTCTCAAGTGGTGAGCAGTAACTTATTTCAGAATCCATATATATATATATATATATATATATTATTTTATTAAAGTAAAATTTTCACTGCAAACTAATTTCAGGTTACATTTATGGGTGCATTTATGTATCCTTTAATATGCGGAGAGAGTACTTCAGATCATATTGGAGAATGACAGCTGAGGGTCTTGAAGTAATTGGGGCATACAGTATCTTCTACTTGGTATTAATTTACAAATGAAGATAACTTGGTACACTTGATTTACAAATGAAATGTGACAATTTAGTATTTATTTTTCCTAAAATTCCGTGCGTGCCAGGACAATAATAATGGTGGGTAAGGGGAGAAAGTGTTATTATTGTAGTGAAATGAAAATAAAAGTGATGAAAGAGATTAAAAAAAAAAACAGTGTCAAATCAAATAATTTTGATCTTTCCTAAAAGCTTGTTGGTATAATTTCCTCTTTCCTGAAATTTGAAATGGTGTAATAAGAGAGGAGGATGTTGGTGTGAATGATGGGGCAAAACTGACTTTGACATTTGGGTTTGTGCAGGATTAGGTTAGAGCTGTCTTCAGGCCATTGCCATGTGTGTTCTACCCCAACTTGTCTCATCAATTCCAGAAAATTATGCACCCCAATTTCTTCACTAATTCCATTTTAGTCCCTCATTTTTTCACTATTTTCAAATATCCGATCGAAGGAAGTCGTTCGTGTACCGAATCGGGTTTAAATTTAGGCTACACAGGAGTTCCCAAATAAATACAAAAGCTAAGTGATCCGCGTTATACGCTGCTAGTGTAGTAACATCACTGTCACAATACAAGTTTCTATTTACACTTTTTTTTTTCCTGTTTGTTTTAAATGAAGAACACCTTAATTACAACTACTACTCATGAATCCCACTACCGTCAACAAAACTGGAAAGTGTGATTATTGGTACGAGAGCCGATTTCGACCGACCGAGTAATCAAATAATTGTTTTCTTTTACCTAAACAAATTAATAAAGTAAAAAAACTTACATTCCCAAAGTTTTTTTTTTCTGAGTGTAGCAACAGATATAAAACATTTAAGAAATGAAAAGGCAACAAAAACATACACTTAACAAAGGGGCTACAATTACTAAATTCTATGATGGACCAAATTCCAACACACACTAAATTATTAATCACTTTTTTTTTTCTTCATTTATTAGCTCTCTCTATGTACCATAACTAAATCACCAAATTAAAAATAATTTAAGGCATGAATAGTTTGTTCCCACACTTGCATCTCCATGCCTCCGGATAATACTCCAACGGCATACTCACCCCGGGTCGAACCGGCACGTGCACCGGTTTACACGGCCCGCAACTCCCGCACTTGGATCTACACGAAGGGGGCGACGAGCCCGGCCCGCCCAATCTCCGACGCTCCTCCCTCACCTTCCTCAACCCATCACCTTATAAAACATGTCACAAAAACAAATTTCAATTTAAATTTAAATTAAAAAACAAAAAAAAAAAACATTTTCTTTTTTACACTTTACACGACAAATATTAACAAGTTCTTGAAATTTAAATATAAAAAAGCATACCAAAATTGCCGAATTGACGGCGAGTTGGGGTGAATTGGAAGGCCACCGAGACCGAAGCAAGAAGAAGAAAAGCCATTGCGGCGAAAGAGAGTGTGAGGTGGCGGCGGTGGCAATACAGGGCCATCGGCGCCGGTGGGCGGTGGTGGTGGCGCGACCGGATGCACGTAACGTGGTTATAGTAGAAATAATTAATTTGAAATGAGAGAGAGAGAGAGAAAAAGAATTATAGTAGGTGTATAGGGGGGGTGAGTGAGAAATGAGAATAGTAACAATAATAAAAATCGTAATAGTAATAGTGATCGAAATTGGAAGGTATTATTGCGGTTAGTGTTTGCGTGCAAGCGTGTGATTGAGTCCAAGTCAAAGAGACACCTTATTACATTTATTGAAAACATGAGTGAATCACTCCCTCCACTGTGTGTATGTGTGTGAAAATGTTCAAAGATGTATGTACTATGTACGTACGTACTAGTGTATAATGAATATTGTAAGCCACAAACACGTTTCTATCACTCCTCAATGCATAGAGTAAAAAATTGACTGGGTAACGGGTGAATCACTCTCAATCTTCTGTGTTATTTCATTGTTTTATTGTTTCTTGGAGTAAAATTTGGACGTTAATTTTTCACAACTGGTATCAGTGATTCAGGATTGAAGAATTAATATAATAGTCGAAAACATGATCAGTCTTTCGGAATTATGAGATTTGATCACAAAACAACTACGTTTTCTGTTTCGGAGCAGTAGTCGTATAGTAGCTCTTTTGTTATTTACAAATAAACTATGAGAACTGCTTTTGGAGCAAAAAGAGTATAATTTTTAGAGAATGCAATCAATGCATATAGAAGATTACATGTACGAGAAAAAGATTTGTCAACAATCGAAAGCGAAATTGGAGGACATGGATATTGATGAGGAATGGGTCAAGAAGTTCTCGGTGGACAAGTATTATAGATGTATGATTCAATTTTCTTCATTGATGGTGAACGTGGCATTTTAGTAATATTTTTATGTCTTTATTTACTGATCGATCGTGATTAGTATGGCATACTACCGCTTTTATAGAATTCGGCCAAGACTGATCTTTTGTTGTTTGCTTCATTTATATTCACACGTGATCATAGCCTTAAAAGGGCTTTGTCTAAAAATTGATTGTTTTGGAAGAAACAATGAACATAAAATCAAATTACAAATAATTAATTTGGCAAATAAAAGCAATATATAAATCGTCAAACAATTGAAATATTCTGTGGTCTTCCCAAGTGATACCTGAACAGGAGAAAAGGATTGAACTATGGCGTACACAAAAGAGAAAATAGAGATTTTACATAGATTTGTTTTTGTGTCCGTCTCTTTCAATGGTGGGGGTGCATAAATTATTGATTGATTTTACGCCGAGGCCGAGAGTACGTAGTACGTATATGTAATGTAGTGGACACTCATGTAATATAATAATATATATGGCATGGTTACTTTTTTTTTTTTTTATATTATCATTTAAATGATTTATTTTAGGGAAAATATCACATTTGGTCCTGTTTAGAGTTCATTCTCAATAAGTAATCTTTTATTTTCTAAATTTATCACAGTTGGTCCTTTGACCTGCTATTATAGGTTAAACAGGTCATTTTTTAAAAATAATTTAAATAAATAAAATGTTGAATAAGGATTCGAATTTTTGACCTATTAAAAATTAATTGCACTTAAACAAACTACACCATGACACCAAATATGAACATTTTGAACCCTTAAAATATTTGTACTAATATTAAATAAATAAATTATAAAAATTAAAAAGAAATACTTAAATAAATAAATATTATAGTATAAAATAAAATAATATAAATTTTAAATTAAATACAAAAATAAAATAAATTATTAAATTTTAAATTAAACACATAAATAATTTTAAAAATAATAAATATTAAAATAAAATAAAATTTTATTTTAATATTATAATAAAAATAAAAAATAATTGTTAAAATTTTGATTATTAAATTTAAATAATTAATTATTAATTAATAAATTTAAGATACAAAATTATTAAATTTGAATTATTTTATTTTTTAATATTTAAAAATAAAATAATTCAAATTTAATAATTCAATATCTTAAATTTATTAATTAATAATTAATTATTTAAATTTAATAATCAAAATTATAACAATAAAAATTATTTAAATTTAATAATTCAGTATCTTAAATTTATTAATTAATAATTAATTATTTAAATTTAATATTCAAAATTATAACAATTATTTTTTATTTTTAATATAATATAATATTAAAATAATTTGTTATTTTATTTAATATTTAATTTATTTATAAAATGATTTATGTGTTTAATTTAATATTTAATAATTTATTTTATTTATGTATTTAATTTAAAATTTATATTATTTATTACTATAATTTTTATTTATTTAAGTATTTTTTTAACTTTTATGGTTTATTTATTTATTTAATATTAGTACAAATATTTTAATAGCTCAAAATGTTCATATTTTGGTGTCATGGTATAGTGGGTTTAAGTGCAACTAATTTTTAATAGGTAAAAGTTCGATTCCTTATTCAACATTTTATTTATTTAAAATATTTTCAAAAAATGATCTGTTTAACCTATAATAGCAGGTCAAAGGATCAACTGTGATAAATTTTGAACATAAAGGACTACTTATTGAGAATGACCTCCAAACATCAACTGTGATAAATTTTGAACATAAAGGACTACTTATTGAGAATGACCTCCAAACAAGACCAAATGTGATATCCCTTTATTTTAATATTTCAGAAATATGTGACAAAATGAAATTATTTGACATGATTGGCCAAAACTCTAATACCAAGGAAAGTATATATATTATTCATCTTTTGAAAATGAAGCGTATTCTGCTTTAATTTAGATCTTGTATTGCATTAATGTGTATTTTTTTTATATGGCAAAAAACAAACATTAATAAAAAAATTATTATAATATTTGTAGAATTCACTATACACTCACTCTACTTATTATTAATTCACTTTATTTATGAAATAGTAATAATTAAATACTCTACTACGTACGTCAATTTTAATCACAGTTCACTCCACATATGACTTGTGAGATACTAGTTTTTTTAATCTCCACATCCAATCCAATTGTCCCACTTCAGTTGGAGAGTATTATATTTTATTTTATTTTTGTTACAAACAATTACTCTCTCGAGATATAATTTCTTGAGATATATACATAGTAATTTTTAAACATAAATTTGAAATTTTATTTCTAGGTAAAAGATATCAAAAGTGCAAAACTTTATCTTAAAAAAAACTGTGGGGTTTGCATTTGCAAGTAAAAGGGGTGGAGATAGGGGATGGGGTTGGGGTCTATGACATGTTAATGAAGGCACAGGGGGTGGTAGCCCCCTAGTGGGGTTATAAGTGTCCTTTCCACTGGACAAAGGAAAAAACATCTGATCGAAACCCTAGTGATCAGAATTAATTATTATTGGACTCGTGTTCTATATACATATATTCATTTCATGAATTATGAGAGCATAATTAAAAGCATATGATCCCAACAAATTCAAACGTCGCATTCATGGGACCATAGGGGCCCGAGGAGTTCGGAAGAAGGTTAGAGCTTGAGTGAAACGAGTCATGGCTATATGCCTAGAGCCATCTCTATTTCCGTGTCCGGACGGACCTACATTCCGTATCGATCGAGCACGTGGTTCGATTGCATTGGCTCAGGACTGCATTGGTCAGAGTTAGCTTTCGACATTCAGACCGCATTTGTTTTGTTAAGATGATAAAATAATCCAATTTATATATAAGTCCAAAGATCTTTTCTGAAATGACGTGAAATATCTAATGGAATATATATATATATGAAGACTGATTCATGATATATAAGAATTGAAGTTGGATGGATTTGACAATATTGCCCTTTACATATATTGTTGTATATATGTACGTGCATGAGGTTGATTAAATATGGGGCAGATAAAATTTGCAGTCTGGATCGGTTTAGATAAGCAGCCAAAAAATAGTGAAAGCAACAGCACGAGTTTGAATATGCTCCTCGTGTGGTTGCAGATCAAATTCTCCCCGAGGTTATTTTCGACTATACACTTTGTTGCTGACATCCATCAACTCCTCTTCCCAGAAGAAAAAAAATAGGAAAAGGAATCTGTGTCGCTTGATAAAAATAACCTTCTAAAAAAATATATACTCCCTTCATCCCGCAAAAGTTGAAATACCACATAATTTGTTATAAATTCCACATAATACTTATCTGTCTAGAAAAATTAAAAAAATATGCATTTTTTTTTTAATATCTCAATTTAATGAAACAATTATTTTATTGAACCGAGCTCTATTTTTTATTTATTTATTTTACTTGAACCGTCGGGTTCAATCCCGAGCCGAACCTTCTTTTGAATAAAATCGACTCTTTCTCTTTACACGGGTTCAATCACTAGGACATGGGTTTTGGGCCGACCTCTATAATGTTTGGGCTTATAAGTTTGGGGCCTGTGTTCAGCTAACCTCTATACTCAGTCAAAATTTTAAAAATACTCTTACATAATTAAAATTTATTTCAAATAATTTTACTAATGACTATTTGTAATCATTTAATCATTTTTAAATTATTTAAAATATATTTTTAGAAATAAAATAGAGCGATTTTTACTCGTTAATTATTATAATAAAAAAATAATATTATATTTTTTTATTTACGAAAAGTAATTTTTTTGATAAAATGCTTAAATTAAAATATTTAAAATTGGTGGTGAGATGAAAATTGTTTTGAATGATGAAATTTTCCAACAAGTTAACTCTCTACTTTAAAAACAACCAAATTGTTAATGGACCAAATAATAATATCAGCAACATAATACAGTAGTACAATAAAATTGGTGGATGCCAAAAGGACACGAACGAGTCCAAAACCACTGTTGAATTAAACGTTTGTTTATAATTCTAATTTTCTTCTTCTGTTTTTTTTCAAAAATATTAATTTTATAATTTTTTATCAAAAAGTAAATAAGTAAAGTAAATAATATAGCATAATCATGCAAATAACTTATAAAAATATAATAATATTTTAAAATAAAAAATAAGTATTTTTTTTTTTGTTTAAACATTGAGTCAAACATGTTTCAATTTAAACTTGCATAGTCTTCACTTGTAAGAATCATTAAACTTTTGCAAATTTGCTTTATAATAAATTAATTAATGGAGTACAACAAGGCCACAACAAATTTAAGAAGGATAAAAATGTAAAAATATGAGGAGTGATATTAGTATCAAAATATAATGAAGAAGTTTATTCTTAAAATTTAAACATTTATGTATCCTCCGTTGCAAAAACGTGTCAAAGAAAATGGCCATTCAAATTATGAATGCATAAGAGCAAGGGCGGATCTTATAAGGGGCTAGACCGGGCTCTAGCCCCCGTAAAATATGTTTTCAAGCTAAATTTTCTTAATAATTTATGGTAGCCCAATTGGTTAGCCCATCCAAATATGTGGCAAAAGTCCTACAGGTCAAGGATTCAAATCTCCCCAAAGCTTTTTATGTATTTTAGCCCCCTTTTATTTTTATTTCTAAATCTGCCCTTGCATAAGAGGACAAACCAAGTACTAAACGACAAGATTAAAATAATAATGAAGCATAGTATAAATTAATGGAACTTCTGGATTTGTGTAGAAATAGAACATATAGTAGTATTTTTTCAAATAAAAGTGGTAGGTTGAAATATTTGGAAGCATTTAGCTTTAACCCGTAATTTAAAATTATTAAAAACGTTGCATAACGATAAAAAGTAGTGCATAAATTGTTCCCCAAACCCCACCAACTACCACCCACCTTCGTGTTGAATATTGAATGAAGGTTAATATCTTCGTGTATTTATTTTATTGAAAAAGATCACTTTGTAACATTTTTTTTCTTTACAATTAATTATTTTTTACATTAAAAATTAATGATTTTATCAATTATTTTCTAATAAAAAAACATTTTTGTTAATATTCGAATCAATCAAAGTCTGCCCATTGAAATTGAACGGAAGGGACTAATTTTTTTTACATAAAATAATTGAATAAAGAAATAAAAATATCTCAAAATATATTTATTCAATAAATAATGGTGGAAAGTTTCCAATAAAAAATTGAAAGTGCAGCCCTTGTCACGATACCGATAGAATATTGTTTTGAATATTGTTACGCAAATACTGTACTAGGATTATTATTTAAAAAAAATCCGTGTTAAAAATTGTGGTCATATATTTAGAGGATTTCCAGTGGTGAGTGCAAGTTTTAGGTAATAAGTAGGCCACGTGTGCGCTAACTCATATTTTTTCTACTTTTACCTAAAAAAACTTTTATCACATGGTCCACATCCAACCGTTCTACCCAAAACATAAATTTTATAGGTCCCACCACTTACTTACTTTATGCTTTTTATTTATTATTTATATTTAAATAATAATAATAATAATAATAATAATAAACGTTAAAAAAATGATTTTTATATGAAATAAAATAAATATTTAATATTTTATATAATTCATAATTAAAAAAAAAATATTACAAAACATAAATTTAAAATAAAAATAAATACTATACTTAATATTTTTTAAATTATTTTTTTCTATTTGGATGAATTGATTGTGAAAGAATAATAGTCCCGTAATTTATAAAAATAATTACAACGGATATATTGACTTTTAAAATTCAACTATTTCAAAAAGTTTATTTTTAATTAATTTTTATATAAAATAAATCTGCTAACGTTAAAATTTTAATTATTTTAAAAATTTTAATTTTAATTAATTTTTATATAAAATAAAAACTATTTTTAATTAATTTTTATATAAAATAAAAATATAAATAATCCGTTAACGTTAAAATTTTAACTATTTAAAATTTTTTAATTTTAATTAATTTTTATATAAAATAAAAATGTAAATAATCTGAGTTAAAAATTTAATTAGTTCAAAATTCTTATTTTGTATTAATTTTTATTTAAAATATAACGTTAAAATATAAAATAATTTTTAACGTTAAATTAATAATAATAATAATAAAATAATATTATTTTTCATCTCTACCCGGTAGAAGTTCTTTTACCCCAGAAGTTTTAGGAACTTCTAATCTCAACACGTTAGCGCAACTCCAATGATTTCTATCTCGTTTTTTGGTGAGAGGTAAAAGTACACATAAACTTCTACTAAATCCTCTTAGGAAAAGAAAATGACCATGACTCTGAATTAGGGTGAGTATATAATTTTGTGGGCCCAAATGAAACGAATATAACTGCCAACACAAACACACAAATATGTTTTTCAACCAATGAGATGAACTTGTGATATTTCTACATTATTGACTATTTGACTTTATTTGAAGAATTAGATCTGATTGATTTGTAGTACGTGTCTTAGAATCGATCTGTTTTCTCACTTATATTCGATTTTTTTTTTGTTTTTTGTTTTTGAGGCACATATTGTGTTATATATTTATTTATTTTAAAATTTCTGTGTTTTAAAAAGTTTTACGCTTACTTCATGCATGCACATACGTTTGCTTAAAAAAATTCCACTAATCATTTGGAATCGATGGAGGATGATTGAAAAATGTTAAAATCTAAAAAAAAAAAAAAGTTATTTAAATAAAAATATTGTTGAATTCGTTTATTTGCAACGGCCACATCGTTACACCAAGGGCCAACCCATATTAAAATAAATAAATTAAAAACATGATGTAAGATATTAAAGCTTTATTTTTCTCTTATAAAAAAGAAAGTGCATCACTTATTTCCAAAAATAAAATAAGATGGGGACCTGAAAAAAATATCAGTAAGACCATGCTTTCCAAAATCCAACATCACTAATTCTAAAATATCACCATCTTCGTTGTCGTTGTCGTTTTTTACACAACTACGTAGAAAATTATGGATCTGTTTGGCTCGACGACCTCAGATTCCGATTACATCATAAGCCCTCAACCGATGGAGTGCTTGAACGAGGCGGGCCCTCCTCCGTTTCTTAGCAAGACTTACGACTTCGTCGACGATCCAAACACGAACCACATAATTTCTTGGACCAGAGGTAACAACAGCTTCATCGTATGGGACCCACATCCGTTCGTAACCGACGTTCTTCCGAGATACTTCAAGCACAACAACTTCTCAAGCTTCGTCCGGCAGCTCAACACCTACGTAAGTTGTTCGCATGCACTTATTATACATTAATCGAGATACGATTATTCGTCGTTTTATTCGTGTAGGGTTTTCGAAAAGTCGATCCCGACAAATGGGAGTTCGCCAACGAATGGTTCTTGAGGGGACAAAAGCTTCTCTTGAAAAACATCAAGAGGAGATCAAACAAGTCGTCTTCGTCGTCTACTTATAATAATAATAATAATAACTTCCAAGCTTCTAATTATAACGACGTGGAGTCCTCGTCGTGCGTTGAGGTCGGGAAGTTCGGATTGGATGCGGAGATCGACCAATTGAGGCGGGACAAGCAAGTCCTCATGGGGGAGCTAGTGAAGTTGAGGCACCAACAACAACACACGGCCTCTTACATCGAGGAAATGGAGAGGAAGCTCGAGGGGACGGAGCTCAAGCAGAAGCAAGCGATGAGTTTCTTGGCGAAGGCGGTCAAGAACCCAAGCTTCTTGCCGCAAATCGTGCATTGGAAAGAGAAGATGGAGGAGTTCGAGGAGTTGATCGGTCAGAAGAGGAGGAAGCGGATCAAGGACCGCAGTTCGAGAAGTGATAGAGTCGAGGAAATAGTAGTTCAAGAAAGTGGAGTTGAAGGAGTTGGGATTGGAGATTTTGATGAGGATGGGGGTAGTGTTTGTGTTAAGTTGGAGCCTTATGGATACGGTGACATTAATAATAATATTGGATTTGATTTGGAGTTGGAGAGGTTGGAAATGGGAATGGAAGGGACTTCAATTCACAATGTGGAAGAACAAATTATGCCTACAAATCATGTTGTGGAAGATCCATTAATTGATGAGGGGTTTTGGGGAGACTTGATAAATTATGAAGAGGTTGAAGATGATATATTTGTGAGTGTATAGGTTTTAAGGTGTGATTTTCTTAACTGAATATTTATCAATATATAGGATTTTCAATTAATATTTAAGTTCCTTAAACAAATATTTTAGTTATATGTATCCATAAATGATTTTTGTTTAGTTATAACTGTATTGTTCATTATTGTATTTCATCTTAAGTTGTTCTTCATTGCTGTATAAGTGTATCCTCTGTCAACTTAAATAATTGTAAGAAGGAAAAAATGGAAACTAAAATTAAATTCAATATATTAATTTGGGATTGGATGATCCATAAAGAATAAGCTTTAATTTTGCAAGTTGGGTTTTGTGGGTTCAAGATTTGGTAGCATTGAGTACTACACCTTTTATTATAATTCCACTTGCATTTGCTTGTTGGTAACATGTCCCCCTTAATAATCATAACACAATTAGCTTTAGTAATTAGTAACTTTGGTTAATTACTCATAAAATATACCAAAAATATATAGCAAGGAGCTAGTTAAGCATTTTTACACAATTACTTAATTAATACGTCCAAATTTGATTGTAAATTGTACTCATTTTATATCATAATAACATATACATTTCATTTGTAAATTACAGATAAAATATTTATGTTTATGTGGGACATAGAGATTAATAAATCGATTTTAATTCATAAATCATGATTTTAATCAATTCCAAAAAAAATTGTCAAGAATTTGATAGGGATGCCATAATAAATTGTGTGGAAAAAAAAACAATCATGCCAATATTTTAATATTAAGAATCTCACTGCTTAATTTCAACAATAAATTTTAAAACATCTAAAAAAGGTAGCATAAAAAATTAGAAAAAATTTGTTTTAAATTAATTTACTTGGAAAAAAATGTCACGGTCATTTTGTCAGTGAAATATCTTCAGTCCCATGCCGTGAAAAATGACAGTTATGATGCCAATGCCATGTCCGGCTTTGTACACGGTAAAATCCCCCATGCTGTGAAATGTGAATCATTATTTTTTGTGTTGGGATATGAGTGTGTATTTTTTTATTTTTTTAATATATTTAATATTAATTTAAAATTATTAAAAATGCAATACTATGAGTTTGTACATTTTTTTATTTGAATATATTTTTGATTTGAGTTGATTCAAACTCGATTTTTTCGAAAGTAAATATGAAGAATTACTATTGCCGTTGATTATGCCACGTCGTACCTTCCAATTAAATTCGTCCACGTGCCACACAACGCCGATGATTAAACGACGCCGCATAACCCGAACATATCATTTACAGAATCCAGAAATTAGACTTTCAGAACCTGCAACTAAAACCCGTGTGGATCCGAATAATCAGATCCGGTTCGATGGAGAGGAAGGGAGGAGTTATCAGGTGCGCGTTCGCCCTTTTCGCGCTCCTGTTTCTGAGCACGGCCACCCGTGTATCGGCGCTGTCGGTGACGGTCAACGACGTCGAGTGCGTATACGAATACGTGATGTACGAAGGCGACACCGTTTCCGGTCACTTCGTCGTCGTCGATCACGATATCTTCTGGAGCTCAGATCACCCCGGCATCGACTTTATTGTATGTTTAATTTTACCCCAATTTATCTCTTTGATTCTCGCATATGAACATGCCTTGATCTGTGAAATTGAATTGAATTTTGTTTGTTCTTTATTTTCTTATTAGAAATTGATGATTTCTCCTGAAGTTAATTTCTATCTTTGAAAGCTCTGAAAATGAATTGAATTGAATTATGAAAACACTTATTTTTATGGCAATTCTTAATCACTATTGAATGTGGCCATTGATGGGGAGGATAATTAGTCATCATGGGAAGATTCTTCTATCTGAATTTAGCTTAGTAAAAGACAATAATGAGATAAGCTATTGAAGGATAGAGGCGCTTCGTTTTAATCGACTGAATCACTTTGTTCTTAGAAACAAGCTTGTGGGTTCTTTTCATGTTAATTAATTGATGACGTTGGTTATTTTGTTACATTGATTCTTGATGTAGGTTACGTCCCCTGCGGGTAACACAGTGAACACATTGAAAGGAACGTCCGGGGACAAATTTGAGTTTAAGGCTCCCAAAAGTGGAATGTACAAATTTTGTTTCCATAATTCGTATTCTACACCAGAGACTGTCTCTTTCCACATTCATGCTGGCCACATTCCCACCGAACATGACCTGGCAAAGGATGGTCTGTCTGATCTTTTGTATTCATTACTTTGCATACAAATATAAATACACCTTTTTTGATAACTACGTCTTAATTAAATGGTTCCTTTCTCCTTTTTCTCCCCATTCCTACAGAACATTTCGACCCCATTAATGTCAAAATTGCTGAACTGAGGGAGGCACTTGAATCTGTTACCTCAGAGCAGAAGTACTTGAAAGCACGTGATGCTCGTCATCGGCATAGTAAGACATTACAAACAATCTTTACCAATCTATGTGTATTCACTAGTGATAACTTTTAACGTTCTGGTTATGTGGTTTCTAACACTACACATGATTATACTAAGGTTGCAAGCTTCACAGATTTGAAAATCTCCATTCCATTCGCGTAATTTATTTTTTGAAAAAGTATTTTTTTATTCTTTATAAGAAGGAAAAAAAAGTCCTTTTTGCCTAACTTGTTCATTATGGTATTTCATGAGTATTTTTTATTTTCAAATCCATTGGCTCACCCTACATTAATGTTTATGGTTCTGCCATTCATTTGTCTATATGTGCAATCCACTCAAGCTAAAAATATAAGGTTGACCCACACATTCTCAATAATCTTATATAAAAGTATAAAACGTCCGACTGCTGGCTGATAAACCCAAAGCATGTGTCAAACCTTGGTTTCAACCTTCTGAGATCAGTAATCAATCAATCATTAGATTATGTAAATTGAAAGATATTTTTGTTTATTGTTAACTGCTGAATTCAAGTAGCTGTAGATACTCGTTTTAGCCTTTTCAGAATCATATTGGTCTTTCGGTTGCTTGCTTTTGATTGTTAATGTAATACTTAGCTTGATAATTTGGCAATTTAATGTACTGCTCACGTTTTCTTGTTGCAGCAAATGAAAGCACCAAAAAGCGTGTCATATTTTACACCGTTGGAGAATACCTTTTGCTAGCACTTGTGAGTGGGCTTCAGGTTGTGTACATACGTCGCTTGTTCAGCAAGTCGGTCGGATACAACCGTGTCTGATGGAATTCCCTCAATCTGAGGGTGGATAGTTGGTATTTATTCGACTGCTTTTGTACGGTAGAGTTATAGATGGAAGTTTGGATACATTTCTCTTTCTTTTTCAGAACCTTTTAGAGGATTCAATGTTCTGTACTCTTTTAACAGTTGTGGGTTCTTTTGCCTTCAAAAAATCAAAGCAGCAATAGTAATTAACAAGGGAAGTTAACTGTGTTTTGATGGAGGCGGATTATTTTCAAGGTAGGACACCTTTGTTTTGAACAAAAATAAAGTTAATTTTTCAGAAATGTTTATTTATCCAGAAATTCCCCATTAGCCATGAGAGGTTTATTGTACCTTTTATTTTGAAAATATAAAAATGTATACTGAAACATAATACTTCCAGATAATATTTGCTGCTTAGAATCTACTGCTAACGTAAATGAAGCAGAGACGAAATAATCATTCAAAATCATTCACTCATAAATAACAAGAAATAATCTTCATAATAAGCTTGTATTAATAACATAATTTTTCTGAAAATATTCATTCAAAATCTTTCACTCAGAAATAACAAGAAATAATCATAATAATAAAAGCTTGTATTAATAACATATTTTTTCTGGTTAAAGCGTCGCATTTGAAAGTAAGAACTGTGTAAACATACAAATTGCCATATTTGCATTTCCTGGAACTAAAAGCAGAGAGTAAATGTAGATCATTCAATCCTTTGCATCTGCAATCCCACCTGAAGTTATCTGGAAAACGTGCTTCTGTTAAGGAAATCAAATAAAACTTTGCACATAATAAATACCATGTGAACTGAGTGTAAAAGATTCTAGAAAAGGATATTGCTTCAGCTTCAGGAAGATTTGGGGCATCAAACACCTTGCACACGCGTTGTTCTCCTTTGCCCTTCCTGAACATAAGCCGGATAGTGGCAGCATGAGCCAAAACGTGCCCTCCAGCTGGCTTCTTCGGGTCCGATATAAAGACACCCCCTCCGGGATCCGCAATAACTGCAATCATCAAAATTGAAGAGACATTGATCACTTCATTAGTGAAGCAACAACTGGGAAAGAAAAGTCGGAGCCAATTGCGAGTATAGTGCAGGGTTAGCTTACCCTGGTTGGTCATGTAGACAGCCACATTAAATTCCTCAGAAATCTTGATCAATCGTGAGAGCATCTGTGCCAACTTTTGCTGAAAAATAGAAAGAAGGTAAATTGGGAGATATGAGATTTCACAAGGATAAAAGCTTCTAGGACTAATAGTAATACTGATAGTGGGCCAAACCTGACGGTCGGCAAGTTCTCCTCTTCCAGTGAAGTCCACTCGAAAGAGAGCTATCACTGAGTCGACAATCTGAGAAGTGGGGATTCCAATGCGATGATGCATCAGAACTACAGTAAAAGCTTATTCAGCATTTGCAAAAAAGTGCTAAAATTATCTCACCAGAAGTCTGAAAGGCTCTTCGGCCATTTTTGCTGCTAGACCAAGAAGCAGGTTGTACTGATGCTCGTATGTGTAAGCACGGGCATATATGATCTTCAGAAAGAAATTTAGAAAAAAATGACACAGAGTTACCAAAAATCAATAGATTAATTAACACTAGAAAAATATGCTTTACATTGTCAAGTACAGCTCCTGGATCCATTCCAAACCTTTCAGCTATGGGAATTATCCGATCTGGTCGGCTGCGATTGTATTGATTCAAGGAAAAACAAAGAAAGAACAAGGAAAAACAAACAAAGAACAAGGGAAAAACATAAATAGTGGATTCATATTTCTAATCTAAAACTAAATAGTAGGAATTAATGATCAGAAAAGGATACAATGTCCCCTCAGTGTCAATGTAAGCAACCTTTCCATTGCCTCCTTTCATATTAGTAGGAAGCTGCAAATTGGAAATGAACCGAGTTCACATACGGAACAAAATAGAAAGAGTATACAAGCTCATCCTATTTATATTTTACTTCTTAAAGGAAAAACAGATAATATATGTATTGATTATATTGCGCCTTAAATACTTGCACATAAACTTTAGTGTTATCCTTTTGATGGTTTATCACCTGAGTGGAGACACAGAGAGTATGTGCCAGCTGGGTTTTTCCAGACCTGAATCAAAAATTGATTACATATATAATATATTAGAATACCAATTCAAAAGGCAGATAGAAACAAGCAAACAGACTGATTTTGAATTGAAGACCAAGTCACCTGAATTCCCCAAATGCCTCAGTAATTGCCGAAGTTTCTATTCCACCTTCAGCATGCCATAAAAAAGATATAAGCACGGTATGAACATAAATTGATATGAAAAGCAAAAGACATTTAAATATATACCCCCTAAGAGTTCATCTAGAGCCTGGCTTCCGGTTGTGATACGAACTACCGCTTTTCTCTGAACAACAATGAAATAGTACTTAAAAATCAGCTTGAAAGCAAATAGATGACTCCGCAAAATAATAGTAATAATAAGTTGCTACTTATAATAGCTCAAATAGACTATTATTCTCACCTTCAGCAGAGCATCACTTCCAGTAATGTAACCAAAGTTCTGTAATCGGAAGAAGGAAAACAGCAACAGTATACATCACATGTTTGAAGAGTAAACTATCAGCAACTTTTATCAAGTAAAATCACTAACCACTATTTTCTCCACAGCTTCACAGATCTTATCAACTTTTGCCTCCGAGAGTCCTTTGATTCCAGTCAAACTCTGTTCAATTTACAGAAATTACAGTTTTATGTTTGGAATAATACATTAGGATACATAATAAGATGGCCAGTTCAATTTTCACCTTCTTGGTGTGCATCATCAATCCATTACAAGTATGTATGCCAGCATCCTGAAGCTTCTTAACGTCCCCAGCATTGATTCCATGAGCTGTCACTGCAACAATAAAACATCTCTTAAGAACAATCTCAAGGTATATCAAACCACATACTAACAGAACTTTGTAAAGAGACTGTCAGTTCCAGGTGAACATGGAAACATTTTCTTATCATACCGTAACATTCACAATGAGCATATGAAATGCATAAAAAAAAATCACGAAGGGAGCCGTGCATGTATCCACATAAACAAGCATTCACAAATTACAATTTATCTAAGATCCAAACTAATTTTGTTTTGGAAATCCAAACTGTGTTCGCCATGAAGATTCAAAACTATCAGAAACGCAAAATCCAGATAACTTCGTGTATCATGCACAATGAACACAACACAACCGAACATGAATCATTCCAAATACCGTCGCGATGTGTTTCAGAAACCAAGGGTAACTCATTGGGCAAAATGTAACAAAAATTCTAAACACTTAATCAGTTCTAACTTCTAAGGATCGGGACAGAAAACAATCGCATCGCAAATTGAGCCAAAATTACACGGAATTCTGATATCGGAAAAACAGCGTCAGATATTTGCTTACGTTTATCGATTGCTTCGAACATGTCGACATCGTCTTCGATTTCTTCTCTCTGTACGAGCTGTAGCTGACTCTGTTCTTCATCCCTGTTGCTCGTAATTCAACCATGAAAAAAAACAGCGAAAATAAATTAGCAGCTGAGAAAAAAACAGATGAGGAATGTTGATGGAGAATCGAATCGAAGCTGATCTTACTTGAACGAAACCATTGTCGTTTTGAGGGAGATGGATTTTCAGAGGAGGGCGGGTTTGATTCGCGGTTGAATGATCTGAGAGTGATTTGAATTTCAGGGTGAAGTGAAGTGAAAGGTACAGTATATAAATGGCGGACGCGGAGCCCACAGGGGTTATTAATTTCGAATTAATGTTTAGTTTGGGTTCCGGTTCAATGGTGCAGGCGCAGGGTGCAGGATAAATGACACATGATGCGCGTGACTACGTGAAGGTCATATCCGTAATTTTCACATTGTCACAAAGCATGAGCCTCAGAGGGATACATAGTTGTCATCTTGATTTAGTCAATGATTTGCCTAACAATTGACTAGAAATTCATATTGATTACATCATCGTGACATCATGATTGTCCTTCGTCAATGATTTACCTAACAATTGACGACAACTTAGGAATATGTTAGACTACTACAATTGAAAATTTTGTACTGGTATTTTTCTAGAGTCATCCTATATACTTTCTCGTGTTTTTTTTAAATGTCGTTCTAGCATTTTTCACACTAATTAATAAAAAATATGTATGACTAAGTTATCCCTATTTATTGTACAATAAAACTAATAAATAAATATTAAATCATATTATAAAGAAGTTTTTATATACAAAACTCTTAAACTTCCCTAATCATGCGTTTAAATATATTTAACAAAATACAAAATATAATAATTATCATTAATATTGATATATTTAATAAAGGTAATTAAAGTAAACATTTGTTAAAACGACAAGTAAAAAATAAATATAATAAATGGGAGGGAGTAGTAATTAGGCATTTTAAGCGTCGACGAATAAAAGTAACTTTAAGAGTCCTTTGTAATTGTTCAAGTACTCCATATTCTAAGCAATATATAGTCTTGTAATGTTTATTCAACAAAAAAATACGGAGTACTATTATTTATACTTGTTTGAATGGATTTTAACGACACTGATATTCTATAAAACTAAGGCATATGTTGATTTACGTGCACACATGTTTCTGATTCATATTTCAAAATTTGATTTGAAATAAAATAAATTTGGTTACTCGGATTTGGATATACGAAACGGAGGGAGCGGGTGTTTGATGTGGTTCGGGGACTTGGTCGACATCAAACGGCTGCCCGGGGAAGAGCAAGTGATTTACGTACGAATGGCTGATTCCGAATCGGGTTCGAAAGGGGTGAAACGAACGACGGTGGTTATTGTTGTTTTGACGTCGTCGGCGGGGTTACTTCTACTACTAGGGCTAAGCCTCTTGGTTATCATGAAGACAACTGATAATAAGGAATTATAAATGTCAAGTTGTCCAACTTTTCTTGTAACAGTTCGAGCTAGCTGTTATTTTCGATTGTTTTCATGGTGCAGGGAAGCTGGAATACAATAACGACGAAGAAATGAAACTGCCGATGTATGATTTGTCGACTGTGACTAAAGCTACCGATGGTTTCTCAGTAAGCAACAAGCTTGGGGAAGGTGGATTCGGACCTGTTCACAAGGTATGACAAATTTCTAGTGTTACAAGTCGTATCATTTAACAGCTCGAACTGCTTCTGAATTTACAGACACTTTAACCGCAAATACTCTTTTGAGAATCATAGGGAATACTTGCTGATGGAAAGGAAATAGCGGTTAAACGGCTATCGAAAACATCGTCGCAAGGGCTCAAGGAGTTCAAGAACGAGGTTCTGTGCATCGCCAAACTTCAGCATCGGAATCTCGTGAAGCTTTTAGGATGGTGCATCGAAAGCGAGGAGAAGATGTTGATTTACGAGTACATGCCTAACAAAAGTCTCGACTTAATCCTGTTCGACGAAGATGCGAAAAAGGATCTGGATTGTGCGAAACGCTTGCGTATTATAAACGGTGTAGCCAGGGGACTCTTGTATCTTCATCAGGATTCTTGTTTGATAGTTATCCACAGGGACCTGAAAGCGAGCAATTTGTTACTGGACAACGACCTCAACCCGAAAATATCGGACTTTGGGATGGCAACACGAGGCGCGTGGTTGGAACATAGTAAGAATCGCGAATCACATTTTAATTGCACTAACTAAACCATTTGAGATTTTGATTGTGATCAGATTCATGCAGCGGTTATATGCCACCGGAATTCGCGGTCGATGGGTTCTTCTCGTTGAAATCGGACGTGTACAGCTTCGGCGTTTTAGTTCTGGAAATCGCGAGCGGCCACACGAACAGAGGGTTGGACATGTTAGTTTGTTACATTCTTGTTATGTCTATTATTTTTTTTAATTTTCTTGTTGAAAAAATGCTGGTTCTGCTAAAAACTGGTTTCGGTTCGATTCTGGAACCGAAAATCCCAGTTCTGAACTGCCGGTTCCGGTTCTGTTTTGGGCAGGTTTCTAATTGCATGCCATTCGATTTTGAATTAATGGCTTTGATATTTTTCAGGCATGGATATTGTATAAAGACGGAAGGCTTTCGGAGCTTGTCGACCCTATGATTATCGACGACTCGCTTTGCTTGTACGAATTGTTGCGATCGATTCACGTGGCTCTTTTGTGTGTTCAACGATGTCCGGAAGATAGGCCGAGCATGTCGACGGTCGTTTTGATGTTTTGCCTGAAGCAAAAGAGCCTGGATTTTTTATGGAAAGACATTAGACATGGATTTGTTGTTTGTGCTTCTAATGAATACACTGTTACACAAATAGAAGCAAGATAATTAGATCAAGCAAGGACTGTGTATTGTATTATGCATTTTGCTAGCCATTTTAATTTTGACACAAAATAATTGGAGTAAAACTAATAAATATGGTACTATATTTGAGTTATAAAAATATGAAACAAAATTCTTTTTTTTTTTATTATCAATTACTATGTACTTTAAAAAATCAATAGATAAATTACAAAAATATTAATAATTGGAGTCAAAAAAGTCAATGAGAAAAAATACAAATATTTTGTAATACTTCTATTAAAACTAGGGTTTCCCATCCTCCCACCCGCTCCCCCAAATTCTGTATTTGATTTATTTTTCTTCCGATTCATTCATTTTCAGTATGCATCCTGAAGAAATCGAAGAACTGGAGAACGTTGATGAACCCGACTCCAGAATGCAAGAAAAATCCGAAATAATTAAGGAAAATTTAGGTGAAACAAATTTAAATTCGAACCCCACCGCCGATGTTTCTGGAAAAAGATTTGATTTTTCTCTTATTGACGCCGAAAGAACAGTGGAGGATCTGTATATGTATAAGAACGAGTTCAACTTGATCCCGAAAGCTGTGGGGAGGTTTAAGGGCTTAAAAACGCTCAAGTTCTTCGCGAACGAGGTCAAATTGTTTCCCGGGGAGTTCAGGAATTTGGTTGGATTGGAATACCTGCAAGTGAAAGTGATGGAGCCAGGATTTAGTGGTTTGGAGTTCAGTAAATTGGGGAATTTGAAAGAGCTGGAGCTTTGTAGATTGCCCCCGAGGCCATCGGCATTCCCGATTCTGAGTGAGATTGCCGGGCTTAAGTGCTTGACTAGGCTGTCCGTTTGTCATTTCTCGATTAGGTAATGCTCATTTTTTTATTTTTTTTTTATGTTTTGGTCTCTTAGTTACATGTTTCGATTGGTGTTTGGAACGGTTCTAGCTAGTCGGCCATTTACTTATATGTGTTGGTTTGAAAATTATGTCAAGATTAGGTAAAATTGTGAGGATGGTTTACATGACTAGTGAAAGTATCTTTCATTGTTGTGTTATGACAAAAAATGGTCTTTGAGAAAGTTGTGATTTTATGTTTACGTACTTCTCATTGTCGTAGTGACTATAATATGAAAATATCAGTGCACTTTCTTCAATTGTATTGGTGGTTTTTTGATACACAATGTGAATTTTGTGCTTGTGATGCTGAATAGTTTGGAGGAAGTTCTGATTTTATGTTTACATACTTCTTATGCAGATACCTTCCTCCCGAAATTGGATGCCTTACTAAACTAGAGTACTTGGATCTCTCATTTAACAAAATGAGGAATTTACCCAATGAAATCTCTTTTCTGAACTCCTTGATATCTCTGCGAGTTGCTAATAATAAATTGGTTGAGCTACCTTTGGGACTTTCTCTTCTTCAAAGAATGGAGAACTTGGACCTGTCAAATAACCGATTGACTTCCTTAGGTTGTTTGGATCTTGAATTAATGAAGAATCTTCAAACACTAAATCTTCAGGTATGCGCACACAATTCTAGCATTACTTCTATTCGTTGTTTTATTTATTACTCTATTATTTTTGGTGGTTATATTGCTTAAAAGTTAATTATTTGAGCTGATTGTAAACATTTATTTTTCTTCTTTGGAAATAATTAATGAAGCATAACCAACTACGTGGTTGTCAAATACCATCATGGATATCATGCAATTTGGAAGGCAACAGCAGGATTCTGTCAAATGATGAATGCGCGGAGATGGATGTGTATGAAGGTATCGTTGAGGAGATTCATGATTGTCGTGAATCTCCTGTTACAGTGTCAAGTCATTCCAGTGGACTGTCTTCCAATAATCGATGTTTGGCTGCTCGTAGTCGTAGGGCCAAAGGATGGAAACGTAGGCATATTTTGCAAACAAAGGCTCGGGAGGAGAGATTGAATAACTGCAGGAAGTGGAAAGTTGATATTACAAGCCAAAACCCATCGAAAAAATGCACAGCGTGCAGAGTTCCTGACAATAGTCCTGATACCTCATCCAAATGTTTATCTGTTGTTGAAGATACTGAGCCTAATAGCAAAGATATATCCCTTGAAGGGTCTGGAAATTATGATTTGACTGCAAAGGAAAAAGAGCCTTCGGTTGGATGTTCATGCACAGAAATTGATTCTGTTAGTTCACAATCTATTTCAGCTTCAGTCTCTCTTCCTGATGCTGTTGATGGGCTGGATGAAGGGTCGTCTTCTGAAACATCAAATTATGTTCTAAAATCAAAAAGGCATTCAGATAATGACCTTGACTATCCCAAGCCCACCAAATCTCGGAGAGCGAGCAATGACCCCTCGTACTTGTCATGCCAATATAGTGAAATATCATTTTGTGGGGTTGGGGACTGTCTACCTGATGGATTCTACGATGCAGGACGAGATCGGCCCTTTATGCCACTGGCTAGTTATGAGGAAACTATGTGTGATAATTCGAGGGAAGTGATTCTTCTTGACCGGTAAGTGCATTTCCATTTTAAAAATTATGTTGCTTGTTTGACTGTGCTTTGCTTTGAAGTAGTTTTAAAGTCATAAAATGGATCATACTTCATTAGTAACCGTAAACATAATACACTTTTATTTTTCTTACCAGGGAAAGGGATGAAGAGTTAGATGCCATTTTGCTCTGTGCTCAAACATTAATCCGTAAGTTTAGCCCGATGAGGAATTCTACCGACAAACATAGAGACATTGCAGCCGATAATTTGCACAAGGCATCTTTGCTTGCTCTCTTTGTATCGGATCATTTTGGAGGAAGTGACAAAAGTAGTGCTGTTCAGAGGACACGGAAGGCTGTGTCTGGTGCAAACTGCAGTAAGCCTTTTGTTTGCACGTGTGCGACTGGGGTTGGTAGTGACTCTAATAATGACAATAGACAGAATCTTGACACATCAGACGATACTATTTTCCTTGATATCGTTGAGAAGTCACTCCAATCGATAAAAGACAGACGCAATTCTATTGTGGTTCCTATTGGAGGTTTGCATTTTGGAGTTTGTCGGCACAGAGCCTTGCTAATGAAGGTACCTTTTGCTTTTGATTTTTTTTTCTTTCTAGTTGGATTAGTGCTAGGGATGTGCATACTGTGTAACTGTGATTACTGCCCGGATCAGTGGATCGTAAACTTTTGGATCTTGGACTGTGGATCCAACTGTAGTTCGTAAATGGACCTTTTGTTTAATCCAGAATAATTATTTTTTGTGATTCACTAATTTAAAGTTGGTGCTGGGTATGCTATTATTGTAAAAAAAGAAATTTGTTGACCGAATTTAGTTGTAATGATCAAAGTGGGTAAAAGTATCCAACACTTGATAGTTTATTTCTTTAAAAAAGGGAAAATGAATCCCTACCAATACGGTCTAGACCAGAACCCCTAATGTTAAATTGAATGACCATGCACCAGACATGGATTTGCAAGTTTTCCCAATGGGCAATATCACCGGTTCGGATTTGCACAGCCCTAATCAGTGCAGTAACTGATAATTTTATCCTTCCATATTTTGTAGTATCTATGTGACCACATGGAGCCTCGGATTCCTTGCGAACTCGTCAGGGGTTATTTGGACTTCTGCCCTCATGCCTGGAATGTGATAATTATAAAGAAGGGCGAGTCATTGGTCCGCATGATAGTTGATGCCTGCCGTCCTCACGACATTAGGGTAGAAACTGACCTGGAATATATTTGCAGGTTAGCATTTTAATAATTGCTATATGTTATATATTCTATATAAAGCTATTTGCTGTGGACGATTCGTTATGGTAATTCTGTTTTGGTGAGTTGAAGATTAGTTTCAGCATTTTATGCTTTCAGAAGTGGCTCGTTTCTGAACCCAATATTTGTTGCCATTTACTTTCATTCTGACATCCCCATATTTTAAAATTTTCATGATCCATTTAAAATTCTGCCCGTGTCATTTAGTATATGTGAAGCCCAATACTTTGTGTATTACAGAAACTTCAGGGGCTTGTATGTTACTAATGGATTTATACTCATTTTAGGTACATTCCCTTGAGCCGGGTCAGTGCTCTTGTAGCTGATAGCTCTGGAAGTCCTAATTGTCATTTTCCTTCTCTCTCTGTATGTGATGAGATCGGAAAACTTGGATCCACCTCTTTGATGCACTGCAACGTCGGTTCCTTAGAGGCTGCAGTTAAGGTATGTATTCTGTTTGTTTTGATATCAAAATATCCGTTTTCTTCCTTTTTATATTAATAAAATAGCCTTATACTCCCTCCCATTTTTATTATAGGTCTTTCTAGCTTTTCTATTTTTTTCAAATTATAAGTCATTTTGGCTTTAATAAATGATGTAATGACATTAAATTCTTAAGTTTTCAATTTTCTATGCAAATGTTTTTTTTTTCAACCAATCATATTTCATTGTTTTTATTTTTAGATATATTTCAATAGATATTAATTATCATTTTGGCTTTAGATATATTTTAATAGATATTAATTATCATAAATTACATTCTTAAAGATCGTGTCAAAGCTTAGGAAGACTTGTATAAGTAATGTTTTACAAATCTACCCCCCCAAGGGACTCGATCCCTGACCTCCTCCCAAAGAAAAGATGTACCTAGTACTTGAGCTAAATACCATACCAAGTCTCATTTACTGTTTGATTTTCATTGTACTGTCGTCGTATTAGTAAAAGTCTTAACACATTATTCTCAATGAGCTAGCCCGTAAAACCATATTTTTTTGGCCATATGTAGGTGCGGACCATTGACATTTGTGGTGTTTCAGCCGATGAAGTCAAAAACTTCGAGTTCTCATGTTTAGGAGAAGTCAGAATTTTGAATGTCTTGAAGCATCCCAATATTGTAGAATGTTATGGTCATCGGATATCATCTAAGTGGTCTCTCACTGCAGATGGAGATTCCGGAGGCCGTTCATTAAAGTCTGCTATATTGATGGAGTATATAAAAGGAGGCTCCTTGAGGGTAAAATTACTGAGTTCAATTAATCCTTATTATCATAGTTGTTTTCTTAATCTAACCACTATTTGTCATAACTCTGAGAACCGGTCACCTCAACCGGGTTGGTTCTCCTAAGAAACAAATTGTGCCCAAAAATCCATCCATAAACGGTGCCAAGAACGAATAAATCTCAACTTTTTGTCCTTCATATTATTTTTTATAGTAAAAGATACTCCATAACCTTGCTGATTATTGTTTTGTTTTATCAGAGCTATTTGGAGAAACTATCAAGTAATGGTGAAAAGCACGTTGATACGGAGTTGGCTCTATCTATTGCCCGTGATGTGGCGTTTGCATTGACCGAAATACATGATAAACGCATTATTCACCGCGACATAAAAGGCGACAACATTTTGATCGATCTCGAGAATAGGCGTGAGGATGGCTCGCCGATTGTGAAGATTTGTGATTTCGATAGGGCAGTCCCTCTTCATTCTTACTTGCACACGTGCTGCATTGCACATGTTGGAATACTTCCGCCCAATATTTGTGTTGGGACTCCTCGGTGGATGGCTCCTGAGGTGTTTCGTGCAATGCACGAGAGGAATTTATATGGTTTGGTAAGTTTCTTTTTCGAATTTCGATCAGTACTTTGTGATTGATTTACTTGTAATTATTAACCTGGTTTCTTCCATACTTGACGTAGGAAGTAGATATTTGGTCATTTGGCTGTCTGCTTCTGGAATTGTTGACTTTACAAGTCCCGTATTTTGGATTGCCCGACTCAGAAATTCACAATCTTTTGCAGGTATAATACAATTATTCTGTTAAAATTTCTTCACTATTTATTCTTTTCGTACAAGTAAGATTCTGTTCAGTTTATTGAACCTTAACACGAATTGATGCAGTTGGGAAAGCGGCCTAAGTTGACAGAAGAGCTCGAGGCTCTGTTTCAATCTGACGAGGAACTTGAGATGGAATCCGAACCCCTTAGGTTTCTAGCTAACCTTTACCGTCGATGTACAGAAAAGAATCCATCAGATCGCCCATCAGCACAAAACATCTATGATTCGCTTCTTGCCCGTTTGAGCTCATCTCCTATCGGTTCAAAAACTTCAGAGCAAGATTAGTTTTTTTTTTAAAACATCATAGGGTGGTTAATTCCTTAAGGTTATTAAATCTTATTCTATATTTATCGGTGTTCTAAAATGGGGTGTTTAAACCCTAGTTTTGTTAAGGAAAATGTCGATGGTGAGACGAGCAACTGGACTCGTTTATTGTATCATGATATTCTTGATCGGGGCTTCGTTGAATTGTAATCTTGCTTGATTTTACTTGCACTCTTCAGTCCGTCTCATATCAATACAGCTATATATCATACGACATCAAAAATCAAACTTAAAATCGAGGCATCGGTAAAAACCAGGTCACTAGCAAGAAACATTCTACATCCCATCCAAATAGTTCATACAATCCGAAACCTGCATCTATAATCCTTCAAACATATACAAAGAAAATGTCTAAACCTTAGCTTATAGCTAGCTACATTTTATTTTCCGCCTAGTCTCAACAGTAAAACATTACTCTTTTTACATTCTCTTTGAGGGCCGGAAGGGGACGAACGATGCATTTTTCTCCGACCACCCGACCGCCGCTCTGATCCTTGCCGGAACCATTTTCCGGCACATCCGGCTCCAGGTAGAATCTTGCACGAAACGCAGCTAGATGCGCATAGTAAGCCGGAGGAACTATATAAAACCGAAAAAAAAAATCAACTTTATAAATAGAATTTTTTACGAGGAACTACCTAATTAAAAACGATTCATTTGCCAACTCACCAACTGAGACAGAACGAGTGCACCTAGCGTACGTGTAACATAGATTGTTCGTCAGTGATTGAATTCCATCGGCAGTAAAATTGTTTTCGTCCCAAAGAACGTGGTAGTGAGCAGGCCGACTCGTACCCTACAAGGTCGAAAAAAATAATTGTAAAACCGAAACAAATGAAACAAGACCAATGTTTAAATGTTACTACATATACCTGAATTCCAGCATGGCTGCATAGATAGAAGTCGAACTCAGTCGGATGACAGATTTTAGAATCGACCACCGTACCTACAATAATCGAAAAAAAAAGGTCAATCATTCATCATTGGCCTAAACCTCGGAAAAGAAAGTGCGCATTTTTCGATTATATTACCGGGTAATATGTTTCCACTCTTGTCAGTACTGCCCTTGTCCCTATGATTATTAGCAAAGAGTCGAGTGTGGTGTCGTTTCTGAACTACGATAAAAGTTACCGGTGGTTGGTAATTCGGCTCTAATGAAGCACAAGCCTTTCGGATAGCATCCAGCTCGAACAGTAGCACTTGGTAAAACTGCCCTTCGCTCACACCATCCCTACAACGTTTGCATTGCCAATAGTCGAGTCAGCAAACGAAAAATTACAAAAATCGTAAATCGAACAAAATTAACCGACCTGTAAAATATTATCCTCTGCGGCTTTTGTCCAGTAGCCTTTCTAAACGAAACCAAAAGATCCCTACAAAAAACAGATCATAGATTGTGTTATAAACGAGAAAATCACGTATTAATGAAACTGTCGAAAACAATAACAAACCTGATCATGCCTCCACTCACGGTTCCACGAACAGGATCGTTCCAAGTCTTGTACAAATCTTGAATCAATTCTTGTCGATGAGCTTGAGCACAAACCAACCCGGCATACTTCGTCACCTCGGGCCAATCTTGAGACGCGACAACCTACATTTTAAAATTATATTTAAATTAATAATAAGATAAATCAAACTCGAAAATCGAACATAAAATCCGTACAGCTGCAATCGAAGGGCTAGTCTCTTCTCCGTTTTCGGGATGAGTCACGTCGGCCCCGAAGATGATCGTCGGAATATCGCTGACCAACGGTATTCTGCAGCTCAACGCATCCACCAGAACAGTGTTTCGACCCCCCATCTGTTTTCACACGAACGAAAAAATCAAAAATTGAAATTTTCAACTCTTCGGAAAGTCAATGAAAAAACACTACGAACCTTGACGTTTATTTTCAAGGAGACGTTTGCCAAGTACTGCTTGTTGATCTTGAAGACGTGTTTCGTGAGGCAGCACTGGGAGATGATACCGAGATCCGTCTCGCATATACGTTTCAGATCGCCGTACAGAGAGCCGTTGCTGTCGGGCAGAATAGCTAATAGAAGCTCCAATTCTTTCCCCTTGAGTTTGTTCATGCATGCGTGGTACACGTGCTTCAAGGCCTTCTCGACTTGATCGGGCCGGGCGTTGTAAATCGGAATAACGGGCTCAGGATTGAACTCCTGCCGTTAGTGTATACGGTAAACGAATGCGTAAAGAAACGAGCTTTATGGATTTTTGAGATTTTTCGTTTTTCGTTTTACTTACCATTCCCGAGACTTGACACATTTGAGCAAGCTCGCTGCAAAACCCTCGAGCAACGTTGTCTTGAACGCTCCTGGAGAAGTTGATGCACGCCCAACGAGTAACATTCATGCCATTTATCATTTTCTGCATCGATTTCGAAAAAAGGAAAATGGTGATTCCGTTTAATTCTTTCTCGATTCGTTATGAAAGAAATATAAACTATACCTTGTTCATCATGTTCCATTGGCCTACTTGAGGCAGACAGTCTTTTTCCTTGCCCGTCTCGTGATATTTCAGCTGAGAAAATCGGGTAAATACAATATTTTTGGAAGTGGTTATTCTTATTCGAGAAAACGAAACTTACCCAGGGAGCAGGGAGAACTCTAGCCTCGACAGACGCGAGTTTTTCGCTGATTTTGATGCCGAATTCATTTGCATAAGGATCTTGAGCATAACCATTGTGATGAACAGTCTGAATTTATAGAGAAGAAACGTAAGGCGGAATCCAACTACGAGGGTAGTTTACGTAACAATGTATCATCAAATAATCACCTGCAAAATATCGTTTTCCCGATCCCTCGGCCTCTGGCACGTGACCTTCAGCAGAGAAGTGATTTGCTTTTCGCTCAGCCTCTTAGTGTATCGTTGCCCCTCGACAATTTTGCATGCCTGCAGAAACAAACATTCGATTGCCAGCCGAAAAAATATATATTTAATTCAATAAAACAATGTATAGAAGAAAAAAAATCGGACCTCCATTGGTAAATAATTCGCCTTCTTCTGATTCCCTACTTGAAGGCATGGCAGGTGAGGGTACTGAATCGTGAAGCCGTACATTTCTTGAAAGTACTCGATAACCGATTTCATCGTCGAGATGTCATCAACGGGAAATCTGAATACAAAATCAAACAACGTTTACATTTTCTCGTATTTAAAATGAAAACTAACGATGAAGCTTACACTAGCTCCCGAGTGGGTTGAGTTGTGATCCCGGAAACTCGATACTTCCTCCGGACATCTCCCCTGTGAGTCACTTCGACTTTCACTCCTCTAAGACCCTTTTTTACCTGAAAAGTACGTAAAAAAACGTGTTTAACATTACTTATTATAAATAGAGTTTTCGGAAAAAGGCGAGCCCACCAACTAACTACACACCTTGATTCTGTCGGAATCGGATAACGGCCTCGACAAAGCGTCTTTCCCCAACAGCTGGGCGACAAATTCCATCACCGGTATCGCCTCGATAAATGCAGCCGCAGCCATATCTGTACATTTATATAAACGACAAGATAAATAAATATTCATTACATGAGTCGGAAATGTAGAGCAACTAATTAATTAATTAGTTACCGATGTTAAGTGATAATCCCATTTGAGTCGGCCTTATGCTCTGGTAAAATCCACACCACGCCTCTAACCCATCACCGAGCCTCTGCGGCTTCCGGATATCCGGCGAAAAAAACGACCTCCCGACAGGACAAAACCTTTTTTTTTTCACACACAAAACAAAGTCCACATTAATTACGAAAACGAACAATTTTTTTCCCGCGGTAATTCGTACCTTTTCATAGATAGTTCCCTCAGCACGATATCCATAATCTGAAGGGCTTCCTTCGGCCCATCCGCTCGTTTTCCAGCAAGAAACTCACCCAAGTGATGTAAATTCGCACGTGCTACGTATTTCACGACTACTTTATATTCCCGTTTTCGCCTACGTCATATAACCGAATGTGAGGTTGCTATAACCGAAGAAAATTCAAGAAAAAAAATATAAAAATATATACTTTGGTGCAGTAGTGTTCTCGTCTTGATCAACCAGAGTAATTGTGAATTCCTTCCGAGTAAAAGGAAGCTCTCCGGCTGTGTACAAACTCTTCCGACCATCGTAAGCAGGTAGCCTCATCCCGAGATCGGATTCCTTGTAGATCTTTACGAGCTCGGCAATGATAGCTCGATTCACGGCCTTCGACGACACTTCGGGAGTAATGGTTACCTGCAAACATAGTACACGAAAGTCATTAAATACAATGCAAGTACTTACTTGATTATGCCTGCAACACAACCAGAGGCTATAAGCAAGAATAATTAACATCCATAAATCATAATGAAATTTGTCAGATTTTAAGGACCCATGATATTTATGTCACATATCTACTCTGAATTGAATTGTTCCCGAAAAAACTTAAAACTTACATCGTACTGGTTCAAGTCCTTTTCCGGCAACTCGGCTAGGAAATGGTTCGCCTTCACGATGCATCTCGTCCCGAGCTGCCCGAAACCTGGACGGGGGGCGAAAGTCAGAGACTTGCTCGAAGAAGGGAAGCCGATTTCTACTGGTTTGCTCGAGTTTTGATCGGTCGGCTTGTAGGCGGAAGTGCATGGCCTTGAGCTCGGCCGCATCAGAGTGTTGTCGGAGGAGTCGGATTTCCTCCCGTTGTTTCTACCTCTTCTCCTTCCTCTGTTTCTCGACGGGGGCGAAGAGGAAGACAGAGAGGGCTGGCTCTGGGATTTGGGTTCTTGAAATCGAATCGGCATTTTTTTTTTTCGGTTTTTCGATTACTCAAAGGAGATGAAGTGTTTCTTGATATCAAGATTCAAGCTTTATTTCATGGACCCTTTCAAACTATGTGCACTGAAAATGTTACACTACAAAAAAAACAGAGGGATTTTAGTATGAAACAAAACTGAAAACCAAACCAACAAAAAATATGACCTCACACGGCCATAAATGAAGGTGGTGAGAAATAAATTAATTTGAAAAAAAGGAAAAACAGAGTTAGGTAGGTACGGACAATAAAGATTGGTTTTTTATGACGTGAAATCGATTCAAGAAGCTATTTTTATTTATTTAACCAAGAACCCAATTCAAACCTTGGATTATCAATCCAGAAGAAACAAAAATCAGAGTGATTTGGAATGAAACAGTGTTATTACCCGTAAGACAAAACCCTTGTTCATCCTGTCCGGAATAAATCCAAGAAAATACAGACACAGCAAATGTATAAACAGAGAAACATGCATAAACAAAAAATAAAACACACACAGTGTGTGTGTTTTGATGACACAGATAGATGAATAAATATACGACTGCTCAAGAAAAGAGAATAAAAACGCATAGAAACCAACAAAAGAGAAACCCAAAACCAAAGAATTAGAATTAAAAGAGGAATAAACATTGAACAACTCAAATCAACATATGCAGGAAAGACAACGACGTCTCATTACAGTCACATAAATCAAAAACAAAAAACACACGATCGATGTCCGGATTAACAAATAAAAAAACAGAGTCCATCATCAGCTTCCAAAGATTCGATCTTTGAATCTCACTCACCACCGTGTATGAACTTGGTTCATTGCAACAAACATCAACAACAGTGAAAAAAGATTCGATCTTTGAATCTCACCTTTAGTGGGATTTCTTTTTTAATCAAGAACTCATCAAGAAAAGTGCA
This sequence comes from Euphrasia confusa, assembly GCA_954870475.1. Lineage (NCBI taxonomy): Eukaryota > Viridiplantae > Streptophyta > Magnoliopsida > Lamiales > Orobanchaceae > Euphrasia > Euphrasia confusa. Next base: position 1,758,164 of record OX940969.1, on the reverse strand, counting down.
AGAAAAAGGGAAAGAAAAAAGTTGGGTTCTTTTTTTCCTCTTCTCTTTTGATGTTGTACAAATAATGTGAGGTGGATAAATAAGAATCAAAGTGTCAAGTGTGTGTGTGTGTGTGATGATAATGAATCTTTCATCACGCATGCAAATTTCCTTTTTTTTTTTTTGGCTTTTTTTTATGTGTATAAATATATACATACACGTATATGTATGTGTATGTGTGTGTAGACACTCACATTTCACTTTAATAGTGCTTTTTCTCTTGCAGCCTCGGGTCTGTACAATTTGCCCCCCACGTAAATATTCAAATAAAATTACTTTCTCTAGAAAAATTAAATATAAAATTAATGTTTTTTCTTGTGTGTGTAAATTTGTAATACGAAAAACATTTTTTTGTGTGTGTTTCTCTCTCTCCGTCTCTCTCAAGTGCAATGTCCCAAAATCTTTTGTGTACTAAAGCAGTCAAGCTTTGGTAAGCTGTAACGGTCGGTTGAAGCTCAAAGGTGGAGAGATGGGGGCCACACACACCCGTGCGTGTGTGTGTGTGTTGTGTGTGTGAATATGAATATAGCTTTTTGCTTGGGGTTAATTGGGTACTGTAATAAATGTGCTGTGGTGCCTGCCCTAAATACAGAGCCCACTTACCGGATAAAGCTGAAATCTTACTCCTATTTCATCTAATTTAAGCAGAAGAACTAACTCAATCGAATTGAACTGAAATTGCAACTATATTATTAACTTACTAGTATTAATCATCGTCAACATGGTTTTATTGATGCGTCCTGTTTAAGATCTTGTTTAGCTAGGGTGATTCTTGTATAATGTAGATTAATTTGGAGTGAGAATTCTGGTTGGGGGGACTCTTGTATTTAATTTGGTAGGTTTGGATGCAAAAGGGAAGTAAGAGTGTGCTCATAAGTAGTACTCATTAGGTCAAGTCGTTTTCCATGAGACAGTTCAAAAGAATTTTGCATTGAAAAAAATAAAAGGTGTGACACTATAAAAAGAATAAATTTATTTGACTATATGTGATGAAATATGAACTTTTTGAAGAGGTCCATTTATTAGTTGCATTCATTATTATTTTAAATCTGTATAGTAGTATTTTTTTTTAAACCTTTTTTAAGGTAAATATTAAAAATACTGCATTGGTTCTTAAAACATAATCATCTCTTTTGTATTTAGTTATCTCTTTTGTATTTAGTACTAAGTGGTTTGACAGGTGACGGTAGATTTCACCGTGGTATCAGAGTCAAGTTCGACTATATTTAATGTGGATGAATGTTCTCGACGATCTGATTTAGATTGAAAATTTGTGGATACCTTTTATCGAAAATCTTATTGAAAATATAGTAATTAAGCGAACGAGTTGCATTAAGACCATCCACAGCAGGGTGTCAAATAGGGTGTTAAATTGAGTTTAACTCATCTAGTAGGGGAGCATTGAAAGTGTCTAAGTTTAACACTTGGTGGGGTCGGATCAAAATTTGATCCCCAGTCAAATTTTGTTGACACCCTTTAGCGGCCCCCACCATCTATTATTTTATAACAACAATAAATAAAATAGTCAATCATTAATTGACACATGACATTTTAATTATTTTTCCCCACATTTTAAAATTATTTTTTACAAAATAATTATTCAAAATAAAAATAAAATAAAAATACCATTATTTTTCATTTTTTATCCTCTAACTGTAGATTTGTATCATTTGGACACAAAAAAAATCACAATTTTTTGTATTTTTTTCACATTTTTCTCTTTATTTTCAGTATTTTATGTATTTTTATTTATTAAATGTGGTGAGTAATAATAGTATTTATTATTTTAAAATATTGTGAATTTTTTAAAATTATATTTTAGTAATTTTAAATTTAATAATTATATATATAAAATAATTAAAAAGAAATGTAAAATATGGTAGGATATAGGATATGGTGATGTGGAAGAAAAAGAAAATAGTTTGACACCTAGAATAACACCCTGCTGGAGCTGGTGCTGAAAAGAGAGTGTTAATTGAGGGTGTCAAGCTGACGTGGCAGGAGAGAAGTGTCAAATTTGACACCCACTATTGTAGATGGTCTAAGTGATACTGCATTGGTTCTTAAAACATAATCATCTCTTTTGTATTTAGTACTAAGTGGTTTGACATGTGACTTAGTAGATTTCACTGTGGTATTAGAGTCAAATTCGACTATATTCAACGTGAATGAATGTTCTCGATCTGACTTCGATTGAAAATTTGTGGATACCTTTTGTCGAAAATCTTATTAAAAATATAGTAATTAAGCGAACGAGTTGCGTTAAGTGATAACGACGTATGTGCAAAATGAACAAATTTTATCCAAAAAAAGAAGATAATTGATGCAATCTTGATTTGAGGTCAAGTATCAAATAAAGAAAAAAAAGTATCCCAAATTAATAAAGAAATTTATCGTTCAATTAGTACGTTTTTTTAAAAAAAATAATATATATATATAGTATTATATTAATGTATAATATTGCATATATGGTAGAGTTCATCAATAATAAAAACAATAGTTGTACAGTATATAATTACAAAGCTATATGTGTTATACGTGGCACAAGAGTCGTGACACAAAACCTTGATTTTGGAGAAAATAACCCTTTTCTCACAACCTCACAACACGATAAAATGTACCCATCACAACGAGCCAAATTTAAGAGGAGGAAAAATAAAATTAAGAGATGGGCTAAATTTGTTTTCTTGCAAAGAGTATTAATTTGGAGTTTTCCCAAATTCATTAAAGAAAATAGTAAGAAAAAAAGATAGTACACCAATAATAGTCACACTCTTTAGTAAGATTTTTTTTTAAAACAAAATTACTCCTTTTTTAATATTAAATCAAACACTAAAACAATAAAAATATATTTTTAAATTAAAAAAATGTAAATAAAAATTACAAAATACTGTTAAATTGTCTATTAATAATCGTATGTGTTCGGACACTAATATTAATCAAGAAAATAAAATTTTATTGACTTTCTCACTAAAAAAATTAAAAATATATTTTTCAATTAATAAAGAAAATATTTAGAATTGTGGTTTATCATACAAATTAAAGTGATTTTTTTAGATGTGATTATTAATGTTTTTTTAGATGTGATTATTGATATGAAATAGATCATAATAAAAAAGGATCGATGACTATGTGTGTCAGTATGAAACGAAAAAGTTATAAATTATTTATTTTTTAAGTGTTGTTAGGTAATTTTGAAAAAAACTAATTGAAAATTTTGGAAGAAATAAGATATATTTTTTCCGTTTAATATTAGTTGTCGCAGTTATTTTGTAAATAACAAAAGAAGTGCGACAACAGATATAAAAGAGTAGTACTACCTATCTCTCATAAGGATTATCACATTTATTTTGCAAATTAAAAAAAAAAATGTGATATTCTTTAAAAGTATTTTGGAATGGATATTTGAAGATAAGGGGTTGGTGTTTCCATGTAACGTTTCCCTTAGTGAAGACCAAGATTAAATCAAAATTACTGTAGTGTACATAGGCAGTGCGCGCGTGTGGGGGGCCCAACCCCCCATCACTTAAACATGAAAATCACACCCAACATTAAAAAAAAAAAAAAAAAAAGTTGGTTTTGAAAAACTTCAAACTACTTGTTCAATGTAACCTCAACTTGTTTTTTTTTTTAAATAAATTGTGACGTGATACATCAATTTGATTGAAAATCTAAATATAAAGCATGGGGATAAATTAAGGTGTTCCATGTTAGTATGTTACTCCTGTAACAAAAAAATTAATACACTTTTTATTAAAACATGATACGTGCCAGTTGTAATAATATTATTAATAAAAAATCTTTTATACACTTTTCATCAAAATATAACATATGTAATAATTATTTTCATTTTAATATCTAATTATTTTACAATGGACTATTAAAATTCATCTTTAGTGTTTTTTCTAAAGAAAATACAAGAATAAAAGTTTATAAATTATATTCAAGTTACATATTTAATTAAATTATTTAAAAACAATTTTTTCTAACTAAAAAACTCTTTAATAAAAAAACACTTTTTAAAATTATATTCACGTATATATTTAATTAAATTATTTTAAAACAAAAATTTTCAAAATAAAAAACTACTTCCCCAAACAAAAATTCAGTTTTAAGATTATATTTACTATATATATTAAATTTAAAACAATCTTTTTTAAATAAATAATTTTTTACGCAAAAAAATAATGTTTTTAAGATTATATTAATTCACTATATATATTTATTTAAATTATTTAAAAAAATTCAAAATAATACTCTTTACGCAAAAAAATTATATTTACTCTATATATTTAATTAAATTATTTATAAACAATTTTTTCAAAATAAAAAAGTAGTCTTTCCCAAAAAAAATAAGTTTTTAAAATTATATTTATATATATTTAATTAAATTATTTTAAAACAATTTTTTTCAAAATATAAATTTTTTTCCGAAAAAAAAGAACTAAATCTCTAACTGATTCCATTACCTTTGAGCACGTTGCAAAAAAATAAAAAATAAAAAATAAAAATAAAAAATAATTAAACAAATAAATTACAAGTGTCAAAAATTAATTGGAAGTGTATTGAAAAGTCAATACACCGTGTGTAACGTAACAGCTTCCGTTACTCCCTCCCTCCGTTAATTAGCTGCACACCTTTATTTTTCATCCGTCCTAAAATTTTGTAAAATTAAACTGAACTAAACTTTTTATAATTAAAATAATATTTGTTTTCACTAATCTAGTATTATTATTCAAAAGCATGAAGTTTTGTTAGTATGATAAGTTTTTATAATCAGTTTTTTGTTTACTCATTTATCGTAATTTTTCTCCAAAGTTACTATTAACTTAAAATCATTGATTTTGAAGATTGAAAAAATGCAATTAAATTGAAAATAACAAAGTCTGCCTGCGTGAGTTTACGTATATCTACAATATAGATAGGGCATGTTCATCCCACTGCCTCCAAGTTTTCAACTCAAATACTAATTACATTATACCCATCATCACACCACGAGGGTACCACTAAAACTAGCACTACACCACACAACACAAAATGCATATATATGAAGTTGATCTCACGTTTCACAATATATTTTTTCGATTGCTTTTCATGGTATAAAAGAAACGATAAACGAGATAAAAAACAAAATTTATCGTGAAAACTGAAACTAAAGAGAAAAAACACATAAAAAAAAGTAGAATTTCACCATAATAATTGGGTATACACTATTGAAATTATGAATGTAGTAAACTTGAATGTAGGTTCTTAGAGGAATATGAAAAGTTATGTATCTAGAAACCGAAAGGTTATATATCTAGATATTGAAAGGTTATGTACTATAGTTGAAGAGTCACACACGACATTATAAATAGTTGTGTGGAATAAGAACTCTTTAGGAGTGTCATTTGACACATGAATAATATCTTATAATGGCTTACCTCTCTCTTCAAGAATTAACTATACGAGCCACCCAAAAAATTTCTAACATACACGACCTCATGTTGCTTATCGATTGAGTTCCTGTGTCCGCACTGTGGTTTCCTTCGTGTAAACATTCAATTGATTCGATAACAATTGCTTCAAACTATATAGTTTGATTTGTTTTTGTAGTAACATTATTGGCATTTATTCCCAAGCAGTGTGAAGTAAATATGCACAAATAAACACATTATATAGCACATACAAACCTACCTAAAATAGACCACATAATTTTAAGCCTAAAGTTCCATTATTATTGCGAATGTAGTATATATAGGGGTTGTTGAGATTTGTTGGAATTTGCTATATTTTGTTGAACATTCTTGACATTAGATATCCCACGTCACCAAATAATAATCAAATGATGTGACCCAAGTCACTTTATACAAAAGATTAAAGCACTAAAAAACAAACACTAGTCTACTTAACATTCAAGTTTAAGTCACAATTCCAATTCCAATTCCAATTTCATGTAAAACAAATAATTTAAAAAGTGAAATATGTGTAGTGTTGATTTTCTTCACTAAATAATGCTGCAAGACAAAAAAAATATTGTATTTTATGAGTTCAATAAATATGTAAATTAATATTACTTTCATTTCAGAAATTATATACTACTTTTATAATTTACAAAAAATATAGTTGGTGTTAAAAAAAAAACAAAAAAAAACTCCACATTTTATCTGTTTTTACGTGTTCTTTGTATATTTTCATGCATGGCATATTCGATCTTTATGTGTTGTGAAAATATGCTTTTCCTTTTATTGATCAATCATGGAAAAGATATCTGTAACATCATTTTCATTTGAAAGGGTTTATCTATCACTTTATATACACAACACACATCTCTTTGAAAAATGGAAAAGCCAAACCCTTTAATTTGCCCCACAATAAAAAAGCTAGGGAAATGTGGATATGATACCATGATATGACAATATTATGACCAATATAATGCCTCTCTTTTATTGACTGCACATTTTTTGTTAGCAACACTTTAGACGCCTCAAGATTTATCGATCAATCGTAATTCTTAATATTATAAGCTGCCTCGATATTTATCGATCGATCCTATAATTTTAAGCATCGATGCTCTTTATATCTCAGTGATTACAAAAAACATATGATCACTGGTCTGGAGTCTGGAGTCTGGACTCTGGACAAAGGTAGTAGTAGTATAGAAAACATACACTATTTGGGCCAATTTATTCGAACTGAGCCCACAAACTCAAATGCACTCCTACGAGGCCCAATATGGATACGTCAGCCCAATTAATCTTACGAGGCCCAATATGGATACTCTTACAAGTGTAGAAATTTAATGACCTAATCAAAGAGCTGAAAAAAGAGACAACTCTTAACTCGATCAGCTGCAATTATAATCAGGTAAACGAACTGAATCACAACCCAGAATCTTGTAATGAAATACAAATGTTTTATAGTATCATCGTTTTGTCATTACTCTGTTTTTCCTAAGTGATGTTAGAATGCATTCATTCTGTTTGATGAAATGCCGAGCTAATATTTTTTTTTAATTAGACAATGGAATTTCCGAATACTTTTTCTGGGCTTGTTTTTTTTTTTAATAAGAAAAAAGAAGTAAGTTGGATGTGTTGACTCTTTTGTTTGTTCGAAGAAGGTATTTTCTTGGGTGTGTTATATAGATTATAAAGTCAAATGATTATCTTACGAGGATAATGGTTGCAGCAATATATGAATAAGAAACAGTAATCCGTATGTTTATTTTCCTTTTTTCTACGATTGGTGTATGCTCAAACATCTTATGATTATGTGCTCACGAATGGATTGTTCTTGAAACGAAATGTTCGTCTTGAATTGTGCTTTTGCAGGTTTTCTCCTGATCGTTGAATGTGCTAAACTGCTATCTTAGTACGGTAACTCTCTCTAATTCTTGTTACTTCGTTCGAAAGTAGCTGCTCCAGCTTTAGCCAATCGAATTTTCGATATTCCTTTGTATGGCTAAAACACGGACAAGCCCTGCATGGGTATGTCCTGAAACTCCTCGATGTCCCTTGTGATAATTTCGGTCATGCCTCGTTGCTCGGTTTTTGTTGTGTATTTTTATATATATAGGAAACAGAAATAAAAAACCTTGAGGCGTGTTGATCAATATCCGAAAAACAATATTTTCACTATGTAGAAATTTGTTAACATGATACAACAAGGCACAAATTTCTTATTGAGAAACTTATAGAAATTTGTTAACATGATACAACAAGGCACAAAATTCTTATTGAGAAACTTATAAGAGACATTTTAGTGTTCTGTACTTTTTTGTACTTCTCTGTGTTGTGTGTGTTGTTCTCTGTATGTTACTGACTTTTTTGTTTCTTAGCACAAATATATATTTATACGCTGAAAACAACTGTTCAAGAATCACAACTTTTGAAATTATACGCAACGTTTCAGATTATAACGTTAACTTTTCAGCATTAACTTTTCAGTTGATTAAACTTTATTAATTTATATTTGTTGGAAACTGATATAATTAATCTATTTACGTAAAATATTATATCTATTTAAAATAGATACAATTTATTTTATTTACGTAATATAATTTACTAACAGTTTTTACTCGAGATGTGGAAGAGTGAATATGGCTAGGTATATGAAGTGCGTGGCAGGGGTATTTATGAAGAAAACACGCTGTCAAGCTTAAGGCAGGGTGATGCGCTACTTCAGTATGCCGCACCACGAAGCCTTATAATTTAGTTTGTTCGTTTTAATTAATTTAAGTGTTTTAAATTATCAGTTAATATATGTATGTGATATATGTATAAGTTATGCAGCGGAAAGATAAACGTTAGGCAGAACGAACAAACTCACACACACAAACGAAACGAGAAATAAATAACACAAGGAATTAAATCTTTGTATGAGTATTTAAATTATACCCATACGAATGTGCCTTACGACTAAAATATATTATTGAAGAAACGAGTCTTTACAATAAATAATCTTGGATTTACAATCGACTAAACTTAAGGCAATGCGAAGGCATTCCTTCTCGTTTATCGGATCCGAAGATTAATGAACAATCAAAACTGAAATAGAGCACCTAACACTATCCTATACTAAATTACAGATCATTGCTTAGTCGTACGTAACTATCTCAGATGAGAAGATAAATGGACGAAAAACTTCCAATGAAGATCTTGCCTACAAAAACCGACTAGCTAATGATCTTAAGTAAAAAGGTGTTTTTGGATAGATGAAATTGTTAAGGAATGAGCTGAAGTCCCCTGATATAGGTGAAGCTCTCAACCGAAATCCCTAGTAAAACTAGGTTTAAAGTGGTTGAGAGAAGATAGGAACCGCCTTTGACCCAGCTCCTGTCTTTGCCGCACAGCGAGCTGTTCTTCAGGCAGGGCGAACCTTCTTCAATTGACTGGAATGCTTTGCCTCTTGCTAATGCCTTCCATTTCTCTTTGTTTTCAGGTTCTCTATGCCTAACGTTCCTACTTGAGTCTTCTGCTCTTGTTCGTCGTGCGGCATGCCGAAGGTCTTCGTCCTGCCGCATGATTCTGCTAATGTCTTGATTGTCTAAACACGCATGATTCAATTGGAACATCATGCTTAAACATTTCACACATACAAAGAGTGAAAAACAACAATATAAAGATGTGAAGAAAGGAGAAAATATGTAAATATGACTAAGGCATTGTTATGCTCAGTAACTCTGCCGCATTACTCTGCCTAACAATATTTACACTAACAGTATATTTTTCGATCAGATGGAATTCTATATTATCTTCTTATGCTCATAATTCTAGCATTCAGATGGAAGCAGTGAGTTTATCACTTGAAGTCTTGATTTTGTTCGGCCGAATGCAGAAGTCTGTAGTAGAGCCGAATGAAGTGACACTCGGCCCTTTAATTAGGGCATGTTCTGAGTTAGGCGCTCTCGGTAAAGGTCTCTGGGCCCACGTTTACGTAATCAGGAGCGATCTCAGCCTCAACCACTTCATCGGAACGGCTTCAATCTCCCTGTACGCAAATTCCGGCTGTCTTGCATTTGCTCGGCAGTTATTCGACAAAATGCCTCACCGGGACAAATTATGTTTCAACGACATGATCCGGGGATTCGCAGTTCATCACGGCCACCTCAGCAATTTTAAGAAAGTCAGCAAAAAAATATAATTTGAATTGCTCATGTCTTGAGTTTTTCGAAAACTCAATTATTATTATTGTCATCGTCATCATCCTATTATTTACTATTTACAAGTAAATAATGGAGTACTATTTTTTATACTTCTTTCATATCTTTTAGAAATGATCATACTCCTTAGAAAGGGAGCGTGACAATTTTTAAAGGAAGAAGGGTACTCTTATCCCGTATTTAGTTATGGGACTGAGGGACTAAGTTATACTACTAGTATTAACAAACAAATTTATTTTATAAATAACAATCTTTTTATAAACAAACGTCATGTGTTGGGTTCGACTTGGATTACACCAAAATTAATTATCTACACTAAATTGTATTTTTTTAAATGATATGAATTTTATTCTTAAAATTTTATAAATTTATTCCAGTTCAAATGTATATTTTAATCGATCTTAATTATATTAAGTAGGAGGTATAAATTTAAAAGAAATTTTGGTCATTCATGTAAAATGGAAGACATATTTTGTTATTCCAAAACATTAGAAGATTTATTATGAGGAGAAGATCTCAATCCGTCAGATGTTCTTTTAGCTCTATGAACGTGGCTGGTAACTACGCATAAGATTCAATTGGATATTACTGTGTTAAATGCGTTTGCGCGCATAGGGCTTTGAATTCCCATTAAAAAAAAAAAACTATAAAACAAACAAACGTAATTAGACAAAGGATGTTTCCTAGATTATGGTGGATTTTTGCATTGCTTTGCCCTTTGCATTGAAATGACAGGGATATTAATTTATTACGAAAATAAAATGAAAGATAGGCACAACCCCACAAGATAATAAAATACATACTCCTATAATACATAAATATTAATGAATAATTTAAAAATATTTAAGTCAATTTTTACTATTATTAAAAAAAACAAAAATAATTAATAAAAAGTAAAAAAAAATCACAATTTATTTTCATTATACATCTTTTGCATATTTATGGCACACAACAATTAATAAATAAATAAAATTACAACTTAAACTTTGATTACAAATACTATAAATGTAAAAAATTATATATAATTCTAACACGTGAATCATGCACCCGTATATAGTAGTAGAGCTGCACATCCGGATCGAACCGGCCGGTTCCGGGCTATCCGGTTCAGGTTCAGGTTCTGAACCGATCGGTTCAGGTCCGAATCTTGAAACTGGTTTTTTTTTTAGTTTTTAAAAAGGTTTTGAGAATTAACTTTTTTAAAAAGGTTTTTGAGAATTAATTTTTTTAAAAAGGTTTTTAAAAAAATAAAAGATTTTATGTAGTTAACTTATTTTTAAAAATAATGTGAAAAAATTAAAGTTAAATAAAAATTGGATTTAGTTTAATTTTAATATCAAATTTTTTTTTTTTTAGTTTTCAATATTAAAATAAAGTGCCTACATATCCTCGTTGAGAAATCAAACTCCACGTATTTCTTAAAATAAAATTTAAATAAAAATTAGACTTGATAATAATTTTAATATCGAAAAATAAAATAATTTTTTTATTTTTCGATACCAAATTAAAGTGCCTACGTATCCTCGTTGAGAAATTAATGTCCACGTAGTTCTTACTTTACTTACATAACTTAACTAGTCGGCTATGTTTTCAAATTTGATTGAATCTTTACCATAAGATCAAATAACGACTAATTTTTTCAAATTTCAAATTCAAATATTTAGTAAATTCAAATTTAAAAATTAATTTTTTAAGAATATTGTAAATAAGTTTATTTTTAATTAGTATCTATAAATACATAAAAAAAATTAAAAAAAAAATTATCCGGGCCGAACTGGCCGGTTCAGGTTCGGAACCGGACCGGATCAGCTTTGAACCTAACCTGGACCGGTTAAAACCGGTTCAAGGTTCAGGTTCCGAACCGGTCGGTTCAGGATTATTCGGTTCCGGTTCAGGTTCCGAACCGGCCGGTTCAAGGTCGAACCGAACCGAATGTGCAGCTCTATATAGTAGCATCACAAACACAATATCTTAAAGTTGATGATTGATTCAATTTTGTTGTCCGACAAATTTTACCAAGTCGAAGATTTTAATTATTTAATCACTACTTAAGCAATTGAATATACACATTACCAAATTTTGGGGTCCCAAATATAAGGAATCGGAGACAATTAGTACTTTACCTTCTACAAATTATATGTCCAGGTTCATCCTTCCCAAAAAAATAATCACAAAATTAGCCCGGTACAGTTACCTATTCTCAAACTCACCCGATTCCATTTTATTTTTATTCCCAAAATACCCTTCTTCCCTCTCACCCCCAAAACATTTATAAACCCCCTCACTCGAAAAACATCAATTCGTATAGCAGGAAATGGCGGCCATGTCATCTTCTTCTTCTTCTTCTCCTCTTCGCCTCGAAACCCCCACCATCCCTAAGATCCCGGCGATCAGTTTCTCCCGAGCCCTAAATCCGGCGAAATTTCAATTTTTCCCCAAATCGAAAGCCCGGATTTCTGCGTCGCTGATCGAGCCCGACGGCGGGAAGATCGTGGAGCTGTTCGTGAAGGAATCGGAGAAGGTCTCGAAGCTGAAGCGTGCTCTGCACTTGCCGAAGATCCGGCTGTCGAAGATCGATCTGCAGTGGGTCCACGTGCTCAGCGAGGGGTGGGCCAGCCCCCTCAAGGGCTTCATGCGAGAGTCCGAGTTCCTCCAAACGCTTCATTTCAACTCGATCCGACTAGGCGACGGCTCGCTCGCCAACATGTCCGTCCCGATCGTGCTCGCGATCGACGACGCCCAGAAGAATCGGGTCGGGTCGTTCTCCAGCGTCGCCCTAGTCGACGACAGGGACGGCCTCGTCGCCATCTTGAGCGAGTAAGTTTTTCTCCAAGGGTATTTTCGTAAATTCAGTAACGGTAATTTGCAAAAAGGGCCCGAGGTTTTAGCACAATTACAAAAGAAACACGTTAGTTTTTCAATTTCACATGCTGATGTTTGTTCACAACTCAAGTCACAACTGATATTTTAAAATTACAAAACAACCCCAAATCGACTTTCAAAATTATAAAAAAAACACCCCTGTTTTTATTTTGTCTTACATTAACACCCCTGAATTATTCTTCCCTTCAGCGAGTAAGTTTTTCTCTAAGGCTATTTTGATAAATTCAGCAAAAGGGCCCGAGGTTTTAGCATAATTATAAAAGGACCCCGAATCAACTTTCAATATTATAAAAAAACACCCCTGTTTTTACTTGGTATTACTCTGTATCAAACAGAAACAATAATGAAAATATTTCAATTACCTCCCCTAATTATATATTTATCATATTTTAAAATTCTGAATTACTCTCAACTTCAGCATTGAGATATTCAAGCACAACAAAGAAGAAAGGATCGCAAGAACCTGGGGCACCACCGCCCCCGGCCTCCCTTACGTCGACCAAACCATCGCCGGCGCCGGAAACTGGCTGATCGGCGGCGACCTTGAGGTCCTGAACCCCATCAAGTACGACGACGGCTTGGACCGATTCCGGCTGACCCCCTCCCAGCTCCGGCGAGAGTTCGTTCGCCGTGGGGCCGACGCCGTTTTCGCCTTCCAGCTCAGGAATCCTGTGCACAACGGGCACGCGCTCCTTATGACGGACACTTGCCGCCGCCTGCTCGAAATGGGGTACAAGAACCCTGTCCTCCTGCTCCACCCCTTGGGCGGTTACACGAAAGCAGACGACGTTCCGCTGAGCTGGCGAATCAAGCAGCACGAGAAGGTTCTAGAAGACGGGGTGTTGGATCCGGAAACTACGGTTGTTTCTATATTCCCGTCGCCAATGCACTACGCGGGCCCCACCGAAGTGCAGTGGCATGCGAAGGCTAGAGTCAATGCGGGCGCGAATTTTTATATCGTGGGTCGAGATCCGGCTGGGATGGGGCATCCGGTCGAGGATAGAGATCTCTACGATGCTGATCATGGGAAGAAGGTTCTGAGCTTGGCTCCTGGATTGGAACGGCTCAACATTCTCCCTTTCAAGGTGAAATCGTCGAGAGTGTAATTTTTTGTTTAAAAATCGAGTCTTTAGTGTTGATGGTTGAAATTGATCGATGTGCAGGTGGCTGCTTACGAGAAGACTCAGAGTAAAATGGCCTTCTTTGATCCGTCTAGGGCTCAAGATTTTCTGTTCATATCTGGAACCAAGGTATGTATGAATCCAAAAATTTTATAAAACGAACGAATGAACCTATTTTGGTTTGTTGTTTAAATTTGTTTGCTCGATTTTCTGCAGATGCGAACCCTTGCGAAGAACAGGGAGAATCCTCCGGATGGGTTTATGTGTCCGGGTGGGTGGAAAGTGTTGGTGGACTACTACGAGAGTCTGGCTCCGGTCGAGAATGGGAGAGTGGCTGAACCAGTTCCAGCTTGAAATTATTTCTACTTTGTAAAATTAGTTTTTATGTTAATTTGTGAGAAATCTGTTTTTATACCATTGTGTAAAATTGGCTTTCTGAGGTATCTCTCCTATTTCAATGACAATAATGAAATTGTGAATTGGTTTTTTATTTTCTGTAATTTCATATAATATATATAACAGAATCATATAGTTCTACATCACCATAAAAATGAGAATGAGGCATATTTTCTCGACTACTCCGATTGGTGAGGGTCGGTTGATCGGTGGCGGGGAAATCGGGGTGTTTCGGGATTGGAATATCGGTATGATCATCTGTTTCTTGCATGACAATAATGGAAGATATAGTGTTGGGTAGTTTAGTTAGTTTAGGGGTGTCAATGGGTCGTGTTGGGTCTGGTTCGTGTCGTGTCAAAGGTATTCGCGGGTGACAAAACATAAACCCAAACCAAACCCATTTAATAATTGTGCCGAAAAATTAAACCCAAACCCAACTTATTTATAAACGGGTTACCCATTTATAACTCGTTTCCAACCCGTTTAACCCATTTAATTTTAAAATTAAAATTTTATAATTTTTAATAAATAAAAATATTAAAAAATAATTTAATTTCTAAAATAATGACATATATAATGTAAACCTAATTGTAAGAAAAAGAGAATTAATCGATCTTTCTAAATAAATAATATATTAATATTATTTATTTAATAAATAATGTATTATTATAATATAATAATTAAAATTAATTTAATAAATGGGTTAAACGGGTTAATTTCGAGTTCGCAGGTCGACTAGCGGTTGACCCATTTAATAAATGAGTCATGGCGGGTTGACCCGCCATTGACCTGCTTTTTAATCGTGCGGGTTCAACCCGCTTAATTTCGTGCGGATTTCGAGTCGTGTTATCGGGTCGTGTCCAAATTGACGGGCCTAAGTTAGTTAGTTAGTTATGCTATGAATAGTGATTGTGTAAGATGTTTGTATATATATGGGTCGAAATGCAAATTAATATATGTGAAGAGGGCTTGCGGAAATGGGCTTTATTAGCGTGGAGGTGATGAATACCGACATCAATTAGTAATTGAGAGAAACTTTGAGGACTGATTTGTGATTTTTGTATAATATTTTGCTTTTTTTTAGTACCGTTAGATGTGTATAAGCGCGTACACGTGTATGGAGTATATAATTTTGAAAATTTTAAGTGACAAGAAAAGATTGTGGACTAATGTGAACACATGATTAAAGAGGGTATATTCAACTCGGATTTTGATGGATTTTTTTGAACTTTTTAAAAGTATGTGGATTTTTATGGATTTTCCATCGATTTTGATGGATTTTCATAAACTTTACATGATTGTAATATAATTTTTTTAATTGTTTTACTTGAATTTCTATAAACTTTTATATATCAAAAAATATTAATTATTTAAAAAAATCCAAATTGTTCAAAAATAAATAAATATTATTATTTATTAAAAAATGTATTTGTTCAAAATAAATAAATATTATTATTCATCATTATTATTTCATCTTCATTTATATTATTGTAATGCATTAGCTTCGATTATGATTTTATAGGATCTTTTTATTTTGAAAATCTATAGATTTTAATATTTTATTGAGAGTTTGACCATTTTATTATTGATTTTATATTGATTTTCATAGATTTTAAAAAATTGTAAAATATATATGATTTACGTAAACTTTCATAAATATCAACCATATCCAAATGTATATGAACATACTTTTATATAAAAAAAATCATTTTTTTAAGAAAATTAAAATTTAATTATTATTTTAATTATTCTATTTTTTTTTTCATTACAAAATATTTTATTATTAATATTATGTATAAGTAATTATTTTTAATGAAAATAGGGATAATTTTAGTTTGCTACCTGACCTATAGTCACTTTTCGAATTTCATGCCCAACCTTTAAAACATCTCCGGTCAATACCTGAGCTTTGGAGAAATGTCATTTTACTACCTCAATTGGGCGGTTTCCGGCGCACGTGCAAAACACGTGACTTTTGAAGGGCTTTTACGTATTTTTCTTGTCTATTTGCGACTGATTACAAATTTGCCCTTATATCATTTTTTTATATCAAATTATTTAAATAGATGAAAAGGACGCGAGTTCTCATTCCCAATTCACAAAACCCGAACCCTAATTTCATTATCCTCTCTTCGATTCTCTCTGCGATTATGGAAAATCGTTGTCGCTGTGGGAGCCCAGTGGTGAAGCGAACTTCTTGGTCTGATTTAAATCCTGGAAGGAGGTTCACAAAATGTGAGAAAACTCAGGTAAGAAAAACTGTCGTATCCTTTCTTTCTCTGCTGAGAGTTTATTTTTCGTTTCTGGATTTTAGTATGGGCTTTATTCGATGCAAAAAAAGGTGTTCTTTCATGATTTTGTGAGTTATATTGGTTTTCTTGGATTTCTAATTGGGGCAGTTTGTTCTTTTATTTTTTGAAGCAGGGAGGTTGTGGACAATTTAACTGGATTGACCCACCTGCTTGTGAGAGGTGCATGCAAATTATAACTGGGTTGCTACGGAATATCAATTCGAAAGTTGCAAACTTTGAAGAGGTTAACAAGAAGAATGGAGACTTGAAAAGAAAGATTGTAAAGCTCTGGGCTTATTTGGTTGCATGTTTGGTTGTGATGGTGGTTATGTTTATCAAGAATTAGGGCAGTTTGTGGTTGTAATGTTTAGGTTTTGTAATCAAGGATTATGGGTTCCTTTTTGGTGTAATGTTCTGGTTTATCAGTAATGTAATGACTTTGTTAATTCATATTACCATTTCAATGTCAGAATTTCTGGTTTTATTTGGTCCAATATGACATATAAACTGACCTATAGGATCCTGTGAACTTGACAATTAACTGACCAAAAGATCCATATAACAGCTGCATAATAAACTGACCAAAAGATCCATATAACAGCTGCATAATAAACACACTACATTGTTCAAAATGATCAAATGTATGATCAAATGGCAAATGATACAAACCAGAGATTCAAAAGTGATACAAACAAGAGATTCATAGTGATACAAACCAGAGACAAATGACAAACTCAAAATATGACAATTTCATAATAAAGATTCAAAAGAACCTGCCAACTTAATAATCCATGGAGTTACAGACATTGGGATCAACCCTAAGTTCAAAAACACCCAAATTCAATAGCAACTTAAAAGTAGACAAATTCAACCATAATTCAGAAACACCAAAATGTTACAGAAATTAGGATCAAGCATAAGTTCAGAAACACCAAATTGTCATCAACTCCAAGATCAACCATAAGTTCAAAATAGCTTGAAATTCAACACTATGGATTCTCTCCTCCATACTTCTTCACATTCATCATCTTCATGGGCAGTTGGCTGAACATTGGCTGAGAAGAAAATGACAAGTTCCTGTGCACAGAGAGTTTCTGCATGACAGAGTCAAAACCTTTCTGAAACTCAGAGGGCTGAGATGAAGAAACTTTATGTGCAGGCTTCTGAGAGGTGAAAATTGGATCAGAGCCCTTTGCAGCAGGTTGAGATGAGGAGACATTGCTCTTCACTGCTATCTTCTTTTGTTTTTTTCTTTGTTCATTGTCTGAATTTTGAGCTGGGCCCTTGCCTTTGTTTCTAGGACTTTTCCTAGTTGGTGGAGGTGGAGCTGGCACTGCAGGCCCTTTACCCTTAATTCTTGGACTTCTCCTGATGGGCTGAGGTACACTAGAAGATGGAACAGGTGCACTAGATGATGCAACATGTTCATTGGATGCTGCAGCCGGCTCAGTCATCTTTCTTGGAGCAGAATGAGATTAAAAAGCTCAAATATGTCAAAAAGAAAATTATGCGCATAACAAAAAACCTCAAACAAGTCAAATGAAAATTATGCGCATTACTTCAAAAAACCTAAAACATGTCAAAAAAAATTATGCGCATAACAAAAAACCTCAAACAAGTCAAATGAAAATTATGCGCATTACTTCAAAAAACCTAAAACATGTCAAAAAAAAATTATGCGCATAACAAAAAACCTCAAACAAGTCAAATGAAAATTATGCGCATAATGAAAATATACCTTTCTGACCCTTGAAGCTTTCTTTTTGCCATCAACCTCTGCAGCAGGAGTGTTTCACACGTTTTTGTGCGACTTTTCTATTGTTTTGTGTGACCTTTTTGTGATGTTTTTGTGCTCATATTCATCCTATTCATGTGACTATGTGTTTATATCGTTATGGTTTTGGTTTGGTAGGACTTGAACGAAAATCGAGCGAAAACGAGAAGAAATGCACGAATGATGCCATATTGACGCCCAGCCTTGCGCAGCGTTGGGAGAACTCTCATCCCGACCAATTCCACCGTTAGATCATCACCAAAATTTCCAGTAATGAAGAAGACTTATAGAGCTATAATATCAACGGTGGGTTTGATGAAACAACAATCGAAGACGAAGATATATCGCACTGACTGAAGGACAGAAAAGACGAAAATGATTTTGCATGAATCAGCCCGCGTCCGCAGGAAAAGCCGCGTCCGCGGGATTGATGTCGGTCGACATTATTTCACGTCGGTCGACATGAAGTTCGGATTCCAGCACTGCGCGACTTTGGGAGAATTCTATTTCCCGCTTCGTTAACCGTTGAATCGGCTTGAAATTTTAGGAGCATGTTCCCAACTTCAACATCTACAACTTCAACGGTTGGATCAACGATTGGATGAACGAGCAAGGAGCAGTAGCGCCCAGAACCGACCAGCAAATTTCATGGACTATTTTGACTTGTCTTTGAGGAATTTTAAGGGCTTTTTGGTCTTTTTGTATAGGCATGTGGGGAAAATATAAATACTAGACTTGTGGAAAATCAAACTTATCCATTACATCTTCACAAACATTCATCTCTTCCACCAACTTTTTCTCTTAAATATTTTTCACGTTCTTAAATCCAAAGCTTTAATATTTAGATTTCTCTCTATTTATCGATTATCTCACAAAACTCCATTCACAAACATCGTTCACCTCGCCGAGCCCGTCGTTTCTATCGGAGCAATTTCTTCGGGTGACACGTAGAAGTTTGGCTCGATTTCGGAAGCACGACTCGCCTCCTCCTCTCGACTCCTCGACACCCTTTGTGAGCTCTTTTCGGTTATGAGTTATCTATATATTATGTGCTTGATTGATTGTGTGATTATGAGTAGCTAGTCTTTTAGTTAGGGTTTTAGAGAACTTTGCTTAGGGATTGGGTTGACATTGATTTGAGGATTTTAAATAAATTGAGGAATCGTTTGATTTAAGTTGTGGGGTCTCGTGTTGAACATCCTCCTCGAGGCACATCACTAGTGGATCACATGCTTGAGTCAAGCGATGTTTTGGTACGGTTCAATGTCGTCTCGTGTTGAGGGCCTCATTGAGGTGCATCACTAGTGGATGACGCGATCGTGCCTAAACGACCTCGTTTTATGAAAATCATAGGTTTTGTTGTGTGTCGACCCATCCCCCGAAAGCAAAGGAACCTAATTCTCTAACCTCTCTCACATTTGACATCTCTCGTTTATTATTCATTTTACTTGCTTGCTTTTTGATTGTTGTTTAGTTGATAACCACTCTTTGAAACCCCCCATTTAGTTGTTAATTATTTGTTTTTTCTTTTTTTTTTATCTCTTTTTAAAACTCGAACTAAACACAACTATGCAATGAGAGACACGTGCCGATAGTATTACTCCTCGAAAGATCGACCCGGGGAATCTACTTTCGTAGGTTTTTCGGTAAATATATAAATAACTTTTTGTGCAAACAAAAAATGGCGCCGTTGCCGGGGAGTAATTTAGGCAACGTGTTTTGATTTGTGTTCTTGTGATTAGTTTTAGTTCGGTTTAATCTTTTGTTTTGTTGTTGTGTATGAAATGTTGAAGACGTTTTTCCTATCATACTTTCATCTCTTCTACAACGACCGAGGTGATATCATGGCTAGACGCAACGGTAACCGGGCTTATGACGATGATTATTCCGATTTTACATACGAGAGGGACTTTTCTCCGAGTTATTGTTCTAGCCGCCGAGCTCATGATTTATATTGCCGATCTCGGCATGCCGGTGTTTCTTATTATGATGACCGAGATTACTCACCTCCACGCCACCGAAAGCATCATAGATACCGCGACCAAGATCTTGATTACTCATCCACCGAGAGGGATTCCATGTCACCGCCTCCTTGTCGAGACCGAAGAGAAAGGGAGCCGCCTCGGGACCTTAACCGTGGAAACTACCGTGAAGAGAGATTTGTTGGGAATGGATATGATTATTGCCGTCAATACACCGTGGTGCAAGCGCCAAAGCGACGAACTATTGAGGATTTCTCAAAGCCAAAACTTCACCATGTGTTGCCTCCACGACGTGACATTGAGGATCCCATTCGGTCGAGGTACATTTCCAACCCTTCTTGCAAAAGCCGTTTTCCGAGGGTCCAAGACGACAAGCTCTTGCCGCATCATCTAGCTCGACTACCTTCATTCTCCGGGTTTCCTAATGAGGACACTACTTTGTTTCTTAAAGATTTTACCATTGAAGTTGAGACACTTCCATTGGACGGCTTTGAGAAGGATGAATTGAGAGTATGGTGTTTCAAATATTGCATGAGAGATGGAGCCCGTGATTCGGTGATGTCATTGCCTTCTAGATTCGTGCACACGTGGAAAAATCTCTTTGACGCATTTATCGCTCATTTCTTTCGCCCACCACAACGGTCTCCTATGCCACCTCCTCCATCTATAGGCATATTGATGGATGTTATCGAGGTCGAGATTGATCACTTGCTTGTTGAGGTGATTTCACACTTTGTCGAGGAGCGTTCCACCGGAGAGGAGTGGGAATTTGAGCCCGTCACGTGCATCAAGGAAGATAATGCTTTAGTTGCCCGAAAAGACGAGACGTCTATGATAGATGCTACTCTTGAGGTCGAGAGTCCTCCCATTAATGACACAAGCCCCGAAGAAGACGAGTTTGAGAATATGTCTCTCCCATTGGGTCATTCGTTCGAGCCTCCTCTCTTATCTTCGGTTGACTTAATTTGTGAGAAGCCGATTGTGAGTTGTGTTTCCCAAGCCCCTAGGTCGCTTGAGTCCGGTGTGGACAAGATGGGATTTGGTTGGAGCTTCGGTAAGAAAATATCGGGATTGGTTGATTTGGGTGTGGATATTGGATTTTCCCGAGGTATGACAGATGTGTCGAGAATTAATGAAGATAAAAGAGATAATTTTGGTTGCGATTCTCGGAAAGTTCCATGGACTTTGGTGGAGGTGATCTTTCTCCAAAAATTAAGTTCGATATTTTTAGAGGTCTCGGGGGAAGAAAGGAGTAGGGACGACTTATTGTATCCATTTTCTCATCCCGGTCGAGTATTTACTTCTTCCCATCTAGAAGATCGACCTCCCATGAATGAAAAGTTGTTCTTGAGAAAGTATAGTTCGATCTTTTTAGCGACCGAGGTAGTCGACGTCTACTATCTACATCTTGATGCAAGTGTGGGGGAGACTCTCTTATCTAAGCTTATTATTCGATGCCTCACCTTGTGTTCCCTTGATGGACCCTCTCTTGAGAACGGAGAGCCCTTGGCCGAGATGGTTTTCTTGAGAAGGTGGAGTTCGATATTTTTAGTTTCGAGGTGGTAGATCGTGGATGGTGTTTGCTCGGGACGTGAAACGAGTGCCTCGTGGGGGCGAGCCCACGAACGTCAAGCTAATGACGTAAAATAAGCGCTTCTTGGGAGGCAACCCAATGTTTCTTTTATGTTTTTGTTTTCTTTTTGTAGGAGAGAGTATGTGGATCCCTATGCCCGATGCCCAAGCCCTCGATGCGATGATTGTCTCTTCTCGACTATGTCTACCATTCCACGACCACAAGCCATGATAGGATTCATGTTTTTCGTTCGAGGTTGGATGTCCATTGCCGCCCCGTTGATTAGTCTTCAACTTGCCATGTCCGGTTCTCGCCATTCTAGGGAAGTTTCGTTATCCTTTCGTCTCTTTCCCTTTATTTTTCGCATGAGGACATGCTTTTATTTTAAGTGTGGGGGAGTTTTGTGGAATCCATCTTGTATTTTGTTTTGTGTTTATGTGGTTTGTAGGGATGTTTCCATTTTATTTTGGTGGATCTTTTACTTTGAATTGTTTACTTTTTGTGTGATGTTTGTTATTGTGGGGGGATTTTTCGAAACCTCGATGAGTTTGAAATGATCGAAAACATGAAGTTTTTTCCGGTATAACTAAATTTTTTGAGAAATGGTCGGGTGTTACAAAGTTGAATGTTGTTCGAGTGATTGTGTAATTGTGACGTTTTAACAAAGTCGAATTTTCAAAAAGCCGACATTCTGAGACTTGAGCCTTTTAACTTCGTTTGATGAGTGATAATTCTTTCGATTTCGATTTCTCGTTGATTCTTGAGACCCGTGCTTCCTTGTTCTATGACTTGGTGTGTAGACGATAAGAGATAACTAGAACATGTGCATTTCGGTTTTCAAAACTCATTAGCATAACTTTCATGATCTTGAAAATGACGGGAACTAATCGCTTAGGATCTTAGCCGTTCAAGGAGGTTCTTGAAACCCCCGAGCCCGTCGAGGGACACCCTAGAAGCCCCTTTGAGACTACGTTTAGCCCTTTTGTTCATCACCCTATATTCCCGATGTTGGAGAGTGTGTATAAAAATATATGTTGAGAAGAACTCCGTGTTGTGTGATGAGTGCTTCGTGCCTCGAGTTGTTTGCTAGTAGCCACCACATTTTGATATTTCCATTTCCATTCTATGTGTGCGAATAGCCACTTTGTACTCCCAAATATTTCTCTATGCTTATTATTTCTATCTATGAGAAAAGAGAGAGATAGTTGTTGTGAAAAGAGAGCATCGTTCATAAATATAAAAGCGTGAGTACTTGAGCTTTTATGTTCCTTGATGACCCGAAAAATAGGTTAAGTGTTTCATTATATATAAAGTTGATCCTTGAGTGTTATTTGAGAGTTGAGGGTGAAGATGAGGGTGAAGAGAGAAGGAGAAATAAGGTTGGAGCCACAATGGCTAATGAGTCCAATTATCCATAAATTACCCGAATCTCCCTTAACCTATCCCCATTACAACCCTTTAACGATTAGGAGTTCCCCGATTCTTGAGATTGATAACTTTGTTGAGTGGAGTCTTCCGTGTGTGCATGCTTATGGTTGTTATCGTCACATATTTTTAAGTCATTACATGTGGTCTTTTCCTCATTATGTTCCTTGTGTCCTATTCTTTCTTATATATGCAAGTTTACCTTGATTTGATTCCTTTCGCTTGCATATGACTATTTGGAGTGCACCTTATTTCGAGAGGTAAAAGAACGAGTGTACCATTTGTGAGGAAACTTCGGTTTGTTGAGATTGAACGATTGCTTTTTGAACTCGCTCGATATGATCTTTGTGATGTTTGAACTTTTCTCGGTGGCTCATATTTCTTGATTGATGATGACCGGAATTAACTTATATTTCTTTTGAGGAGAATTTTCCTTGTTTTCGTTGTTCGTGTGTTCTTTTGTTTGCTCGAGGACGAGCAAAGTTTAAGTGTGGGGGAGTTGTTTCGCACGTTTTTGTGCGACTTTTCTATTGTTTTGTGTGACCTTTTTGTGATGTTTTTGTGCTCATATTCATCCTATTCATGTGATTATGTGTTTATATCGTTATGGTTTTGGTTTGGTAGGACTTGAACGAAAATCGAGCGAAAACGAGAAGAAATGCACGAATGATGCCATATTGACGCCCAGCCTTGCGCAGCGTTGGGAGAACTCTCATCCCGACCAATTCCACCGTTAGATCATCACCAAAATTTCCAGTAATGAAGAAGACTTATAGAGATATAATATCAACGGTGGGTTTGATGAAACAAAAATCGAAGACGAATATATATCGCACTGACTGAAGGACAGAAAAGCTGATTTTGCATGAAGAAAATGTTGGGTGTCGGCCGACATGTATACCTGTCGGCCGACGGGTAGTGAAAATGTTGGCCAAACTCAGAATTGACAGGTGAATCAGCCCGCGTCCGCAGGAAAAGCCTCGTCCGCGGGATTGATGTCGGTCGACATTATTTCACGTCGGTCGACATGAAGTTCGGATTCCAGCACTGCGCGACTTTGGGAGAATTCTATTTCCCGCTTCGTTAACCGTTGGATCGGCTTCAAATTTTAGGAGCATGTTCCCAACTTCAACATATACAACTTCAACGGTTGGATCAACGATTGGATGAACGAGCAAGGAGACGTAGCGCCCAGAACCAACCAGCAAATTTCATGGACTATTTTGACTTGTTTTTGAGGAATTTTAAGGGATTTTTGGTCTTTTTGTATAGCCATGTGGGGAAAATATAAATACTAGACTTGTGGAAAATCAAACTTATCCATTACATCTTCACCAACATTCATCTCTTCCACCAACTTTTTCTCTTAAATATTTTTCACGTTCTTAAATCCAAAGCTTTAATATTTAGATTTCTCTCTATTTATCGATTATCTCACAAAACTCCATTCACAAACATCGTTCACCTCGCCGAGCCCGTCGTTTCTATCAGAGCAATTTCTTCGGGTGACACGTAGAAGTTTGGCTCGATTTCGGAAGCACGACTCGCCTCCTCGACACCCTTTGTGAGCTCTTTTCGGTTATGAGTTATCTATATATTATGTGCTTGATTGATTGTGTGATTATGAGTAGCTAGTCTTTTAGTTAGGGTTTTAGAGAACTTTGCTTAGGGATTGGGTTGACATTGATTTGAGGATTTTAAATAAATTGAGGAATCGTTTGATTTAAGTTGTGGGGTCTCGTGTTGAACATCCTCCTCGAGGCACATCACTAGTGGATCACATGCTTGAGTCAAGCGATGTTTTGGTACGGTTCAATGTCGTCTCGTGTTGAGGACCTCATCGAGGTGCATCACTAGTGGATGACGCGATCGTGCCTAAACGACCTCGTTTTTATGAAAATCATAGGTTTTGTTGTGTGTCGACCCATCCCCCGAAAGCAAAGGAACCTAATTCTCTAACCTCTCTCACATTTGACATCTCTCGTTTATTATTCATTTTACTTGTTTGCTTTTTGATTGTTGTTTAGTTGATAACCACTCTTTGAAACCCCCCCTTTAGTTGTTAATTATTTGTTTTTTGTTTTTTTTATCTCTTTTTAAAACTCGAACTAAACACAACTATGCAATGAGAGACACGTGTCGATAGTATTACTCCTCGAAAGATCGACCCGGGAAATCTACTTTCGTAGGTTTTTCGGTAAATATGAGGTACCTCCAGGCCCTCACTTTGTGGTACCCTACTCTTATTCAGTGGACAACCCCTTGAGTTATGTCCACTTTGCTTGCAAATTCTGCAATTCATCACAATGCCTCTCCTAGTTAATTTTCCTTTTCTTTCAGTGCCAATCAATTCACCAACAGCAGGCTTTCTCTTATGCTTCTTTGGTCTTCCTGGCATCTTCTCAATGGTAGGGGGCACCAGTGGTAGCCTGTCATCCACAGGCACTTCTGGCCATTCATCCTTGCTGTACAGAGGGACCATTAAGTGGCTGTAAATCCTCAAATATGTCTCTGTCCTGTAGCAGCTAGCAACATAATCCTCTGGCTTCTTCCCCATGTAATGGATGCATGTTATAACATGTGGACATGGAATCCCACTGAGCTGCCATTTCCTACAGCTGCAAATCATTTCTCCAAGGTGCACATAAAAAGACTGATCATGTGGCCCTGTGACCTCAAACTGATCTTGGCCATTCCATCCAGGAGACCATCCATAAGATTTCACCTTGTTCTTATCCAATTGTTTCTGAATATTAGGACACAACTGACCCTTGTGTTTCATCATGTTTTGCCTCCTAAGAGCAATGCATTTCATCAGGATTTTTCTTATATCCTCAAGCATCAGAAGAATACCTTTGCTCCTTGCCCTCAACACCATTGAATTGAAGCTCTCTGACATGTTATTCACATACATGTCACAGTTAGTCAAAGTGTTGAAGTGAGACTTTGACCAATGATTTGGACTCCTTTCTGACAACCATTCAAAAGCTGCTTTATCATGAATTTCCAACTCCCTCATCAAATTCTGGAAATCAACAACCCTTGTAGCCCTTGCAGCACTCCATACAAGGTTCCTTAGACCAATTCCCTTGTGAGTTAGCTTGAAATTGGCATAGAGATGCCTCATACAGTGTCTGTGCTCACAATATGGCATTAGAGCCTGCACTGCATCCACCAATCCCTTCTGCTTATCACTCATTACAGTCCAACTGTAAGCACTTGTATTTGTGATTCCCAGATCCTTCACAACCAAGTCAAGAAACCATAACCATGAATTGTACTTCTCTTTTTCTACCACAGCATATGCAAAAGGATACATGCCATTATTAGCATCAACACCTAGTGCAGTCAGCAACACACCACCATACTGTGTCTTCAAATGAGCTTCATCCAAGCATATAACTCTCCTGCATCCATCCAACAGCCCTTGCCTCAAACTGTCCCAACATATGTAAATTCTCTGAAAAACAGCTTGGTTGCCAACCACTTTGGACTTTATCTTGAATGTAGTTCCTGAATTACTTCTAAAGACCTCAGCTGCATACCTATACAATTTCCCAAACTGGTCAGCAGTGTCACCATCACCCATAGCAGCCACCTTGTGCTTTGCTCTGTACATCTGGCCCTTGGAGAATATACAGCCTACCTCAGATTGAATAATTTCCACCATGGACTGAACAGGCCAGTTTGGATCAGACTTCAACTTCATCTTGTATCTTTCTGCTAGGTAGGTTGAGGTGGCCTGTGTCACTCTTTCCTGCCTTACACACTCATGAATGTCATTGAATGATTTCACCATCACAGTGTCATTCTTGGGAACCTTTGATCCATAAATAACCCATGGACAACCTTCCTGTTTGCACTTTGCTTGCAACTTAACTGCATAGTTGATTGGAAACCTCAAAGTTCTCCCTTGCTCAATTGCATACTGCCTCAGTGCTGCCCTGAATGTTGGGATATCCTTGAAGCATAAACCAACAAAAAACTGCACATTTACCATATCAAACTTGGGATTGAAAACTTTGAGTCCTTTATGCTTGGACTCCACTGGTTCTTCAATTCTGACCTCCTTCCCTTTCATCTTTTGTGCTTCACTTCTGGTCAGTGGCTTCTTCCCTTTCTTCTCCCTTTTACTGCTCCATTCATCATCTGAATCAACAAATTTGCTGAAGTCCACATTGTCTTGTTCATACTCCCCATCACTGTCCTCTAGATAATCTGACATCTCAGAATCTTCACCAACAGAAACAGCCCCATCACTATCACTTTCCTCTACTTGACCATCAAATAAGCTAGCCATATACTCACTGTTTTTAGCTTCCTGTTCTAAGACTTCATCAGCCACATCATCATTGTACCCATCCCCTAATTCATCAATGTCAACATCCTGCAGATTACCATCATCAACATTAGCAGCATCCTTCACACCTACATCAGCAGCATCCTTCACACCTACATCCTCCTTCTTACTCTCATATGCTAGAAATTCAGGGCTAGTTATATAGCTAATATCCTCCACAGGCAGCCCTTCATGATCAATATAGAAAGCTACAAAATTGGAAGCAAATACATAATTCCACATCTCATGAGCACGAACATCATCAATAATCGGCAACAACAATGAACAGTCGCCATCATAACCATTCATACATCCATAAAATTCTAAAATCCCACTTAAACCAACTACATTTGCCATTACCACCAACTCACTATGCCTCAAATCAGCTGGTAACACATAATCGATGTATTCTACCTTCCCATTCACATAAGATTTCTTACCTTGTTCAAGCAGGAACTTTCCAGAATGGTGAAGGATGATTGTGAAGAAATCACTCTTGGGATCGTATGCAGGCACACACTCCCCCTCGGGAATCACTTCACTTTGTCTCCTCAAATCCCACTGCATATTCTCCATCTTCTTGCTGTTGAAACAGAGCTCTAATCGAGCTCAAATCGTGCACCCACTGTGAAAATATCCCGCTGAAAAACTTAGGGTTTATAATCGAACTGAAAATGTGGTTATTTTTGGTGAAGTTCTTACAGCTTCAGTTGAAGATTGAATGAGAATAGAATGAAGAAGCTTTGGGAAAATTAGGGTTTGGATCGTTTTTTGATTTGGGAAATGTTGTAACAGTTGAGAGCGGGTTATTTTACCGCTCTCTCAGCTGAAAATGCGAAAAGACAATTTTAACCTCGTCAACCCACAAAAAAATCGATTTAATCCCTCAAAAGTCACGTGTTTTGCATGTGCGCCGGAAACCGCCCAATTGAGGTATTAAATTGACATTTCTCCAAAGCTCAGGTATTGACCGGAGATGTTTTAAAGGTTGGGCATGAAATTCGAAAAGTGACTATAGGTCAGGTAGCAAACTAAAATTATCCCAAATATGATAAGATCAATTTTCTCAAATAAAAATTTTAATAGAGTGATTTGTGTAACTATCGTTAAATGACTAACAATTGTTTTATTTTTATTTTTCGTAATTGAGTTTTCGTGTGTCGTAAAGAAGTCCATTGAAATCTCTCATAATTATGAGAGATTTCTAAAAGTCAAATTTAGTTATATTTTGTAAAGAGAATCCATCAAAATCCATACAATTTTAAAATCCATTATAATCCATAGACTTTTGAATACCTAAAGATTTCTTAAGACTTTTTAAAATCCTAATTGAATACCTCCGGATTTTAATGGACTTTTAAAAATCCGGATTGAATACACCTAAACTTTAAAAGTCCATTAAAATCTTATATAGTCTTAATTGAATACATCCCCTAATTTTGAAAAATATTGGGAGTATTAATAAGCAGGAAAAAAAATTAATTCACGTTCAAAATGATAAACGAGATAATTTTAAAATAATATTCCCTATGTCTTTCAACAAATGTCATATTTGCTTTTTTTATGTCTTTAATTAATAGTCACACCTCTCACCCTCACTTATAATTTACCTTTCAAACAAAAAAAATACAAAGCAAAAAGTGATTTCCTTAAAGCTCGTGCAACTCCCTCCTATGCCCATCTATACATATATAATTTCAGGATTCATTAATGCCACGTGGACCAATAGAAAAGCAATAATAATATTGTGTTCACACTATAAATTATAAATAAAAAAATTATAAATTATAATTAGTAATATTATTAAGCATATTTAAATTATTATATATAATTTTTAAATAATAATTTTAAATTATATATTTTTGGTAATAATAATTAATTATCATTTTATATATATATATATATTTATTTCTTTTCTCAAAATTCTTTTTTATTTCATTAATATTAATTTAATTCCAATTATTCGTATCTCATAAAATTCAATCTCTTTCTACTCCTTAATCCATTTGAGTTAAAAAAAATTGATCAAATTTTTTAATTATATTATTTTCTCTTGCTATAATCGTTTCGTATGTCCTTTTTTATTTTTCTCAACATTGAATCGAGTTACTAATTATGTTCGACTAGATTTTTTTTTTTTTAGTTTAGGTATTTGTTGGATGCATTTGACACTCAAGAAGTGCAGAGAAGAAAATCTCCTCTTCCACCAGATCAATGCAGAGAAGAGAAACTCCTCTTCCACCCGATCAGATTCTCGATCGGGTAGGATGAGACGAGAAACTTTTCTTCCACCAGATCAGAGACTCCTCGATCGGGTAGGATGTAAGATCAATGCAGAGAAGAGAAACTCCCCTTCCACCAGATCAGAGACTTCTCGATCGGGTAGGATGAGACGAGAAACTCCTCTTCCACCAGATCAGAGGCTCCTCGATCGGGTAGGATGTAAATCAAGGGATGCGCCTGAGTAGCAGACACATGTGGGAGAGAGCCAATAGGTCTCATCCAATGATTAACTTCATAATATTTCAATGAAAATCGGTCATAGCCAATAGGTCTCATCCAAGGACTAACTTCATAATATTTCAATGAAAATTTGTCATATCCGAGATTCGAACTCTGCGTCGTCGAGAAATTACATCAATATCATCACAGACCTTACCACTTGGCTATGCCCCCAAGAAGCTTACATACTATAAATTACATCAAACATGAACGGTTAATAATGAGATTAATACGAAATTACAAATTTAAGTGAGAATTCGATTATTAAATAAAATAATTTGTTAGTTCATTAATAAATTTTTGGCCGAAATAGTTGGAGATTAAATAAAATTTTAGATTATTTCAAATAAATCACGTGCATCGCACGGGCAGTGATACTAGTTAAATTTAATTGGAGTGATTAATATTTTTTAATTTTTCTTTTTACCAAAAAATAAAGTATAAACATGTAATTTTAAATTAATAAAATAAAATGAAAGTGAGAATATTTTTTAAAAGAAATAAATATTATTCAAATAATTAAAAACAACATACTATATAATAATATAAAATTGGTAAATATTCTATCCAATGGTCATCATCATTTTGACAAATTCATCAAAATCAATCTTCCCGTCTCCGTTCAAATCAGCCTCTCCGATCATTTCCGCAACTTCTTCGTCTGTTAATTTTTCTCCTAAGTTGATCATCACATGACGAAGCTGCACTCCATATTTTTTTATTTTTGGTCAAAAATCAAAAGCTAATGTTTTTTCGAAACGGAAACGAGTTATTAATGAAAAAAAAAATCACAATATACTACTCTCTACGTTCATGATATTCGTGCTTGTCCATATACAAAAATTAAAAAAAGTATAATTATATTTTAAATTGAAAAAAATAGTATATATAATTTTTTTTAAATATATTTGAGACGTCCATAAAATTAAAGTAAGTATAATTAAAGATATAAAAAACGAAAAAGGTATTAATTTAGTTTACCTCATTAGCTGAGATGTAGCCATCTTGATCCTTGTCAAACACTTTGAAAGCCTCTTTAAGCTCGTCTTCTGCGTCCGTGCCCTAATAATAATAAAACTCCATTTAATTAATTACATATATAGAAAAAAAAAACATTTGCATGCATGGGATTTTAAAGTTATAAGACCTAGTTTTCCTGTAATCACATGCACCTTAAATTTTTTGGCCATGAGGTTCAATAATTCATCGAACTCTATGGTCCCATTTCCATCGGAATCGACCTCATCGATGAAGTGACGGAGCTTGTCTTCCGTAGGGTTTTGATCAAAAGACATAATCACGGCAGCCAAATCTTCGAGGGTAATGCAACCTACAAATGAGTGATAATTAATTAGGTAAAGTTGATGAGCAATTAATATTAATATGTATGTAACAAATTAAACTAAACTAAATTAAATTACCATCTCCATCTTTGTCAAATAGACTAAATGCGTCGTGAAAATCCGCAACATGTTCTTCAATACTAATACTATTAAGTATTTCTTCTGCCATTTTAATTATGTTTTTAAGTTTGTAATGTGTGTTTGTGTGTTAAGCTATATATATAGTGAAATAAAAGACTTGGTACAATGAATGAAAATATTATCCTATAATTATAATTATTTATTACAGTTTAATTAAAAAAGACTTCACGGGAAATTTAAATGAGGGGTCAAACGAAATTTCAGGTTTTTTGAAGACTTACTTAGTAGTTAGAGTAGTAAGTCATTAGTCAAATAATAATCAGAGACAAAATATATTAACGTCATAACGTACCCAGAAAAATGGTAAAAATATAGACGATAATTGAACGACTCTAAGTTGTTTCGATTTTTCCTTTCAGAAAATGAATTAGTTTCATTTTTTAGTGTTCGATCCCGTTCAAAAGAGCTAGTTAAGATTTCCAGTAACAACATAGATATGATCGAATAGCGCACGATAGTGAGCCGGTCGATGAAACGTTCAAATTAAATTAATAGTAGTATGCAATACAATATATACGAGTACGATACAATTTCCAATTTATGTAAAGATTAAAGAAAACCCATAACAAGCTACAGCTAGTGTGAATCGAATTTTTGGGAGAGTGATAGCAATACAATGAACCTAAACTTTTCTTAATATCTTAATACACAATTTAAATAATTTATAACTATGGAATCCATTATATTCTCGAAATTTGGTGGGGCTTCCAATTTTTTATTCATATTTTTATTTGATAAGAAGATTAAAAAATACATTAAAAAACGAAAAGTAGTTTGAATGAAATTTATAAAATATGTTAAAATTAATAAGAATAAAATTAGAATTTGATAAAAATTTAGAAGAAGAGAGATTTTTTTTAAATGACATTAATAAAGAAGCATATAATTAGCTCAGTTTGATTCTGAATATCACACGAATCAAAGTCACTAACACCACTCGTTGTGAACTAGCAAAAACTCAAAAAAAATACATTAATCTTTTCGTTTCATAATAATAGTACTCTACTAATGCTATTTCTTGGTTGTTGAGGTATTTTGTGACACGGGAAATACGGAAAGAATCAGGGCCTCCGTGAGTGAGAAATTTTAATTACTTTCACACGGCCACGGTGTTGCAATCAAAATCTAATTCGGAGACGTTTAATTAATGATCGATCAGATTCATTTATAATCAATTTGTATTAGAAAAATGTAACAAAATGTAAACCAAAACTATTACACAATAAATTTAAAAACAAATTAATTAATTAATCTTCTTTCATGAAAACATAAATATAGACTCAAAGATGAAATTTTTATGATGAAACCACACAGGGACGGGACGATCCTTTTTCTGCTTCGAACATCAAACGGATAATAGCACGACATTAGGCCCTTTAAGTTAAAATAAAAATAATACCAAAGTAATATAATTATTTAATTTTTATGATAACTTATTGACTAGCTCCTTAGTAATCAGGAAACAAGCCCATTCGACTATTCGAGCACATTATTATTGGAGGCGGTGTATTGGGCTGTGTTGGAGATGGTGGGCCGGGCTCCGGCGGTACAACATCAGGCCCATGAGGCGGAACAATTTCGGGCGGAGGATGAGTGGGCGGCACCGGTGATTCGGGCTTCGGTGGGACTTCATTCGGTAGGCCCGGAAATTCTGGGCCTGGATTAGGCCCAGGTGAGAGCGGTGGTGGGTCAGCAGGAATCGGATTGAACTCCGGTACGTTGGGCCCCTGTGGCATCTCCATGGGCACGGCGGGCTCTTGTAGCGGTGGTGCCGTAGGTATCTCCGGCAGTGGCTCACCGGTGCTGAATAACGGGCCGTGGGCCAAGCCCAATAACCGGGATGGAACAACTCGTGGGCCGTATTGGGCCGAAGCCAATTTTTTCATGGGAATTATTGTGGAGATATGTGAATGGTTGTTGATTGAGGTTGATGCATAGAAGATCATCATGTTTTTTTTGAAGACAATTGATGCTATTGAAGACATACTAAGCATCTTTTTTTTTGTGATAATGTTTGAATTAAGTGTAATCTGAAATGGAAAATTGTATATACTCCATATATTTTGCTTGTTGTGACACGTGGCAATGTGGGTGACACATGGGATCCATGCAAGTATATGACTTATATTTACATATATAATAAATTAATAAATTAAATACCACGTGACGATAATTCCGAAGCCAAGTTGTAAACATATCTTTCTCCGCCCCTCTTTCATCACTTGACGAAACCCCAAAACGCACTTTAACAGTTCAACTAATTTTCCCTCATCTCCCCAGCAATCCGACGTCGTTTCTGCACCATCCACGGCGGCGCTCCGCCTACATTTAGCTCAGTCATGGCGCAGGCACTGAATTTCTTCATTTCTGCCCCTCATTCACCCAAACCCCTCATCTCTCACCGGTGCTCGCCTCTCACCACCGCCGTTTCCACCATTTCCCACATCAAATACCGCAGCAGAGCCC
This sequence comes from Euphrasia confusa, assembly GCA_954870475.1. Classification (NCBI taxonomy): domain Eukaryota; kingdom Viridiplantae; phylum Streptophyta; class Magnoliopsida; order Lamiales; family Orobanchaceae; genus Euphrasia; species Euphrasia confusa. The sequence continues at coordinate 1,724,249 of OX940969.1, read as the reverse complement.
CTCTGCTCGTCAAAGCCTCCGCCTCCGATCCGAGTCCTTCCATTCTCACATCCGACAACGGCGCCCACGCTGGCTCTTTCGCAGCGATTCAGGACCGCGCGCCTCCTCCGATTGTTTCCGATTCGAGCTCGATTGAGGTTGATTCCGTGACGGAGGCGGAACTCAAGGAGAACGGGTTCCTGAGCACGCGGCGTACGAAGCTCATCTGTACGGTGGGTCCGGCGACGTGCGAGCCGGAGCAGCTGGAGGCACTGGCGGTCGGAGGAATGAATGTTGCCAGGATTAACATGTGCCACGGCACGAGGGACTGGCATAAGGATGTCATTCAGCGCGTGAGGAAATTGAACGAGGAGAAGGGGTTTGCGGTTGCTATTATGATGGATACTGAGGGGAGTGAGATTCACATGGGGGATCTCGGCGGTGTTTCCTCAGCTAAAGCAGAGGTATTATTAGAAATTTGAAAAGGGTTTTTCGATTTGTAAATACAGGAGTTGAATTCAGGGTTTTGTGATCTTATGCAGGATGGTGAAATATGGACTTTCAGCGTTCGCGCCTTCGATTCGGGTCTTCCTGAGCACACTATTAACGTCAGCTATGATGGGTTCACTGAAGGTTAAATGCGTATTAACCAGTCGCTATTTGTTATTTGTACTTAATTCGTGTTGTTCGCAGCAAGATATGTTTGGTGCTTATAAATGGCTGATTCTCACATTGCAGATGTAAAAGTAGGCGATGAGCTTCTAGTAGATGGTGGGATGGTGAGATTTGAGGTGATTGAGAAAATCGGTCCAGATGTCAAGTGTCTCTGCACGGATCCTGGGCTTCTATTGCCTCGGGCTAATCTTACATTTTGGCGTGATGGGAGCTTAGTGCGTGAACGCAATGCAATGCTCCCTACCATATCCTCAAAGGTCAGTGTCATCTCTGCATCGTGGTTTATCTATCCTAAAAACGTGATTCTCCGGGTTGGGTATAGCTTGAACATGAAAATATTTTTTCACTTTCATTAACGAACAATTTTCTGTTGTTTGAGATTACTTTTAGCACTTGTGTTGGTTGATCTAACTCTATGCATTACTCTAGGATTGGTTAGATATTGACTTTGGGATTGCAGAGGGTGTTGATTTTATCGCAATTTCCTTCGTCAAGTCTGCAGAAGTCATAAAGCATCTTAAGAGCTATATTCAAGCTCATGCCCGTGATAGGTGAGACACATAGTCAATTACACTTAATAGCTTGATCTGTGAGTGCTTGTATTGCATGTGATACAGAAACTTTGTGACCTCTTCAAAAGTCTCTTCGAATATTGTACGCCTTGCCTAGAGGTGTTACTTTTGTTAAATAACTGGATTTCGTAAATTGAAATAACTGAACTTGTGAATTAGTGACCATTAATTGAACCGAACAATATTTCAATTAGTTTGATTCAACTAACAATTTTGTTCAATACATTATTTGTATTCATTTGAACCTTACAAAATTAACCAACAAACCTATTTTTTTGTCAAAAAAAAATGATTTTATTTGAATAGACCTAGTTATGCTCTTGCTTTCCCGTTGTCTTATGAAGGAACCTCCATTTCATTACCAAGCTACTGAAATAACACACACACACACACACACACACACACACTATTTCCAGGCATATTCATAATTGCATAATATGTGCCAAACGAACATTTTTCTACATTGAACTAATAGAACTTATTTTTCTACATTGAACTAATAGAGCGTATGGTCTTTATGTGATGCAGTGACATTTCTTTGATTGCAAAAATTGAAAGTATCGACTCATTAAAGAACTTGGAGGAAATCATTCGAGCGTCAGATGGAGCTATGGTTGCAAGAGGGGACTTGGGTGCCCAGATTCCTCTGGAGCGGGTTCCATCTGAACAGCAAAGGATAGTCCAGCTATGTAGGCAGCTGAATAAGCCCGTCATCGTAGCCAGCCAGCTGCTCGAGTCAATGATAGAATATCCAACACCAACCAGAGCTGAAGTAGCTGATGTCTCCGAAGCCGTTCGCCAGCGAGCAGATGCTTTGATGCTTTCTGGTGAGTCTGCCATGGGACAGTTTCCGGATAAGGCACTGACTGTTTTGAGAAGTGTGAGCGTGAGAATCGAGAAGTGGTGGAGAGAGCAGAAAAGACATGAGGCTATGGAACTACCCGGCGTGGCTTCATCCTTTGGGGATAGGATTTCGGAAGAGATATGCAACTCTACGGCTGAGATGGGTAAGAAGTATTTTATTGGTGGCTGTTTTACGTTTAGTTTCATATTTTCTGTCTTAAATAAGGTGATGAGATGGTTGGATAGTAAGATGTACTCTCAAAATTAATAAGGGTTTAATTACGAAAAATGCCCTTGAGGTCTAACATAATTACCCGAAAAAATCACTTTAATAAATACAAAAGATACATCTTGGGTGTCTACATTTACCCCCTTCATAGGGTGAAAAGCATCACAAGATCCCCTATTAAATTTTGCTAGAGTGACCCCTTTATTTTTAACATTGAATGAAGCCTGGAGATATTTTTCTTTTATAAAAGTTACAAAGCAACCCCTTTGTTGTTTTGTAAACCTGAAGGGTACCTTTTGTCATTATAACAATTACTAATTAATTAAGAAGTCATTGAAGAAAACAAATTCTGATTGTTTCTTTTTGTGATAATCACAAAAACCACCCCAACTGTTTACCCTTATTCAAAATGCTCCGTTTATTACAAACACCACCTCGAGGTTTGTATTATCTAACAAATATCCTCCTCAGGAGGGTGCAATTTGTATAACAGAACCGTTGTGTCGAGGTATATTTGTAATTTGAAAATTAATTGAATTTTTTTTTGCTTCTTTTATGTAATTGCAAATGTCGAAATCTAAATCATTTTTAGTAACCCAGTGACCTCCACCTCCTCTCTGGTTCTTCATTTGCGAAACATTACACGGCTCAAAGCCCATGAAATTAAAATTAGGATACATATCCTAAACTGTCCTCTGGTGTTTCCATCCATTGACTTTTATCTTTATGGCGGTTGCTTAATATTTGTAATAATATTGCAGCCAACAACTTGGAGGTTGATGCCATTTTTGTCTACACAAAGACTGGCCACATGGCGTCGCTTTTGTCACGGTGCCGGCCTGATTGCCCCATTTTCGCATTTACTACGACGACATCCGTACGTAGACGCCTCAACTTGCAGTGGGGTCTCATACCTTTCCGTTTGAGCTTTTCCGATGACATGGAAAGTAACCTGAACAAGACCTTCTCCTTGCTGAAAGCTAGGGGGATGGTAAAGTCGGGGGATCTGGTTATTGCTGTCTCTGACATGTTGCAATCGATTCAAGTCATGAACGTACCGTGAAAATTTAGTCGTGTGTAGCAAGAAACCAGTTAGTCACTGAGGCGAGATGTATTTTCCTTTTTCTGTCCTCTTTTGATTTTTGCAAGACTGTCGTATATTTGTACTATGTTTTAATTAAGGTATCAGTATTGGCAAGATCGATTAGCAAGTACTACTATTTAGAAACTACTAACAATTAGGCTGCATTTTTGTTTCCTGGAGATGGTAGCATACTAACAATTTCATTTTGATTTTGATGACCTCTTGAAAGGATTTACACTCTGCAGTTTGACAAAAAAAGGAAGCAACATGCAAAATAATTGGCTACAGACCAAATCATGGGAAGCCCCGAGGAAGGTGATCATCTGACAGGTTTGTCAAGAATCCCTTTAGCATTTTTAATTTCTTCTAAACGACCGATAATGACTACATTTGATTTTCGGAACATTTAAACGACCAAATGTGAGATAAGCTTAGTAATGTGACTAATTGATTATCTCGATTTCATGATTGTAGTATTTTATAAACATAGCAACTTGTATGAATATTCCTGTAGAGACAGCTGCACCTCAAGTGGATTAGCTAGGCTCCACGGGGCGGGTGGGTCTTGTTATTTTTAAGATGGGAATTGGGAAACATGGTGGTCACTAGCTAGATTTGGCTGTGTAGGGCAGTGAGTAAACCGACTCACTTAACGATGTGTTATACGTCGATTTGAGTCGAGAACTCTGTACTTTTTTTTTATCGAAGAATCACACGATTCTTTTCACCTTTCATGTATCTGAGTCGACAACTCACTTTATCTATTTACCCATGTCTTTAATTAATCACATTTGTAAGGTTTTTAATTAATGGAAATACTCCATATTTATGATTTTTTGCCTTTTGCCCATTTGATAGAAAAACATGATTGCATCCTTCATTGTTTTGGTGAAAATGATATAAAAGCATAAAACAAAACCATCATTTCATGTTTCTTATTACCTTTTTCTCATACCAGTCACTTTATGTCTTCATCCGTTGCTATCTTTTAAAATAATAAAATATTATCTTGTCATCAAATGTTTGAAATAAATACACAAATACTCATTTCTTTTACACTGTCACACATATATTTTTTCACTTCTTTTTTAAATAAAGAAATACATATTCTTACACTTCATTTTTTTTATCAACATACTCATTTTTATCAATATTTACTATGTTTTTTTAATTTTCATGCTCAGGGGAGTCATGCAATTAATTTAACTTTAAGTTACAATTGGACAATAAATAAAATTCAAGATTGATAAAAATAGCAAATATTCAGTGTTATACTATAAATGTATAAAAGTTGGTTTTATTTCATTAGTATATATATATTCCATTGTTAAAATCTTACAGAGTACTGGTCTACCCCAGTTCTTCGCACTGAGTAGTACTCTTAAGTCTTAATGATACTGTATATTTCTTATTACAATTATAGCAGTTCATGGAATTTGCATTCTCTCATTGCAGCTATTACCAAAGACTTGTTACCTTTGATCTTCACTTGGACGTTAAATAAGTTCTTCACTCGGTGTTTCAAACCCACCGTCAACAAAAGATTTCACCTTTTTTTTTTTTTTTTTGTGGCACATTTTATTGTTGTGTGATAATTTTCTGACTACAGTGAAACGTATTTCTAAAAGCCGCATGAGTAGGTTTCAAATACTAACATAATATCCAAATCGACAAGTCTTAACTAACGTATTTTATCCCAAATTTTTAGATAAATAATCTTGCAATTTTCCCCTTCGGGCATCTTGCTTGTACATGAATAATTTTATTTCTCAAAGTAATTTTTGTTCAACTATTCTCACATTTATTCTTAAATTCTGTACTTAAAAACTTTCCACCGTCTCTTTTGCCAAGTCTTGAAGATCTTCTTAATTTTTTGTAAATTTTTTGAAACCTAATTTATTGTAAAGGAATAGAGTATTGTGAAACTTAAATGTATCTATATTTATGTATGTATGTATACTATAGTACGTATATATCACCATTATTACTTGAGGGACCCACGGTTTGTATTACTACTCTACTCTGTATTACTCCCTCCGGCCATTAATAGATGTCATACTTTGCTGGACACGGAGTTTAAGAAAATTGTTATTTTTTAATTTTTTTATTAAAAAGTAAAGAGTAAAAATATATTTTAAAAGTGAAAAGTAAAGTAGTTGTGAGTAAAGTTAAAAAGTAGGTGAGGGTAAAGTAAAATAAAATAATATATTAAAATGAAAAAGTTAAAATAATTATTTCCTTTTTTGGAGTGTGTCAACTATTGTTGGACATCTCAAAATGAAAAGTATGACTTGTCTTTGGACCGAGGGAGTATTTTTTCCCTCGTCAATTTGATGGGATGTGAGGCTATAGCCTACTGCAATAGTACCATAAGAATTGTCAAGTTGAGATTTTGATGCATCTGTCCACGTTAGTACAAAGATAAACAAACATAAGACCCACACAAAAAATGCACTCATTTAACAACACCAACCACTGCTGCTGAGTACTTTCGTCTTCTAATTTGAGGCGTTTTTGTTTAGAGGCGTGAGAGAGCGTACGCCTCAAAAAATTTAATTTTTTTAATAAAAAAACAATAATATTTTAATAAATTATAAATAAATCAAATAATTCTTAAAATAAATTTCATTTGTTCAAAAACTCATTAAAAATTGAAATTAATCTATTCTCAAGTTGATCCCTCACTATTTTCTAGGGGTGGATTGGTAGGTATACCAATTATATTTTTCTTATACCGTGTACCAACAAAGATGTAATTGGTATAAAAAAAATTGTAATTTATACCAATCAATTATGTTGGTATACCAACTAATTGGTACGGTAGGTACGCGGTAGGTACGGTTGGTACGTAATTTCTACCGATATATTTTGAATTTTATTTTATATAATGATTTTTTTTCTTTCATTTTTCATATTATCGTCAATTTTGATAAAAATAGTTATCTTATATTACTAAATTCTAGTTTTTTTTACATATCATCGCCAATTTCAATAAAATTATAAATATTTAGAGTTTATATGTATTAGTTTTTTTACTTTACGTTTTTTTATTTATGTAAGAAAAACATCCAATTATAAAAATTTTATAATGATATATAAAAATATGAAGTACAATTTTATTACGATAGTAGAAAAATAATATTCAACAATATAATCAATATATCATTTATAATATATAATTTTTCACTACTTTTCTTTATATTTTAAAATATTAATGTATTATTAATTTGTTTGGTATAAATTGGTACATAACATGTACCATGGTACATGAAAATTTTGTACCGTGTAGCGTACTACATTTTAATATTTTTACGGTATACTGTATCGTGTACCGTATACCATTTTGATGGTATACCATTAAAGTTGGTACGAGTAGGTATATGAATTGATTGAAATGGAATCATGTACCGTTGTCACTCCTACTATTTTCAATAATTTTTCTATATAATAGTTTTTTAAAGTGAACCATTATAGGAGAAAAAAAAAAATCAAATATCATAATTTCATAAACATATAAGAATGAACCTTAAAATATATAATCATTTTTCATGAATTTTTTTCATAATTGTTGGCTTGTTGCATTTAAATTTAAAAATGGGGTTTTAAAATATTTTAAAATAAAAACATAAAAATAGGTGTACAATAAAAGAAGAGAAAACAAAAGAATATGTACTGAAGTTGAAAAAAATTTGTGAAAGATTATTAATTTTTGAGTTGCCGGAGAAGAATGAAGACGATAAAAATTGTATGGTTAAACAAAAATGGAACATTAAATGATTAAGGAATAATACAAAATAATAAATTACTCATTGATATAAAAAATACAAAAATTTGATGAGGCGACCGCCTCAGACGCCTCGACTCGTACCGCTTCGACTCGTACGCCTCACGTATAAAGACGTATAAAAACTAAAACGTCTTTGACTCGTACGCCTCATCACACGAAACCCCTGAGGCGGTCCGAGGCGCGCCTCGGACTGTTTTTTAAAACATTCCTATGTCCTCATCTGTTTAAATACATAATTTGTAAATTATAAAAAAAACATGTGCTAATAGATGGAGAACTAAAAAAAATATTTCATCATGTTCATAATAATAGAATTTTATATTTTGTATTTTCTAAAGAAAATAATCATGTTATGAAATAAAGAGTACGGTACAATTTATTGAAACTCTTGGAATAAAATGATTACTCACTTTCCCAAAAGTTTGAATGCTTTCTTATTTTAGTATGTTTCGCAATACTAAGCACACTCATAAATAAAAAAAAGTAGTATAATTTTATAATTTCAGTATTCATTTATTTACTTAATATCATTATTTTTTCACACAACTCAATCTCACTTATACAATAATACCAACTATACTTTTATTTTATACTCTTATTATTTAACACATAAAAAACAATTATACTTTTACGTTTTATTATTAACACATAAAAAATAAGATTTTTTTTATTTACGTGAAAAAAAATTGTGCAAACTTTTATGATTCTTATACTAAATTTCTTTCATTCCTTAATACAGTAATACAGTGCATAATTCCTTTGTAAATCATCTTTTAAAACTGTGCATGTTTTAAAGTATTTTAAGAAATATAGGTAGTATTATTTTAACCCACCAGGCGTGACTCTTATATTTGGAGAGCCAATTGTCAAATCAAGTTTGGGGTATAAGTTTGATTTTAATGTCTCCTTGAATGTAAGCAAAATTGTAATGGAAATTTCTAGAATTATACGTGTAAAAATGCTTATACGTGTAAAAATATTTATTTATCTCTATAATGTGTGTGTGGGAGTAACATTTTAAGTTTCACGTCCGAAAAACTAAAATATATTTTGTTAATAAAAAGACTCATCACTCATTAGCATTTTTTCCCTCGGAAATCTTTATAATTTCAACTGCTTAGCTTTCAATTCGCTTATAACCATCAAATGAAATGTGAATAACCCACACTCCTTTCTTTGAAACAAGGGGCGCTTTCGGTTCTGTCGGTGCTTGAAACAATTTTGTCTTCTCCATATTACTATATCTCTAGAGCCAATAATTTTATATGAGAAACTACTGAACTCAATCAATTCAGTTTTTTGTTGAGGTCTATCATGTATGTATTAGGTACTCAAATAGGTCTTCATTACAAGAAATTTTAGAATTCGCGACGAAATTATTTGTCATAAAAAGGCCATTTCTCGTCACAATATATTTTCGGTGACAATTTTTTTTCGTCGCATGCATCGTCACCGAATGTGCGTCACAATAGGTAAATGTGACGATTATTCGTTTCGTCATCAAAAGGCTTCATATGATGACAAAAGAAGACATCGTCGCTCTACTTTATCATCTATAGTGACGTAAAAATCGTCATGTATAACCCCCTATTTTCGTCACTTAATATGATATTTCGTCACTAAATATTACTCTTTTCATTACATATTAATTTATTGTCATTAAAACCTTTTTTTTCGTGACAAAACTTTATAGATTCCCAAATATATGAAATTGTAATGACGATTTTTTTTGTCGCCATAAAACTATTATTTCGTCATATGTTTTATATTTTATCACGATAAACATGTTTTCTCGTGACAAAATAATATTAATTGTATGAAATGATGCAGAATTTTTAACAAATAATTTTGTCATGACAAAATACTCCATATTTTATTAGAGATATACTCCATATTTATGAAAAATGACAGAATTGTATTTTTCATTAAAAAAAATTAATATGAATAATTTTTTCTATACAATATAATAGTAAAAAGAAATTTGAATTTTTGCAATAGTGATTTGGGATTTGAGTTTTTGCGCCCCTCACCTTCAAAGACTCTAAGCTTCAGAGACTCTTGCAACTTTTTTTTATGTTCTTTTCCTTCATTGTGTAAGTCATTAGATGTTCACACTGGAGCATAACTGCAGAACATGACAAACATGGCGGTTCCAAGGCCGAGATCGGTGGCAAGACCTTTGTGGATGGATGACTTGTAATCCCTTTTGAGGGACTTGTTGTAGATAGAAATGGCTTTCTTCTCTCCTGTGAATGAGGCCACCTGTAATATATGAGTTGAGGATAAACAAATTGATAAATGAATCTATATATATATATATATATATATATATATATATATATATATATATATATATATATATATATATATATAATATTTGTGAATGATGAGATGATGAAGAATGAATATATACGAACAGTCCTGATGGAGTCAATGGTCTATTCGACGACAACATCAGCATCAGCATATGCATTATGGAGAGTGGAGACGGCTTGGGACATGATAGCGCCGGAAATAATGAGTGGGTCAGCGCCGTCGCGGCGATGAAACCACGGAATTCGGTCCAACACATCCTCCGTCCTCTCCTCCTCCGGCATGTAGGCCAGCTCCAGGCCCGTCGCGACCGCGTAAGGCGACACACAGTTCACGCGGATTCCGTGCTTCCCGAGCTCAATCGCAAAGCAATATTTTCTGATAAGAGTATAGTGGTGGGTTCAAACTTTCATTTCATTTTCTGATATGAATACAGAATAATAAATGTTAGAAAAAATGTAACAAACGGGATTAGTCACGACCGGAAAAATAAAACAAAAGAACGGAAAGTAAATGCTAGGATGCTGCCGAGGCGTTTGCACTTTCCGCAAATCAGTAAAGCCCCGTGTATGCTACGGTTAACAGGCTTTCTGACCCCAAAGATACAACGGCGAAGCGGGGATCGAACTTTTGCACACTGAATCGAACCCTCTCGGTTTGAATGGAAAAAGTTAAGAACAGAGCAACTATGCAAGTGATGGTATGAGATGCTGGAATTTTTTTCGTGCGTGAAATGATGCATGCTCGACTCCTTTTATAGACATCACTCAGAGGGAGTTACACCACTTGGAGTGGTTGAGGGCAGTTCCACCGAGTGGAGGGAGGCATCACTCCAACTGCTGCTGCCCACTAAAGCATTTATTAAACCATTAATTAATTCAGAAATTAATTAATATTCCAAAAGCATCTGGGCTTATAAACGAGCCCAAAGTATATTAATTAATGTGTTCAGTTGGGCCAATCAACCACGAGCCCAACACACAATAATTCAAATAGCCTTTCAAATGTTCAACTGGGCCGAATAAAATCGAGCCCAAAACGTCAATCGGACCGTGTCCAAAAAGATAGGTACATGCCGGCCCAATAATCCCAATTGGCCCAGTGGGCCCCGGGAAGCCCAGGTCCAGCCCAGAGTCCAATTGACCAAATCACCAAGGAGCCAGGACCAAGCCCAAGCCCAAGCCCAGGCCCAGGCCCAGGCCCGAGCCCGAGCCCGAGCCCGGGCCCGGGTCGGGTCGGGACGGGACGGGACGGGACGGGACGGGTCGGGGCGGGGCGGGGCGGGGCGGGGCGCGCGCGTGTGGCCCTTGCCATGTACCGCTAGGGGTGCATGGACTTAGTCAACTTGTTGAACACTCATACTCTCTTATCACTTTTAAAGAGAAATGACTTTTGGTATTCTTTCTATGTGGGATAACATATTTCCCAATAAAATAATAATTGCTTCATTTACCAAAGTAGTATTTATGGCAATCTTTACACATTTATTTCTCACTCACCGATTAACGGATTTTGACGAAATAAAGTCTCATAATTACCTCGTAACACGTAGATAATTATAGTAACGATTAAACTCGAAATCGAATACATTTTATTAGCCATTAAAATTACAAACTTTGGACAAAATACATGAATTATTAAATACAAAAAATAATAATTCCAACAATCCCCCACATGAGTGAAATCAATGCAAATGCCATGAATGCAGACTCTTGTGCTCGGTTCTCGGAAGGATCAATTGCTTCTGGAAAGGTAGCTTGTGGCCTTGAACCTCCCTTAGTGAAAATCATCGGATGTACTGGCGGCCTAGTGGACGTGATGCCTTGAACTATTCCTCCGAAGTGTACAACTAGTCAATGATAGTCACACAACAAATCCCTATCAGTTTCCATTTCTCTGTTGTGTCCGTTTAGGCCCTGGACAACTCTTTGGATTCATAAATGTTTACTTTTGAAGCGGCCTACACTTCGCATTTATATAGGTGACCTCCCAGCATGAGTACCCTGAAATACTCCACCTTTTCGAGGTGTGGGATTCATTAAAAGTCTCAACGACTTAACCTTTACCACATTTCAGGTTCTAGCACTTATTTGCTCATAGGAATGGACACGGAAATCTTTATTTCCAAGTGCTTAACGGAACTAGCATGACTTAGTTTTCCCTTTGAACCAAGTTCGTGGGATCTCCACTCAGCATGGTAGGGTTACCGCCATGGTCATTCTTTAGTTGTGGTTTTTCAAACCCATTCCCTTTAGCAACACACTTAATTGATCTCTAGTCATCCCTTTCGTCAAAGGGTCGGCTAAGTTTTCCTGTGACTTAACATAGTCTAAGGAAATCACTCCATTTGTGATCAATTGCCTAACGGTGTTATGTCTTCGACGTATGTGTCGAGATTTTCCGTTATACATATTGCTCTGTGCTCTCGCTATAGCCGATTGGCTATCACAGTGCATCATCACTGGAGACACAGGCTTTTTCCAGCATGGAATATCTTCTAAGAAGTTTCGAAGCCATTCAGCTTCTTCACCGGCTTTGTCCAAAGCGATGAACTCAGATTCCATGGTGGATCTGGCTATACAAGTTTGTTTCGTGGATTTCCACGAGACTGCTCCGCCTCCTATACAGAATACATAACCGCTAGTGGAATGGGAATCCTTTGAGTCCGAGATCCAACTAGCATCACAATATCCTTCAAGTACACTAGGATATCTGGTGTAGTATAGTCCATAATCTCGAGTGTGTTTCAAGTATTTTAACACTCTTTTCAGAACATCCCAATGTTCATGACTTGGATTGCTCGTGTACCGGCTCAGTTTGCTAACCGAATATGCTAAGTCGGGACGAGTACAATTCGTTAGATACATCAGACTACCTATTACTCGGGAGTAATCCAACTGAGCTATCGGTTCGCCCATATTGACTGTTAAGTTGACACTTCGGTCAATTGGAGTCCTACATTCAGGACCATCAAAGGCATTGAACTTTTTGAGCACTTTCTCGGCATAGTGAGATTGTGACAAAACAATTCCTTCTTCGGTTTTGCTGATCTTAATCCCGAGGATTAGATCTGCAACTCCTAAATCTTTCATGTCAAAATTTCTTTTTAACATGTTCTTCGTGTTCGTGATTTGATCACGACTACTTCCCATGATTAGCATATCGTCCACATAGAGACATACTATCACAAATTCTGTCGGAGTACCTTTAATGTACACGCATTTATCACATTCGTTGATTTTGAAACCATTTGACAACATAACATTGTCAAACTTCAAGTGCCATTGTTTAGGAGCTTGTTTAAGTCCGTACAACGACCTTATCAGTTTACACACCTTTTTCTCTTCACCAGGTGCAACAAAACCTTCAGGTTGCTCCATATATATCTCTTCTTCTAATTCACCATTCAGAAACGCAGTCTTAACGTCCATTTGGTGAATTTCGAGATCATGCAATGCAGCAATCGAGACTAACACTCGAATGGATGAAATCCTTGTCACGGGTGAGTACGTATCAAAGAAATCATAACCTTCCTTTTGTCTAAAGCCTTTGGCTACCAGCCGAGCTTTAAACTTATCAATCGTTCCATCGGCTCTATATTTTTTCTTTAAGATCCAACGACATCCTAAAGGTTTACAGCCGGGTGGAAGATCTACTAATTCCCATGTATGATTTTGCATGATGGACTCTATTTCGCTATTAATAGCTTCTTCCCAAAGTGGTCCATCTGGGCTAGCTAGAGCTTCACCATAAGAGTTCGGCTCATCGTCCAACATGTACGTGATAAAGTCAGGTCCAAATGACTTAGCTGTTTTGACTCTTTTACCACGTCTCCGTTCTGTAACTACTTCATCACCAGGTTCATTACTTGGTGGTACAAAACTCTCTTCACGAGTTCTTTTGTAAGAACTTGGACCAGCTCCATCTTTGCTCGGAAAGATGTTCTCGAAAAATGATGCATTTCTCGATTCAATGGTCGTTCCTTTAGTCACTTCTGGATTCTCAGAATAGTGTACTAGAAATCGGTACGCCATGCTATTCAAAGCATATCCAATGAAGATACAGTCGACTGTTTTAGGTCCTATCTTCATTCGTTTTGGCTCGGGAACCGACACCTTAGCCAAACACCCCCACACTTTAAGGTAATTGTAAGATGGCTTACGACCTTTCCAAAGTTCGTGAGGTGTTTCATTTTTTCCTTTAAGAGGAATTTTATTCAGTAGGTGGTTTGCCGTCAGGACGGCTTCCCCCCACATGTTCTGGGGTAACCCAGAATTGATCAACATGGCGTTCATCATTTCCTTTAATGTTCGGTTTTTTCGTTCAGCAACGCCATTTGATTGAGGCGAATACGGGGCTGTTGTTTGATGTATAATTCCATTTTCAGAACACAATTGTTCAAAAGGAGCTACGTACTCTCCACCTCGGTCACTACGGACTATCTTAATCCGTTTGTCGAGTTGGTTTTCAACTTCGGTTTTGTACTTAGTGAATGCCTCTAAGGCTTCGTCTTTACTAGTTAATAAGTACAAATAACAGAACCTCGTACAATCATCAATAAATGTGATAAAGTATTTCTTACCGCCTCTTGTCGGTGCAAACTTTAAGTCACATATATCAGTATGTATAAGTCCAAGAGGTTCGGTACAACGATCGACTGATCGGAATGGTAACTTAGCCATTTTGGCTTCAACACAAATTTCACACTTATGTTGTGAATTTATTTTAGAAGTTGGTATTAATTCCAAGTTCATAAGTCTTTTTATTGCATTTTTATTTACATGTCCTAAACGAAAATGCCATAAATCATAACACTCGATCAAGTAAGAGGAAACAACTTTTTCATTAGTGCTCGAGGCAACGGGGGGGCGAATAGCCATTACAGACATTTTAAACAGACCCTGATCAAGATAACCCCTACCTAGGAACAGTCCAAATTTAGAAAGTACAAATTTCTTAGCATCAAAAACAAGTTTGAAACCATGCTCCACAAGAACAGAACCAGAGACCAGGTTCTTTCGGATGTCCGGGACATGCAGCACATCAGTCAGCTTCAGCTCTTTTCCAGAAGACAGTTTGAGGACGACGTTCCCAACTCCAGCAACTTCAGACGAGGCGGAGTTTCCCATGTGGAGCTTGCGACCGGTACAAGGAGCATAAGAGGCAAAGGCATCCTTGTCAGAGCATACATGTCGAGTGGCTCCGGTATCGATGAACCACTGCTTGTTGTTGCTAACCAGATTGGCCTCATAGACCACAGCAGTCATATCAGCACATGTCAGCTCGTGTTGAACCACGTTGGCACTTGGTCGCTTCTTTTTCTGCCCGTTTTTCTTCGGCTTGTTGCAGTCTCTGGCCATGTGGTTCGGCTTGCCACAGTTGTGGCAATTCCCAGTGAACTTCCAGACTTTGGCTGGCTCTTTGCCCTTGGAAGTGTTCTTCCTTTTGGCAGAATGTGGCTCAGTCAAGTTCACCCGAGCCTCCATAGGAACTTTCCCAGGCTTGACCTCTCGATCACGGTTGTCTTCTTCGATCCGAAGCTTGACAATGAGGTCTTCAAGGCTCATCTCCTTTCGCTTGTGCTTCAGGTAGTTCTTGAAGTCCTTCCACCCGGGAGGCAGCTTCTCGATGGCAGCCGCCACCTGAAAGGACTCACTGATCTTCATCCCTTCAGCGGCGATGTCATGCAAGATCAGTTGATACTCCTGGACTTGAGAGATCACAGACTTGGAGTCGACCATCTTGTAGTCCAGGAACTTGCCGACGACGTACTTCTTTGTACCAGCGTCCTCGGTCTTGTACTTCTTCTCCAAAGCATCCCAGAGGGCTTTGGCAGACTTGTACGTGCTGTACACATTGTACAGCTCGTTGCACAGGCCGTTCAGTACGGTGTGCCGACAGAGGTAGTCACTCTGCCCCCAGGCCTCGAAAGCATAGCGCTTCTCAGCAGTGTCAGTGTCAGTTATGGTCATAGGGTCCTCAGTCAAATGCTTCTGAAGGCCGAGAGTGGTCTGGTAGAACATCATTTTGGACTGCCACCTTTTGAAGTCAACACCGGTGAACTTCTCGGGTTTCTCGGCATTCGGGATGGTCTGGGTGTGGATGGGCAGCGCCACTGGAATCTTACCGATGAGAACTTCCTTGTTGTTGATGGGTTGTTCAACGTTGATGACGGGAATCTCCTTGTTCTTCTGGGCATCGTTGTTCTGGGCATCACTTCCGGTAGACATGATTTACTGATTTGCGATTGTTAGAAAAAATGTAACAAACGGGATTAGTCACGACCGGAAAAATAAAACAAAAGAACGGAAAGTAAATGCTAGGATGCTGCCGAGGCGTTTGCACTTTCCGCAAATCAGTAAAGCCCCGTGTATGCTACGGTTAACAGGCTTTCTGACCCCAAAGATACAACGGCGAAGCGGGGATCGAACTTTTGCACACTGAATCGAACCCTCTCGGTTTGAATGGAAAAAGTTAAGAACAGAGCAACTATGCAAGTGATGGTATGAGATGCTGGAATTTTTTTCGTGCGTGAAATGATGCATGCTCGACTCCTTTTATAGACATCACTCAGAGGGAGTTACACCACTTGGAGTGGTTGAGGGCAGTTCCACCGAGTGGAGGGAGGCATCACTCCAACTGCTGCTGCCCACTAAAGCATTTATTAAACCATTAATTAATTCAGAAATTAATTAATATTCCAAAAGCATCTGGGCTTATAAACGAGCCCAAAGTATATTAATTAATGTGTTCAGTTGGGCCAATCAACCACGAGCCCAACACACAATAATTCAAATAGCCTTTCAAATGTTCAACTGGGCCGAATAAAATCGAGCCCAAAACGTCAATCGGACCGTGTCCAAAAAGATAGGTACATGCCGGCCCAATAATCCCAATTGGCCCAGTGGGCCCCGGGAAGCCCAGGTCCAGCCCAGAGTCCAATTGACCAAATCACCAAGGAGCCAGGACCAAGCCCAAGCCCAAGCCCAGGCCCAGGCCCAGGCCCGAGCCCGAGCCCGAGCCCGGGCCCGGGTCGGGTCGGGACGGGACGGGACGGGACGGGTCGGGGCGGGGCGGGGCGGGGCGGGGCGGGGCGCGCGCGTGTGGCCCTTGCCATGTACCGCTAGGGGTGCATGGACTTAGTCAACTTGTTGAACACTCATACTCTCTTATCACTTTTAAAGAGAAATGACTTTTGGTATTCTTTCTATGTGGGATAACATATTTCCCAATAAAATAATAATTGCTTCATTTACCAAAGTAGTATTTATGGCAATCTTTACACATTTATTTCTCACTCACCGATTAACGGATTTTGACGAAATAAAGTCTCATAATTACCTCGTAACACGTAGATAATTATAGTAACGATTAAACTCGAAATCGAATACATTTTATTAGCCATTAAAATTACAAACTTTGGACAAAATACATGAATTATTAAATACAAAAAATAATAATTCCAACAATAAATGCCACAATATTTTCGAACAATGCAAAAAAAACTAATTAAATAAGGTTGTGGTTATGTGAAAGTCTAAAATATGTAAAAATAAATAACGGGAAAATATTAATAATTAATATAATGCACACTAGAGAACTAAAGTACTACTAATCTAAAAGGTTTGGGTGGTCGAAAGGGTAAACATAAACTTATCAAAAAAAAGTGCAAGTAGTGAGCCTAAAACGTGAGATTCACAGCACATACCTTATCAAACCAGCTTGAAAGTGTAGATTCATCTAATTTTGGAACCAAAGTAATACTTTGAGTATCGGAAAAACCTTACAACAGAACTACTTCCGTGAGACCCAACACCGCGTACGTGCCCAGCCCGCCGACGGTGCTGGCCACGCTGCACAGGGAGAGCATGCTTCATCCCGACGAAGACCCCCTTCACGTTCACGTCGAACGTTCTTTCGAAAACCGAGAGCTCGAAGTCGCGGATGTCCAGGCAGGACGGCGCCGAATCGATCAGGCGCGAAGTCGACCGGCTCGACGTCGCCCTCGACCGTGACGTCGCAGTGCAAAAACGAGGCATCGCCGAGGCTTTGGCAGAGATTGACTAACCTTGATGAATACGATGAACGGAGTATGGAAGTGGAGGAGGTGGAAGTGAAATCGTGGAATAATGGGAGAGTGGAGGAGGCGGCTACTTAGTCGGGCTAAGTATATATTTTAGATTTTAGGTTAAACACAATTACACTTTCTCACAATAAATAATTAATTAATATTTACATTTTTCGAAAATTAAATACCTTGATAAATATAATTATGGTATATTATTAAATATCAAGAAAATCGCTTAAAATAGCAAACGATTTTTATGCCTTTCAAATTATAATAAATTTAAAATCATTTTTCTTGCATATATATTTTTTATTAATAAAATCAGTCTTTTTTTTCGTTTTTCTAAATTATACTAATTTAATTGTTCAAAAATTATTTTTAAATAAAATTACGATAAATTTTACTAATTAATGGCAATTATTATTTTTTCATAAATTTATTATTTTTATGATCTTTAAAATCGTCACCACTTTTTATAAATGTTGTGGTCAAATTTATAAGTTTTGTCACGTTAGACTAACAATAATGACGAAATAAATATTTTTTGTGACAAAATTAAATTTTATCACAAAATCAATAAATATTAATTGACAAAAACAAAAATTGTCACTTTTAAATGATAATTGTGACAAAATAATTACGTCATTAATAATTTTGAATAATTAATGACAATTATAATTGTGTCACAAAAAAGTTTTTTTTCATGACTTTTACTATCGTCATTAATTACAATAAATATTGTCACAAAAGATTTATGTGACGTTTTTTTTTTTTGTCACGATAGTTGTCAATTAATGACGAAAATAAATATTTTCATTGACGAAAAAAACGTTGTCATGAAAAACAACATGTATGGTGACAAAAAAATTCGTCATGAAAAATGTAATTTTTTGTAGTGCTTTTTAAAAAGTTGACTAAAAACAAAAATATGAGGGTTTTACTTCTTATAATACATACTCTAATTTGATATACACTCCCTCCCATCCAAAGCAATAGTCACATGTAGTCAACGTTGACTTTTTTCGTTCGTTCAATACATATGATAAATAGTGTACAAAAATTATGAAAAAAATACTAAAATAAAATATAACTATGACCATATTAGGCGGCAAGTTTCGTTGAGTTATTACGACGGTACAAGATAAACAAATCTTATCGATATGGGGAGGATAATAATGTGATTATTCGTTTGAAGGGAGATATATTGAAGTAACAATTCAAGCTACTCGTCTTAATAAATTAAAAAAAAAATGTCTAGTTAATAAAGAAACACATCATTCCATTAATAAAAAGCCTTTTGGAGATGAAACCCCATAAATAGTTAATAATTTATATTCAATTAAATGGCATTAAGTTCAAATATCAAAACTATGAATTATGGAATATGGATTGGAATATGGGCATTATACCCAAAGAAGTGATTCTATTATTTTACACGGAGTATTACATTTAGTAATAATGTTATTGGCAAAAGTGAATATGGGCATGGACAGAAATCGTTGCTTATGAAATCAAAACTAGACAGAAATCGTAAATGCAACATTGATTTTTAGAATAAGAAAAAATGTAATCTCAGACGTCACCTTTTTCAGGGACACGCGTCAAGATCGTAGCGCGTCGATTATATCTGTGCCGCAGGTGATCATAGCCCAGACTTCAGGGTAATCCACTCCACGTGGCACAAAAGCCATCGTCAGCAATTCCAGTTTCCTATATAAACCCCCATATCATTTTATCTCCAAATTAAACCCAAAATATAAAAACAATTTTCCAGAGGAAACAAAAAAATGAGCACTCAAATAATATAAAAAAAAAAACAAAAAAAAACAGAGTGCATACACATCTCACCGCCGGCGTCGTTGCGTCACCGGAAAATGAATTCGGCGACAGTTATTTTCGATTCCGTCAATTTCAAGTACAATGCTCGTGTGTGTTTCGATCGCCGTCACTTTTTTCACGAAAAATCATAACCGGAAAATCGATCTCTTCTTCTTCGTCTCCTTCTCCGTTTTATCTTTCTGTGTTTGGTTTTTCGAGTTCAGTAAATGATATTTTGATTTCTGATTTTTTTGTTTTCTGGAGTTTTTTTTTTGTTTGTTTTTTTTGCTTTGATTTAAATTCAACTGACAGACGAACAGAGTCGTAATTAGGTGACTGAGATTTTGACAGTAGAAAAAAAAATTAAAAAAATGCCTTTCCCAATGAGAATCCAGCCGATCGACTCGATCCGAAACGACGCCGTGAAGCCGGCGGTGTTGAAATCTCGTCTGAAGCGTCTGTTCGACCGACCGTTCAACGGCGTCCTCAAAATCTCATCCGCGGCGGAAAAGACGGTCGGAGGAGGAGAAAAGGACTGCGGCGGCGCCGTCTCCGACGCGGCGGAGTTCGAGCCGAGCTCGGTTTGCTTAGATAAAATGGTCCAGAATTTCATCGAAGGCAACAACGAGAAACAGTCCTTCTCCGCCGCCCGGAATCGCTGCAACTGCTTCAATGGCAACAGCAACGACAGCTCCGACGACGAGCTCGATTTCTTCCCCGATTCAGTTTCGGCGAATTCGTCCTTCAACGATCCTTCCGATGCACTCAAGGTATATACCTAATTTTCTCAAATTACTTTTCCCCCAATTTGAATTTAGATTTTTAATTTTCCTAAATTTTCGATTTCGGGATTCAGAGCTTGATACCCTGCGAGAGTATCGCGGAGAGAAATCTATTGGCCGATACTTCGAGAATCGTTGAGAAGCACAGCAAAACCGTCAAACGGAAAGACGATCTGAGAAAAACCGTCACCGACGGTCTGACAGCTCTCGGCTACAACGCCGCCGTCTGTAAATCCAAATGGGAAAAGACTCCGTCGATTCCAGCTGGTAATTTAATTCATTAATTAATTAGGGAAGAAATCCGATTCGGAATCTGATTTTTTTGATTGTTAAATCTTCGAATAGGTGAGTATGAATACATTGATGTGTTGGTAGAAGGCGAGAGAGTTTTGATCGACGTCGATTTCCGATCGGAGTTCGAGATCGCGCGTTCCACCGGCGGTTACAGGGCGGTTCTGCAGTGCCTGCCGTGCATTTTCGTCGGAAAAGCCGACCGGCTCCGGCAGATCGTGTCGGTGGCGTCGGAAGCCGCCCGGCTCAGCCTGAAGAAGAAAGGAATGCACATAGCGCCGTGGCGCAAATCAGAGTACGTGAAATCGAAGTGGCTCAGCCCGCACACCCGAATCCAGCCGGAGACCCGGCCCGAAACCGATGGCTCGGTTTCGGAATCTGAGGTCGGTGAGCTGGATTTGATTTTTGGCGAGAAGGATGAGGTTCAACCGGAGATGACGTGGCAGCTGCCGGCGATAAGGCCCAAGAGTTTGGGGAAGGGGAACAAAGCGGTGGTCACTGGATTGGCTTCTCTCCTCAAAGAAAAGATCTGAAAATAAATTAAATAAAAGTTTTTTTTTTTTTTTTTTTTTTTACTTTTTTTTTTATTTCGAAATTACAAAATTAAATAATTAAATATGGAGTACTCCGATATCTCCGTAATAGCAACTTAGTTGAAATATGAATGGATATCATCGGAGGGATTTTGTCTTTGTTTGTGTCCCTTCTTTTTTTGGGCAGAAGGTTTAGTGTAAAAAGCACTTCAATAACACAAATAGTTAGCATTATCATCTTGTAACTATTAAAAAGATTATATAATTTACGGAGTATTAATTATATTAATAGGTTAAATATATTCTTCAAAAATATTAGTAAATTTTTAAGTTTCTTACATGTGATAACTCGAGAAAAGATGCATTGATATCCAAATGGTTTCCTAGGCAGGAAACACGAGGAATATTTATTTTTATTAAATTTGGCGTTTTTTGGTTTAAACCAATTTTTTTGCAGGAAAGGAAAAGTGTTTAAAAAATGTGATGGGAAACTGGAATAAGAGCGTGGGAGTGATGGGGGTTGATGAGATGAGACGAGCCTCGTGCTATCTCGGTATACGTGAACGTGAAGTATACACTAAAGTATAGGGGGTGGGGGTCATTAGAATAACGTGATATTCTCTTCCAAAATTATTTTTACTTTGTTTTATTTCAATTTGTCAATTTATATATTTATTTCTAGATAAAATTTTGTTGGAAATTAGACGATATATGGATGGATGGATACCTAATTTGAAAGCTTAGTACAAGACTTTAAACAATGTTGATGAGAAATAAGTTTAGTTAATAAATCGAGAGCAAAAGTTTTTTTGATTTATCGTTTCATATAATTAATTTTTTTTTCGATTTTGTTGCACAAATAAAATTTTAAAAATTGTGTTTAAATTTTGGTTTTAACTTGTAATTAAGTATTATACTATATATATACTCAAATGCAGCACATAACTAAATGTTTGGATGGTTAAATTCTTCATAAAAAATGTTGGTCAAACAAGTAAATAAATTATTTGTATTGATTTGCAACATGCTCTTGCTTGACCAGCCGAGAGGATGATTAAAAAAGCAAATTAAAGAATTTAGGTAAAAAAAAAAAAAAAAATTTAAATTAAAAAAAGAGAAAAGTATTTACAGAAACTTTTAAATATGCATTGGAAATGGTAAAAATAAAATTTCAGTTCACAAGAAAAGAATATTGACTCTCCTTGGTTTGTACATATTTGACTATTTTTGTTTGGTTGCTCTCAAACAAACATTTTTATTGAATTTATTTTTCTTAATTTTTTCAATGCATGTTTAATTATAGTTGGAACATACTTAAAAATTTAAGGGAGGTGCTAAATGGTCCATGGGCAGAAAAGCTTAAATTTTTATATTCTACCAATATAATAATATTTTAATTATTATTTGACATTTGTTATAATTAGTTATAATATATAAAATATATATTATACAATAAAAAATTAAAAATAAAAATTTTAATTAAAAATAATGTATATTTTTATATTTACACTGAAATAATCAATTATATAGAAAAAATATATTTTAATATATAATAATAAAAAATAAAAATTTTATTTAAAGATATTTATTAAATTTATCATATTTATAATTATTTAAAAATAAAAAAAAATAATAATTTTGGGCAGTTCTGTCCATGGGTAGAATCTGCCCATATAACTTTACCTAAAATTTAAATGCTAAATAATTTTTTTGTTGGGTCTTGCTAAATGGGCAGATTCTGCAACTCCCTTAAAAAATATTTTAAATATGATTATAATATTTTAATTAATTTTTTGATATGTATTATAATTAGATATAGTATATAAAATATATATTGCGCAAAAAAAATATTAAAATAATTTTTTAAAATAAAGATAATGCAAATCTTTATATTTATATTAAAAAAATCAATTAAACAGAAAAAATATATTTTAATGTATAATAATAAAAGGTAAAAATTGTATTTTAAGATATTTATTAAACTAATTATATTTGTGATTAAATAAAAATAAAAAATAAAATATAAAAATAAATTTGAGCGTTCTGCCCATGGGCAGAATCTGCCCATATACAATTACTGTTTTTTGTTTAAAACACAGGGCATATGTGCATTCATGTGCTTGATTTTGTGTGATTTTTTCGTGTATCGTTTTGTGTCATTTAGTATTATTTTTTGTCGTGTTTTTAGTATTCAATTTTGTTTTGATGCGTTTCACGTGTTCGCGTAGCTGAGCAGAGCAGAAGTTCCTGGACCGAGACCAGGCGGCTGCTTGACCCCCAAGCGGCCGTGTCGTGCAGCTGAGCAAGTTCCAGGCATCCTCCTATAAAAAAAATCAGTCCATTCTTTTTTTTTTTATATAAGACATTGTCTATCGTATAATTAATTCGATCATTTGACAATATTTTCAGTGTAGGCAATATTTTTGAACAACATATTTGATCCCCACTTCTATATTCGGTTCTGGACTTACATATTTAATTTATTTAAAAAATCATTTTTCTAAAAAAACAAGTTTTTAACCAACTTAAAAGATATTTGAGGTATTTTATGAAGTATATATGAAAAAATCATACTAGTAACTAGTGAGAATATAAAAATGATGAATAACTATCTCTATCCATGTATTTTTAAATTTTACTCTATATAGTATTGTCCACCCCATTTAAAAAGAAAACGTATAAATTTAAAACTATAACAAAAGGATGTTTTTTTATTCATAACACTAAATAATAATTCATCATTTATAAAATCATTTATTTACGAAAATAATATTCACTAAGCAATCGTCATAATTAATATTAAGTGTATAGTAAATAATATTCTCTATAATTTTTATTTATAACACTAAAATTATTATTGCATAAATAATAAATCATCATTCATAAATATATTAATTTATCAAAATAATATTCATTAATCAATATCGTCATTATTAATATTAAGTGTACAATAAATAATATTTTTTTCTATTCGTTTTATATGTGGTTTTACAACTGTTCTTTTAGGAACTTTTTATTTGACTTTTATCTTATATAATTATATTAATTATCTTAGTATTAATGAATAATAATAATAATAATAATAATAATAATAATAATAATAATAATAATAAATATTCTATTAAATATTTTAACATACAAAAAGATGAAAACAGAGTTTTCAAAACCAACACTTTTATAAAATAAAATATAATATTAATTTATTTTTTTAGTGAAAAATAAATAATATTAAATTAGATATTATTTATTTTTCATTATTTTGTGTGTAAAGAGTAAAACGATATATAGTAGAAATTCTATATCGTTGAGACCGGAAAAAAATATTACGTTATTCTTATATATAGATTTACAAAATAAAAATATTTTTTTTATAAAAAATAATATAAATATAAATATAATATATGTGTAAAAAAATTATTTAACATAAATGTTGAATAAA
Organism: Euphrasia confusa; assembly: GCA_954870475.1. NCBI lineage: Eukaryota > Viridiplantae > Streptophyta > Magnoliopsida > Lamiales > Orobanchaceae > Euphrasia > Euphrasia confusa. Next base: position 1,699,836 of record OX940969.1, on the reverse strand, counting down.
ATATTAATAAATTTAAAAATTATAAAAATTGACCATATATTATATGTTATAAATTTTGATAAATATTTTAATTAATTTTAAATATATTATTAATTTTAATAAATAAAAATATTATTAATAAATATTTTTATTATATATTAATTATTTATTTCTATATATAAATATTTTAACTAATTTTAAATATGTTATAAATTTTGATAAATAAAAATATTATTAATAAATATTAACAATTTATACTTATATAGAGGTATAAATTCTTAGAAAAAAACTTAAAAATGTAAGACTTATGATAATGTAAAGTTTATTTCAATTTATAACTAATGAACTTAAAAAATGTATGATTTATAACAATTTGGAGTTTATTCCAATTTATAATTTGTCCTAAATTAAAACTTGAATTTTTTATTTATACTGTGCTTAGAGTAAAATAAGAAAGTGTAATTTATATTATAAGTTGGCGTCTTGGCAATTGATACAACGCAATTTTGAAGTATAATTCTTTTTTCTATACAATGCAATGAAAAATAATTAATTTTTCCTCCCTAAATAGATGTTATAATTATTTTAATAATAAATTTAAGAAAAATATTAATTTTTTATTTTTAATAAAAAATTTAAGAAGAAAAATATATTTTAAAATAAAAAATAAATTATTTGTCATTGAAGTTTAATAAATTGTTGAATAAAATAGAGTAAAATAAAATAAAGAAGTTAATTTTTTTATAAGGTATGTCAATTATTGTGAAATATATTGAAAAAGAAAAAAAAAATGATGAATAATTTTTGGATTAAGAGTATTTTATTATTTAAAAATATATTAATACTATTAGAGTATTTTTTTATATTTATCCTCACAATGATTATTGTGGGTCCCGCTGTAGTTATCCATTTTATACATCTTGTCATAGATAAAGTATTGTGGGGCCAGTTTGCAACGTTTTTATCAGGTTGTGGGGTCCAAATTTTCTCTAATTTCTTTAGTGGGAGTGGGCCCCCCTTTCTCTGTAACAAAGCAAAATAATAATAAAAGCAATTGCCCAAAGTTTGACAATAATAATACCTTTATGAAAGCAACCCTTCACCTGCCCTCTCTCTTTCTAAGTATGAGTTTCAACTGCTAAAAACATTTACTTAAAAAGATGCTGATGCAATAGAAAGTAGAAGTATGATATTTTACAAGAAACAAAAATCTCTAGGTAGAGTGTAATTTTTAATTTTTAGTTTTTATTAAGAATATTGAAATTTGAAAACCCATCCATAAAGTTTAAAAGTGTTAAATATTCAACATCGTTTGTGAATAAAACAATGCAGAACAAACAATGACAGTTTACATTTGTTCAAGTAGCAGACAAGTCGACGAGTAAATTCGATAAAATCGAAAATATTCGCGATAAACACGTATTATAATATTTCATATCGTTTGAATTCAAATATTAATTGAATAATATTATTGGTTCAACTATTATATGAAAATAATCCATTGCTTTGTTAATAAACTTAATTATGAAAACAAAGTACAAAATTTTTACAATAAAGTTGAATGACATTTCTTTATTTTGTTGATGCATCTTGATGCCATTCAAACATCGTAGTACATATATTTAGATGTAACATGTTTGAACTTTCGTTTGTATCCGTTGCAATAATATTGGTGGTCCAACCTTTGATAGTATTATGTTTCTCACATCCAAGTGCGTGTGGACGGTGTGGTGTGTGTTCTTTATTTTGATGTCTTTTGAAGCCTATATTTAGATGCTGGGAAAATATCACAAATGGTCTCGTACGGATGTCATTTCTAGTAAGTAGTCATGTATCTTCAAAAGTTATCACGGTTGGTCCTTTTGTCCGGGAAAGTGACGCGTTATTGTCACGCGTCGCCAAAAATCTGACATGGCAATCGGAAATTAGTTGACTTTCCCGGGCAAAAGGACCAACCGTGATAACTTTTGAAGATACAGGACTACTTTTGGTGGCGCGTGACAATAACGCGTCACTTTCCCGAGCAAAAGGACCAACCGTGATAACTTTTGAAGATACAAGACTACTTACTGAAAATGACATCCGTACAAGACCATTTGTAATATTTTTCCTCAGATGCTGTTTTCAAATTTTGAAAACACATGAAAAAATAATTTCCATTACTTTGTGCATTAAAAACGAGACTGCATATGTCTTTTTTTGGACTTTTAGTATATGATCCCTAAGCTTTCAATTAAATTTGTGATTTTTTTTAATGATTATTATGATTAGTTGGTAAGTCATTTTAAATAAATTGATTATTTTTATTTATGCAAAACATTGATTTTGTGGTATGATGCAAATATACATAAAAGGTTAAATAGTTACATAAAATTATACTTTCTCTACTTAAAGAAGTTGATCTATTTTATTTTTAAAAATTACAAAAGAAGTGTATCAACTTATTTAAAATAGATTTTTTTTTCAAGCTTTACTTTCATTTTTAATTGTCACATCATAAAAAAATTTCATTTTATTTAATTTGATTCTATAAAATATTTGTTATAAATAATTCAAAATACACAAATTCGGTGTAGTTATACAGTATATAATAATGCGTTACTCCTCAAAAAATTTGAACAAAGTTCTGCCAAATTTGCAATGTATTTTAAAGTGTTTAAAGTCAATATAAATATTATATTGAAATGCCCATGATTAAATCAAATTGTTATGTACGGTATTTATTTAAAAAAAATAAAAAAATATGAACCTTTAACAAACAAAAAAAACTCATTTTTGAGAAAAAAAATTTTGTCAGTTTATTCTATGCTAGCTCATGGTTACTACCCTCCTGACATCATAAATATTTTAACATGTGGAAGCTACTTTTTTTTCCACCACATTTTATTTTTAAGGTTTTTACAAAATATACATGTCACACAATACATGGAGTAGGGTACTACTACTACCCCCATTAGAGTAGTATGGAATAAACTCTCATGTACATGTGTAAATACTTTATGTACAGTATTAGGTTACTACCCATGTTGGGTAGCATAGAATAAACCCTATATCGATTGACATGTCTTGAGTTCGAATATGTATCTACCAAACAAAAAATGTGTTCGTTGTTAATTTTTTAAGTCAATGATTGGGATTTGATTATAAAATAATTTAATATAAAATTAGATGCAGAATTAGTTTTGATTAAATTAGAGCTTAACATTATTTAAAACTCAAGATTATCCAACAACAAGCAAGCATCTCTAGGTATAGGTGTATTAATAAATTATGCCCTAATCTATTGGTAAAGTAAAGTGTGTGAGAGGCTATATGGCTAGTGAACAATTATTTGACGATACATTTATTGTTTGAACAATTATTAAGAAACAAATTTATTTATTATTGTTAAATAAGACTGCAAAATCTCGTTCTAATAGTCATAAGTCTTTTGTAATTTACGATTGACATATATAAGATCATTCATTTGGGACAAATGGAGTATAAAACAAGAGTCTAATCTTAACATTTCAGAGCTGGAGCTCAACACTTATGGACCGACTGTTATCATTTACTTCCTTCATTTTCTAGTAGTTGTCACAACTCCTTTGTTACTTACAATTAAAGGAAGTGCGACAATTGTTATGGAATCACAAGAATACTGATTTTAGTGTATTAACTTGACTTTTCCAAGACACTTCTATTCTGATATAATTGTGTATGTTCCATGTTCAAGTAGATTTAATTTGTACCTTAATGCATGTTGGGAATTATTTAAATCATGACCGATTTGTAATCGATCTATAAATAAATAATAAATTATCTTTGTTGTATACTGAATCTAAGTATAAAAAGTCCAATCCATTTATCATCACAATTATTCGTTGTTAGACTTTAATAAATTAACATAGTTGTTGACTTTGGTAAACTTTCTAACTTTTAAAAATAAAAGAGTTGCATTAAATTAAAACTAGAAAATTGATGTTGAACATTTTTGTTTTTATTTATATTTGGAAAATATTAGTACAAAAATTATACAAAAATATGTGGAAAATTACGTGATTATGAAAATGTATGTATCTTTATCTAGACAAAATGAGTGTATAAAACAAGTACAATTTCCATTTGAGAATAAAAAAACTAAACGAGCAAGTATAGCAGAGTTGCCAGTTGCACCTCGGCACAAAATTGATGCCATGGGAGCCCAACAGAAAGGCCCAATCAAAGTTTAAATGGGCCGGCCGGTGACCTCTTTTGTGGGCTTCCAACCTGCTAGTAAGGTTTGGGCTAGAAGGAGGTTGGTCGATGGGCCTCCCAAGTCCCGATCCCAAATCCCAATTGGTTTGAAACCTATTTCATTTCCAATGTTTTTTTTGTTGTTTTCTCTATGAAATGAGGGAAAATTGAATTGAAGATAGATAACGAGGCAAGAGTATAGTTTGAGAATACAAAATGTGATTTGAAATGTCATAAAATACTTTGGAATAAAAATATTCGTAAGACTAATTTTTAATATGTGGGCTAAAAGAACATAAATGTTGAATCGTCGATTAAATTGTTAACTATCGTTTTCGATCGTGATTTCGGTTCCAAGTATCAATTCGGTTGGATTGTAACTGCACGGACACACAGCCTGTATTGTCTCAACTTTTTCAAATCGGGTCCATGAATTGATTTATAACCTATGTACAATTGTACATGTGCTGCTTTTAAGCACTTTCCAGCCATTCAGTGGTTGTATGTAGTAACTACTATTTTCGTCTCCTACATTTTTGTATACTTTTTCATTTTGAGATAGAGGTAATATATATTTAATTAAAATTATACTAGTACTCTATCTTCCCCTAAAAGTAAACATATTTTTCTTGTAAACAAAAATATGTGCTTATTTGTTTGAGACAATTAGATAAAAATATTTAAAAGATACTGTCGATATGGAATGAACTCCAAGGGAAAGTCTTGTAGTAATGTATAGTATGTGCAATTCTCCGATTATGCAGATTCGATTTTGGAGTGAAGCAAAATTTTATTAAAATATGATTGAGTTTGTCTTGAAATGAGATTTGTGGACTCTCTCCCACATGTATTTGTTACTTGACTCCCACATATATTTGATATTCGGATACGTCTCTCAATTTACGTTCTGATCGATCGAAAATCAAGAGTATTTTTCATCTCTACTCCTTTTAAAAAGAAATATTTAAAAGATGAATTTATTACTAATACATGTGATGTAATTCAATCTCCCTTTAATGCCCAACCTCCACTTATTTAATTATAGCCAAAGATGTAGGATCTGACTTTTGTGGACAACTTTGAAAATAACACAAAATTGAATCTTAAATTATATATATATATATATACATTTATTTGACTTTTCAATCTAGTAAAATTCAAATGAAACGTTCTTAATTTTTTCGTTTAAAAACAAAAAATCAAATGAAAATTATCAATATCACACTCAAACAATTTATCCTTTCACAATATTGATTAATCAATATTTGTAGTATTAATTAATTAATAGTTGCAATTCTCGGCACCTCGACCGGGAACTCATGAATCTCATCAATCCACGGGCTCTTCTCCTTGGCCGGATCGATCCTCCTCAACGCCTTCCACACCGCGCTATTACACTTGAAGCCCGACCCGAACGCAATCTGCCACGTCCGATCGCCCTTCCTCACCCGCCCCTTCGCCTCCGTATACGCCAACTCATACCACAACGAGCTACTCGACGTATTCCCAAACCTATACAACGTCATCCTCGACGGCTCCATATGCCACTCGCTCAAGTCGAGATTCTTCTCGAGCTCATCGAGCACAGCCCTCCCTCCGGCGTGTATGCAAAAGTGATCGAACGCGAGCTTGAAGTCCGGAATATACGGCTTGATCTTCATCTTAAACACCTTCCTCCCGACTAGGGTTACGAAGAACAAGAGCTGCTCGGACATCGGGAGGACGAGTGGGCCCAGGGTGGTGATGTTGGTCTTCAGAGCTTCCCCTGCAACCGCCATGAGGTCCTTCGAGAGGGCAACTCCGACTTCTTTCGTGTTGTCCTCTTCTTGGAAAACGCACGAGTAGCTCCGGTCGTCTGAGCCCTTGTGGGTCCGGACGGTGTGGATGAGCTGGTACTTGGCTCGCCTCCGGTCGGCCGGCTTGTTGGAGAGGAGGATGGCCGCCCCGCCCATGCGGAAGATGCAGTTCGAGACGAGCATCGATCGGTTGTTGCCGAAGTACCAGTTCAGAGTGATGTTCTCCATGCTCACTACTAGGGCGTACGAGTTCGGTTGTACCTATGTATTAATAACAGACAGTTAGTTGTCACATTTCTTTTGTAATTTAATACTGCAGTGCAGAATAATCAGCAGCAGTCACACTTTCTTTGTAAATTAATTACCTGCAGAAGCTGTTTGGCTAGATCTATCGAGATCAGGCCGGCGCTGCATCCCATCCCGCCGAGATTGTAGCTGAGGATGTTCCCCCGGAGCTTGTAGTGGTTGACCACCATAGCCGAGAGCGACGGGGTCGGGTTGAAGAGACTGCAGTTGACCACGAGTATCCCGATGTCTTTAGCTCTGACTCCGGTCTTAGCCAAGAGATCATCGATCGCTCCGAACATAACCATCTCGGCCTCCTTCCGAGCCTCGGCCATGCAAGGCGTGGCCGGGACCCGCATGATGGCGTCGGGGAAGTAGGTCTTGTCGCCGAGCCCCGACCGCTCGAGGATCCGCTTCTGAAACCCTAGGTTCTCGTCCGTGAAGCATCCGGCCACGCGGGACTTCTCGAGGAACATCTCCTTTGTGCACATGGACTTGGAGTCTGGCTTGTAGCAAGCGAAGTCGAGGAGGTAGACTTTCCTCGGGCGAGTCATGAAGTAGAGAGTCCCGAGGAAGACGATGAGGGAGAAGCAGATGACGACGGAGACGAGGTTGAACCGGAGGTGGTCCCAGAGGTGGACTAGGTCTTCCGGGGTGAGGGTGGAAAGGTTGACCGAGGAAATTCCGACGAGAGGGATGAGGATGAGGTACATGGCGTGGGAGATCAAGTAGTGGTAGCCGAGCTTCACGTACTTGAGCCGAACCGAGAGGAGGAAGTTCGGGAGGTTTCGGGACTCGATCGAGATCTTGTCGGCCGGTTGGCCATGATCACCGCCGGAATTCTCCATCGGGATCGGGATCGAAATGGAATGTATGAATATGGAAGAATTATTGTTTGTGTTATATAGATTTGATTGAGTTTATGGTATATGGTTATTTGGTGAAAGTGGGAGGGAAATGTAGGAATGGTATTTAAAGAGATGGAAATGGGATGATGAAATATGAATAGAGGGCCAACCACCCCCCAACGAACTTTTAATTGTGAAACGCGCGCTGGCAATAGCATTTAATTTTTGCCAGGCTATATACTATATATTGCTATAAAAGAAATTAGAATTATTTACGTATTTAATTCGTTCATTTGTGGAAGGCTATTGCCAGGCTAAATATGGTGCTGCCACGCCGCCCACGCTAGGCCACGTGGCAGAGCTGGGTTTGGGAGTCAGAATTTACGCGACATGTGTGCGTTTGTCGATGCTCGATCGGGAAAGGATTTCATTCGTCGTTCCGATATAGTAAAGGCATAAAGTGGGACTTTAGAAATTAAAGAAATTGTGTTCTGTAGAGTATTTTTTTTTCTTTTATACTAATTTTTATCGATTTTTTAAATTAAAATTATAATTTCACTTATATTTTTTATTAAAAGCCAAAAATAGAATAACAGTTTTTTTAATTTATTTGTGAACAATCTATGTGTGTATATTTTTGAGGCATAAGTAGTAACATGCTCTTATTTGGTAATGTAAAACCGTGCATCGACCCTAGTGAATTGGATTGGGTGTTTTTTGTGATAGAAAAAGTGAATTGAATTGCATTAATTATGGAAAGAAGAAGTTGGAAGTCAAACACAACGTTTTGTTGTATCGACCATAAATTGCAACGCCAACCTAATCTTGATCATCTATCTCTACATAACACATGCATGGGTGATGACTGTCGTCTAGATTTGTAATACTACCAAACATACTTTCATCACAAGTTTTTTTTAGTAATTTGTGTACGCAGTTTTTGAATTTTGTTCATACCATGCTAAATAATACTATCATTTTGTCTAAAATACAAAAAAGTATGTGTATTATTAAATTTTTTATTTTTTATTTTTATATGATTATAAATATAATTAACTTAATAAATCTATGAAAATAATTTTTTTATTTTTCATTTTTATATATTATAATATTTTTTTTAATCAATTGATTATTTTAGTATAAATATAAAAATATTCATTATCTTTATTTAAATATTTTTATTTTTTATTTTTTTTGAAATATATATTTAATATAGTGTACTTAATTATAATATATGATAAAATAATAATAAAAATATTTTAATAATTTTATAAAAGAATTCTGCCCATGGGCAGAATCTGTCCATTTAGCATGTCCCTTATATTTATCAACTCATGTCTTTACATTCAATCACAATTAAATTACACTATTATCTAATTATTTTAAATTTTAAATTAATTTAATCGTTAATAATTAAAGTATTGAATTGAATATTCTAATGAAAGTGGTAATTTGTTTGCAACTATTTTTGTCCCTCCGCCTAGTAACCATCATTGTCATATTTATACTATGTTCTGAGAAAAAAGAGTTGTACAATTAATTGCTCAATGCAACTTCTACCAATCACCTAGTTTCCAACTGTCATCTGATTAATATGTGTTCACATTTTTCAGTCTTCCCACATTGGTTGTTTACTCCATGACACCCAATTCTTTGCACCCATGCCTACACAAACTTAATTCCACGCGTGAGTATTATACAGTACAATTTCGGTTAACTGATTATTTTTTCGGTTTCAATTTCCGGCTTCTCCTCGCGAAATTATTTTCCACATATGAACAACTCACACCAAAATTCATGTAATCTTGATAAAAAGATTACCAAACACCAACCGCATTTGTTTTTCAATTTGCATGAATCATTCTTGAGTACTAACGGAACAGTTTTAAATGATTAATATAATGACGGTTGACCTAATTCTATCTCCTCCCACGCCAAGTAAATATAATATGAGTAGGGAGAATTAGAGAAGAAATATAATCCACACGAAATCTTTAGTTATGCATAATATTCAATCATCCTATGTACATCATGTGTTATTATTTTATTATTCAACTATCTATATGACTATTTAATGTCATATTTTTTATTGATTAAATATGTAACTACTCAAAAAATATTTAAATGAATTGAATTTGTTACTCAAATTAACAATATGCATTTTTTAAAAATATTTTCCATTAAAACTCAAATTTAAGTTCGGAAACAATTACAAAATGAGTGACTCATAGAACAATGCGCTGAAAAAACATGTAATTGGAAGAGTTTCGGCCTACAAGCAGTCAAAGCAATACAAAAAATATTTAAAAAATTAAAAATATACTGAATTAAATCCAGAATAATCCACAAATTAATTAATAAAAATTAACGCGAGCCCTATTAATTGACCCAATCCGAATAATTGGTAGATGGGCTTACACCATCTTAATCAATTAAAGGCCCATCAGAACATTATCTCTTTCTCCAGAGCTAAAACTTTTATAAATTAATAATTTAATTATAATAATAAAATATTATAGGGGATTAAAGTCTTTGATTTTTTTTGATAAATATTAATATCATAAAAAGTAAAGAAGAGTAACAATTGTTTCATTAAATTTGATAAGATAATAATATTAATGTATTGATACTTGATTTTAAGTTGTATTTCATTCTTACTTCTAGCTTTTAGTCAAAAATCTAATATTAAACATTTTATTTTTATATTAAAATTTATATATATTTCATTTATTTTTGGGTAACATCAATCGTATAAAAAAGAAAAGCGTATGCTGGAATGAAAACTCCACCTAAACAAATAGCAAGAAAGAATACAACTATAATCACCAAGTATATGCTACTCTATCGGCATTAATAGAGTTCATACTTTGCTGAACACGAAATTTAAGAAAATTGATATTTTTGAGCAATTTTTTAATTAAAAACTAAAGAGTAAAAATATATTTTAAAAGTGAAAAGTAAATTAGTTGTGAGTAAAGTTTAAAAAGTAGGTGAGGTAAAATATAATAAAATTGTATATTAAAATGAAAAAAATAGAATAATTTTCTTTTTATGAGTGTCATTGGACACCCTTAAAAGGAAAGTACGTCAAATATCTTTAGCATAATACTCCATATTTTTCATTTATTATGTATTAATATAAATTAATACTCGATATATTAATAATTTTTCTAAATTAATAGAATTTCTACATTAATAACATTGCACGGTCCCAAAACTATTAATTTATAGAGATTTTACTGTGAGTTTTAAGTAGAATAAATTAATGTAAACACATATATTTAATTAATTTCAATATATTATTAAACTCATGCACAAGAATATATTAATTAATTGTATATTATCCATGACATTATCTACATAAATATATTTAATTAGTTATAAAAAAATAGTTATATATTTAATTAGTTATAAAAAAATAGTTGCTGACATGAATATAATCAATAATATATATATAAATTTATTTATTTTTAATACATATTATTAAATTTGATAAATTTAAACAATTCTTGTCATTAATAAAATATTAATTTATTCATATATTAAATTTTATTTAAATATATAAAATTTCGAACTTCAAAATTATTAATTTATATAAATTTTAATTTATTCACAAGCTCAATTAATTATAAATTATTTATTTATCATTTATCTATTCAAAATTATTAATTTGTAACATTTTTAATTTATTCACAAGCTCAATTAATTATAAATTAATTATTTATCATTTATCTATGTAATTTAGTATTTACATAAAAACAAAATTAAAAGTCAGATTTTATTCAACACCCACCCACCCCCCAAACGCCAGCCACCTGGTCCACCTCGACGTTGAGAATTAGCAAACCACCACCAGATCCATCACGTTGACAACCGCCACAGATCTACATCACGTTGAGATCTGCACCACCTTCGCCACCATCAGTCATCACCACCTCCGCGTCGAATCACGCTCCTCGGCCCACTTCTCACGGGCGCTTTCATCGGACACGCCCAACTCCATTATCCAGATTTTTGCACCTCTTTCGATTATTTTCTTGCACAAGCTTCACTTCGCAACTGGTAATTAATGTTTGTCAGTTTTTTTCATTTGCTTATTCGAGGATTAAATTTGCTCAACTTTAGAATTTTGTGTTTTGTCTTGAAAATAAATTGAAGGCATTTTGTGCTTTTTCATCGTGGGATCGTGGTGGAATTAATGTTGAATAGTAGCTGAGTTCTGATTTTGGTTTTTTTTTCTATTCAAAATTTTGTTCATCTGGTTTTCATATTGTTTGGTTCGGTTTTCTTAGTTTTCAAAGTGTTCGCGTCTGGTTTTAAGTTTGGATGTTAAGTTTATATTTCCGCTTTCGTTTAAATCTGATTTGGTCGTATTTTTCTGCGTGTTCGTGTTGTTTGTATATAAGGTTTATATTGTGGCGACAATTATCAAGAACGATGACTGAAGTGGCTTCAGATCAACCAGTAATTACTTCCTCTTACTTTTCATATATTTTTGTGATATTACATTTCTATTGGTTTCTCTCTCAAATTTTGTCTTCGTGTTTGATTCGATCTAGTTATTTACCTATGTGCTAGTACGTTAACTAGGGCATTATGTGATTAGGTTGAGACAAATGACGGGCGGAGACACGTGTTGGATTTGGGAGCATTTGTTGGCGAATTGAGTGTTGAAGATGATGAAGCCAGGTTATAAGTTCTTCTGAGTTCTTTAGATCTTGACTGTGTATTCGTTGCATTTGTTTTTTAATTTATTGAACATGGGGTCTGCCTGGTCTTTTTTCTGTTAGTGATGCTATCTCATTGGAGGGACTGGAGCAAGAGCTTCAAGATTGTAAAACTGATGATGTATGTAATTTATAGTTTCAATACTCTGGTTAGTGGATGAAATCCTGAACTTGTAACATTTTATGTTCTTAATGTTTTTTGTTTTTTATTATGAAGGTAGTTTCTATGATACTCTCTAAAGGTACGAAATTGCGTGACTACACCAAGGATGTTGAGAACAATCTACGGCAAATTGAACTCGACTCAATCGAGGTTCTAATTCAATAAACTAGCTCATCTGTTTTCAGGCATATTTAGTGATGTTTACTATTAATTGAAATATTTCTTACTACATCATGAACTTATCGTCTTTAGTATGTCTGTGTTTGAATATAACGGACAATTAATTTAGGGGAATATAGTTTAATACAAATGCCAAAGGTCAATCAATTAGATATTGGCAGTGGTGGTTAATATCTGCTCGATTTTGGACGATCTATTTTTCAGAAATAACCATTTATATGTGGACATGTATGACTCACTTGACTATGCTTACATATACTTCTTTTTTGCTTTATATACTCAATGTCAGGATTACATTAAAGAAAGTGACAATCTAGTCTCGCTTCATGATCAAATTCATGATTGTGACACTATCTTGTCACAAATGGAGAAGCTTCTCAGTGGATTTCAGGTATCACATCTTGTCACAAATTCATACTATATTTTTTCATATGAACTATTGAATGATCATCCTTATTCATGCTACACAATTAATGTTCATTACTTTAGTTTAATAACTGGCGTTGATTTAACTTACTCCATTATTTTATCTGAGTTTCAACATAGAAATCATACGCTATATCATTTGATAGGTTGAGATAGGTTCAATAAGTTCAGATATAAAGATTCTCCAAGAAAAGTCTTTGGATATGGGGCTCAAGCTGAAGAATCGCAAGGTAAAGTTGTCATTCTCACCTTTGTGTATATACGTTGGTCATAAATGACATCATATCTTACCTTTGTATTTTTTTCTTGCTCTATTTTATGGTTATACTTCTCTTCGGGTTCTTGGTTGAAGTAATAAATCTTGAAGCCATCTTAAAGAATTCTCACAGATAATGTTGTCTCAAATTCAACCCTGCTCTGGTATCAGCAAGAATGAAACCAAATTCCCTTCTAACATTTTAAAATTTATTAGCAAAAATTTGATGTCAGTTTCAAATCATGTGTGCATACGACATATATGAATAAGTGAATTGAATAAGTGAAATTGATTCCAGTTCAAATCACGCATACATATATGAATGAGTTGACCTACTGGTAAAGCACTATCTACCTATAATTGAGGTCCTGGGTTTCGAGTCACCATGGGGGATTAGAGTGGATCTTTGCATCCTCTTTATTAAAGGTTAAAATCGAATACGTGAAATTGTAAAAAGCAACTGAGCAATTTCTTTCAAATGCTCTATTTTCTTATATTCTTCTGATGAGTTTCTTGACTTCCATCTTTGGTTGGAAGGTTGGATCACATCCTATTTATTATGCTCGCTAAACACTTTAAATTGAAAAGAACATGTTTTTAAAGAAGGAATTGTAGAAAGGTTGTTGAGACTGTTCGTAACAACCCCTTTAACAATCATTTGATGTATGTGAGGATCATTATTAACATACTGCACACTTTTTCTATCGATGTAGATGCAAGGGATCTGAATATATTAACCCCGCACTTGATTGTAGTTTTGACGCAAATATTGTTTCCTGTTACAATCATGTCATCTTAAGCACGTGTTATTTTTGCTTTTTTTCAGGCAGCCGAATCGAAATTGGCTAAATTTGTTGAGGAGATCATTGTCCCACCAAGAATGATAGATATTATTGTAGACGGAGAGGTACTTTAGTGTTTTTTTTTTTTGGCTTAGTTCTCTCCACTTTGATGCATTTTTGATAAATAAAATACGGAGTAAAATATTTTGTTAATGCAATGGGTTCATAGCTTTCTTTTTGCATCTTGGTGTTTCTATCCATGTTAGTAATATTTATATCTCTATTTGTTATATTCTTGGATATAACAATAAAATTGCTGTTTAATTTTGGTAACTATTTGTTGTTTTAAGTCATGATAAGTAGAGTGTGAAATATATCTCACTTTGGTTTCCTTTCTTTCTAATACATATAGAAATCAATGAGACTGGATCTTTGTAGTACTGTCAATATTTTACCGAGTGCGTCTGTAGAGTATTCTTAATTAGAAAGCCATCATTCTTCTATGATCAAAGCTTGAGAATCGCAAGGTTATGATCTGCCCCTTTATGAGAGGAAATGAACGTAATCACTTTATTGGAGAGTTGGAAGCGGTTCTCTCTTGAAAATCATAAAAAAATATGGCACTAATCTGAAACTAAATCAGGATAGAAAAACCATGTGAGACGAAAGTCTAATTGATTTAGCCCTCCCATCTCAACCTATTAGGGTTTATCTCTGATGTTTTGGCTGATTAGTTTACTGAGTCTTTATATTTCAGAATATCATAGCTCTATATTGCTTCTGTGAATGCTATTCATCTATATAATTTATAGTATCAATCTTAGGCACATTATCATACTTGATTGGAGTCCTGCCTTCTACATAGGTATTTAATTGTCTTTATGTGCATATTGTCATTTCAACTTGCAGGAGTTGGTTCTGCATGGTTTGAGCTATTACTTTGTTGCACTATGTCATAAGCAGTGAACTAGTTTGTTGATAAATATGTACAGGTGACTGAGGAATACATGAAAACCCTTGAGGTTCTTAGTAAAAAACTGAAGTTTGCTGAAACGGATACCATGGTTAAGACTTCCAAAGCTCTCGGTGATGTTCAGCCCGAATTAGAAAAGCTTCGCCAAAAAGCTGTTTTTAAGGTATTAACGAATCAAATAATCATCAAAATTGTACAACAAATTGGGGTTAGCGTGTGTTTTTAGTTTTTACTTAGTTTTCTGAATGCTAGGAATGTTAAAATACTGAGAAGACTCACTAACATGTTTGGGTAGTCGAACCCTCAAACTTAACCTCATAATGTCCGTAAATATTTTATTGCTTAAAATAGTTCTGTATATAGTCTCCCCCCACCCCGGGTTTGTTTTGAGGCATTGTATACAGTTGAACTCACAAACAGAATGATAAGTTTGTTGGTAAGGGTAATTCACGTTGAACATAGTGTGCTCCTACTATCGATATTATGATCTGCAACTACAATGCTTCATTATTTCCCAACCCTACGTTATTTAGTGATCATATATTGTAGTACCTCAGTTAAAACTAATAAACTATCTGTTTTTAATGATCTAGTTCCCTTAAAAATTTCACTGGATCTTGATGTGTAAGTACATTTTGCTGCTTGGATTAGCCATTGCATGATTAATTGACAATTGCTATAATAGCTGGTAATCCATGGATTATACACCTCCATCTAATCATTTTTTTTTTGTGCACTTCCAAAAGGTATTTGACTTCATTGTTCAGAAACTTAATGCATTAAGGAAACCAAAGACAAATGTTCAGATCCTTCAACAAAGTGTTCTTCTGAAATACAAGTAAGTTATGTTGGATAGGAATATGACCAATTCTTGTAGTCCTTAATAGGAATTCTACTATTTGTCATGAGTAATCTCTTTACCCAATACAAGAATTTGGGTCATTATGTCATGTTTGTACTTCATATGATCTGTCATGAGTGTTTTTTTTTTCTTTGTGGACTTGGTGAAATTCTTAGGATACCGTCCACTTTTGGTTTCTCGTCATGTTAATATCTGCTCTTACCAAACACACATGCACATGTATATGCCTGTGCTTGAGTTTTATCTAGAGCTCAACTTTTTTCTTTGTCAGATCGACCTTTAATTTAGCTAATATAGTACGGAGTAGTTGATATTACATAAAAAAAAACTTGCATAAATTAGTTACATCATTTACTTGTATAATAAGTACTCCCTTCGTCCCATTGCAAATTTTACGTATTCAATTTTGGACGTCCCACTGTAAATTTTACGTTTCCTAATATGGAAAAAAGTACTCAATATTTAATATTAACTTTTCATATTGGGTCCCACAATACATCACTTTAATTATAAATAAGAATAAAATATTACAACTACCTCCACCATAGTCCACTATACATATAATTTTTTCTTAATTTTTGTGCACAAAAGAAACATCAATTGATCTATGGGACAGAGGAAGTATGATTTTTCGGAACATAGGTAAGAAGTTTATAGGCCATTTTTCAGAGACCTTTTGTTCATTTATAGAGATCTTTTGGTGCCTGTTTACAGGCCATTTTTCTGAGATCTTTGTTTCATTTATAGAGATCTTTGCTTGTGCTAATCATTGACTGCCTGCAACTTTAGGTAATATGAATTTGTGGGTTTTCAAGTAACAGACTTCATATTTATCATGCACGTGTAGATATGTGATTTTGTTTCTTAAGGATCACGGGAAGGAAGTATATACCGATGTTCGTGCTGCTTATATTGACACCATGAATAAGGTAAAATGCTGTACAATAACTCACAACTCTTGATTGATTTATTGACTGCTAAAATTATTTTAAAGAGTAGCATACCACACTGAATATTTTGAATGATAATGCAACACCTTTGAATGAATGGTGACTTTCTGAAGAAAAGAAATCTTCCATTTTATTATCTTACCTTAAATACATATATTTGCAACATGAATAATTATGCGTGTTACCTCCTTGTACATTCAGTTGTCATTTCTGTTTGCAGGTTTTAAGTACACAAATCCGAGCTTATATTCAAGCCCTGGAGAAGTTGCAATTAGATATAGCGACATCAAGTGATTTAATTGGTGTTGACACCAGAAGTACTAGTCTTTTCTTGAGGGGAAGAGAACCTTTAAAAAATCGGTCTGCTGTTTTTGCTTTAGGAGAAAGGATCAACATTCTCAAGGTATGAGTCTATTACAGCAGAACATTATCTTAGCTAGTTTTTTTCAGTGCACTACAAATGTTTTAGTTCTCATACGCCTTTTCAATTCTTCTATTATTAATTGTGGACAGGAAATTGACGAGTCTGCGTTGATACCACATATCGCTGAAGCCAGCTCTAAAAAGTATCCTTATGAAGTCCTTTTCAGGAGCCTGCATAAGTTGCTAATGGACACTGCTGCTTCTGAGTAATATCCGACTCTATTTTTATTTTTGTTGCCATTCTTTTATTTGTGTGAATATTACAGTATGTGTTTCTACACTGTTTTTAGCTTACCTAATGTGTCGTCTCTCGTCTGAGGTTTATGTGGTGCATCTTTCAGATATCTTTTCTGTGACGAATTCTTTGGAGAACAGTCGATGTTTTATGACATATTTGCAGGTATTTAAATGAACTAATTAACCAGTCCAGAAATTTTGTATCTATATCATATCAATTGATTATAATGGAATGTCACATATTATTGTATTTCCCTGGATTTGATCCTAACAATTTACAAACAAATCATCTCGTGATAGAATTACTGACACATCCTGCATTTGCTAAATTACCAGGTCCATTCTCAGTAATTGATGAACACCTAAATACTATTCTTCCAAATTGTTTTGATGCAATTGGTCTGATGCTCATGATTCGGATAATATATCTGCACCAGGTAACATGATGCAGTGATGATGTATTTATTCTCACTCTGTGAAATTCCTGCTTGGCTGCAGCAAATGATTTTTTTTTAATATGGATGAACTCATCGAATCTGTTCCATTTTAAGTACAATATTACTTTAACTTCATGTTTTGCCAATAGGTGATTGTATTGATGCATTAAGGCCGTATTAATAATTAGACTCTAGTTTGTGCTTCTGAAATTTACAATGTGTGTAGACCCGTCCATATCTCCTTCAGATGTCTGTCCTTCCAATTTCAGGATCTCTGGCTTATTTTTATTAGCTGTAATAATTATCCTCACACTTAACTTAAGACTTTTGTTTTATTTCATAAGCAAGTTTTCCTGCAATTTTGTTTCCTTCTCATTGAGCCTATTATGTTGCATCACATCAATGTGTACCTAAAGTGCAGTCGTTGGATAAAGAAACTGGTCTCTCTTAATTTGCAAATATAAATTTTGGCGAGTACAAGTGCTTCATATGAATGATTGACATGTTCATACAATCTTCTAGTTATATCTTACATTCTCAATTGTACGAGTATTATGCATGTTTTGTAAAATGACTTTTGAAACTGAATTTTTGGTTCTTGGTTTATTGTCTGTCTCAGCTAGTAATGTCTCGGCGACGTATACCATGTCTAGATTCATACTTGGACAAGGTATGTATGATCTATTTTTCTCAGTAAACATGGTCATTGGTCGTCTTTGATGTATCTATCTTTGCATGTGAGTGGTTTTGTGCCGTACCTTGAAATGGCTTGGGTATGTGTCTTGCAATCCATAATGACAACGGTTATGCATTAAGCGATTAGCTTCTGTGGATTGTGCAAATTACTTCATAAAGCTTTGAGAGTCTTTAAGAAATGGTGAAGGAATTAAGAACATATGTTTTCTATGTCCCTACTAGAGACTAACAACATCGAATCTGTAACCAAGAGAGTGACAAAAAATCCCAGCTCACATAACATGAAATTTCAGACAATGTGGAATCATTCGTACCACTTATAAAATTTGCAACCTTGACGCACATATTGTTATGAGGTGGACGCCCTACTTATCTAAATAGCGAGCGTGCTCGCTTTATTCACACTAGAGACTAGACCATGCTTTTAAGCTATAAAGCTTGTTTTTATATGGGCATACACATGTTTTTAGCCTCTAAAGACTTCGTTGTCACTGCCTTGGAAGTCTTTGGTCTAGACACCGAAGAGGATTTTATATTGGTGCATAGGTTGAAATAATCATTTGGCATAGAGAACTCACAGTACATTTACTCTAATGAATATGAGCAGGTCAATATTTCTTTATGGCCACGATTTAAGATGGTGTTCGACTTGCACCTCAACAGCCTACGAAATGCCAATGTGCGGACTTTGTGGGAAGATGACGTGCATCCACATTATGTCATGCGTCGATATGCCGAATTTACAGCTTCTCTAATTCAGCTTAATGTTGATTATGGCGATGGTCAGGTATAAAGTAAATACACAATGGCTCTTATTAGCATATTCAGCCCTTGCTCCGTACGACTTCCGACACGATTCTGGTGTTTGAATATAATCCTGGTCTATAAACTTCACAGCTTGAACTCAACTTGGAGAGGTTGCGAATGGCTATAGATGATTTGCTTGTCAAGCTTGCCAAATTGTTTCAGAAACAGAAGTCTCAGATTGTATTTTTGATAAATAACTACGACATGACTATTGCAGTTTTGAAGGTAAGTTCTGATACTCAAGTAGAACCCGATCAAAAAGATAAAGTAGTAATGATATTTAGCTGTTTTTTTTCACGTAGACATGGTGGGCCTTGGGATCATAATCTGAAATGAAAAATTCGAATAAAATAAAATATAGTGATGATAAAATAAAGTGATACTGTCTCCACAATGGCACTATCTATATGTCGTAACTTTGTATGTGCATGCATACATGCTCAAATACATGATACATCCAAATATATTTGTCGCAGTAGTATATGTTTTTAAATGACGATTCTAAAGGTTAAGTATTTATGTTTCAGGAAGCTGTTCCTGAAGGGGGAAAAACCCAAATGCACTTTGAGGAGTTGCTGAAGAGTAACACGGCCATTTACGTGGTAAAATAATTGTCTCGTTAAGCCTTGATTTGAGCTGCAAAAGCCAATAACTCGTTCTTGTCAAATTATAGTTGAGAGTTTTATTTCATTTAATCTCTTTGAACTTTTAGAAATAAAAAATTGTTCTTTCTTGTGTGGGGATCACCAACTTTAACACTTACGATGAGATGAGAATACCACAAATTTACTCGGAAGTGTTTAAAATCTTGTTGCGCTTTTATAAAGAGTTTAAAATCATGTAAGCTTTAGCTGAATTTATTCTTCGGTGATGTTTCTTTCTATTGCAGGAGGAACTGCTTGTGGAACACTTCAGCGATCTGATCAAGTTTGTAAAGACTAGAGCCTGTACGTTTGAGTCAATGACAATGTTTTTTTTCTTCTTTTCCAATCAAATAGTTGACTCGTATCCTTGTTTTCAGCGGAGGACCCGATTTCTGGCTCCGAGCGCGCAATAAGTGTGACTGAAGTCGAGCCAATCATCAAGGATTTTGCAAGCAGATGGAAAGCTGCTATAGAGCTGATGCACAATGATGTGATTACTTCCTTTAGCAACTTTCTATGCGGTATGGAAATCCTGAGAGCTGCATTGACTCAGCTGTTGCTGTATTACACAAGGCTTTCCGATTGCATGAAGAGAATTCCCGGTGGGTCTGGGTTGAACAAGGATCTGGTCTCCATATCTTCGATCATGTATGAGATTAGAAAATACTCTAGGACTTTTTAGTCGGAAGGAAATATAGGCTTGTTGAACCACAGTCTTTACATTGTCAACCATGGTTTCTGATGTTATCAACAGAGATTTATCACATTTCTTTAATTAGCTAATTCTGGGGTTGTTATTTCATATTTTATCAAGCAACCATCACTTATGTGACTAGGAGTGTCAATCCAATTTGAAATTCGTGGGCTTTACATTTCGGTATTCATTACCTATACATATACATATTGGACGTTTCAACGACGGTCGGTTGACTGAGAATATGTTCCTTGTGAATACACACGTTGGATGTAAAAATTGTTTTTTTTTTTGGGCAAGAACATTGAAGCATTGCAATTTCAGTTTTTACCATAATCAAGTGTTATTGTGATTTTAGTGGATTCGAATGATCAAATAGATTCAAAAGTGAAGAATTCGATAAAAGAATAAGGTAGTGGGTTGGTGTAACGTCAAATCATCGCTAAATATTTATGAGATTCAGCAAGAAAAACTGGCCGTCCAATAAAAAATTATGCTCAAATAATAAAATCTCAATTAAATATAACTATGACAGTAATGTGCAAATCTGATGATTATTTAATTTAAAAGTAAAAAAAAAACTTTTTTTGTTTGTACCAATAATGAGAGTTTTTTATTTTATTTTCCTTCCATGCGTATCAATCATCAGTCTTCATAAAAAAATTGTTTTTATGTACTCATGAATCATGATAAAAAAAAAAAGTACCGTAGTACTTTATTATTTATAAATACTATGTTTATTGTTTTTTTTTGTTAAAAATTTGTTTAAAACACTTCCAACAAAAATCAATCAATATTTTTTTAATTTCGTGTCTGATCACATATGAACGTTGATTAAGGACATTGAGAGAATAAATACAATTTACAAATCACAACTCAGTCAACTCCATTCTTATTATACACCATCACAATTTTGGCTTTTCTAATTGCATCATTAGCTATTCTTTTTTTATGTGTATTTGACAAAAACTGTGATGGCTCCAACCACAACCACCATAGGGGTAATGACAATACACTTTGTCATAATAAATTTGGTTTTCCAACTAAATTCACTTGATTTCAATTTAATTTTACAAATTATATATAAAAAAAAGATTCAATTTAATGCAAAACCATCTGAAAAATCATTTTTTTTATTGGAAAAAGACAAATGAATGATACATCAACTTACTCTATTTTTATTGGGACATTTGATACTGAGTATCACATGGACTTTTGCAGCGTGTCTTTGCCACGTCAGTATGTTTTAATAAAATTTTATGGTTCATAGGAGTTTTGACTTTCTAATCAAAACTAAGAAGTATGCACCACTCTACTACAAACTAATTTGAACATAAATGTAATCTCTCTCAAAATAGATGATACATTTTTTTGTAAATTACAATAAAAATATAATTTAGTTTCCTAGAGTCAAGTACAAAAATTGAATAAACATGATATAATAAATTAGTGTTAATTAATACTCCTAGTAGAGATAAAAATTTTATTAGTCCCCTAAATGTTGCCTTTTTTCGATTTAGTCCCACAGACATACGCGTTTTCAATTTAGTCCCAAACAAGTCGAATTGAGTTTCAATTTAGCCCTTTTTTGCCGGAAAATTCAATTTTGGCCGGAATGTGACCACGTGACGCGCACGTGATCGGAGGAGCTACACGTGTCAGCTCATCAATGGCTATCTGTTTTAAAAAAAAATCGAAATACATTACCTGAATACGGAAATACTTGAATATATGTATTTAAAAAAATCAAAATACGGAAGAAATACAATTCTTATACGGAAATAAAAAAAAAAGAAAAAAAACTTTTAAAAACGTGATTCGATTCCTCTCTTCTCATTTCCCCCAATTCGGAAGAACCCTAATTCTTTGAATCCTCACTTCAACACAAATTCATATAATTCCCACACAAATTCATATAATTCCTACACCCGTAGTTATGAAATTTACATATTTTGTGCACTCCTAACCCTAATCCAGCTAGTTTGAGTATGTCGAATTCCAGTGGAAATTCCGAACAAATAAATTGCTTTTGTCAGAGGATTGCTTCAAGAGCTACATCGTGGAAGAAATCGAATCCTGGTCGTCGATTTGTAGGATGTGGGAAATACCCGGTAAGAACATAAATCTCAGTGAACAATTCACTTTTTTTTTGGCATTGAATTTCTCATGGGCAGTGCGATTTTTGTAGAATCATGGGCAGTGCGATTTTTTTAGGTGGATTGATCATCCAATGTGTGAGAGGTCAAAGCAGATTATTCCGGGCTTGCTGAGACGATTAAATGAACTACAACCATCAAATATCAACTGTGAAGAGGTGGAGGTTGAGAACAAAGTGATGATGCTTGAGATAAATCGATTGAAAGAGAAGAACTTGAAGTTGAAAGAGCAGAATTTGAAGTTGAAGGACCAGAATTTGAAGTTTGCTCGTAGTGTTTACAAAATATTTTTTTTGTTGTTTGTTGTTCATGTGGCTGTGTATGTATGTGTATTGAAGTAGGATTGATACTTATTTCTGATGTAATTGGATTCAAAAATGTTTATGGAGTTGTTGGTTTATTAATGATTGCCCCTCTGTTATTGCATTTCAACATGTAAAATGGACATGAATAAAACTGAACAAAAGTACATTTGATAACCAAAAAGCACTTTTCAATTGTGCGCATTTCATTTGATCCAACTGCAAAAGCACATAACTACAGAAGATCAGTTTCAAGTTTCAACTGTCACTTAACTACAAAAGATCCACATAAGGATTCTAGATCATTTTTAAGTTTGAATTGTCACATAACTACAAAAGATCCATAATAGGATTCAAGATGAACAACAAAAAACTCCAGTCACTTTTTGCTTCTTTTTCTCCCCATCACAAGTTGCTGGTGCATTGTAGGGCCTGCCACCTTTGGTTGAGTATGAGCTTCCACATTGACTTGACTATGCTGAGTGCCCACATCTTCAAACTGATGAGTTGAATCCTCAAATGGTCTATATCTTGGTGGAGCCATCTGAAAAATGAAACATAAATATTATTTGCCATTAACAATCCTGAAATGTCATTAAAACAAGAAACATGAATATCACACTTACAGTCATTCCAGCATCAGCTCCAACTGAGTTGCCAACTTCAGCTCCAACAGCCCCAACATCAGCTCCAACATCAGCTCCAACTGCCCCTGTGTCACTCACAACTGCCTTATTCTTTCCTTTGGATGTGCTTGTGCTCTCTGTCTCTATTGGTTTCTTGCCACAGGTAAATGCATTGTGACCAACCAATCCATCAGGATCACCTTCAATCTTTGACAATGCTTTGTGCTTTGCTTTGTAAGCCTGTGTCTTTGAAACTTCACACCTTGTATCATGCATTGCATCCTCCATAAAACCTTTCACTGACCTCCCTCCATCTGACTGGAACCTTTGAAAGAATCTCTCACTGAGCCATGTAGATGTCATGCATTTGACTTTATGGCTTGGAACACAAGTGTGTTTGTCAATCAGTTTCCTAATCTGCCATGATGCTTGATCCCTCATCTTTAAAGCAATGACCATCCACTTACATTGATCATCTTCACACTTTGCATACAGTCTCCTGCTATCATTCTTAGTGAATCTAATATTCCTCCTCTGGTTTATAGCATCTGACTGCACAGCCAACTTACACTCTTGTTTAGTTGAGTACACCTGAGTTAGCACAAACTCTGGCTTGTATATGGTGCTGAGATTGAAACATGGAAATTGCTATTCCTCTCCTTCATCTTCCTCTGAAAATATCCTTTCATAAAAAAGGTCAGGTACTTCAACTGCATCATCTTCACTAATTAAATCATCACTGTCACTATTTTGTTCTTCCACATTTGTTTGAACCTCTTCATTTATCTGAAACTCCTCATTTGTCTGCTCATTTGTCTGAAACTCCTCATCACCAGTTGAACCACCACTGCCTTCTGAGTAGCCCCAATCCTCAAAAAAACCATCCATGTCAACATCACCTACTTCATCTACTGGAATGGAAGTTGCTTCATCTTCTGCTAGTGGTGTAGATGTACCAACTACTGGAATGTCAGTTAATCCTTCATGATGATCAGGAGCTTCAACTGTAACTGGCTCAGGAGCTTTAACTGCAACTGGATCACCTACTTCAACTGCAACTGGATCAGGTATTATATTCTCAGCATTGATGGCTTCATACTCATTCTCAACCTCCTCAATCTCATCATCAAACAAATCATCATCCACTTCCTCATCTTCAGATTCTAACTCATAATCAGGTTCTTCATCTTCCTCTAATTCCATTCCCTCACCAACTGCATTCTCTAGTATTATATTCTGAGGTATGATGGCTTCAAACTCAGCTTCAGAGAGATCAACTTCCTCATCATATATATCATCATCACCATCATTAGGGTCTGATTTATATACATAATCAGAGTCTTCAGAATCATCATCATCCACTACTTCCTCACCAAACACATGCATTTCTCTAACATCCAGGAAAGTAGAAGCCCAATTTCTAACATCAGCATCATCTATAAGCAACTTGTAGCTATGGCTATCCTTCAATTTTAAGTAATACCTCATACACTCATCAGCCCCAAACTTCACTCCAGTGTACAGATTGAAATCAAACAAGCTCACCTCATCAACATTGCACCAATCAAGGTTAACAATCTTACCCCCAACATACTCAGTACTTGAAGAATTTGTGAAGGTTCCCCCAGTATGAACAAAAATAGAGATGGGTCTACTATTTTTGTCTGGAAAAAAAAATTAACAAAAAAACTCAGAAAATGAAGCACAAAAGCATACCAAGAAATGACTGAAAATGCTATCTAAAATTCTTTAAGGATGTTAAACATACCATATTTTGGCAAACTCGCATCTTTTGCCCCCTTTTTCCTCGCTCGAACATGAACCATCTTCCTCAGGTGAAAGCAGAGCTAGGGTTCTTCGACAGTCTTCAATTATGCGTATTTGATGTTATTTGAATTAGGGATTTAGGGTTCTTATCAATTTGGGGATTTAGGGTTCATGTCTTCAGAGAGGTAAATGTAAGAGCAGTGAATGAGGTTAGGGTTTTCTGTAAGAATCGCGATTTTACTGCCTTTCTTTTATTGTCTTTTTTTTTAATTCACGTATTTACTGAGGTATGGTATAAGAATTGTATTTCTTCCGTATTTTGATTTTTTTTTAAATACATATATTCAAGTATTCCCGTATTCAGGTAATGTATTTCGTTTTTTTTTTTTTAAATCAGATAGCCATTGATGAGCTGACACGTGTAGCTCCTCCGATCACGTGCGCGTCACGTGGTCACATTCCGACCAAAATTGAATTTTCCGGCGAAAAAGGACTAAATTGAAACTCAATTCGACTTGTTTGGGACTAAATTGAAAACGCGTATGTCTGTGGGACTAAATCGAAAAAAAGCAACATTTAGGGGACCAATAAAATTTTTATCTCTACTCCTAGTATGCAATTTATATGCTTACAATAAGCCAAAAAGGATGGATTGTGCACATTTTTTGATGGCTACTTTTTGCCCTAATTAAGCTCTACCAAATTGCAATTACCTACCTAACATTCTATAAACATTCAATATCCATGTTTGTTTGGCTCTATGATAAAAATAATACTCACTCGTTACATTTTCAATATTTTTAAGTACAAGACTCGATCGATTTGAGACGAACAAGCATCGATAGACCGAACAACGAGTTCAGAGAAAGAAACGCGTTATTCGGGCGGGCGGGCCCGGATCACGGGTTTGAGTGGAGGGAGCCCAACCCGGGCCGACCATTATGCAACAAATTTGGACACGTACGATTGTGGGGGATTAATCAAACCCATAGTACACATGTTGAACCACGTGGGTGGGGGTGTCACTTGGTCGAATTGATGGATCAATGGCTGCTTGCCACAAGTAATTTCGCTTGCTGATATTTTTCGTGTAACATTGTCGACTTGAATGAAGCCGTTGACAAGTTACTAGAACAATCCCATTGCTACTCACGCAATGATCGAGTTATCGTCCGAGTTTAGGCAACAATCGCACTTTGTAAAGATCGACAACAATTCTCGAGTCTTCGTTTGAGACAATTCTTGAGTTTTCAATACGAAATGTTCTAGTTCTTAGATGAGTAATCGATGATATTTCATCGGTTTTCTTGAGTATTTACAAAAAAGACTAAGACACAAATTTGAAACGTAGGAAGTACTAAATAAGTATATTATTTTAATAAAAATTAAAGAATTAAAATAAATTCAAATTCTAGTGCTATAAATTTAGAGTTCAAAATCATGAATTAATTTAGAGTCCCAATTATACTTAGCATAGTATCTTTAGTTCTTTACTAGTATAAAACCTAAAAACACAATCTTTACACTCTAAAATTCAATTTGAGCATATCCCCCAAAATGGGTCTCACCAACCCATCACCACCTGCCGCCGCCGCCGCCCGAATCCAAAGATCCACAAGCGCCGCCGCCGGAAGCGGTTCGATCATCCTCGAAAAGTACCAGCTCGGCCGCCTCCTCGGGCGCGGCAGCTTCGCGAAGGTCTACCTCGGCCGCTCCCTCCTCGACAAAACCGACGACGTCGCCGTCAAGGTCATCGACAAGGCCTCCACCGTCGACGCCGCCATGGAGCCGCTCATCCTCCGCGAGGTCTCCGCCATGCGCCGCCTCCACCACCACCCCAACATCCTCAAGCTCCACGAGGTCATGGCCACCAAGTCCAAGATCTACCTCGTCATGGAGCTCGCCCCCGGCGGAGAGCTGTTCGCCAAGCTCAGCCGCTGCCGCCGCTTTTCCGAGGCCTCCGCACGCCGGTACTTCCAGCAGGTCGTCTCCGCCCTCCGATTCTGCCACCAGAACGGCGTCTTCCACCGCGACATCAAGCCCCAGAACCTCCTCCTCGACCACAACGGGCTCCTCAAAATCACCGACTTCGGCCTCTCCGCCCTCTCCGAGCAGAAGCGAGACGACGGCCTGATCTACACCGCCTGCGGCACCCCGGCCTACACCGCCCCCGAGGTCGTCTACCGGAAAGGCTACGACGGCGAGAAGGCCGACGCCTGGTCTTGTGGGGTCCTCCTGTACGTCTTCCTCGTCGGAAGCCTCCCTTTCGACGATAGCAATTTGTCGAACATGTACCGTGCAATGCACCGCCGGGCTTTCGATTTCCCCGATTGGGTTTCGAAACCGGCCAAGGTCGTGATTTACCGGCTATTGGATCCGAACCCTAGCACGAGATTGAGCCTCGACGATCTGACCAAGCTTTCCTGGTTCAAGAAATCCTTCTCCCAAGAAAATCTGAGCTCGCTGGCTGAGGAGAAGCTCGGGCCCGAGTCTCTTGATCCCAAGAATTCGCCTAGAGTAAACGCGTTCGACCTAATTTCGATGTCGTCTGGTTTGAACTTGTCTGGGCTTTTCGAGAAGGAGATCAGTAGTAGAGAGATGAGGTTCTTCACTTGGGGTATGCAGGATGCAGGGGAGATCGAGGAGAAGGTCTCTAAGGCTGGGGGTGGGTTGGGGTACAAAATAGAATTAGGGAGAAGTGGAGGGATCAGGATGGTGAAGGGAAGGGT
Source organism: Euphrasia confusa (assembly GCA_954870475.1). Taxonomy (NCBI): domain Eukaryota; kingdom Viridiplantae; phylum Streptophyta; class Magnoliopsida; order Lamiales; family Orobanchaceae; genus Euphrasia; species Euphrasia confusa. Next base: position 1,671,876 of record OX940969.1, on the reverse strand, counting down.
AGTTTTGGTAGTTTGGATTTCGGAAGTCGCTGCACAATTATGGCTTGTAGAGTTGAAGTTAGCCGATAGTGGTGGGATGGAGTTTGGGGAAATCCAGTGGGAGGAACTGAAAGCAGGGCTTGGGGATATTGTGCTGTCATGGCAAAAGGAGGTTTCTTGATCTGGTGCGAAGAAAATTTCTCGGGTTTTAGGGTACGAATTCTTGTGGAAAATCACAATGTTGAGTAAACGGTTTCGGACCATTTGATATAATTGATCGAGAATTGGTGATGGTGTTAGATGGGAAGAAATCCAATGTTTGATGCTAAAGTTAGGATTGATTTTGTTGCATTTAGGAGAATAATCGTCTGCTTCTTTCTTGAAAGAGCATCGAGATACATGTATGTAGCGTTTGTAAATAGTTCTTGGTTGCACAAAGATTCATCTCTTGTTTTACTCCATGTTTCTAACACACTACAGTGTATTGGGCACTCCTAACAATTGACAATCTATGAACCAACAAAACACTATCTATTTGCTGTGGCAGGGCAAGCAAATAGATGTTAGGCGTGCCAGCTGTCGTGGCGTGCGAGCTTATTACTGGGTTCAGTTAACACTTGGCAGACGATGCTTGGTGACTTCAGTCGCCATCTATTGGTGGGTGAGTGCCCCATTTTTCTTAACCTGACTATAGAGAGGAAATAGTACCATTTTTCTTAACCTGACTTGAGATGAAAAAAAATCCTCTAGAAATAGGCTGAGGACTTTTGATCTTTTCCGGGTAGATCCATTCTTTAAAAGCTTGGAAAACTTAAGACCGTTGGCTATATGCCTATATGGTCTATGGTCAACTAGAACAGAACGTCGTTGATTCGTAAGAGAATCCAAACTCTTACGAATCAAATGCAGTTTTTTTTTTCCGGCTTTTAGGAGCATTGGAGAAACCCTTGCCAAACAACCGTTGTTTGTTCCCGGGGACCCGATTCATAAAACAGTAAGCCTTTCAACAATGGCATCTTCACTCAAAGATGCACCATTGCCATAACTACCCTTGGCCTTGTTCTCAAAACAGATAACTACCCTTGGCCTTGTTCTCAAAACAGGATGTTTCATTTACTGTTTGCAGCATCCTACTAAAAAAATAGTTATGGGTACAAATTTAGGTTAATGTTTTATAGTACTAATTTTTAAGTTAACTTTAGACTTTCAAGGTCTAAAAGTTATTTTAAATCACGTCAAATTTATTTTAAGATACATTCAAATATTTAAACGGTATTTCTAATAATGTTATTACTAAAAAATATTTTAAGACACTTTAAAATACTACTATATAGTATAAATTATTTCAAAGCACCTAAAATATATTTTAAAACAATTAAAAATGTCTAAATGTATATTAAATCATTTTATAATTATTTTATATGTCTTTAAAATATTTAAAAAGTTATTTTAAAATTTATTTTAAGACACTTTAACATGAATAAAAAATATTTTAAATTATTTAAAAATTATTTTAAATACACAAGATAATGATTACAAAGTATTTCAAATAATCGAAAAAAACTATTTTAATACACTTTAAAATATTTAAAAGTTATTTAACATTAATTTTTTTAAAACACGTTAAAATGTATTTAACTTCACTTCAAAATTATTTTAAGACACTTTAAAATTTTTGAAAAATATTTTTACACACTTTAAAATGTTTGAAAGTATTTTAATGTAAAAGTTATTAAAAAATATTTTTTACACACTTTAAAATGTTAAAAAAAATATTTCAAATAATATAAATTTTATTTTAATACGCTTTAAAATGTTTATAAGATATTTCAAATAACTCAACAAGTATTTAAAAACATTTTAAATTGATTAAAAGATATTTCAAATCAAATAAAATTTATTTTAAGATACTTTAAAATGTTTAAAGATATTTTAAATCACTTAAAATTTATTTTAAGATACTTTAAATTATTTTAAAAGTAGTTTAAATCATTTAATAAATATTTTAAAGTTTATTAAAATATTTAAATCATTAATTTATAACCTAAAAGTTTAATTGCGCACTTACTACTATTTTAGGAAAAAAAAGTTCAATCGAATCAAGACAATTCCTCTTATAAGGACATGCACTCAAAAAGTATAGGTCCATATTAATTTCTTTTAAAAATCATTACTACTCTCTCGGTCCAAAGAAACTTGTCATACTTTTCTCTAACTTTTCTTTTAGAGATGTCCAACAATAGTTGACACATCCCAAAAAAGGAAATAATTATCCTAACTTTTTCGTTTTAATATACAATTTTATTCTACTTTACTCCACCTATTTTTTAAACTTTATTCACAACTACTTTACTTTTCACTTTTAAAATATATTTTTACTCTTTACTTTTTAATTAAAAAATTAAAAAATAATAATTTTCTTAAACTCCGTGCCCAGCAAAGTATGACATCTATTAATAGCTGAAGGGAGTATTATTTTAAGTGTTGTATAGCAAGTAGTCTATTCCCTCGCGCTATACATACTATTATTTTAAGTGTTGTATAGCAATTAAGTAGTCTATTCCCTCGCGCTATACAGCCTTAAACAAGAAAATAATAAAATAATTTCACATAAAAAAAAAGCATATATTCTCAAAACTCATGTATATATAAATACCACATGTTTCTTTGTGGAATTTTAGAGTGTATACAACACACAAAAAAATTAGGATAAAATGTTGAACTATGTAATTGTATCATTGTTGACTATATTAGCCTTGTGGGCATGGAAGATCTTGTGCTGGGCTTGGCTCGAACCTCGAAAAATGGAGAGATTCCTCCGGAACCAAGGCCTCCGAGGGAACCCTTACAGATTCCTTCTCGGAGATTCCAAGGAGATCTCCGACATGTACGAGGAAGCCAACTCCAAAAGCATCGGCCCGCTCGACGATATCGTGCCCCGTGTCATGCCCTTCATCCAAAAAACCATCAACACATACGGTATATATATAGTTCATTTTTTTTTACGACCCAATTAATTATGTTTATAACGTAATTTAATCATTCGTTTATCGCAGGCACGAATGCTTTTGCATGGATTGGGCCGAGGGCCCGGATCATCATATCGGAGCCCGACTTAATGAGGGTTGTGTTGAATAAGCACCGAAACTACCAAAAGAGTTTCCGGGTGTCGAACAAGATAATCAGGCTGGCCATCGGCGGGCTCGTCTACTACGAGGGAGATGAATGGAGCAAATCGAGGATGAAGCTCAACCCCGCGTTTCATCTCGACAAGTTGAAGGTTCGGTACAAATTTTACTTCTGTTCGGTTCTTTATTTTTCAAGTGCGAAAATATATAAGTAATTTCCGTCTCGTTCCCTTATTTTTAAGTGAAAAATTAAAATTCGTTTTATTTAACAATTTTTTAGTTGAATTTTACAACGTGAAAACTTTTATTTTGATTTAATTTTCAATTCATTCATTAGATTGTTTCAGTTTAAATGCTAATTTATGTTTTGGAACGTAGCAAATGGTGCCTAAAATGCAATCGTGTACGAATACGATTCTTGACCAATGGAAAAGCAAGATGTCTTTAGATGATGACACGTGTGTGGTGGATGTGCTGCATTATCTGGAGGACTACAGTGGTTCGGTGGTGACGCACTCACTGTTTCACACTTTCTTTAACGATGAAATGCGAAGGAACTTTCACTATCTGAGGGACCTCACTATTATGACCGATACCGCTTCCAAGCCCTTCAATTTCCCCGGTCTCGAGTAAGTCATTAATTAATTAATTAAAATTCAGTCCCCCTACTTCCAAGATTTTCAATTTTAGTCCCTCAACTCTTCAAAAAATATATATTAGGTACTTGCCATCCCAAACCAAAAGGCGCGCCAAGGAAATGGAGAGAGTTGTGAGAAAATCGTTCACCCGAATGATCGACCAACGCCTCGAGGACCGAAAATCGGGCAAGCTCGACATTGAACGCGACTTGTTGGACTTGTTCCTCGACGAGCTGTACGAGAAGGACGGAAATGTTAACCCGAGAGATCGCGATAGGGTTGTCGAGGAAGCCATCGCGCAGACAAAGTTGTTTTACTTTGCCGGCTACGACACGACTTCCAACCTCCTCGTATGGACCATGATCTCGCTCGCCATACACCAGAGCTGGCAGGCACGCGCGAGGGACGAGGTTCTGCAAGTGTTGGGACGAAACGAGACGATTACGAGTGATGCGTTGAGCCAGCTCAAAGTTGTGAGTATATATAGATATATGTATACTGTTAGAAGCTGCATCATCTAAAAACTCAAACTGCTAGAGAAGTTGGTCAATTTGACATTTATATTAGTGGATCGAATATATTCCAAAATGTTTAAAAGATATTTATATGCATGCAGCATGCATGATTATTGTTAAAACTGCATGGATGCATGCGTGATTACTGTTAGAAGCTGCATCATCTAACAGCTCGAACTGTCATCTCGTATCACAAGTTAAAAGATATATTTATATGCATGCATGCATGATTACTGTTAGAAACTGCATCATCTAACAGCTCGAACTGTTATCTCGTGTTGCAGGTGAACATGATACTGCACGAGGTCTTGCGTTTGTACCCACCGGTGATGGAGCTGTCGAGGGTGGTGGAGGAGGAGACTCAGTTGGGCAATCTTCGCATACCGAAGGGCGTGTTGCTTCAGCTTCCGGTGGCGATCCTCCACCGGAAGGCCGAGATATGGGGCAACGACGCCCTCGAATTCAATCCCGACAGGTTTGCGGAGGGTGTCCTGAAAGCGGGCAACGGGCAGGCGGCGTTCATGCCCTTCAGCTGGGGCCCACGGATTTGCATCGGGCAGCATTTTGCTATGATGGAGGGAAAGGCGTTTGTAGCCCAACTCCTGCGCACGTTCTCGTTCGAGCTCGCGCCCGAATATAAGCACGCGCCTTACGCTGCTTTCACGGTTCAGCCGCAGTTCGGAGCACCTTTGCTGCTTCGCAAACTCTAAGCTTCCGTGTCGTCGAATTATAACTTCTTCATTTTCTTTGAGTAATATAGAAATGAATAAGATGCGAAATGCAATCTACTTTTACAAAGAAAATGTATCTATTTGGGTGGAACATGATGGACCGTAGTATTGGTACACTTTTTTATATGTTTCTTATAGCATCTCAAATTAGATGACATGCCAAATCAAAGTAAATTATCCTATCAATTTATACATACGTTCCCAACAATGCAATGCATGGTATAATTTTTATATTAATTTGTAAGTTTCATCATTATACACATTTTTATTTTATTTTACAAATATATTAAAATAAATAAAAAAAAATCACAAATTGTACCTACGTACTATCAAATATTTGATACTCCCATATTTCTCTCTCCTAATTATACCTACATCTCCATCTCCAATGGTGTATTTAAGTATAATTCAATTTCTATGTAGAAATTTTACCTACCATTGAGAATGCTTTTATATAAAAATATTTTTTTATTTTTAACATATTTTTATTAATTAATTAATTTATTTAATATTGATTTTATTACTAATTTTGATTAATATTATATATATTTATTTTTATTATTTTTCTACAAAATTAATTATATTTTTTAACGTAAATTATTTTCATTAAAGAAAAAACCAATTTAATAAAAAACAAAAAATATGTTATTTTATTCGAATATTTTCATACTTTTTTTGTAAATAAATTAAACAAAAAATACAAATATTATTTTTATGATGTATATTTTTTGAGAGAATATGGGAAGGATGAGTATAAAAAGTATTAAAAAAAAAGGTAGTTTGGTTTATTAATTTATATTTAAATTTTAATAATTTATAATATAAAAATAACTATCTCTTCTTTTCATATGGTTAACAAAATTGAATTCCAACATACTACGTGATAATGGAGTATATAGTATGCACCAAAAACGTGGTTGGACTTTGGTACATGTATGGTGGACCACATAATAATTAAGCTACACTGATTGAAGGGAAGATTCCTATATACTAGTAGAAAGTATTTTTCTATGGAGAACATCAATTATTTAATTGTCAAATATAACAAGAAAAATATTAAATTTTGATTTTTTTAATAAAAAAATTAAAAATAAACTCTTTTTAAATCAAAAAATTAAAATAAAATTATATTTACAAAAAAAGTAAAAAATAATTATTCTTTGATACTGAAGTCTGAAGTAGTAGGATATTTGCATGCGCACGAGGGACGCATGCACTGTATATAAATATAATACTATTAATAATAATTGTTGAATAGTCAAAGTTATGTCCTGAAATTGAAAGTAAAAATAGACCGTTTTGTTTTGTTAAAAGTAATTGAAATTAGAAAGTGACGGTTTTGTGTAAATAGCGAATTAATAAAAAAAGAAATACATAAGGTTTTCAAGAATAGGATCGAAAAACAAAAGAGTTATATATAGTCTTTCCTTGTATCTTACAAAACAATACATTATTTTCCGTCTCTAATACTAGTATATAGTTACATGTTCTATACGGTCCAAAGTACTTGGGGCGTCTCCTACCGTGTACTGTAGTGTCGGTTGTCGTGATCGAACTTTATATTTGAACCACTTGTCAAATTCCATGGCAATGAGTCATTGGGGACCACTTTCCATGTATTTGTAATCAAACTTTATATTTGAACCACTTTTCAAATTCCATGGCAATGAGTCATCGAAATGAGGACCACTTTCCATGTATTTATATAGTATACTCTTTCTGCCTTGCCTTAGTCCATCTTCAATCGTTGGCTTTAAATTACCATCAAAATCTTTAAATTACCATCAAATTTGAGTTCAAACAGTAAATCATTTCCAATCATTAAACTCAAATTTTTACTCAAACAAATAAAACTTTAATTAATTTATTACAAAATTAATTTTATATAAAATATTTTTTTATAATATTACATATAAATAAAATTAAAAAATCACAATACAAAATTAAATAATAAAATATTATATTAATAATTAAAAACACACACATTATTACAACAAATACAATATATAAATTATAAATTACATTTATGTTTAAATTTATGTTGTATTGTGTAATATAATTTATAATAATTATATTTTGTTTATTATTGATTTTTTTTACTTCAATTTATATATATTTATTTAAATTATAAATATTAATCGCAAAATTAAAATTAAACAATATAAAATAATAAGTTAGTATAAATTTTAGTACAAAAACACAATTTTAAAAAATTATCAATTTTAGAAATATAACTAAAATTTACAAAAAATCATAAATTTAAAAATTATACAAGAATAATATTTTATATAATTTTTAAAAACTATTTCAATGTTAAATTAATTAAATTTAATAATTTATAAATTTAAAGTAATTAAAAAAATGCATGAATAGTGTTTGAGTAGAGATTTGAGTTGGTGGCAAATTTGAGTCACACTATTCATTATCTTCAAATTGAAGTTGAATTTGAGTAAAAATATGTTATCATGGGGAGCATTTGGTGGCAAATTTGATTTGCGTCCAAATTTGCCACCATTGAAGATGGTCTTATAAATATAATTTTTTTGTATTTCAAAATAAATAAAGTACGAAAAAAAATCCAACATACTGTGGACAATTGTACATTTTATCTACTACTAGTATTTTATTAAATAGTACTATCTGTATCGTATATCGGAGCAAAAAGATGTTGATTTTGTAGTTTATATATTGTTAGTAAGTGAAAAAGATGCCGATTTTGTAATTTACAATTTTGATTCGATTTTAACTTTTTTGAGAAAGTTCAATAAATGAATTGATCTTATAATTTATAATTTTGATTCAATTTTAACTTTCGTGAGAAAGTTCAATAAATTAATTGAATAATTAATTTGAGTGAAGTCGCTTTTAGCGATTTTGTAATTTACAACATTGGTCAAATTTGAACTTCTTTGAGAAAGTTCAATAAATGAATTGAATAATTAATTCGAGTGAAATCGCTTCTAGCGGGAATCGAATCCATTCAACACCTCGGCGTCAGTCTAACACCCTGATACCATGCATATGTTAGAAGTGACATCATCTTAAAGTTCGAACGGTTAAAAGAATTGAACAACTTAATATTTATATTAATGAGTAAGTATATTATTGGAGAATATATATATATATATATATATTCGGCGTACTATAAATGTCTATTTGACCAAGTTCTCTAACAGTTCGAGCTTTTAGATGAATCAGTATCTAACGTGATATCAGAGTCTAGGCTTGTGCTAGATCCTCGGTTTGACTCCCGACATGTGCGACTCCACCCGAATTAATTATCTACTTGTTGGGTTATGCCCTGAGGTTGAAATTTGCCACAAGTGAGGGGAGTATTGGAGAATATAAACGGCTCATTATGAGCTTTTAAATGAAACGACTTCTAACATTGTATCAGAGCAAAAAATTTAAAAATATTTTAATTTATTTTTTAAAATATAAATAAAAAAATAGTTATATTTGATTTTTTAAGTTAAAAAACATGAAATGAAAGTGAAGTCCAAACTCCAATCTACTTCATTTACGATTTTACGTCTATGGAGTATTTGATAAATAAGTTTTTGTCTCGATTCTTTGTAAGGAAAGAGCGGATAGTAATTGACATTGTTAGGGGTGACAATGATACATGATTTTATTCCAACAAATTAATATATTTACCGTACCAACTTTAATGTTATATTACCATCAAAATAGTATACGATACACCGTACACGGTATGGTATACCATACAATATTAAAATGTAGTACGATATACGGTATAATGTTTTCATGTACTATGGTAAATGATATGTACTAATTTATACTAAACAAATTAATATTATTTTTATGCATTTTTTTTAGTTTTTTTTTTAATTTTGACCTATTAATAACATTGTTGACTAAAACAAATTGAATATAAAATTAGTCGAGAAGAGTGATTTGGGAAGGACAAAAGTGACTTATAAATATTTATTGGGAAGGGTAATTTAGTAATCAATTATAAAAAATTATTAAAAAATAGAGATAACGTAATATTAGATGGAATATTCTGTTTTGTAAGAAAAAAATAAGTATGTATAAAACGGAGAAAAAAGATTAGGTAAATGAGAGTAAAAGTTTTTTGATTAGGCAGGTTAGTGACAAAAACGCAAACCTTGGGTAAGTTTATTTAACAATTTCTAATCAATATAAGAGATAATTATAGTTTAATATCTGATATTTAGACATTTTTTTTACTTTACTACTTGACTTTTAAAAATTTATCTAACAATTCATAAAAAGCAAAAAGAATTGGTATTTGAATTCGGGGATCTGATAACTAATCACTAGTTTCAAATTTGTTTCTTCTTCTGGAATTCAAAAGGTCAAGAGAGAGCGAGGGTGTGAGTGGCGTCGGCGACGGCGTCTGAACTATCGATAAATCAAGTTTTTTTTTTTTAAAATTAAAATTGAGTGGTTGAGCTCAGCTAACATATCAAACTATCTTTGTATAAATACAAGTTCAACACGCACCTCTTCAACCTCAACTCTAAGCCACACACACACAAAAAAAAAGAAAAAAAAAAGAAAAAAGACAATGTGGAAGTTCGCAGCCATCTCATTGCTCACCATATTGGTGGTGTGGCTATGGCAAGTGTTCTGCTGGATCTGGCTCGAGCCAAGGCGGATCGAGCGGATCCTCCGCAAGCAAGGCTTCAAAGGCAACTCCTACAAACTCCTCTACGGCGACACCAAGGAAATCGTCGAGTCCTACAAGGAAGCTCACTCCAAGCCCCTTGGCCTCCACGACGACATCGTGCCTCGCGTCATGCCCTTCATCCTCAAGACCATCAATACTTACGGTATTATTATTATTATTTTTATTTTTATTTTTATTTATTAATTTTAGAAGCGCATGTGGCGCAGGCAAGAACTCGTTCGCGTGGATCGGGCCGAGGCCGCGCGTGTACATATCGGACCCGGAGTTGATGAGGGAGACGCTGACGAGGCACTTGAACTTCCAGAAGAACTTTCGGGTGGCGAACAAAATATACAAGCTGCTCGTGGGCGGTATCGTCGAGTTCGAGGAGGATAAATGGAGTAGGCATAGGATGAAGTTGAACCCCGCCTTCCATTTGGACAGACTCAAGGTACGTATATCCCACGTCGTTTGGAAAAAAACATAACTGTAAATTAATACTACTCTTACTAATTGTTATGGTATATATATGTAGCATATGTGCCCGATAGTACAAGGTTGTTGCGAGAGCATCCTGAGCGATTGGACGAAGAAGATGAAGGGCGGATCAGGTGTGGTCGACGTGTTCCATTATCTGGAAGCGTACACGGGTTCGGCCGTCACAACCGCTTTGTTTACTCACGACTTCGATTCGGATATGAGGAAGTGTTTCCATCTTCTACGAGACCTTTCCCTCATGGCAAACATCGCCGTCAAGACTTTCGATATTCCCGGAAAAGGGTAATACACACTAAAAAACAGACAAAAATATTTACTGCTAAAACAATAAATAAATCAGTTGACAGACAGTTTACTGACTAAAATCACCGTTCAGTCAGTAATCACCGACTATTTTGTTTGGTAGGTAATTTACCAACTGAACCGATTTTTCATGTTTGTGTCACAATGATGTCTCGATTTGAAATTGAACGTATATTTAGATTTTTTATTTTTATTTTGATTTCAATAGGTATTTGCCGACCCAAGCACACCGGAAGGCCAAGGCGATGGAGGCCGAGGTTAGGCGCTTGTTTCGGAACATGATCAACGACCGCCTCCGAAAACGGAGGGCCGGGATCGAGGACGGGCATGACCTGTTCGACCTCTTCCTCGACGAGCTCTACGACGAGAACATCGCCAAGGAGCTCGACATCGAGAGCGTGGTCGACGACGCCATCGGGAACTGCAAGCTCTTCTACTTTGCCGGTTACGAGACCACCTCGAACCTCCTCGTGTGGACCATGGTCAACCTCGCCATCCACCAGGACTGGCAGACTCGAGCCAGGGAGGAGGTCAACCGCGTCCTCGCCGGCAGGAAGAATCTTCAGGCTGATGACTTGAACCAGTTCAAAAATGTATGTTTTGGACAATTTTTTTCGTTTATTGCAAAATGACCCCTGAGGTTTAGCCTAATTACAAAATGACCCCTGACTCTGACTGAGGTTTCTTGGTAATTAGACTAAACTTCAGAGGTTCAAAATTGTATGCACAATTTTTTTTTGTTTATTACAAAATGACCCCTGAGGTTTAACCTAATTACAAAATGACCCCTGACTCTGAGGTTTCTTGGTAATTAGACTATACTTCAGAGGTTCGAAATTGTATGGACAATTTTTTGTTTATTACAAAATGACCCCTGAGGTTTAGCCTAATTACAAAATGACCCCTGACTCTGCTGAGGTTTCTTAGTAATTAGACTAAACTTCAGAGGTTCAAAATTGTATGGACAATTTTTTTTGATTATTACAAAATGACCCCTGAGGTTTAACCTAATTACAAAATGACCCCTGACTCTGAGGTTTCTTGGTAAATAGACCAAACATCAGAGGTGATTTTGCAATTATACTGATGAATCAGTTCTCACTCATGTTTATTACAAAATGACCCCTGAGGTTTAGCCTAATTACAAAATGACCCCTGAGGCAATTTTGCAATTACTGTATATTGATGAATGAATTAGTTCACTCTCTCATGTATAGGTGAACATGATCATACACGAGGTTCTGCGGTTGTTCCCACCTGTGTTCGAGCTGTCGAGAGTGGTGGAGGAGGACACGAAGCTCGGGGACCACATCATCCCGAAGGACATCCTGATCCAGCTGCCGATAGCCATGATCCACCGAAAGCCCGAGATCTGGGGGCCCGAGGCCCACCTCTTCAAGCCCGAGAGGTTCGCGGAGGGCATACTCAAGGCTTCCAACGGGCAGGCGGCCTTCATGCCGTTCGGGTGGGGCCCACGCATCTGCATAGGTCAGAACTTTGCAATCATGGAGGCGAAGATCTTCGTGGCCACGCTGCTGACGAGGTTCGAGTGGGAGCTCTCGCCCGAGTACACGCACGCGCCTTACGCGGCGTTCACCGTGCAGCCACAGCACGGGGCACCTCTCGTGCTGCACGAGATAAAATAACTAAAATCAAAGTCGATATATATTGTATGTATCGATTGATTAATGTATATCGTGTAATGTGTTGTTCCACCAAACTTGTACTGTGATTCTGTGTTTCAATAAAAACTTGTGTTGCAATATCTCAGAGCAGTTCACTTGACATGTTGAAATGTGCCAAATCTCGAAATACCCAAAGTTGAGGTGTACTGAAAACCAAAGTCTGATAAAAGAAAAGGAATCCTTTTAAATTACGAAAATGACCCCTTGAGATTTGTGTTTTCTCGATAAAAGACCTCTTACAGAGGTGAATATGGGCTTCTCGAGATTCTTAGATTACATTTGATGTATTATCAGCAATACTTCTTGAACCATACTGCAATATTAAGGAAGCTCTCGAAATCAGACTGTGGCCTGCGAGAAAAAACAAAGGGAAAAGAACATGCATCACGCTCTGAACAAGAGAAATAGATAAAAGAAAATATACAAACACTACCCGATACATCAGGGTCATATTCGTAATTTAAACCCTGATTAAAATTGGTATAATGCAACATAGTACGAGGATGTTAAGGCTTATACCTGTCGATTGCATGTACATCGTTGGGGAACAGAATCACCTTTGATGCTACTCCCTTCTCCTTTAGGGCTCGAGCATACTACAATCACGTCGAAAAGGAGAAAAAAAAAAGGTGATTTAGACTAAATCCGTCTGAAAGCAAGTTATTTCATCTTGAGTAAAAGCTGGTATAGTACGAGGTCTTACTTGTATTCCAGTGGAAATAGGTACACGAAGATCTTGGGCACCAAGGAGGAAGAGTGTTGGAGTTTTTACCTGACAAAAGCACGACACAAATCAGCAGAAAACACCAAACCCGATTCTATAAACAAATTGATCTTTCAAATAATGCAAACCTCAAGAGATGAATTGGACGCGAAAAATAAAGAGTTTCTTAACCTAAATCTCTCGATTATTTTTGTTCAATTTATTTCTAATAGCGGCTGCTGCATCATCACAATCCTATTCGGAATTCATACCTTTGAGATGTGAGCAACCGGAGACTTGCTATATAAAAAAGCAAGTTGTTCGGCTGAAGGGGATTCCGTAAAGAGAGATTTCCCCTCACTTCCATAAGCCTCAACGAAACACCAATCCGGAATATCCGATGTGCCCACCATCAATGCCAGGTTGCAAACAGGGTTCCTAGCCGCTGCCGCCGCAAACTTCTCCGGAGCCTTGAAAGAACACAGAACGTACATGAGCGACTATATCTTTACTATTTACAGAAATATTCCAATTGTTTTTCAAAATTACAAATAACCCCTCAAGGGTACTAAGTAAGGAGTAGGGACGAGCTTATTAAAGATGAGTTTTTTTTAGGAACGAAATTGTCAGGTTGCACTGTGCACCAGGATAATCGAGCAATACCATAGTAGAAGTAAAAAATTATATCGAAAACAATTGTGAAAAACCCGTCACACACCTGACCAATCAAGTGTGTTGTCAAAAATCCACCATGGGAACCTCCGAGCACAGCTACTTTAGATGGGTCCGCTAGTCCCTTTTCAATGGCATAGTCTACAGCGGTGAGTACGTCATTGACATCCTGCATTAGCATCAAGAAGTCGAGCAACGTCAGACAAACCTTACTAAAATAACCGTTAACCGTTAGTACCATACTAAAATAAATAACAGTACCTGAGACCCCACTTTCCCTAGAAGAGACTGCAATGCTTCCTCGCCAAATCCCAGCGAACCTCTGCGAAAATATATATATATATATATATAGATCAGATTCTCGTAATTTCAATAAATTTATACCAACAAGCAACGAATACATTTTTAATAAACGGTGTGGGTCCCAAAAGTGTACCTGTAATTCACAATTAACAAGCTGTGACCAATTGCAGCTAAGAGAGCATAGGACTTTGAGAAGCTTGTTAATGAGACAGTGTGAGGTCCTCCGTGAAGGATGACGATCAACGGGTCAGGCTTGGACTTCCCGGGCTTTGACTTTGAGGACACGTATATAGCTTCAATAGGTTTACTCGCACCTGGTAAAGAAGAAAAAAAAAAAGAGATGAGTGAATTTAAGGAAAATATCTCAAAGAGAAATTTAGCACCTTTCGTGGAGTTCTCGGAGACGTCTCTGACTGGAATCTTCATGATATCGAATTCTAGTGATCCCAACAGAGACGACACCTGCGGAGAAATCATAAGAAAAACAGAAGCGGTCATTAGGCGTGATAATTACGTAACAATTTATATCTTTAAATAAATAATCAAATGTTACCTTTTCGGAGCATTTTTTTGTCGACCGTGAAACATCCTGCCAAGTCCATTCAGCGTCTGCCGATGATAAGTTCTCAGCCAGACTACCATACTTGATTTCCGGAATATCAACAGGACTGCTGCACACTTTAGATAGCAACGGAAAAGTATACAAACAAAGTCACTTCCATATACTGGTTTAATTGAAAAAAATACCCCCGAGTTTCAGTCTAATTACGAAGAAGCCCCAACTATCTTAGAAAATTTTGCAAATCGCGCCTTTTGAAGGGGTAATAGTATTTCTAAGGATAGGTTGATTTTTTTCTCGTAAATATGCTAAATGTCAGGGGTATTTTAGTAATTTTTTTACTCTAACTGCTCGTACCAGCGACAATATTATCACCATCCAGTGCTAGTACATCCCAAGAAAAGAGTGAGTTGAGAGGGCTGATTCTTGATACTTGTCCACTTTTAATATTTATGAAGACAAAAAAACGACACCAATTAAATATTATCTGAGATTGATGGCCACGGATGCATGTTATCAGAATCGCTCACTATACCTCAATACATTCACTGAAAGTATTGTTTGAGTGCTGCCCCAAAAAGACGATAAAACCATTGTATGCCCATTAGAAAGCCAAGGATTGGGAAGAAATTTAGAGCAGTAAAGCCCGGGAAAGCAGCCGTCATCAGGGCACATCACGATAGGAACCTAAAAGACTCCGCATAGGATAGGACAAAAAAATAATTAGAACGTTAAAAACTTAAAATTAAAAATAAAATTGAAAAGGGGCATACCACATCAGTAATTTTCAGGGATGAGACGAATTTTCCATTGGAGGGCCACTCAATCTTGTGAAGTGAATTCGTTGCCCAATGTGCCCCAGAATCTACAGAGCTTTTAGCAGACAAAAAGACGAGATATTTCCCATCTGGGCTGAAGATAGAGCAAAAAATAAAAGAACTACTCTCAGAAAGATATGATTATAACCTTCAATAAAAACACAATTTTTTAACCCAAAATTTAGATGGCCCATTTGAAAATCGGAACAAGTTTTTTGACTCTTATGTGGTCATTCTACGTACCTGAAACGCGGAAAAAATGCACTACTTATGCTTTGGGTCAGATTAATCAGGAGTGAGTCTTCAGCTGCATTACTTCTGACATTAACAGAGAGCAAAAATATTAGAGCATAAATATTCATCCATTCATCATAAAAAAGGACTAAAATTAAATCGAACTGAGGGACAAATTTTCGCCCATAGCTGTACCATACGTCCATACCTGGTTCCACTAGCTTCTGATTTGAACAAAGGAGCTTTGACTGCATACAATGCACAAGGCCTGTTATAGCAATACTTGATACCCAATTTCCTAACATCCGAAGGCCATCCAACAAAAACAAGGTACCGCTCGTCTCCAGCCAATGGGGCCCATACAACTTGCCCTACGCTCAATCCTCTTCCGATACCTGTGGCCCCACGTACTTCTCCACTGATCGAAAAGTTTATTTTAGTAAAAGGCAAAAAGCGTTAACTGAACATTTGCAGAGTTAGTTATAATAACCTGTTAATGTCGATAACAAAAAGTGCTGGCTGCCTTTTGCCGGAATAAGATTCTCCCCAATCCTCCTCCCAGTCACCTAGACCTTTCCAGCTGCTAGAATCCTTATCTGTGGTGCCTTCTTTTTTGTAACCTGAACTAGTGAATGTAGGTTTGGCGGGTTCGGGTTCTTCAGCAACGTAAGCTATGGAAGTTTCATCTGAGTCCCAGGAAATTCCTTCGAACCTGGCACCAGAATATATATTTAAAAAGTATCTATTAAATAAAGAAACATTTATATACTTGCTCGCCCAAAAAATGTATCTTTTCAAGATATTGGTAGGATCGTATAAACCATTGAAGCTTTGGATGTGTTGGCTTACTCCCAAACACTCTTTTCCTTAATAATGTTTTTCACTGTAATCTTTACACAAAAATTTACAGCATGACCAAAGCACACTCCAGTATAGAATGATATATATATAAATTATATTTACCATCCATCCGAATATACCGATCCATGGACAGTGCGAGGGATAGCAAACTCCTTCTTCACTCCAGATGGGCCCCATATTTCAAAATGGGTTGGAGAGTCGCCTTCCGGATTCCGAATAACAAGAAACTTCGATCCTGATGGAGAGGGGATCATGGCAGACACACCTGTCATCTCAATAGGAAACGGGGCCCAATGAAAACTTGCAGAGTCTTTACTCGTTCGGAAAATATGACTCGTTAACACGGATTTTCTCCTCTTGTTGGACAAAAGATTGGGTTGGCCGATTAAAAACATGGCGCGTGAAACACTTTCTGCAGAAAAGTATTGTAATTTGGAACCCTTACAAACACATCAAACATGATTGATTCAACAATACTTTTTTTCTTAAAAAACAGTGTTATACCATTATCTGATTTAAAGGTCCATGCTTTATCAATGGTGGGAATATCTATGAATTCTTGCAGCAGCTCAGCCACGGAAGCATACTCTTCTTGGGTTGAAGCATCTAGGCCGACTGTAGTTCCTCTTGTGGATTTACCTCCGGTATTATCCATGACCGGTGAAACGGATAAAGCCCTGGTTCAAATGTCACATAAATTATACAGTAGCTTATTACACATACTGATCGGAACAAATACGGTATGAATCTTGTTTTCAAATCCCATAAAGATTTGAACTTTCGAGACACACACAGCCAAACATGATGAATACTTAAAAACCCATAAACGTTTTTGCAAGAACGAACCTTGGATTACTGATCTTGTTTAGTTTCAGTGTCTCAATTCTATACAAAAGCGCACACGTGCAAGAAATCAAAACCCCATCTTTTTAATTACTAATAACAAAACAAAAGCTTCATGACTCCAACACCCACATTAAACAACACGATAATTGTACAGAATCATGAGCAAAAAAAAGTATAAAATAAATAGCGTTACCTATTGAAGAAGGGTTTTCTTCGGTTGCGAGAAGGATAGAGTGGGAAGGAGGAGTTGAAATTGGAGTATGGGTGAGTTGGGATTGGGGTGGCAATTCTCAGTCGTAGATTCGTCATAACCAATAATACGTTTTTGTTTTTTTTTTTATTTGGGTCTGTGACTCTATGATTTGCCGGCCAATATTGATTTAATCATTCTTATAAATAATTTTTTAAAAATATCTTTACTCAAGTTTAGTTTAAAAATTTATCTATACACAACCACGTGAACCAATAAAAAAACAATAATAAGGTTGTGTTTATACTATAAATTATAAATAAAAAATAGTAATATTATTAAAAATATTTAAATTATTATATATAAATTTTAAATAGTAATTTGAAATTATATATTTTTGGTAATAATAATTAATCATTATCTTAAATATATACATTTTTAAATCATTATTCCTAATCCATTTGAGTTAAAAAAGATCAAACTTTTTAGGTATATTATTTTCTCTTGATATAGTCCAGCTTCTTATGTCTTTTTTTATTTTTCTTCTATTCATTCATTTTTTTCTCAATTTTTTTAATTTTATGTATTAATTCCATAATAAAATTGTGTAGGTATTAATTATGTTCGAGTAGATTTTTTTTTTAATTTTTAGTTTATCCCTAATTCATTTATGTTAAATTTATTTTGCAGTTAACATTTATATTATATTAATATAATTGTATTTCTGCCGTCTCATCTCCTTCATGTTCACCAAGTAAATTCAATTTTTTTTTTATTTTTATTTATTTTCCAGCTTTATAATTTTTATTTTCCATTTATTTTGATTTTCTCCAGCGGTTTTAGGTATCCAAGTAAATTCAATTTTTTTATTATTTTTATTTATTTACAAGCTTTATAATTTTTATTTTCCATTTATTTTGATTTTCTTCATCGGTTTTAGGTATTTGTTGGATGCGTTTGACACTCGAGAAAGAAACTCTTCTTCCACCAGATCAGAGGCTACTCAATCGGGTAGAATGTAAATCGAGGGACAGGGACGGAGGCACACTAGGCCCAGGGGGGGCACTGGGCCCCCCTGTAATTTGAAAAAAACACAGGGGTATAATCGTAATTTCACATATATTAATTAAAATAAATAAATAAATAAATAAATAAATAAATAAATAAAAATATTAAGCATAGAACCAAGCAGCCGCAAGAATCTCAAGTCCAACTTTTTTTTATCGCTCTGTATTCCTTTTGTTTTTATTTTTTTCTTTCTATTTTATTACTTTTTCTTATAAATAAAAATAATTGTTGTCGATCCTAACTGTGAAGAAGCAGCAGCCGCAAGAATCCAACTCAAGCCGCTAGAATCCAAGCATCAATATTTTAATAGGTGGGTGTATAATTTTTATGCACAATTTTTTAATTTGATAAAAAGGGGTTTTAAAAAATAGGGTTTACACTTTACGGTTTACTTGATTGAAAACATGGTTATATGGGTAATTGAAAATTAAATCTCAGTTGTTGATCAAGAGCAAGAGCAGAAATCAGTACTACTATTAATTAAGATGTCTTCTGATAAATTTTATTTTCTTAATTGGCTATTTATTTATTTATTTAATATACATTGTGATTTGTGAATTAAATATTAAGTTATCATTATATCTATATTATTTTGCTGTAGACTTGAAAGTTGAAAATATGCTGAATTTGTTGTGCAGTGTATATTTTATTATTTTTGGTTGATCGACATTTTAATTCTGTTATGTAGATCATGAAACGATTTTTTAAAGTAATACCTCAAGCCGGCATCGAGGGATCATCTTCACCAGTTATAGCTCCTCTCACCACAGACACTTCGATATCATCTTTATCATCGGGGCCAGCGAATATGCTAGGGGATGGTGAAATTGATTTGAAAAACCTTCCAAGCGATCCTGGACTACGACCTAGCATAACGAGTTATCCGCCAAACTTGATTGAACAGGTTCGTAGAGCTTACTTGTTAAAAGGTCCATGTCAACCACGTGAACATGAATTTCCTCAAACGCAAGATGGAAATAGGAAACGTAAGTTTGTCGCATCTTGGTTTGATGAATATAATGATTGGCTGGAGTATAGCATTGAAAAAGACACTGCATTTTGTTTATACTGTTATCTTTTTTCTACGGGATCTAGTGAAAAAGGGCACGATACTTTTGTACACAAGGGATTTAATGCTTGGCGTAAGAAAGAAAGAATAAGGGATCATGTTGGAAATCATTCTAGCGATCATAACAAGTGTAGATTGGCTTGTCAAGATTTGATGAATCAAGCACAACACATTGAAGTCTCTATTTCGAAAGTATTGAAACAGTCCAAGATTGATTATCGTTGTAGATTAAATGCATCAGTTACTTGTTTGCGCTTTCTTCTTATGCAAGGATTGGCTTTCCGAGGAGATGATGAGTCTGAGGAATCATTGAATCGAGGAAATTTTATTGAACTCCTGAAACTTATTTCTTCGTGCAACGACGGTATAAAAAGAGTTTCTTTGAATAATGCTCCTGAAAATCATAAACTTACATCTCCATTGATTCAGAAGGATATTATAAATGCAGCCGCGATTGAGACGACAAATGCTATTATTGGAGATCTTGGAAATGATATGTTTTCTATTTTAGTTGATGAATGTCGAGATATTTCAGTGAAAGAGCAAATGGGAGTTATTATACGGTATGTGAACAAGAGCGGATGTGTGATTGAACGTTTTCTTGGTCTTGTTCATGTAAGTGATACTTCTGCAAAATCACTTGAAAATGGTATTTGTGCATTGTTATCGAATCACGGCTTGAGCATTTCTAGTTTGAGAGGACAGGGTTATGATGGAGCTAGCAACATGAGAGGTGAATTCAACGGACTAAAAACTCTAATCTTGAAGAAAAATCTAAGTGCTTACTTTATTCACTGTTTTGCACATCAACTTCAACTAACACTCATTGCCGTTGCTAAAAAGCATATCAATGTTGCCTCTTTCTTCAACACAGTTAATCGTTTAATTAATGTAGTTGGAGCCTCATGTAAGCGTAGAGATATGCTTCGAGAAAGTCAATTTCAGAAAGTTGTTGAAGAAATTGCAAATAATGATGTGAAGACTGGAAAAGGATTAAATCAAGAAATGGCTTTGAAACGGCCGGGTGATACACGTTGGAGTTCGCATTACGGTACGCTCATAAACTTGGTGCATTTATTTTCATCTGTTATCAATGTTCTTGAGTATGTTGGGGAGAAAGGAAATGATGATTCGCAAAGAGGTGAAGCTGTCGATTTGTTGGAAATCGTGAATCATTTTGATTTTGTATTTAATTTACATCTAATGATTCAAACTTTGGGAGTCTCGCATGAATTATCTCAAGTTCTACAAAGAAATGATCAAGATATTGTTAATGCAATGAAACTTGTTAAAGTTGCAAAAACTCGGTTGCAATCAATGAGGGATGGTGGTTGGGATAATTTGCTGGTCGAAATTTCAGAATTTTGTAGGATTCATGATATAATTGAAGTGAATATGGAAGATGCTTACACACTCCGCGGAAGATCAAGACGTAGAGCTGAAAATTTGTCTAATTTTCGCCATTATCAGGTTGATCTATTTTATTCTGTGATTGACAAGCAAGCTATGGAGCTAAACAACCGCTTTGATGAAGTGAACACAGAATTACTCTTATGTATGGCATGCTTTGATCCGCTTGACTTATTTTCAGCTTTTAACAAAGAGAAACTACTTTGTCTTGCCAAATTATATCCAAGTGATTTTTCGGCTATTGCTTTATATGAACTTGGAAATCAACTTGACAACTTTATTGTCGATGTGCGATTGGATGAGAGATTTGGGGATGTAGTAGGTATAAGTGGTCTTGCTCAAATGATGGTTGCTACTAGAAAAAACGTGGTATTCCCATTGGTCTATTTGTTGATCAAATTATCATTAATTTTACCGGTATCTACTGCCACAGTTGAGAGAACATTTTCTTCAATGAAAATTGTCAAGACGTCATTGCGCAATCGTATGGGAGACGAGCTATTGAATGATTGTTTGGTGACGTACATCGAAAAGGATGTATTTCAAAATATTAGCGATGAAGCTATTATGCAACGATTTCAGAGTATGAAGAATAGAAGAGAAATGTTGTAATGAATGATATATAATTTTTTTTAATATTATTTGGACCCCCCTCGATGAAATTTCTGTATTCGTCACTGTCGAGGGATGTGTCCGAGTAGCAGACACATGTGGGAGAGAGCCAATAGGTCTCATCCAAGGAATAACTTCATAATATTTTAATGAAAATTTGTCATATCCGAGATTCGAACTCTGCGTCGTCGAGGAATTACACCAACATCACCACAGACCTTATCACTCGGCTATGCCCAAGAAGCTTACATATTATAAATTAAATCAAACAGACGTAGTCTTTAAAAATAATAAAATTTTCATAATTGAGATAACTATTAAAATATGTATATATTCTTAGTATATTTGGTAAATATTTGTTAGTTATTATCATATCATTTCTTAGAGAAATCAACGATTGACGGCCTATTACAAGCAACTCAATCGTTGATTTCTCTAAGAAATGATATGATAATAACTAACAAATATTTACCAAATATACATCAACCACCAGAATTTCAAGACCATACTCGCCCCGATCATGTATGTCTCCTCAAAAAGTCTTTGTATGGCCTCAAACAAGCGCCCCGTGCGTGGTATCAACGGCTTGCATCTTATGTCTCTACAATTGGATTCACTCACGGCAAGTCCGATAATTCTTTATTCGTTTATAATAATGGTACTAATGTGGCGTATCTCCTTTTATACGTTGACGGCATCATACTTACCACTTCTACTACTGCACTTCGAGATGAAATTATGTTATACCTTCGCACAAAATTTGCAATGACAGACTTGGGACCTCTAAATTTCTTTCTTGGTATTACGGCAGTACGACATGCCCATGGCCTGTTTCTCCATCAAAAACAATATGCAGAGGATATTATTGGCAGGGCAAACATGACCTCGTGTAAGCCTGCTCGCACACCGGTAGATACTCAACCAAAATTAAGTGCCAACTCCGGCGCCCCGGTTGCCGACCCCACTCTATTTCGTAGTCTTGCAGGGGCCCTTCAATATTTGACCTTTACTCGCCCCAACATCTCCTACGCCGTACAACAAATCTGTTTGTATATGCACGATCCTCGCGAAGCTCACTTGGGTGCTCTTAAGCGTATCGTCCGTTATCTCCGAGGTACTAGTCATTATGGATTACACTTAAGTGCATCTTCCACCTCTACCTTAACTGGCTATAGTGATGCCGATTGGGGCGGGTGTCCCGACACCCGACGCTCTACCTCCGGCTATTGCGTCTATATTGGCGATAATCTCATTTCTTGGTCCTCGAAGCGTCAAGCCACCATATCTCGTTCCAGTGCCGAGGCCGAATACCGAGGCGTCGCCAATGTCGTAGCCGAGTCATGTTGGATTCGCAATTTATTACTTGAACTTCACTGCCCAATTTGAAAGGCCACAGTGGTATATTGTGATAATGTTTCAGCAATTTATTTATCTGGGAATCCCGGCAACCACCAACGCACGAAGCATATTGAACTCGACATCCATTTTGTTCGGGGAAAAGGTTTCTCTCGGTGAAGTTCAGGTCCGTCATGTACCATCGCGCTACCAAATTGCTGATATTTTCACCAAAGGCTTGCCCCAAATCTTATTTGATGATTTCCGCTCCAGTCTCAGCATTCGACCTCCTCCTCCCGCTTCGACTGAGGGGGCGTATTAGAATATGTCTATATTCTTAGTATATTTGGTAAATATTTGTTAGTTATTATCATATCATTTCTTAGAGAAATCAACGATTGACTTGCTTGTAATAGGCCGTCAATCCGAGCGTACATTAGGGGATGAATTCTTGTATATAAGACATTGTTGTATATCAATGGAAGCAAAGGAAAATAACATCTTTTAATAACGGTTAATAATGAGATTAATACGAGATTACAAATTTAAGTGAGAGTTCGATTATTAAATAAATAATTTGTTAGTCCATTAATAAATTTTTGGCCGAAATACGTTGGAGATTAAATAAAATTTTAGATTATTTCAAACAAATAAATCACGTACATCGCACGGGTAGTGATACTAGTTATCTAACAGTTGGAACAGAATAAATTCGGGAGAGAAAATAGCAAAAAAAGTCTTTCACAATAGAGTTGAGTTGAATAAGCTTTGAGTTGAATAAACTTTTGGCTTGAACTATAAGATTAATCATCTAACAGCTTGAACTGTCAGATAAATTAAACAAGGTAACATTCATATTAATGGGTCGAAGCAATTTTTTCCTATAATTTTGTTGATCGAAGGTGTCGTTCATCATGTTTTGTAGATTTATGCGTTGTTTGGTTTACTGTGCGCAAACTATAAGTCTTTAAACCTTGAATTTTATGAAATTTTTGATTGTTAAAGGATGATTTGATTTTGTTATATTGTCAAGCAGGCTTATACCATTGCGCTCATGAGCAAAATGTTAACTTGAGCCTACCATTGAACACCACCGTCCCTCTTTAGGACTGATCAAAGTCTTATAAAGAAAAAAGGTCATGGAACACACATTTATCAACTATAGCACACTGCACACGGCAACTAACATTTCAAAATGAAAAGTACTTCTAAAGTCCCAAAATGAAAAGTATTCCATTTCTTGAATAAAACTCTCCTAACCATTTTCCAGTACATGTGTTTGCATAAATGAGTGTGAAACAAAAAACCATACTCTTGACCTCTTTATGTAAACTGTAAAATCACATTTTTCCTTGTAGAAAGATGAAATTGGTTGACCAAATATTTCAAACCAGTGGACCCACCTTCAAAATAAATTCTTCCATTATTGTCTTCATCAAGAACCTGGGGAGCTCTACCTTCTACCTCCATAAACCTCACACACACACACTAATTTCAATTCAGAAAAAAAAAAAAGTAAATAAAAATATAAAAAAATGGGAGAAACAAAATTCAACTACCTTCTTCTCCCCTTGTTTTACTTTACACTGTGCTGCACCACCCTTAACGTACAACCCCAGCCCAGCACCGTAGGGTACAACTGCACGCCCTCCGCCCAATCAACATGCGCCACGTACGTCTTCTACCGCGCCACCTCTCCCGACTTCCTCGACCTCGCCTCCGTGGCCGATCTCTTCTCCGTCAGCCGCCTCATGATCTCCCACCCCAGCAACATCTCCGCCCCGAACGCCACCCTCGCCCCCGGCCAAGGCCTCCTCGTCCCGGTCACGTGCTCCTGCAACGCCGCTCCCAACATCTCCGCCGCCGCCTCCATCTCCTACGCCGCCCTCAACTACACCATCCTCGGCGGCGACACCTTCTACCTCGTCTCCACCTCCAAATTCCAGAACCTCACCACCTACCAGTCCGTCATGGCCGTCAATCCGACCTTCGTCCCCACCAATCTCAACATCGGCGACGTCATCGTCTTCCCGATTTTCTGCGCGTGCCCTAATTCGTCTCAGGTTGGGGATCGGGTCAATTACCTCATCAGCTACGTGCTTCAGCCCTCCGATCGCCTCGCCGACGTCGCGTCGAGGTTCGGCACCTCGCGCCAGGCCATAATCGACGCGAATCGGGACGGGATCCGGCCGTCGGACACGATCTTCATCCCGGTCTCGCGGCTTCCGAACCTGACGCAGCCGCTTCCTCCGCCGCCTGCGACCACCTCTCCTCCTCCAGATCGCGGCGGCGATAACGCCGGCGAAGTGATAGGATTGGGCGCGGGGTTGGGGTTCTGCGGGGCCGCGCTGATAGTGGTGTGCGGGGTGTGGTGGCGCAGAGAGCGGTCGATGCGGAAGAGCAGGGATTTCTACAGGGAGGAAGCGATGAAGATTGTGGCGGAGAGGGGTAGAAACGGAATTTCAAAGGGCGGCGGCGAGGAGGGGGTTAATCTGATGGCTGACGTGTCCGGCTGTTTGGATAAGTACAAAGTCTTCGGGATCGACGATCTGAAGAGCGCGTGCGACGGGTTCGCTGACACGTGTCTGATCCAAGGGTCGGTTTACAAGGGATGCATCCACGGCGAATGGTTTGCCGTCAAGAAGATGAAGTGGAACGCCTACGAAGAACTCAAGATTTTACAGAAGGTAATTAATTTATCGGGCCTTTCGGGCCAAGATTTTTTCGGGCCGTAATGATTTTCGGGCCCAAGTGATTATCAATCAAATGGTCTTAAAGACTATTAATTTATAGAATTTTTACTGTAATTATCGATTCGATTCGGGCTTTTCGAGTCCAGTTTTTTTCGGGCCTTAATGATTATCAATCAAATGTACAGGTGAACCATGGGAACCTGGTGAGGTTAGAAGGGTTCTGCATAGACCCTGAAGAAGCAAACTGCTACCTGGTCTACGAATACGTCGAGAACGGGTCCCTCCACTCGTGGCTACACGAGAAGAACAGGCCCGAAAAGCTGAGCTGGAAGCAGAGGCTGAAGATCGCAGTCGACGTGGCAAACGGGCTCCAGTACATCCACGAGCACACGAGGCCGAGAGTCGTCCACAAGGACATCAAGAGCAGCAACATCCTCCTGGACTCCAGCATGCGGGCCAAGATCGCCAACTTCGGGCTTGCCAAATCGGGCCTGAACGCGATCACCATGCACATCGTGGGCACTCAGGGGTACATCGCCCCCGAGTACCTCTCGGACGGGGTCGTCTCGACGAAGATGGACGTGTTTGCTTTCGGGGTCGTGCTCCTCGAGCTCGTCTCGGGCCGAGAGGCTGTGGACGAGCGAGGGGAGGTGCTGTGGGCGGAAGCGGGCCGGGCTTTGGAGGGGAGCGATGAGGGGAGGGCCCGGAGGGTGAGGGAGTGGATGGGGGAGTTCGAGGCGGAAGAGGAGGATGTGGAGAGCGTGGTGGGTGTGATGGGAGTGGGTGTGGCGTGTGTGAGTCGGGATCCGGCGAGAAGGCCGAGCATGGTGGAGATAGTTTATGCGCTTTCCAAGAGTGGGGATATGTTCTTCGACGCTTCCGGGGAAGGCTTTTCGCCTACACAAGTGGTGGCCAGATAGGTTGTGTTTGATTTCGTATAACCTTAAAAAATGCAGCACAAGTTACCTGTTTTTTTAGTTCAATTCTTCCTTACAACATCTACAAATAAATCTTAACCAGAAAGCACACAACTTGTCCAATCAAAAAATCAAACCCTCCTCCCTGACCTCTCCTTATAACCCTCAACGTCACCTTCAGCCGGCTCATCCAATCACGTTACACTCTCCACGTCGTCGTCGAACGCCTCCTTACCCCTAGCCTCCCACCAGATTTCAGATCTCAAAATTGACAACTCATTTTCCGGCCCACTCCCATTTTTGAACTTTCATAATCATACAAGATAGATCTCAAGTGTTTGAAA
Source organism: Euphrasia confusa (assembly GCA_954870475.1). Lineage (NCBI taxonomy): Eukaryota > Viridiplantae > Streptophyta > Magnoliopsida > Lamiales > Orobanchaceae > Euphrasia > Euphrasia confusa. Next base: position 1,645,108 of record OX940969.1, on the reverse strand, counting down.
ATGAAAATCAAATTAGGTTAATTATTTTTTAATTTTCAGATTTTTTGATTTTTTCGAGTTCTTACAAGAAAATGGAGAGGTAAGATGAATTCACAGATTGAAAGAGGATTTCGAGTTCGGGTTTTAGATCTATCCACTACTCTATCGATTTTTTTGTAATATGGTGAATTACTGTTCAAGTGAGACAATTCAACACGCCGAATTGGAGTGATAACTTCTTTGAAGAGGAACAGTATTTAAGATCGGGTCATATATAAACACAGGCCAACAAAACTTGTACCAAACATTAAATAAACAAGTTATCTAAACTAACCTTCTTTTATCTAGTGTACCAAACACGCCCATACACAATAAGATGAGAAGCTACAAGGGATTTAAAGACTCTGTGAAGGAAGTGGAATAATTATTAAGAGCATCCCCAATGGTAGGTACAATTCCTACATGGCATGGAATTGTACCTAGGTACACCATTGGGGTGATAGGTACAATTTGGGAGAGAGAAACAATAGTATCAAAGTTTTGATACTAGGTACAAATTGTTTTGTGTCTAATTTAGTGGGTCCCACATGTATAAAGGCAAAAAATTGTACCTAAAACCATTGGGATGATGAGGTACAACTTAATAGGTACAAGGGCTAAATACATTTTGCCACCTCTGGATATGGGGTTTTTGCACTTTGCAACCTCGTCGGAAAACTTTTGCCGATCAGTACCACAGGATAAGCAATATTACAGTGTGGTACCTGCCGGCTGCCGGATCGGAATATGCCCTGGAATATTCCGTTTTGAAGCATTTTTTAATAATTTTCAGAACAAAAACATGGGTGATTACCCATTTGCCCTTCCCTCATATTTACTGAATATTTCTTTTCATTTAATTAGAATAAAAAATGAAAAACGTAAATACTTCAATGAATTGAAAATCGAAGGCAGTCTTCATTCCCCCAATTCAAGAACCCTAGTTTTCGAGCTCTGCGATTCTGAGTTTTGACGAAGAAAGAAAATGGTCGAACTTTGCAAATGCGGGAAGGCAGTGGTGAGTCGCACCTCTTGGAGTGATATGAATCCTGGGAGAAGGTTTAAAGCGTGCGAAGAATATCGGGTAAGAATCAGAACTCTAATTTCTCGGTTTCTGTATTTAGGGTTTCTGTGGGAACCCGTAAATTCTCAAGTTCAGAATTGGGAATAATAACCCTAATTACTGAATTGGGGATAATAACCCTAATTTTTCAATTTGGGATAGTAACCCGTAATTTCTCAATCTCTCAAATTAGGGTTTCTGTGAGAACCCGTAATTTCAGAATTGGGGACAATATGCCTAATTTATGAATGGGGGATAATAACCCTAATTTCTGATTTTGTGAATTTGGGAAATTAACCCTAGCTGCTGTAATCGATTTTTTGTCAGAATGGAGGGTGTAGATACTTTAATTGGCTTGACCCACCAGCATGCCATAGATGTCATCACATTATCCCAGGGCTTCTCAGAAATATCAATTCAAAGGTTGAGGAGTTGGAGCAGCTCAAGAAAGAAGTAACAGTGATGAAAAGAAGGATTTGGAAGATCACATTTGTGTTTGTGGCTGTAATGGTGGTTTTCTGCAGTTTTATGTACTAATATAGAGTGATATTATGTAATGTATTGCACTGTAATGGATTATGTGTAATGTTGGTTGATTTTGGATAATCTGTAGTGGTTGTGTGATTTTGGATAATCTGTAGTGGTTTAGTTATGTAATGAAGTTCCTAATTATTGAAATTCATGAGTTTCCCCTACTTCTGTGATTGATAAAACAAGTAAGTGAAATGATCAAAACATACCAAAATGACTGGAGAAAACCTGTAAATGAGATGACAAAATCTGTAGCTCAAAATCAGTGAACAAACCTGTAGCTTTTAATCACTGAATTCATTACATAATACTTAAAATCAACTTAAACAACTTAAAATCACTGAATTCATTACATTCCCAAAATACTTAAAATCAACTTAAACAATCCCAAGATACTTAAGTTCAAATTGTTCAACAATAAACAACTGGAATAAACAATAAATTGTTCAAAGCAAACCAACATTACACAACATCACACATATCACACAACATCACAGAAATTGTTCACCACCCTCTCCTTGCATGAACAGTCTTCATCATAGCCTTGATATCAAGTTTCCTCATTTCCAAGATTTCTTCTGAACTCCTCAGTGTCATCATTGATCCACCTAGCTGCTTTCTGAGTTCTGCCTGAGATAATGGATTATGAGATGCTGCAGAAGGTTGAGAAGAGGGCCTAGGAGCATCTGAAACAGGTTGAGAAGAGGACATAGGAGCATCTGGAAGAGGTTGAGATGCAGTCACAGTGTGAACTTTTTTAGATGGCACCTTCTTCTTGGAAATAACAGGTAACTTCTTCAGTGGACTCTTCTTCACTGGACTCTTTGCAGCATTCTCACTCAAATTCAATCTTTGACTCCTCCTCACTGGACTTGCAACAGGTGGTTCATTCAAATTCAATCTTTGACTCCTCCTCACTGGACTTGCAACAGAGTTGGTTTTTGGACTCTTCCTCACAGGAGTTGTTTTTTTCTCTGGAATATGAGTTGATTCAGGCACTGTAACTGGAATTGGAGTTGGAGTTGCCATTGGAGTACTTGGTTGCTCCTGCTTTTGGCTTTGGCTCTCTGAGATTTTTTGTTTCTTAGCCTAACACATGATATGAAAATTGAATCAGTTATAGTAAAAAATGAAAATTTGTAAAAAATGAAATTTAGTAAAAAATGAAAAACAGTTGATAAAATACCTGATTCATTGGACATCCTCTGGAGTTATGACCTTGTTGATTGCAAGTGTGACAAGTAAGGTTCAGAACCCTTCTTTTCAGTTTGCCAACTTTGGATGTACCCCTTATTTCTCCTTGCTCCAGCTTCCTCTTATGCTTTTTGGGCCTCCCTGGCATGACTTGGACTTTTGGAGGCCTCAGGGGCAACCTTTCATCAACCATAGGTGCAGGCCATTCTTCTTGGGGGTTCAGAGGGCTCATATAATGACTATATGTTCTCAAGTAAGTTTCCTTACTGTAGCAATCAGCAACCCACATCTCAGGCTTATACTTCATGTAATAGAGACAGCAAATCACATGAGCACAAGGTATCCCACTTATCTGCCACCTCCTACAGCCACAGGTTTTGTTGCCTAAATGCACAGCAAAGTATTGATCATTAGGGCCCCTCACCTCAAAAGCATTCTCACCATTCCATGTAGGTGACCAAGCAAAAGCTTTCTTTTTGTTCATTTCCAAAATCTTCTGTGGCACTGGACACAGAACACCCTGTGATTTCAACATCTCAGCTCTTCTCATCCCAATTCTCTTCATGAGAAGCCTCCTTATTTCCTCTAGCATCTTCAGAATTGGCCTACTCCTTGACCTCAGAACCATTGAATTGAAACACTCTGAAAGGTTGTTTACAATGAGATCAGTGTTGTTGATTGTTCCAAAGTAGGCCTTGGACCAGTGTTGTGGATTTTTCTCATTGATCCAAGCAACTGCAGCTGCATTCTTCACACCCTTCAGCACCTTCTGTAAGTCAACCACTCTAGTTGCCCTTGCTGCCTCCCACACAACATTCCTCAACTCTATCCCTTTGTGAATCAGTTTGAAGTTAGCATAAAGATGCCTAACACAGAACCTGTGTTCACTTCCAGGCATCAAATCCCTCACAGCTTCAAGTAGACCCTTTTGTTTATCACTCATAACAGTCCACAAGTGACTGCTATGAGCAGAAATCCCCAAGTCAGAACACACCAAATTAAGGAACCAATGCCATGTACTACCTGTCTCCTTTTCAACCACTGCATATGCAAATGGGAATATCCCATTATTAGCATCTATTCCCACTGCACTCAGCAACATACCTCCATTTCCAGTCTTCAAGTGGCATCCATCAAAACACAACAACCTTCTGCAACCATCTAGCATACCTCTCTTCAAAGAATCCCAGCAAACATAGATCCTTCTGAACACAGCCTCATTCCCAACAACATTAGACTTTATCACACAAGTACTACCTGAAGATGAAAAAGAGAAGTGAGCAAATAGATTTCTGTGAAAAAATGGACAGAGTAACCCTCTGTAAAAAAGGGATATAGTACTCTCAAAATTAAAAAAGGGATAACTTAAAAAAGAACTGGACAGTGATAAATGAAATGAAATGAAATGTGATACCTGGATTGCTCCTGAAGATCTCCTCTGCATAGTTGTACAATACACTGTACTGCTCAGCCACATCACCATTTCCCATATTCTTCACCTTGTTCTTCACTCTGTACATTTGTGCCTTGTGAACAACACAGTTGATTTCCCCTTGAATGCTTTCAACCATAGAATTAACATTCCATGTAGGATCACTTCTCACCCTGTCCTTGTATTTCTCAGTCAGGAATCTTGTGTCCATTTGTGTCACCTTCTCTTGCCTCACACACTCATGTGTGTCATTCAGTGTCTTCACTTGGATTGTGTGTTCATTGGACATCAGAGACCCATAAATCAGCCATGGGCATCCATCTTGCTTGCACACAGCTTCCAGTTTAGTTGCATGGTTGAATTTGAACTTCAATGATCTTCCAGTCTGCACTGCATACTTCCTAAGTGCAGTTCTGAATATCTGTATTGTAGGGAAGGTCAGCCCTACCTCAAACTCTATGTCTCCAACAAAATCAGGGTTGAACACCCTGAATCCTTTGTGTTTTCCCTTCTCCTTAATAACAGCCTTCTTCTCAACTTGTTTCCCTTTAGATATGCTTCTGGTTGCTGGCCTCTTGGGCATATCCATTTCCTTCTTTATGTGACAACCCTCACTGTCTACTTCATCATCAACATACCTTGAGAACATCTCAGTCTCATCATCATAGCAGCCTTCACTGTCCTCCAAATAATCTGAATGCTCAGAATCAGATCCCACTGACACATCACAATCATCTTCATGAAGCCCTGCCATCTCATTTGGATTGTGTTCTGCTGCACTCTCAGTTTGATTAAGTTCAGCTGCCCTCTCACTTGGCTCAAATTCAGGTGCTCTCTCACTTGGCTCACCTGCATCAAATTCAACTTCCACATTTCTGTGAACAGATTTCACCTCCTCATATTCATCAACTTCATCATTCAACTGATCTGAGTTCTCAGAAGCCACAGGAGTGTCCATACTTAACAATGATTCATCACAGGGTTGACCTTGAAAATAAATGCAATTGGGATCTACCATCTCATGATCAACAAATATGGACACACACTTATCAGTATTGACTACACAGGGAATCTCACCCACATTCACATCCCCAGAAATGTAAACTAGCTGCTTGCAATTATCTTCACAGTTGAAACTAAAATAATATTCCATAATCCCAGCAAGCTTCAATTCATACGTCATCATAGTGAGATCTTGCATACACAGATCGTCACCACAATCATCAAAATAATTTACCTTCCCGTCGACATAGCAGATTTCCCCTTCTTTGTTTTTTCGAAATTTCCCGCTGTGATGAACTTTCAAACTGAACATGTCGTGATTCAGAGGTTCATATCCCGGCGGTGCTGCATCATCGGGTCGCAAATACCACCGCATTTTGATGTAAGAGAATTAGGGTTCTTGATCCTTCGCGAATTTGGGAATTGAAATTTCTGAGCTTAGGGTTTCTGAATATTAGGGTTTCTGAGTGAAGATTCTTGTAAGAGAATTAGGATTTAATTGAGCTTCGAGATTTTGGGTGAAAATTCAATTTCGCAGCTAGGGTTCTTGAGGAGTTGGGGATTTTCAAGGAAATCGCGATTTTGTGTTTCTGTGTAATGGAAGAGCTGAAATGAATGAAGTGTTGTAATTAAAATCGTTTATCTTTCTTTTTTTCATTTCATATTTAATACAAGGTGAGTAAATACATATCTACCCCTCAGCTCCATTTAAATGTACAGTCTCAAGCGCTTAAGAGGAGCGTGACACTCAAATCCCCGGAATATTCCAGGGCATATTCCGATCCGGCAGCCGGCAGGTACCACACTGTAATATTGCTTATCCTGTGGTACTGATCGGCAAAAGTTTTCCGACGAGGTTGCAAAGTGCAAAAACCCCATATCCAGAGGTGGCAAAATGTATTTAGCCCTAGGTACAATTGTTTTATGATGTGTCATCTAAATTGTACCTCATGTTGAGGTACACAAATGGAGATGCTCTAAACTTTGATACCAGGTACAATTGTAATTGTGGGCTCATTTTCAATTTTTTTTCATTTTGTTTCATTTCATTTTTAATATATGTATGCAAATAAAAATAAAAATAGTATAGTGGTGGGACCTACAAAAGTATAATTGTACCTTGTATTGTTGGGGAGTGTAGGTATAATTTGATAGGTATAATTTATTTTTGATGTGTCATATGACGTGGCACAAATTTGTACCTATAGAGAGGTACATCATTGGAGATGCTCTAAGAGCCTAGACAAGGGGCTACAATTAAAGAACTACACAATAGAACTATTATTACACATACTTCATGTATCAACATATAGGATGACCACTCACTCGCTCGAGATTCATTAATAAGTACAAAAATAAGTTGTTTTTATTGATTTATTTTACATCATGCAAGCTTGGCATCCTAAAATGTTGTTTCGTTTTTCACATGTTATAACTTATAAGTAACTTTTCGTCAAATTAAAATATAAAGGACAAAACACAATTGTAATTGACAATACAATTCACATGCATGTTCCAACACTTTTTATTTTAGGTACATTTAACTATTTAAGTAAAATATCTTTCATATTTCCTATTTCATGAAATCTATGGATGCAATTGTTACAATCCATCATTTTTTGTCTAGTATTTGGTGATAAGATAAGGAAAATTCTTCCATCCACTAGTGAATATAAGTATATATTTTTGTTGGTTTTCATAACTTAAAATAAATAAAAATTTTGTATTAGTAAAAAATACTATTGAATACTTTACAATTTTTCAAAAACTACAAACAAACAAAAAATATGAAAAAGAAGAGTAAAAACAAGATTACTACATATTTTCAAACTTCGATCAAACATCAAAATTTGACTGGGGTCTGAGGTAGTCGAAATGTTTTCGCTATCAGCAAAACAAATATGTCTCTTGTAGTGCTACGATTTTCAAACGTAGCGTTTCCAAACATACAACGACTAAACCTCATCACTATTCTTTTACGAAGCTCACCGAAAAGAATCACTTTTCAACAAAAAAACTGCTGGGAGTGTGAAATGTGAATATGCTAAGATTTTATTTTGGTATTTCAGTGTATAAAAAATGTAACATAAGACTCACTATGTTTATAGCGATTCACCTGTATGTGAAGGGTCAACAAGCCATTCATGTTGTTTAAGTAAAGAGGTTATTAACATCCATTATCTGCACACATCAAATTCATGCATGTAAAGATTCAAGAGTGAGTGATTATCTTATTGGATTTAAAGTCAATGAAAATAGTATAAATCACTAAAAAATTAGTCAAAATCAATCTAAGATTATGAATTTTTTAAATCATTACTGTACTTCTTAATTCAAAAAAAATTTAATAAAATCCAGTCAATACAACTGCTATAATTGTTGAAATAAGTATTTCCATTAAGAGTACATTGTTTTGGGCAAAGGTCACAGTCTCAAAGTCACTTTCTTGCCTTCTCTCCCACTTCTTCGGCTCCACATGTTTCCGTCACAAAACATGCATCCATTAATCTGAATTTCTTCCATTTTTCTCATATTTTTGTATTTGATTGAAAAGAGAATAAGCTGAATAAAAATTTCCAGAGACCATAAAACAAAGGGGGGCGAAAACAGATGCTGCAGTTACACAGCTTGCGGCCATGGAGTCCGGCAAGAAATCAAGAATCGAGTTTCAATTCTTCTAGAAGGTACAAACTAATCATCAATACATGCATACAGATTCAGTCTTTATTATATTCGGCAGTAAACGCTTCATGCAGAGCAGGTAATATTTATGAGCGGAAAAAAACACACACACTACGTGTATGTGAAAAGTTCTGAACTAAAATCTGTCTTATTTTTCATGTTTACAATTTTATTTTATTTATGGGTTCTGTTCTTTTGCGAAATACTGAAACTAATTCAAGAATCCATTGTCAAATAGAATTATATTTGGGGGTAATTTTATCAGTTTGTGTTCATGCTAAAGATTTGATTTTTGTTGATATAATCATGCTGTGAATGTTAGCAATTTTCATCTTGTGTGTGAGTTTTGTTTTTCTAAAATTTTCTTATTTTTCTTTCAGAAATTCAGGACCCTTTCTCTGTAATTGGATCCCCATTTCAACTTTTCATTTGGATAATTCGTTTATAAACAAGAGAGGTGAACACATATCCACGTCTAGCTTTGATTTTCCTACAGCATCATTTATTGTGAAAATTTGATTACATCAGCTGTGACATAAGAAATCTTTGTTAATGATGTTTTGCTTGGCCCCCGAACGGGCATCATCGAAAAGTGGCTGATTATTCGTTAGTAATATTGACGGATGCAGATTCAGCGAGGAGGTCAGAGCCTTCATTTAAAATTAGTGCATCCGGCAAAGTGAATCCTCATATCCCAAAGATTGATTTAAAAGATAATTATCAGGTAGCATACGTGGGTTTCAAAAAAAAAGAAGAAAAGAAAATTGTTTTAGTTGTCTTCCATTATAATCTTGATATTTCCATGCAGGATGGTGGAACTCGACTCCTGATGACGTCCCTCTTATCTTATTCTCTTGTTAGATTAATAAAAATATACAGCGAGAATACAGCTACACAAGTAGTTCGAGAATCATTCTATTTTGCAGTTCGGGCATTCGGAACTTCATATTCACCTTTTGCCTGCATGTCTAATTCCTTGGGTAAACCAACACCACTGCAATTGGATATCTCTCTGCCCTCATTTCAAGATATCAGTTGGAATGTTGCTCGTCTGGTTTATTTATTAAACATACAACTTGAGAGAAATGTTGCCACGTAAGAGTGAAAATGCATAATATATCGTCTGCTTGCCTTTCCTATGAAGGAAGTTTGTCCGATTTTTTATCCTTTGTATTGAACTGATTTAAAGTTCTCAATGTGGATGATTTTTTCAGGTTTTTTGTTGTACTCCTTGCGGCATGCTTCTCGTTTGTACTCATAGGTGGTTTTCTCTTCTATAAGTTTAGGTAAAGGACATGCTCACATTCATTAAGGTTTTATGATTTTTCTAATAAAGCCTTCCCTTTTTCGTTATAATCTCATGGATGTTGACTGATTTTTGAACTGCATATTATGTGGAGAAGTACAGAGGAAGCACCCAATCTCTCGAGGATTGCTTTTGGGAAGCTTGGGCTTGTCTGTGTTCTTCATCCACTCACTTGAAAGTGTGATTCATTATTCGAATCTTTTGTCACTTAATATAAAACGTAACCCTCGTTTTATTTTTCTTCGAAATATCAGGGTAGTATATTTTTTTAACGTGAAGAATCACTTTCCTGGCTCAACTGCAGCAAAGAACTCGAATCGAACGCGTTCTTGGTTTCGTTCTTGCTATATGGGGCATACTATTTTATTCCCGTTTATTGAGCACAATGACCGAACAATTTAGGGTAAGATCCTTTTTTGGAAGCTCAGTTGAAATTATAATCTGATTACTTTTATGTTTCAACAGTCTAATATGCACAGACTCAGAGAAGGGGCACAAGTGCAAGTTATGGAGGCAGATCACATAATTATTTGTGGGGTCAATAGTCGCTTGGGCTTTGTGTTGAAGCAAATAAATAAGTATCACGAATTCGCTGTTCGGTTGGGAATTGCTACTGCTAGGTAATTCCATCTTGTTGACTAATTGATTGGGACACAATTTATGATGGAATTCAACCTCAGGTGTACTGTAGTTTTTGTATTCGTTTTCAAATTTAACTATTTATTAACCATCCCGAACCTTAGGGGTAATGTAGTGATTACTGATTGCTATATTGTTTTTAGGACAGCCTCTTATATCTATAGACATGTTCACAGGAGACAGAGAATTCTTCTTTTGTCGGACCTTCCGAGGAAACAGATGGACAAAGTAGCTGACAATGTAGCCAAAGATCTCAACCATATTGATATTCTAACAAAAAGGTGATTTGTTCGAAATCAAATACTGTACAAATTAAATTAGTAATAATATATTTGGACTAATTTTTTTAAGCTGCATGTTTTTGTGCTTGACATAAATTTTTGTTTGTGCAGTTGTAGTTTAAGTTTAACAAAATCATTTGAAAGAGCTGCTGCCAGTAAAGCACGCTCCATAATTATATTGCCGACAAAGGGAGACCGGTAAGAATCGGTCCATAGTCAGTGATTTATGATATCCGGCCTCAGTTTATTATTATATCCTTTTTCGCTTGTGTATTTAGATATGAAGTTGACTCGGATGCATTTCTATCCGTCCTTGCTCTTCAACCCCTTTCTGAAATGTCGTCTGTTCCTACTATAGTCGAGGTGAATTGCGTTTTTTCTTTCTTTCTTTCTTTCTTTCTTTCTCAGCATTATTGAGTTGTGACTATTATATTTTTATGTGGTTCAGGTTTCAAGTTCTAATACATCCGAGCTTTTGAAATCAATCTCGGGCTTGAAAGTGGAACCCGTGGAGAATGTCACATCCAAATTATTTGTTCAGTGCTCTCGGCAAAAAGGGCTCATAAAAATATACAAGCACTTGCTCAATTATCGGAGTATGTCCAGTTTCATTCGTTTTTCTTTTAATTTGTAAATCTCAAATGGTTTGTTATTGATGCATGCCTCATTAATTTTTAACGACGAATATTTCATTCTGACAGAAAATGTATTCAATCTCTGCAATTTTCCTCATCTAGTAGGATTAAGTTACAGGCAATTGAGGCGTGGGTTCCAAGAGGTAAACCGTAACAATATAAGTCTTTGCTTGTTGGCTTTATGAATAAACAACTATTATTTTTATCCAATTTAATTACATTTTCAGGCCGTTGTTTGTGGTCTTTATCGAGGGGGAAGGATAAATTTTCACCCTAATGATGAAGACATCTTGAAAGAAACTGACAAAGTAAGTCAACAGTACTTACACTCTTTATCTTGATTTAAAATGTCTCTTATACGTGTCTTTGTCGATCACAATTCTAACTAGTTTTGGATTTTTTATTTTTATTATATATAATTAGACTGATTAGTTTTGTAACTAACCTTACATCTATCGTCTCGTCTATAAACTTACTCACTTATTGCAAGTGCAGGTGTTATTCATTGCGCCAGTTCATGGGAAAAAGAAACCATTGCTCTCATATCCACACGACGTAGAAGATGATGACTCCATTACTGATCTTGAAACCCTTAAGCAGAACAGCGAGTTCCTCAATCGAGCACCAGATAATTCTAGAGAGAGGATGGAGAGTATAGTGAAAAGACCTTTGAAGTCGGGTTCTAAGGTACACATTATTTAGACCTTCTATTAGCACCCTTCACATTTATTTACTTATAATTATTATAAATAGCAATCTCGATTGTATTGGATTTTTCGCACGCAGGCATCCGATTGGTCCCTAGGTCCAAAAGAGTGCGTGCTAGTCCTTGGATGGCGACCTGACGTTGTAGAAATGATTGAAGAATACGACAATTATCTTGGGCCCGGGAGTGTGTTGGTAAATACAATTGAGAAATGATTTATCATTTAAATGTTGTTGGTCTCTCATGGTATCTTGTTGCATAAGTGCAGGAAATTTTGTCAGATGTCCCTTTGGACGATAGATATAAGGCATGCATGCTCGCCGGTCAAAGAAAGCTGAAAAACATTCGAGTTTCTCATAGAGTAACTTGCAGTATTCTTATGCCATCACATTAAAAAAATATTCGATGTCTCTCTTCTCATCCGCTTTCCTTTTGGGATTGGTCGGGTTTTGTTCAGGTTGGAAATTCAATGGATTACAACACCTTAGAGGATACCATTATCGACATCCAAAGGGCTTTCAAGAAAAATGAAGAGGTTACTTTCTCGATAGCCGTGATTTCTGATAAAGAGTGGCAACTTGGAGGTACAGAAAATTTCAACATTTACGTGGCTCGAAATAGCTTGGTTTTAATTAAAATTTTAAAGTGTTTTCTTTGTTACTTAGACCCGTCGAGGTCGGACAAAAACTCTGCATATTCTCTTCTTCTTGCCGAAAATATATGCGGTAAACTTGGAGTAAAGGTAAAGCTTCTTAAAAAAAAAAAAAAAGGGTTTAACACATTTCTTTATGTTCGAATTAACCGACTTTCGTGAACCTGCAGGTGCAAAACCTTGTTGCGGAAATCGTGGACTCGAAGTTAGGGAAACAAGCAAGTCTTCCTTCGTTTCTCTAAAATGTTTATGTTGTGTTTTGTAACAAATCGCACTCTAATTTATATGTTGGTTTACAGATCACGCGCATCAGGCCCTCCCTCACATATATTGCAGTAGAGGAAGTAATGAGCCTTGTGACAGCTCAAGGTTTATCGGTTTTTACATGTTTACACGATTTGGGATTTGGGATTGAGTTGTCAATGGTGAGTTTTTTTTTTAACAGTTGCGGAAAACATTGAACTGAATGAGGTGTGGAAAGACATTCTAAATGCCGAGGGAGATGAAATATATGTAAAGGTGAAAATCGCTACATGTTACTACTACATAATAAACACTTGCTATATAATACTGTGTGGTTTCTTGATTTCGTTTGCGATTTTCCGACAGGACATTGGCCTCTACATGAAAGAAGGAGAGAACCCATCCTTCAACGAGCTATCGGAGAGAGCAAATCTACGTAGAGAAGTTGCTATAGGTTACGTTAAGAGCAACAGGAAGGTAACTCGAGGAATCTTTTGTTTGGTGTTAGTTGAATAGATTGAAAATGATTTGTTTATTTAGTGCTGCGTTTAATCTTTTGTAGGTCATAAACCCGATCCCCAAGTCGGAGCCGCTGAGCCTAGGGTTCAAGGACTCTTTGATTGTGATATCGGAGCTTGAAGGAGAACAACCAGTGGTGGTTATGTAGTGTTCTTCTTACTGACTGAGGATGCATTCTCCATTTTCTTTTTTCTTATTCAACTATTGGAAAATAATAAAATGATCAATGATCATTTTTATATTTTTCGCATTTCATTAATAAATATTTGAAAATTCTTTTAAAAAAGGTCAATTAAAAAATAAAAGGTATAATACATTACGACGTATATGGTAGAGGTCAATCACATAAAAAATAAAATGTATAATACATTACGGAGCATAGGGAAAAGGCTATATATACACAAAGTGTAACCAATGTTTGATACACTTCCAATTAAAACATGACATTTGGCGGGTTGTAATAATATTATTGGTAATAAATTTTTTATATATTTCCATCTAAAAATATGGGAAAAGACTATATATACACAAAAGTGTAACCAATGTTTGATACACTTCCAATTAAAACATGACATTTGGCGGGTTGTAATAATATTATTGGTAATAAATCTTTTATACATTTCCATCAAAAAAATATGACATGTGTTCACTTTGTAATAATTATTATTTTTATTTTAATATATTTTTATCATTTCTTTTTTAATTTTTTTTTTCTATTAATGTAGTGCTCATAATTATTGCAAAAGTTTACATTCCACATTATTAAAATAGTTTTTAGACAAATAATCAAAATTTTATTTGAAAAAATTAGACTAATCATATATTTTTTTAAAATAATTATTTATAGATAATATTTATAATAAATTATTTTTGTGATTATTAATATAAAGACTTGTTTAACAATAAATCAAAATATTATAAATTAATATTATTAGTATTAATATTTAATTTAATTAAAAATTTGGTTATAACTATTTATTTAAAATTGTATATTGTTTAATATTTAGTAGAAAATCTCGATATGAAATAGAAAAAATTGTAATTTAACAAATAACGAAAGTTGATAATGAAAAACGAGTATCGTTAATGTATTTAAAAAATAAAGTCAAGTATAAAATAATAAAAATAAGAATAATAATAATAAATAATAATAGTTTTTGTATTTTCTAAATAATATGATTTTTTTATATACTCATATTAATTTGAATCAATAAGTTGTATGGAAGTTCACTTAAATTAATAATTTTTGTTTACATTCTCTCAAATTAATGAAAATTCATATATACAAATAAATTAAAAAAACAAGTCAAAATTTGCATAGAGTCTCAGTCTATAGACTTTTTAAATTTAAAAACTTTTAAAATTTCAAAAAATATCTTTTGAAATCATAATCCAACATACCACTCTAATATATAGATAAAAAAATCTTATAAAATCATAATTCAATACACCCCTTTAATAGACATACATGTGAAATATGCGACCCTCTAACATATACAAATGCGAAAAAAAAATCTTATGAAATCACAATCCAATACACTTATCTAATACACACACATGCATAATATGTGAAGTTTTCAAAACATTGATCTATTTAAAAAATAAATACATTTATATTTTTTTAATTGAATAATATTAAATTAAATTATAGTAATTAGTTGATTAAAATCTAATTTATAGATATTGAAAAATGAAATCACAAATGAAAACAAAAAAAATAATTTGACGTTCATTTCAAATTTTAAAATACTTTATTGTAAACTACATTAAAAGACACACATGCCATGCATATGATATTTTTAGAAAAATGATCTCTTTGTGAAGGTTGTTAGCTGATGTTCTTGTTTTTGTGTTGATTTTCCGTGTCTTTTGTGTGTGAGTTGTGTCGTATTTAGTTGGTTATTGGTTTATTTCTCGTGGCTTTGGTATGTTGATGCGCTTGTTGAGTTTGCAGGTACGTGAGCTTGCGAATGTCGAAAAGGACGAAGAAAGGAGTTAGAACGAGTCGAGTCGAAGTGAAGTCGGTGCAGCCCAGAAGCAGGCGACCGCCCATGTCCCCGAGCGATCGCTCCTCCCCTGCCAAGCGATCGCCCGCCCGCGCTCCCGAATTCTGCTTCAGCACCAGGCGATCGCCTCTCATCCAGCGCGATCGCGCGCCCACTGACGCGAGCGATCGCCTGCTCTCCCAGGCGGTCGCTTGCTCTTCTTTTCCAGCTTTGACCGCCGATCTTGACTCGGCCTTTGACGACCTATAAATAGGGCTTCGACCCAGAAACTTAGACGTCGTTTTTGATATTATTTTGACGGCACTTTTGAGAGCTCTTGGAACTCGTAGCATCTAGGTTTTATACATTGGCTTCGAATCTTTTCTTGTAATCGAATTTCGGCAAAAGTTGGATTAGCCTCCGACGGGTGCCCTTGGTTTGCTTTGATAATTGATTTAGTAAGTTTTCTTTGTCTTTAATTTTCGTGTTCTTCAATTCCTTGGTAGAATAATTGCTTGTTGATTTTATTCTTTTTCAAGATCGATTCATGAATTTCACAAATAAAAAATTAAATAGTTTTTCCATTAAAATTATGCGTAGCTAAATCCTTCTTCTAGGGCTAGGGAGGATCGATTTTCCGACTAGGGTTTGAATCTAAATTTCGTTATCGAATTAACATCAACCGGGAACGGACGTGTTAGTACTATTTTATGAAATTGAATTTTGACTCGATTAAGAAAATCGTGAATCCCGAAACCCTAGATTTTTCCCAATTCATTCAAATACATTATTTCTTGCTTTTTACTTGTTTTATCATCTTTCAAATTCCTTAGTTAATTTTAGATTAATTTCAAAAACCAAAACTCAACTCTCGCATTATGCTATTTCTCTTCGCTCTTAGTTGCAAATAATTAAACGCTTTTACGCCGATAGTAGTGTTCCTCGAGAGATCGACTCGGGCGAGTTGCTTTAGTAACTAGTTCGATAATTTTATTTGGTTCGTGACGCTACAAAACGACTTTAATCAAATTGGCGCCGTTGCCGGGAAACACTTTAGGCACTAGTATTAGTGTTTAGGTGTTTGCAACAATTTCTTTTTTTTTTATTTTTATTTTTCTTTCTATTTAATTTACTTGAGCAGGTGCGTTTGATTGTTTGTTTGTCTTTGTTGGTGCATGGTAGGTACACGAAGAGCGAATACCGAGCTTGCACCCGTGATAGAAAACATCAATAGACGCAAGAGCATCAGTCGGTGCACGAAGTTAGGCGAAGACTCCTCGTCTGACTCTACCACTACCGATTCCGAACCCGAGACCGAAACCTTAACCATGAACGAAGAAGAACTCCGTGACGCCGCAAACCGTAATGGGAACAACGGGAACAACGGGAACAACGGGAATAACGGCAATAACGGGAACAACGGGAACAACGGAAACCGTGTCCAGCCACCCCTCTTTGGAGATCTGACTCATCCGCATATCGACGGAGCTAGCTCATGCATCGTCCTGAGTGACGCCGCCCGGAGATACGACCTCAAGGCACACCATCTGGCTCAGCTTCCTCAGTTTTCCGGAACCACTAACGAGGATGCCCTCAACTTCATCAGGGAGTTCTACACAGCATTGCAGGCCTTCCCCATCGGAGCACTAGATGATGATCAGCTCCGGTTGAAATGTGTTCCGTATGCCTTGAGAGATAGGGCGAAGAACTGGCTGCTATCCTTAGAGCCAGACTCGATCACTACCTGGACGGACATGTACCGAGAGTTTATTACTCGGTTCTATCCTCAGCAGAAGACCTTCGACTTGAGAGGTCAGATATGCGCCTTCGAGCAGGAACCGGGGGAGTACTTTCATGAGGCTTGGGAGCGATTCCGGAGCCTATTAAGGCAATGCCCACACCACGACCTCACGCCCACCTCGGTCATCCAATTCTTCTACAAGGGTTTGAGCAGAGAGGACCAGAGAGAGGTGAAAACCGCAGCTGGCGGAAATATCAGTGGTCGGAACAGTGACGAGATGACGGAGATCTTCAAGTCACTATCAGCTGAGTCGAGACAAACGAGCTCAAGGGGAAGCAGTAGCTACGCCAGACCCGAGGGGAATGTGAATGCCCAGTTGGCGAAACAGGTTGCCGACCTAACAAAGAAAGTCCAGATGTTGGAGACTACTGAGGAGCAACCTAAGAGGCAGATATATCACGTGGAGCCGTGTAGCTTATGTGGGGAGATTGGCCATTTCTCCAGCACTTGTGGACAGAGCATGCCGTCTCCACCCCAAATGATGGACCCGAACTACGGTCCAGAGGTGCAAGTGAACGCGATGCAGGGGTACAATCAGCAGGGCAACCAGAGGAATGACCCCTACTCTAACACTTACAACCCAGGCTGGAGGAACCATCCTAACTTCTCGTGGAAGCAAGATCAGCCACAGACTCAGGGGCAAGGTTCTCAGACGAACTTCAATAACCAGAACCGACCTCAGAATCAGGGATACCAGAATGCCGGGAACCAGAATTGGCATAATAATCAAAATTATCAGCGGCCCCAGTACCAGCAACAACATCAGTCATACCACCCACCTCCACCTCAGCCACAGCACGTGCCACCCAAGACTTCGGACTTAGACGAGAAGTTCGCATCCTTCATGGCCGCGACTCAGGCCATCTTGAATAATAACCAGCAAAAGATAGATGGGGTGGAGAGCAACATGACTAACCAGAATGCGGCGATCAAGAGAATCGAGACGCAGGTTGGGCAGATGGCTAGCCGAATGAATGAGATGGCACAGGCTAATCAGAAGGATCGGATTCCGAGCCAACCGTATCAGGCTAAGGCGGTCACAGTGCTTAGGAGCGGACGTGTCATTGATAATCACGTCGAAATGCCAACCGAGGAAGTAGAAGAGGACATTCCGGCTCCGGAAGAAGCCGAGGAGAGAGTCCCGATCGAGGAACCGTTGGCGAAACCGGTGGAGAAACCGGTAGAAAATCCGATACCAGCACCCGAGACGAATCGGGCAGCCTTACACAAGGCCGATAATCCTTATAGACCTCCCGTGCCACCGTACCCGCATCGGTTGAGGAACGAGAAGCAAGATCAGCAGTTCTCGGAGATTTATAAGCTCTTATCTAAGGTGAATGTGAATCTCCCTCTCCTCGACATCATTCGAAACATCCCGTCCTATGTCAAATTCTTCAAGGACCTCGCTTCGAGGAAGAGAAAGTTCATCGACAACGAGAAGGTTGTAGTTTCCGAGGTGGCGAGTGCGATACTTCAGCACCAGCTCCCCGAGAAACAAAGAGACCCCGGGAGTTTCAACATAATGATTGCCGTTGGGAATGGCAAGGAAGTGTCCGGGATGCTCGACTTGGGAGCGGGTATAAATTTGATGCCGTACGCCGTGTACGAGAAGTTGGAGTTGGGCGATCTCAAGCCCACTCGTATGTGCCTCCAGCTCGCCGACCGATCGATTCGATACCCCAAGGGGATTGTGGAGGACATATTGGTACAGGTCGGAGGATTGATAGTACCCGTGGATTTCGTGGTACTCGATGTTGGGGAAGTTCCCGAGAATGGGCGAGATCACGCCATTCTTTTGGGAAGACCGTTCATGGCCACCACTAATACGGTGATCGATGTAAAGAACGGTGCGCTTGAGATGACCGTTCTTGGTGAGAAAGTCTCGTTCTCCGTCCGAACGGGGAAAGCCATTCCCGCTGCCCTTTACGTGGAGAATTGCTCCTTCGTCGACCATGTTGATGGCGAAGTGGAAGCCGCTTTCGTAGAGGAGAGCAACCCCGAGGTACTGGACGGAGAAGAGGAAAAATTAACGGATCCCACCTTTGTGCGACCTAGCTCACAAGAAGCCGAGATCGAGGCTCCAAAAAATAAGGTGGAGTTGAAACCGTTACCGAGCCACCTAAAATATGTTTTCTTGGAAGACGGGGATCAAAAACCCGTGATCATCTCAGCCACGTTGAGAGCCGAAGATGAAGAGGCGCTCGTGGCGATACTAAAGCAGAACAAGAAAGCGTTTGGGTGGAGTCTGGGAGATATCCGTGGCATCGACCCCTCGGTGTGCATGCACCGGATCATTTTAGAGGAGGGATCGATCCCTAAGAGAGATGGGCAGAGGCGACTCAACCCGGTTCTGATGGAAGTCGTGAGGACGGAGATCTACAAGCTCCTGGACGAGGGGCTGATCTATGCCGTTGCCGATAGCCGATGGGTGAGTCCGGTCCACGTGGTTCCGAAGAAAGGAGGCATCACCGTGGTGGAAAACCAGAAAGGAGAACTCCTTCCGACTCGGATTACTACGGGGTGGCGGATGTGCATTGACTATCGGAAGTTAAATGCCGCCACCCGAAAGGATCATTTCCCTCTTCCCTTTATTGATCAATTACTTGATAAACTATCGGGACATGCATTTTATTGTTTTCTTGATGGCTTGTCAGGTTATTATCAGGTGGCGATAGCACCGGAGGACCAGGAGATGACGACTTTCACGTGCCCCATTGGTACCTATGCGTGGAGGAGGATGCCTTTTCGGCTTGTGCAATGCACCGGGAACATTCCAGCGGTGTATGATGTCCATCTTCTCCGAGATGATAGGTAACTTCATGGAAGTTTTTATGGACGATTTTTCTGTTTTTGGCTCTTCGTTTAATGATTGCTTGGGTAAGCTTGATAGGGTTCTTAAGAGGTGCATTGAGAGTAGCCTTACCTTGAGTTGGGAGAAGAGTCATTTCATGGTGACTAGTGGGATAGTACTAGGACATATGGTGTCTAGTCGGGGGATAGAGGTTGATAGAGCTAAGATAGAGGTTATTGAGCGACTACCCCCTCCCATTAATGTTAAGGGCATCCGTAGCTTCCTTGGGCACGCCGGGTTTTATAGGAGGTTCATTAAGGATTTCTCTAAGATTAGCCAACCTTTGTGTCATTTACTAGGGCAAGATGTTGAGTTTAAGTTCGACGAGTCGTGTCTAGTAGCTTTTAATACACTTAAGGAGAAGCTTACCTCAGCCCCGGTAGTTGTAGCACCTAATTGGGAGTTGCCCTTTGAGATTATGTGTGATGCGTCTAACTCAGCGGTAGGAGCGGTTCTTGGTCAGAAAGTGGATAAGTTGCTTAGAGTTATTTATTATGCTAGCGTGACGTTAAATAGCGCCCAAACCAACTATACCACCACCGAGAAAGAGTTGTTAGCCGTAGTGTTCTCCTTGGATAAGTTTAGGTCCTATATCATAGGTTCTAAAGTCATCGTCCATAGTGATCACCAAGCCCTATGACACTTGCTAGCTAAAGCTCAAGCCAAACCTAGGTTGATTAGGTGGATCCTATTACTTCAAGAGTTCGATGTAGAGATTAAGGATAGGAAGGGGTGCGAGAACGTAGTAGCCGATCACTTGTCTAGGCTAGAGCCACCCCCCGAGATTCTAGGAGATAACATTGATGGTGCGATTCCCGACTCTTTCCCTTATGAGCTTGCTATGGCTATGACTCCGGTACCTTGGTACGCGGATATTGTGAACTTTTTGGTTGCAGGAGCTTTAAGAGAAGGGATGACATCTCAAGAAAGGGCGAGGTTCGAGCATTTGTCCCGGGAGTACTTCTGGTCGGACCCCTACCTCTACAAGTTCGGAAAAGATGAGGTGATTCGCCGTTGCCTCCCGGAGGAGGAACAAGCTGACGTGCTCAAGTGTTGCCACCATGACGAGAGTGGAGGACACTTTGGGGGCCATAAAACAGCCCACAAGGTGCTTCAATCAGGTTTGTATTGGCCTTCTCTTTTCCGTGATGCAATTGATTATTGCAAAGCTTGTGATCGGTGCCAACGTATGGGGAATATAGGTAAGCGTGATGAAATGCCCTTGAATATTAACTTGGCGGTTGAAATTTTTGATGTTTGGGGTATTGACTTTATGGGACCTTTCCCCGTGTCTTGTGGTTTTGAGTACATATTGCTAGGTGTTGATTATTTGTCCAAGTGGGTTGAAGCAATCCCCACTAGGACTTGTGATGCTAAAGTGGTGCTTAAGTTTGTGCAGGAGAATATCCTTTCTAGGTTCGGTTTCCCGAAGGCTATCATCAGCGATGGCGGAAAGCACTTTTGCAACAAGCTCTTCGAGAAATTGATGGTCAAGAACGGCATCAATCACAAAATTGCAACCGCTTATCACCCACAAACTTCCGGGCAAGCCGAGACTAGTAACCGTCAAGTGAAGGAGATACTCGAAAAGACCGTGAAACCGTCCCGCAAGGATTGGTCGGAGAGACTCAACTCGGCTTTATGGGCTTATCGGACCGCATACAAGACGGTGCTCGGAATGAGTCCTTACCGCCTCGTGTTCGGGAAGCATTGCCACTTGCCGGTGGAAATCGAGCACCGAGCTTATTGGGCAATCAAGGCTACTAATATGGATCTAATGGAGGGCGGAAGTGCCCGAGCCTTAGAGTTGTCCGAGCTTGCCGAGATGCGCCATGAAGCCTACGAGAATGCGCGTCTTTATAAAGAAAAGGTGAAGGTGACTCATGATAGGAGGATTAAGAACAAGGAGCTAAAGGCCGGGATGAAGGTACTCTTATTCAACTCGAGGCTCCGGTTGTTCCCCGGGAAACTCAAATCAAGGTGGAGTGGACCGTATGAGATTTTAGAGGTGTTTCCGTATGGAGTTGTTAAACTCTATAATCCGAAGACGAAGGAGGCATTTCAAGTCAATGGCCATCGAGTTAAACCGTACATCGAGGGAGAACCGCAATCCATTGGAGTAGAGTCGATTCTACTCGGAGACGTCTCTTATGACTAGAGCACGTTAGTCCGGCTCGGGACTCGAAACGAGCGTCGCGTGGAAACTAGTCCACGGACCGTATTGCTCTCTCGGTTTTAAAAATGAGTGCCACGTGGGGGCCTACCCACGGACGTCAAGCTCACGACGTAAATCGAGCTAGTTTGTGCCTTTACATGACAGGGGAACGGGAGAAAAGATCACACGGTGAAAAAGAGACGGCTCGGATTTCAGCTCGGAGCAGGCGATCGCCCAGCCACGAAGCGCTCGCATCGTCCAAATTCCAGATTCTGGAATTTCCAGCAAGCGGTCGCACACCCTTATCTGCGATCGCCTGGTGCAATTCCAGGGAGGGCGATTTTTTGAGCAGGCGATCGCCTGGTGTGGGGGAGCGCTCGCTTCCCCCTGAAATAAAAAAAAAAATTTAATTAATTAAATTTTTTTTTTATTTTTGAATTGGATTAAACGAGGGAGAAGCCCTAATCTTCGTCCGCCTCCATCACAAGCTCTTCTCTTCTCTTACTTGCAGGAACAAATCCAGACCCCGATCTCCGGCCACCCGAAATCCTCGCCGCCGTTCAGACCGCCCAGCCACCGCCGTCGCCAGCTCCAACCACCGCCGGCCGAACCCACTGCACCGGTCTTCAACCTCGCCACCTCCGACCACCACTCCCGATCATCATCTACATCTCCGGCCGCCTCTCTCACCTTTGCTCAGACCGCCGCCGTCGACCCCCATCGATCCACCACGGCAGTCCCGTGAGCAACCCTAGCCGAGCCATTCTCAGGCCGTTCAGCCGCCGAGCCCTCTCCTCCATCTCACCGACGACGCGCTCCTGCCCAGACCCGTCGCCGCCGACCCACCTGCTCCGAGCTCAGCCGCCTAGACCCGTCACCGCCGGCCGTACACCCTCGGCAGCTCAGACCTCGAAGTCGACTACCGGCTTCGATTCGATTCACGGCAATCCCGTGAACATTTCACGTCTCGGTTCTCGACTCGCTCCGGCAGCCCGTCCCTCGTGCTCGACTATTTTCACGGCAATCCCGTGAACGTCCGGGTAGTTCGACCTTTCTCCGTTTCAATTCCGAAGTCGGCAATCCCGACTCTCGACTATTCTCGGCAGCCCCGTTCCGCTCCTCGGCTTAGTCCACGGCAGTCCCGTGAACTTTTCGGCAGTCCCGTGAAATTTTTTTCGATATGCCTAACACTCGAAGCAAGAGGAAGGCTCCGGCTTCAAAGAAGGCTCGGACCAACGAAGGTCCATCCACCGTGGCTTCCGACTCCGACAATGAACAGCCAGCCCCTCCTCGGGCACCACAGCAGCCCCCGGCGAATCGTCGGACCGACCTCCGGGATACTTACGGTGCCGACTTCCCCATCTATAGCCACGAGGAAGGTAAACGGCTTCTCGCCTTTCGCAAACACGAATTTGAGTACCCCCGCCCCTTTGATTGGTCTCTAGTTAGGAAGTTGGGGGTGTACAACGATGTGAAGAAGTATTTGAAATTGTTGGGGTTGTGGACTATCGCACAAGAAGACTTCGGATATTCGACGTCCCTTGGCCTAGAGATGCTATGCACTTTTGAGAAGCACTCGAATGGGCGAATCTACACGTGTCGGCTTTTAGGCAGGGAAGCTCGGATCAACGCAGAATCTTTTGAGGTGTGCTTCGAATTCCCCATTGATGATGCTCAGAGGGCAATCCCCGACAAAATAGACAAGAATGCGGCATGGCAGGCCATTACCTCGGTCCCCACTTATACCGGAAAGAGTATCCAAATTGCCGACCCGGCCCTGCTCCTCGTGCATCGCTTCATCGCCTACAATATCTCCGGAAAAGATGAAGCTAACAAAGTGAACAAATCGGAGCTTTACCTTCTCGAGCGCGCCTACAAGGGATACCATACTTCTCCCACCGACTACATTTTAGGGCAGATGAAGAGGACAGTCGAGCGAGGAGCCCATCATGCATCCTTTTTCTACATTGCGACTGCCTTGGCCCATTCCTTTACTTGGATTGACCTGGACGACCCCGACACACTTCCAGATGACTACAACTCGGAACCCCGACCGATTGATTTACAGGAGCTTCACGGTTCTCATCTCCTCGACCAGGATGGCCAGTTTCGCCCTCATTCTGCACGTATCGCGCAAGGGGCCCCGAGGAATGCCGCCTCGACTAGCACCGTACCTCCGGTTCAGCCCCCGTCTCAGCTACCGCACACAGGACATGCCTCGGGATACGGAGATCCGATTCCCTACCCACGGTACCCGTCCTATACCGCCGGTTTCCATGACATGATCAACCAATTTCAGGATATGCGCACTAGTTTTGAGGACGCGGAGACTAGTAGGAGGGAGATCGAGTATGATATGCGGGAGGACTTTCGGGCGACCTCGGGAGCTACTCGGACCTACATTGATGAACGTTTCACCCGGATGGAGGCCCAAGCCACTCTTCAGTATAACCATTTCAATGGTCGGCTCGACCGGATCGAGACTCAGCAAGCCACTCATCATGATTACTATGTGGCCGAGAATGCCCGCCGGCAGGCCCGTGAGGACACCGAGCACGCTTATCACGTCTCCCAGTACGCTCAGATGATGGCCATGTTCCGAGGGCCACAGTATCCACCACCCGAGCCGTGAGGATCGACCGTACTTTCGTACGGTCGCGGTATGTATATAGTTTTTCTTTGTTTTTCAGTTTCGTGAGTCGTGTCTTCTTTCTTGTTTCCTTTTTATTATTTGGTTTGTTTTTGTGGTTTTCTTTTAGTTTTTGGTGTGTAGGTTGTTTACTCCTCACTTGTGGACATCCCGAGGTCGACTTTCTTTGGACGCGTGCTTTCCTAGGAGGGTGCTTCATCCACGAGGACATGGATTAGCCCAAGTGTGGGGGGGTTTGCCTTCTTCTTCCCTTCTCCTATCTTTCTATGTGATTTGTCGTGCTTTAGTTGTTTTCTTTTACTTGTTTTATGTTAGTTGTGATCGCTCCCCCTTGTTGAGATATGATTTTCATAAAAGTGTTGTTGTCGTGCCCCCCCCCCCCCCCCCCCCCCCCCCCCCGTGCATGTTAGTTGCTTTATTTCAATTCTTGAGGTGCGATAGATTTTTGATGCTTAGAGGTCGGTATGTGAATGACTTTTGACTCCGTGTTTAGATGCCGTAGAGTGATCTTGAGATAATTGCGTGTCACCGTTTCACTTTCCAAATAACCTTGTGAGAATTTGAGCCATTTTAGCTTTCTTCTTTGAGTGATATTTCTTGTTGTTCTTGAGCTTCGTACTTTCTTTGATCTACATCATATGCACCCGTATGGACTAGTAGCTAAAGCATGCTTAGGTTGTTACTTGAGACTTGTGCATCATAAATTACTTGATTTCGGAAATGATTGGGTTTTATTCGACTAGGATAGCCACTTTAGCCGCTTTTCGTACTTTTGACCCCGAGCCCGTCGTGGGACACCCTAGTAGCCCCTTTGAGACTACGTTTAGCCTTTTCCTTCTTGTCCTATATTCCGTGGAGGGGAGTAGGGAGGTGTGTACTTGGGGATATAAGGTGTTGATACGTTGAGTATTTGTAATAAGTTGAGACATGTTATTAGTCTCCAAAAAAAAAAAAAAAAATCAAAAAAAAAAAAAATAGAAAATAACAAAAATGAGACGAGTCTAGTCTCCCAAAAAAAAAATAGAAAAGAGTCGAGACACGCTATTAGTCTCCAAAAAAAAAAAAAAAAAAAAAGAGAATATAACAAAAAGAGTCGAACAATGATGCTTGATGTGGCTTTGATGAATTTGATTGTTGAGTTTGGAATTGTAGGGGCTGTTATGAGTTGTAGTTGTTTGGTTGTGTTGGAGGAACGTGCTTGAACGATGTATAGTCCACTTACCCCAAACATTCCCGAATACCCCTAGCCGAGCCCCGTTACACCTGTTTTGTCGATCGCCCATGATCCTTAAGATGGTAGACCTTGATGAGTGGAGAGTGCAATTTGAGTATGTGTTTAGTCGATGACCTTAGGTGCATTTGATGTTATTCGACGCTCGTCCTTGTTCCTTATATGCTTATTTTTCTTGAGTACACAAGCTTCTTAATTTATATCTTTCACTTGTGTACACCCTTGAGTGGAACCAATTCTCGAGAGAAAAAGAAGAAAGAGTGAATCCTTGTGAGGGAACTTGAAATGGTGACATGTGGTGATACTTACGTGATCTTGATTGCTCTAATTCATTGTGAGGCGGAGGTTGTTTACCTTACTTTTTCCGTATGCATCGAGGGTCTATTTGTGGTTTTGAGAAATTGAGTAAACTCTTGGTATGCATGTGTGTTGG
Organism: Euphrasia confusa; assembly: GCA_954870475.1. NCBI lineage: Eukaryota > Viridiplantae > Streptophyta > Magnoliopsida > Lamiales > Orobanchaceae > Euphrasia > Euphrasia confusa. Next base: position 1,619,099 of record OX940969.1, on the reverse strand, counting down.
ATGTACGACTCGCTTTTATGATTGCTTGCTTGAGGACAAGCAAGAAGCCAAGTGTGGGGGAGTTGATGTTCTTGTTTTTGTGTTGATTTTCCGTGTCTTTTGTGTGTGAGTTGTGTCGTATTTAGTTGGTTATTGGTTTATTTCTCGTGGCTTTGGTATGTTGATGCGCTTGTTGAGTTTGCAGGTACGTGAGCTTGCGAATGTCGAAAAGGACGAAGAAAGGAGTTAGAACGAGTCGAGTCGAAGTGAAGTCGGTGCAGCCCAGAAGCAGGCGACCGCCCATGTCCCCGAGCGATCGCCTCCTCCCCCCAAGCGATCGCTCCTCCCCTGCCAAGCGATCGCCCGCCCGCGCTCCCGGATTCTGCTTCAGCACCAGGCGATCGCCTCTCATCCAGCGCGATCGCGCGCCCACTGACGCGAGCGATCGCCTGCTCTCCCAGGCGGTCGCTTGCTCTTCTTTTCCAGCTTTGACCGCCGATCTTGACTCGGCCTTTGACGACCTATAAATAGGGCTTCGACCCAGAAACTTAGACGTCGTTTTTGATATTATTTTGACGGCACTTTTGAGAGCTCTTGGAACTCGTAGCATCTAGGTTTCATACATTGGCTTCGAATCTTTTCTTGTAATCGAATTTCGGCAAAAGTTGGATTAGCCTCCGACGGGTGCCCTTGGTTTGCTTTGATAATTGATTTAGTAAGTTTTCTTTGTCTTTAATTTTCGTGTTCTTCAATTCCTTGGTAGAATAATTGCTTGTTGATTTTATTCTTTTTCAAGATCGATTCATGAATTTCACAAATCAAAAATTAAATAGTTTTTCCATTAAAATTATGCGTAGCTAAATCCTTCTTCTAGGGCTAGGGAGGATCGATTTTCCGACTAGGGTTTGAATCTAAATTTCGTTATCGAATTAACATCAACCGGGAACGGACGTGTTAGTACTATTTTATGAAATTGAATTTTGACTCGATTAAGAAAATCGTGAATCCCGAAACCCTAGATTTTTCCCAATTCATTCAAATACATTATTTCTTGCTTTTTACTTGTTTTATCATCTTTCAAATTCCTTAGTTAATTTTAGATTAATTTCAAAAACCAAAACTCAACTCTCGCATTATGCTATTTCTCTTCGCTCTTAGTTGCAAATAATTAAACGCTTTTACGCCGATAGTAGTGTTCCTCGAGAGATCGACTCGGGCGAGTTGCTTTAGTAACTAGTTCGATAATTTTATTTGGTTCGTGACGCTACAAAACGACTTTAATCATTAGCTCACTTGAATTGAGTATTGTAAGATTCACAGTTCAAAATCGAAACATGAGTGTGTGAGTATTTAAATTTGTACAATTGACCTAAATAAAAAAATAAATTTATTTCTTTGAAAAATAAATGCATTTATTTTTTCTTAAATAAATAATAATGAAATATAGACTGTGTATATTATAATTGATAATATTTCATGTGTGTATATTATAATTGATAATATTTCATGTACAGTAATTTAATTTATAAAAATCAATTATTATTATTTTTTATTTTTTACTAAATAAGGTATTTTAATTTTTAAAATTTGTAAAGGAAGTAAAAAAAATTACAGAAAAAATAAAGTTTTTAAGATTATATACACTATACATATTTATTTAAATTATTCAAAAACAATTTTTTTCAAAATAATAAACTTTTTACGTAAAAAAATTATATTTACTCTATTTAAAAACAAATGTTTTCAAAATAAAAAAATACTCTTCAAAAAATTATATTTACTCTATTTAAAAACAAATGTTTTCAAAATAAAAAAGTACTCTTTCCGCAAAAGAAAAATACGTTTTTAAGATTATATATTTACTATATATATTTTATTAAATTATTTAAAAATAATTTTTTTTAAATAATTTTTTTTACGCAAAACAATAAAGTTTTTAAAATTATATACACTATATATATTTATTTAAATTATTTTTAAAAACAAAAATTTTCAAAATAATGAACTCTTTACGCAAAAAAAATTATATTTACTCTATATATTTAAATAAATTATTGAAAAATAAATGTTTTTAAAATAAAAAGTACTCTTTCCGAAAAAAAAAAAATTTTTAAGATTACATTTATATATATTTAATTAAATTATTTAAAAACAATTTTTTTCAAAATTTAAAACTCTTTCGGCACAAGAAAATGACTAAAGCTGTAACTGCTCTCCATTACCTTTACCACGTGCGAAAAACTAAAAACTAAAAATGAAAAATAATTAAACAAATAAATTCCAAATGTCAAAAATTAATTGGAAGTGTATTGAAAAGTCAATACACAGAGTGTAACCGTATCAGCTTCCAAAAATATGACATGCGTTCACTTTGTAATAATAATTATTTTTATTTTAATATATTTCTATCGATTTCTTTTTTAATTATTTTTTTCTATTAATGTAGTGCTCATAATTATTGCAAAATTTTACATTCCATATTATTAAAATAGTTTTTAGACAAATAATCAAAATTTTATTTGAAAAAATTAGACTAATCATATATTTTTTTTAAATAATTATTTATAGATGATATTTATAATAAATTATTTTTGTGATTATTAATATAAAGACTTGTTTAACAATAAATCAAAATATTATAAATTAATATTATTAGTATTAATATTTAATTTAATTAAAAAATTGGTTATAATTATTTATTTAAAATTTTATAATGTTTAATATTTAGTAGAAAATCTCGATATGAAATAGAAAAAATTGTAATTTAATAAATAACGAAAGTTGATACATGAAAAACGAGTATCGTTAATGTATTTAAAAAATGAAGTCAAGTATAAAATAATAAAAATGAGAATCTCAGTCAATTTGCATAGAATCTCAGTTTATAGACTTTTTAAATTTAAGAACTTTTACAGTTTCAAAAAATATCTTTTGAAATCATAATCCAACATACCACTCTAATATATAGATGAAAAAATCTTATGAAATCATAATTCAATACACCCCTTTAATAGACATACATGTGAAATATGCGACCCTCTAACATATACAAATGCAAAAAAAAATCTTATGAAATCACAATCCAATACACTTATCTAATACACACACATGCAAAATATGTGAAGTTTTCAAAACATTGATCTATTTAAAAAATAAATACATTTATATTTTTTTAATTGAATAATATTAAATTAAATTATAGTAGTTAGTTGATTAGAATCTAATTTATAGATATTGAAAAATGAAATCACAAACGAAAACAAAAAAATAATTTGACGTTTATTTCAAATTTTAAAATACTTTATTGTAAACTACATTAAAAGACACACATGTCATGCATATGATATTTTTAGAAAAATGATCTCTTTTGTCGAAGGTTGTTAGTTCACTTGAATTGAGTATCTAAGGTTCACAGTTCAAAATTGAAACATGAGTGTGTGAGTATTTAAATTTGTACAATTGACCTAAATAAAAAAATAAATTTATTTCTTTGAAAAATAAATGCATTTATTTTTTCTTAAATAAATAATAATGAAATATAGATTGTTTATATTATAATTGATAATATTTCATGTACAGTAATTTAATTTATAAAAATCAATTATTATTATTTTTTATTTTTTACTAAATAAGGTATTTTAATTTTTAAAATTTGTACAAGAAGTAAAAAAAATTACAGAAAAAAATAAAGTTTTTAAGATTATATACACTATACATATTTATTTAAATTATTCAAAAACAATTTTTTTCAAAATAATAAACTTTTTACGTAAAAAAATTATATTTACTCTATTTAAAAACAAATGTTTTCAAAATAAAAAAGTACTCTTTCCGCAAAAAAAAATACAGTTTTTAAGATTATATATTTATTATATATATTTAATTAAATTATTTAAAAACAATTTTTTTTAAATAATTTTTTTTACGCAAAACAATAAAGTTTTTAAATTATATACACTATATATATTTATTTAAATTATTTTTAAAAACAAAAATTTTCAAAATAATGAACTCTTTACGCAAAAAAAAAAATTATATTTACTCTATATATTTAAATAAATTATTGAAAAATAAATGTTTTTAAAATAAAAAGTACTCTTTCCAGAAAAAAAATAATAAGTTTTTAAGATTACATTTATATATATTTAATTAAATTATTTTAAAACAATTTTTTTCAAAATTTAAAACTCTTTCGACAAAAGAAAAAGACTAAATCTGTAACTGCTCTCCATTACCTTTGACCACGTGCGAAAAACTAAAAACTAAAAATGAAAAATAACTAAACAAATAAATTTCAAATGTCAAAAATTAATTGGAAGTGTATTGAAAAGTCAATAAATCGAGTGTAACCGTATCAGCTTCCCGGAGCATAGGGATGGAAGCCCCACATCACAAAGCCATTGGAGCCCATATAGCACTAAAAGTAAAAAATATAATTTTAAAATTCTTGATATAAAAAAAATAATATATATTTTGAATATTGAATTATGTCGTATTTTGAATATTGAATTATGTCGCATATATGAATTGTAATAATTTTTTTACATGTTTTTTTGCTATAACGAATTATTCGCCAAAATTAAATTTTCATATTTCTTATTATTATTTGATATTATAAATTTAATATTTTGATAATTTTTGTAGTGTTTTCACAATAATTAAAAGCTGAGCCACACAGTATAACGAACACAAAATCCTAATCCTAATGGCTCTGCACCAAGCTGAATTTATAATAAACCTTATATAATAATAAATTCTATATGTGTATTTTTTTATTTTTTATTTTATTTGTCTGATATTGAGTTTTTATTAGTTTTCTATGTATTTATAACTCATTCGAGCTGCACAAGCAAATTTGAAGCATTTAATCTATTGGTTTGAATTATAAGTAGTATTTGATTTTATTGTAATGTTCAACAATATTCTTGTATGCGTTTGTATCTTAAACAAGTACTACTATTTATTTTTATTAAATTAAATTTTAAATTTCTAAAAATTGAAAAAACGAGTACAAGAAAATATTATAAAAAATTAAAGTATGTACAAGAAAAAATTTAAATTTCTAAAAATTGAAAAATGAGTACAAGAAAATATTATAAAAAATTAAAGTATATACAAGAAAATATTATAAAAAATTAATTATGTAATTATTCTTACGATTTAAATCAAATAATTAACCAAAATATGAATTTGAACAATGCCTTGAAATTGATAGTAATTTGTTTTTCAAAATGAAAATAAATAGTAGACAAGAAAATGTATATTGTTATGAATATTATTATATTATAGTGAATGACTTGTTGGCTAAGTCAGAAACCCTAGATTGTATCCGGGTCTCCCCATATGAATGAATACAATTCATAACAATTCTATTCTCCTATCATATTGTCTCCCTTATACTATATTATTCTCTCTCTATTTCTCTTGAATTTATAACACGCTCAACTGCGTTCTTCATCGAAGTTCTACTCATTCAACATCCGAACTCCAAGGCAAGAATTTATATATTTGCTTATATTCATTAATAATTATAAATATATCTACTTCTTAAATTCAAAAGTTTCCAAAGAACATTATAATCTGATATTCCTGAAATAATATTATATGTTCCAGAAAAACATTATAATCTGATATTCCTGAAGTAATATCATATGTTCCCGAATAATATTATAATATGATATTCTTGAAGTAATAGTAATATCATATGTTCCCGAATAATATTATAATATGATATTCTTGAAGTAATATCAAATTAATTATGCTTAAGTTTCCTGAAGAACATTATAATATGATATTCTTGAATTAATATCAAATTAATTATGCCCAGTAAATTAATTAAAATTTTAATCTTCCTAGAAGAACATTGTGATGATATTTCTGAAGAAATATCAAAAGAAAATATTCCTGAAAAACATATACTCCGATTTAAAATATTATATTGATCATTCTGTAAGCATGATTTGATATTATTCGATAAATATTTAAATTGCTCCCGTAGTAGCAATAAGTTTAGAAATATCAAATTAAATTGCTCCCGTGGTAGCAATTAAGTTTTAAATGTTTCTTAAGAACATTATGATATGATATTCCCGCAGAAATATCAAATCAAATTGCTTCTGGTGTAGCAATTAAACTTTATATTTTAAATCGATATTGATATAATACAAAATATTCTTGAAAAAATATTTTTATTAATTGCTCCGAAAAAGCAAAGTTCAAACATTAAATGTTTTCGAATAAAGTTATATCATGATTAGACGAACGTCAAATTCGATTATTCTCGTCATATGAATTATCCCTGAAGGATATCTTTTGAAAATCGAGATCAAATGTATCTTATTATGTGGGTACTCATAGAATATCAAAAAAGTCGATTCCAATTAAATGTAATTTCTGAGAAAATTATATATTGAGATTTATTTTGATCCCCGAAGGATCATTGGGAAATATATTGTATCCCCGAAGGATCATTATACTGTTATACGAATGACATATTAAGAGTGGACTCCGGAAGAGCTTTACTAATTATCCCCACGAGTACTAGAAATGTACTTAAAATGAAAATGATGCATATCATGATTATTATTAAGTGCGTGAAAATTGTTATTTTCCATCTGCGAATAAATTTGAAATATACAACTTATATTCATATCACCACTAAAGTGAATATTTATGAAAGGGCATAATATCTCGAGCTACGATCCAGAAGATCGGTTTACAACAATAATGCTGATTTGCATATTTAACGAAGATCAGTTCCCGGCATTAGGGGGAGATAAGAATATAAAAGATGTAAATGCCGAGAAATTTCATGGAATGAAAACGATCTTCAATTATAGATCCACGCACCAATTAATTGAACCCGAAGTTCATGATAATAAGTGACTTGCAATATTTAGCAAGTAATCTGCGAAATTCATTTACAAATTAATGAAGGTGTGACAAAATCACATATATTTGTGATAAATGAACTATAAGAGTTCAAATACCAAATAGATCAACTCAAATGTTGATTCTAATATACGGATGAAGCGTAGTAGATCGATCTCAAGATATAAATAAATCCGCGAAAAAACAAAGAAATTAAGTCACCCTCAAAATCTCCTGAAGAGAGTTAGATGTAAATCTCATTGAAAAAGCATGTGCACATGATAATATAAAATCGTGAGATTGCGGAACAACCAAATATTTTGGGAAATGAATAAAGATTTGGTTGATATATTGAAATGTCATCAAATGGAAAAATAAAATGTCGTCCACGACATATTTGCCTCAAGAGTTGCTCTAGAAAATTTGGATCCAAAGCTTAAATCAATGATAGTGTGCCAGCAGCACTAAAAAAAAAATAGATACGAGCAATTGAGACTGAGCATGACTCGCTAAATAAAAGAGATATTTTGACTCTATAATACACACCTCAAAATATTATCCCAGAAGGATATACGTGGGTGTTCGTAAGAAAAACGAGTAATGATGTGGTGAGATATAAAAGCGAGGTTAGTTGCTCAAGAGTTTTTCGCAGAAACTCGATGTTAATCAAATATTTTGAAAGATGACATTAAGTTCCGCTACTTAATATTTATGGCAGCAATAACGATAGATATATGCATCGAATGTATGATTTGACCATGTAAAATATCATATTACATATAGACAAAAATGATATTGAATATAAGGTCCCGAAGACCAGTGATTGGTCCCGAAGACCAGTGATTGCACTCTTTTTCCCTCTACTAAGTTTTCACACGGGGTTTTCTTAGTTAAAGGTTTTTAACGAGACAATCAACACAATATAAATGTGAATGTCGTGTACTCTTTTCCTCGAGTATTTTTTCCTACAAGGTTTTATAACGAGGTTTTTAACGAGGCATGTACATCACTCGATAATAATTAATGAGAACATCAGAATGTTCCATATGAGTTTGTTTTCGAGATAAACTGAGGTATTGAACCTGAAGTTCAAATGATTGTGAATTGAAGTTCACATTATTGTTCATTTGTCAAAAAAATGTATATTGAACACTAGATGCATTTAATATACTCCAAAAGAGTTACCGGCCGGTTATAGCAATTGCGAATGCTCTAGTCAATATAGATGTCTGGTAAAGGCATGTCCTTGAAGGACGAAAAATATACAATAATACAAATGAATATGAAACTCGACAACTCGAAGGTTGGGTCCTGAAGACCAAAATTTATATTTGAATAACTAAGTTTTTCCTATATGGTTTTATTATTTACAGGTTTTAATGAGACTGGTTGATCACAAATATTTACTTTTAAGAAGTCAAATATTTTCGGTGATTACAATCAGGGGGAGCAAGCTGTACTCTTTTTCCTTCGTTCAGGTTTTGTCCCATTGGGTTTTCCTGGCAAGGTTTTAACGAGGCAGCAATTCTGTAAATAGTCATTCAAGGGAGAGTGTTATGAATATTATTATATTATAGTGAATGACTTGTTGGCTAAGTCAGAAACCCTAGATTGTATCCTATATAAAGAGGTCTCCCCATATGAATGAATTCAACAATTCATAACAATTCTATTCTCCTATCATATTGTCTCCCTTATACTATATTATTCTCTCTATATTAATCTTGAATTTATAACATATATAATGTTTAAAACAATGAATACTTTTTTTTTTGGTTTATCTCTAAACATATAAATAGAATATTTTTTAATAATTTTAACCTCTCCATATATGGTCAAATATCCAGCAATTGGGCCGAAGTCCGATCCGTTTGGGCCCTTTCCTCTGATCCAGTTACCAAACTATCAGTCCATCACCTAACTACAATGGCTCTTTTCTTTTCTACACACTCATTTATAAAAAAAACATTTATACGCACGTAATTTAAATTATTACGTAAGAAGTATATAATTAAAAAAAAATGATATCCACAAATATATACGTATATTTTTTTACATATTAGGGTAATCCGGAGTCAATTCGGCCCGTTAGAGAAAACAGAATGTTTTTTGTAATATTTGATTGAAAATTTTATTCAAGAATTAAAACATTTTAAATTTTATTCCATTAATAAAAAAATTAAAATTTTCATTTGAAATATTATTGAATTTATTAGACCACCACACAAATTTGTATTGAAATAGTATTACTGTATCATGTGCTCGCCTAATTGCGAATCAATGAAAAACTAGAAAGAAAGAAAATTAGGGTTTTCTCCCAGTCGCCCAAACTTAATAAAAAATTCAGTTTTCTTCTCGCAAGAAAAATAAAATCTAATGGCGCACGGCGGCTACGGCAAGCGGAGAGCCGCGACCGAGCGGAAGAAGCCGGTGGGACAACGGCGTCCCAAAGCCCTCACAGTCGACAAGAAGTCGAAGCCCAGCAAACCCAAAGCAGTCTCTCTCAAAAACCAAATGCGCTCCATTGAACGCATGCTCCGCAAAGTAATTTACCCTCGATCTCTTACTAATCGCGCATACGTATGTGAAACATTTGTATATGAACTTATGTTAATTCTCCTCAGTTAAAAGTATGGAATTTGTTGATTGCTTCTATGTACAAAATTCTTAGTGGTATTATTCTGGTTTTGTCTGCAAAGGGATTTTCTCCTTGAATCATTGCATGTTTCTTTTCCTGCTAGTGTATTATTAATCGCCCGACCTTATAAGCAGGATCTGCCAAGTGAAGTGAAGGATGCCCAAGAGAAGAAATTGGAAGGGCTCAAGAAACAACAAGATATCCAAAACCGTTTGGCCGTCGAGCGAAAGATATTTTTGCGCAACAGGAAGATTAAATTTTTCGGTAAGACTCAATTCGCATCTTCACTTCAGATGTTATGTAATTGGTGTGAGCAATGTAATGAAGTGGTGTAAATTTGACTGACAGAGAGAAGGAAAATTGAGCGAAGGCTTAGACGGTTGGAAAAGCAGCAGCGAGTTGCTGCTGTTCAGGCCCAGGAAGCAGAGATTGCCGATCAACTCTTGAAATTAAAGGAAGATCTTGAATATGTCAGGGTAAGCCAAATTTTAATTTCTTGTTCACAAACCTTTGTATGTGGTGAATCTGTTATAAGTTAACTTGTATCGTATCTTCTTTCTCAAGCATTTTGTTCGTCTTTATTTCTTTATTTTTCAGCCAATCTTATTTTTAGATTTCCAATATGTATAACTAATTACATTTTTCGTATTTTTACATTTTTCATTATAGATACTAAATGTTTAATAGTCTTGTCCAAGCTTTTAAGCTTTGTTCTGATGCAATTAAAATATGGTTTGGTAAAGGTTAAGATATGTGTTGTTTCAATCTAAGCCATATATTTGACTACGCCATGACAGCAAAATGTAATTTCGCAAAATTTAATTTCACATAAACATAGTTTGTAGAAGGCTACATTGCTTTGTATCTTGTATTCTTGACTGACTTTTATTTTTTTAATTTAATTGCAGTTCTTTCCAAAAGCTGAGAAATATGTTCCGTTGTTTATTGGAGGAGACGAGGAGGAAATTGTAGAAAAAAGAAATAGCTTGCGGAAGCAAATTAAGGCAAATATTGTAGCTGCTGCAGCAAGTGGGAAGGATTTGGAAGGTATCTTATGTTGACTTGATTTCTCCCAGTTTTAACATATATTTTAATGCATTGGGGTGCTGTTGGATGCCTTTTCATTTCTAATTACTTGAAATATTTTAAGGGTTACATAAGAGTAGTGAAGTTATGGAAAATTTTGTAATGATGATTAGTGATTGATTTTTTTTTTGCTCTTCTTGAAAAATGATTTAAAGCCATTGGTGGTAGAATAAGTATAAGTGAGTAAATAGGGAGTATAATTTTTTTGAAACTTTTCGAAAAGGATCTCCAACAAAAATAAAAAAAGAACTAGAGAACAATATAAAATGATATGATACCCAGTTGCACCCTTAGGCATCCTCATGTCCACTATCTAAAATAAAATAAATTCTGCTTGGCTTCCAATGTACTTTACGTCGTAATGTGCATACATGGGTTTTGAAAAGTGATTTATAATATTCATGTGGATTGTCTCTTTTCCTTTCATCATTTTGATGCCTAGAATTTATGCATCTCACGTGATTTGTGTATAACAGAAACGGGGAGCGAGGATGATGGTGCCTTGGATATAAGTGATGATGATTTCTTCGTAAAGGGAAGCTCTAGCGATGAAGCTGATGCTGATGATGAGTGGACAACCGACAAAAGTGCAAGGTAACTTAACTCCAAAACTTGGGGAGTTTTTTTCTCCACACACGCGTGCGTATATTGTTTAATATCTGAGCATTGATCTCAGGGAGCTTTGTATCCTTAATTTTTATTTTATCTGCAGGGAGCAAGCCTCCAGTACCTCTGGCAAAGCTGCTTCTGGGATGTCAAGCGATGATAAGAATCAGGTTAGTAAATTGACTTGGGCTTAATTATGAACCTTCTTCTCGGGTTTCATCTATTACAAGAAAACAATTATCTTTTACCATTATAAAAACCATCATTTTCGGGTATTTTCAATTTGGCTAAATCGCATTTCTAATCTGGTAATTTTTTTTGTGCTTTTTAGCCCTTTTGATACAAAAAATTTGGTCCTTGATGATTTTGCCCCCCAAAGTACCACTGTTGCTACATTACATAATCACAGAAACAAATTTACCCGGCCCTTGTAACAGATTCATATGAAAGAAGTTTTTTTTTTTTTTTTTTTGCTTTTTTAAAGCATTAGATTTTTTTATTAAGGTTAAACTTGTGATTGATCTCAGAAACAGATTTCTGCTCGTGCTCTAATGCCACCTCCCGGTCCATCTGGCAAGCCATTTCCAAATCCGATGACAAATAAATCAAGATTTGCTGCTTCTTCTGGTAAGAAGCCGGCATACAACAATAGGCGTGAAATATTCACACCAAGCAACACGTCCAGCAGTTCGTTCAGAAAGAGAGGCCCAATGGACTCAACGGCATATAACACCAGAGGTGAAATATCCACATCAAGCAACACGTCTGGTAGTTCTTTCATAAAGAGAGGCCCAATGGATCCAACAGCATACAACACAAGAGGTGAAATATCCACATCAAGCAACACATCCAGTCTTTCGTTCAGAAAGAGAGGCCCAATGGGGTCGACTACTGGAAACAGTGGCAATCAAAGCTCCAACTCTGATGCCAGAAAGCCTAAGAGAAAAAGGAGGCCCAAGAAGAAGAAGCAACAGGAATCATAGATGGTTTGGCTATTGTTTTTCGCTTTTGACATAGCAACTCTTGCTCTTACCGTCTTTTTTTTGTCAGCCGAAAAGTCTTAATCTTGTGTTCTTTTTGTGTCTTGCAAAATTGTGGAGTATTTTACCTCTGTACAATTAGTGTGTTTCTCCCCCAATTTCTGATTTTTTTTGTTATTTTGTTTGTCATCTATGTGAGAAGTGAGAACTGAGACAGGTGAGACCATCTCTGCTGGTTGGGCAGGCAGCTGGGATCAGCCCGGCCCGCCTAAACCGGACCTGCTGCCCGCCCATTCTTTCAGCCCATGCATAAACCCAGCCCACACTCCATATCCTGTAGGCCCAGTCTCCCACTTCACCAAAGCCCAATACAGCAGCCCAAAACCCATTTTCATTTTTTCTACGGAAAAAAAAAAGGCAAAAGATATTTACACCTCCGCAATTTATTTACACACCCCTCTTTTTATTTTTAGTTTGTAAAACAATGATAAAATGACTATATTATCCTTAGTTATATTAGAATTACTTCGTACACCCCCTTCCTTTCTCTTTAATCTTTATAAAATGCTTAAACGTAGTCAGTCGGTCGTTAATGGCTTAATTTAACTAATTACAGGAGGTGATAACTGTTAATGGTAATGGGGCAAGACACCTGCTTGCACGTTTTTTTGTCTTTCATCGATCCCCTTTTGGCCTTTTCTTTGTTCTTACAAAATATATATACAGATTACAGAGAATGTGATATTTGTTCCCGAAAAATTAAAGGTCCATATGGAAATATAAATAACACTGAAAGCTTGTTGTGCAATCGGAGGAAAATAGTTATGACCAGAGGAGAGGTAGTCGATCGGGGCGTGCTTGTTTGATCAAATTCGGACGAATATATATGTCGGGATGGGTTACAACACAAATAAATAAGACATTGATTAAAGAGAGCAAGCCAATCGTGTGATGATCCGCATAAGTCGTCGATTGGGGTCGGCATCAAATCGGGCAATTATTCCTTTCGGGTGATCATGTTATCTGCAAGGCCCTAGCAGTTTTAGGTGATGGTGTCGGTGTCTTCGTTTAAGGCGAACTATTGTGCTTGGAAATTGAGATTTTGCTGAGCTCCCGTTCTGGACGTGCTGGACTATTCACAGTATTGCGCATCCGATCGATGCCATGAAAAAAAGCTTTTGAGAGGGATCTAAAAGGTATTAGTTGCCACTTTGAGTATCAATACACATTGCAGCAGATTTGTGCTTAACAAGACACATCAACCAGGGCAATTTACTGTGCACCGTAAGAATAGGTGAATATTCAGGCAGGATTGCCGGCCGCGGGACTTTCTCGGAGGTGTGTACGCAGAAGATAGAAAGGGGGTATACGCACTAATCAAATTATCAGTAGGGGTAATTTAGATGTTTTACAATTATAAGGGGATCAAAATCCAAGATGGAGGTGTAAATATCCGTAGCAAAAAAAAAAAAGAGCCAATCCAACCCACTTCCGCCTGACCTGCCCGGGCCTGTGGCTCGGTCCACTCATACACGGTACAACATTAGTGAGATGAAAAAAGTATTATACATTATGTTATGTCACGCGAAATGTAAATATCGATGCATACGAGAAAAAGAGAGTTGAATATCAAAATAATTTTGAAAGTCTCCCTCAACTTTCTTTCAATTTTTTTTACAAACTTCAAAGATTGCACATAAACAAATGAACACACATAGCTCAAGGTAACAAATTGTCACATGCCTCTGTAGCAAATCTTATAAAATCTGCAAAATATATAACTTTTAAAATTCAATCCTCACGGAGCACAAAATATATCCAAAGATTAATTTATCAATTGTTGACTATTCTGATGCCTGCCAATAAGGTAACATGATGGGGCTTGGATATATTATACAACTCCAAATTCAAAAGATAAAATCCAATTCAGTATGACACGTGTACGGCCAAGATTGAATGAGATGTAAAACACAAACTATCGAGACCCTAAAATACATGCACATATCCATGAATCGTCTCCTCGACAGGATGAAGAGTCGTTCGTTGACCGAGTGACTCGGTTAAAATATCCGTAATATGATCAACCGGAGGCAGCATACCGCATACGTCGAACATCGAGTTCTTTTCTTCCATTCGTAATATTTGAGTACAGGACGAGATTAATCGATACTCATCTTCATTACATTGATTTTGAGATTGAAGTTTGTTTCTCAAAACATCAAGAGAAAGTACATTGTATCAAATTCATTAAGAAATGTCAAATAATGAGATGTCACATGTTGTGAATTAATAATCAATTCAAATAGGGCCTCTTCAACTTATTAGACCTTGTTGATGTAATTATGTAGCCTAATGCATGCTTTTTTCTTCACTCAATTAATTAACTAGTTTTGCAGCTAATATGAGCTGTGACAATGATTAATTAGCTTATACTCATAATTAAATATAATTAGAGGTGTTAAAGTAAGATCTTGGGCAGTTGGGCTCCTCTGGTGTGTGAACTATGAAAGCATGAAGTCATCTTCATCGCATGTGGATCGCTCGTAAAAAAGTGATGATTCGTTCGTTCGTCCGTCATGACCATATCAGTCTATGTTTGTCTTTTTTCTGGGTTGTTTGATGAATTTATTACAAGCACACACAAGAAAAAACAATGGTGTGTATATATATATATATACATATATATATATTATATCAAGAACACTGTAACTACTACATATAATCCAGGTATGGAGAAAAAAAAACTGTCTGAATCAATACAAGAAAAAAACACAATCTCATCCTGGAATACACAATCACCATCGATCTTCGTCGAATTCGCGTTCAACAGAAACCGCCCGGTGCACATTCTGACCCTCTCATGATTCTCAGTCTCTTGCAAGAAGATATAAACATCCTGGGAAAAATACAAAAACACCACAAGAAGCTTAGTTAAAAACATAACCAGAAATCACAAACTGGCATCAACATTGAGGGACAAAAATGTAATTTGACATACCCCCATGGAACATCTCCAAGAAGCATCAAGTCGCCATCTTTATCTTCATAAGCCGGTGCGAACTCAGACCCTTTATACCCTTCCCTCTCCGAGTATTCACCTGAGAAAAAACAAAACATCTTTCAGGGCCCTTTTTCTTGATTGTAATTACACTTGTTGGGAAGGGTATTTTCGTGATTTTACCTATGGTGAGCTTGAACATGACCTCCAAAGCCTTCAGAAGCTCTGCGTACCCACCGTAGATCTTCAGATCGACCTTCCTCAAGTAAGGCGCGCCGTCCATGCTCACCTTCACGAACATCCCGGAATCGCTCTCCGCCGTCTTCGTGTCGCGGAGATTGTTTTTCCGGTAGGATTTCACCGGCGGCCACCCGACTATCTGCGCCCTGCTCACACAGGCATTTCATCAAACACGTTAGCTGCAGTAATATGTAGGAGTAGTAATTTCAAGTTTTTTTGGGGGACTCTTACTTGGGAGCCGGCGCGGCAGGTTCGCCGCCACTTGAGGTGACGGAAATGCCCTTCGAGTCGGCGGATTCCTCCTCCGCCGTCTCCGGCGAAGCCCGCTTGTTGTTCTTGCCGGAAGAAGTTGGGTTTTGATCGGAGTCATCCGCGGCGCCGGGTAGTCCCAATCTGAGCTCGGTCGCCTTCATGTTCAAATCGGCCATTGAAAAGAATTAGTTTTCGAGGTTTCTTGAAAGGAAAACTTTGTTTGTTTGTTTGGTGGTGAATGGTGATAATGGTGATGACGGGAAAACGATAAAGGTGTTTTTATAGAAAAATCGTTAGTTTTACTATTATTATTATTATTATTATTATTATTATTAAATGTTTTTATATAATAAGGTACACTGTACTACTTCCTTCTTCTCACAATGTTTTGGTTTTTTTAGGGGTGTCTCATAATAAAAAAAAAAAAGAAATACTCCCTCCGGCCATTAATAGATGTCATACTTTGCTGGATACGGAGTTTAAGAAAATTGTTATTTTTTAATGTAAAAATATATTTTAAAAGTAAAAAGTAAAGTAGTTGTGAGTAAAGTTTAAAAAGTAGGTGGGGTAAAGTAGAATAAAATTGTATATTAAAATGAAAAAGTTAGAATAATTATTTCCTTTTTTGGGGTGTGTCAACTATTGTTGGACACCCCAAAAAGGAAAGTATGACAACTGTCTTTGGACCGAGGGAGTAAACATTTCTACTTTTTCACTTAAAAATAAAATTTTATTTTTATTTTATAAATTTTACTAACAACTATTTTATTTTTCAAATTAAAAATAGGATTACATTTTTACACTTTAATTTTTGATCAAAAAAATAAATAAAAAAACATTTTTCTTAATCTTTCCCAAAAAAATCTATCATGTATTATGAGAGAGATAAAATATAAATTAAAGTAAATGTAAATACCTTAAAATGTAAATAAAAATGTTTTTATTACTTTATTTTGTAAAAAATTAATAATGGAAAAATATAGTACTTAGTATATTTACTTATGAAATGAAAAAATTATGGATTTTTCGACACACCCTATTTTTTAATAATACTTCAAAAAAATTGTATTTGACTTTATAAAAAAAATAAAGGTATAAATATTTAAGTATTATTTTCTAAAATAATATTCACATTTCTTTTTTAATTACAAAAAATGTAAATATCTTTTTGAAGAAAAAAATACAAATTTTAGTTAAAACGTAAAATAATTGTTATTAAAATTTAAAAAATAATAAATAAAAGTGTCATTTTAAAGTTAAAAATTAAAACAATTACTATTATATTCCGAATCAATTGACATTTACCTCTGTGCAGAATTATCTCGTACTAATGGTCTTAAGTTCTTTGTAAATTACAAAAACCCTAAGACCTTTAGTTCGAGTCTTGTGACATAGCTACCACGTTTAATCTACTACTAAGTAAATTTTGATATATAATTTTTTTAGATGTCTTTTTCTAATAAATTAAATAGTTGTAAATATTTTAAAAGATAAATTAAATTAGAATTGTGAAATTATTTTTCAAAATAAAAAATTAAAAATATATTTTTGTTAGGGGTGGTCGAGTGGGTGTGACCCTTAGTAAAGATATAAATTAAAATATATATTTATTAAGAGTATGCATTTTATTGTGGAAAGTCACACAAATTAAATTGTGAATAATTTTTTCACACAAATATTATTATTTCATACTTTACATTTTGATCAAAACAATGTAAATATACATGTTTTGTACTACTATAAATTAATAAATAAATAAATTTGTAAGTTTTGTATAAATTAATAAATAAAATTATTGGAAGTATTGTTTAAAAAATAAATGTAAATAAATGAAAAGGTACAATTATTTTAATAATAAAAAAATGTTCTATTTATTTAGTTTTATGAAATATAACTAATGATTTGAGGCAAGGAAATTGAGAAGTACTATTACTAACAATAGTTAATATAAAAATAAAAAATGCAAAACTATATTTTAATTTAAAATTATGTTTAATAATGAGCATGAATTTCGGAGAAAGACACAGTTTTAAAGGCTGTCGGCAAAACTTGTTGCAGGTTGAAGGCAAGTGATCCAGATATA
The DNA here is from genome assembly GCA_954870475.1 of Euphrasia confusa. NCBI lineage: Eukaryota > Viridiplantae > Streptophyta > Magnoliopsida > Lamiales > Orobanchaceae > Euphrasia > Euphrasia confusa. The sequence continues at coordinate 1,601,367 of OX940969.1, read as the reverse complement.
GGGGACAAAAGGACTACTTAGTCATAGACTCGTAAACCCTCATCTACATGTTCGGCCGGACCGGCCCGGCCATCATATTAGGGCCCGTTTGGTAGTATAAATAGTTGTGAGAACTGAGATATCTATTGTTTGGTTTCACCTAATGGGCCTGTGTTAGATAAAATATTTCATCCCAACAGTGACTATTTTGAGTTATCCAATGATAATTTATTAAACTTACCAAACAAACCCTTAATATATTGTTTTTTTTTTTTTTGTACTATAAAGAGACGAAAACTTCTACCCACCTGATCATCGTTGATTCTTGAATCGAGTAAGATGTAAATCGACAAGTGTGCACAAGTAGCATACATATATGGAAAATAGTCAATATAATTTTCACTTCATAACAAACTCTAATATTTCAATAAAATTTTTATTTCACCCAACGATCAAAGTATTTACTTTATGTTAAAGAAAAAATATATTTTTTTTATTATAATGCATAGCTTTTGGTCTTTAAAATCGTAAATAAAAAGTTGTAAGCAAATGTTGAAAAATAAATAAAATAAATAAATATAGAATTGTATTTTAATTTAAAAAATATGTATATAATTATTTATTTTAATGTGCGAAAGCAAAACCTAAAAATAAAATTATGAAAATATTGAATAATTATAAGAAAAGAGATTAAAAATTCAAATTAAGAAAATGTTATAAATAAAAGAAAAGGTAATATATATATATATATATATACTTAGATTCTGATTTGAAAAAACACTTTATAATTTTGGAAGTTCGATTTGGATTTGAAAAACACAATTATTTAGGATCGTAATTCATGAGACTCTATATGCTACTTTGAATATTTGATTTGGAATGGTCAAAGTGTGCGTCTATCGTATTGTAATGTTGAAGGTTGAAGTTGTCGCCGGGTTTGATAATATTCTTGGCAGCTTCGTTCCTTCATTCATCTTCTTCTCTTTTAAGTGATGATTTGAATTAATGATTTCGATTTTTTATAGTGAAGTTCAATAAAACTATGTTTAAATATCGAATTTATCAAATTAATTAACGTATCTCTCAAATTATTGTTTATTTAGAAATTTGTTATGATTATTTTTTTATGTAAATAATTATTAATTTTTTTATAACGAAGATATTCGGATTCTTCAAAAATAAACTTATTTAATGGATGACAATTATAGAATATCACCGAATTTGATCATAATTGGGTTGACTATGTTATTTTTAATTGTTATAAATGATTAAACGCGGTCTATTAATTACTTTGAAATGAATATAATAAATAGTACCCAAGCATAATTATTTCACAAGCAAATTGTTTTTCTTTTCTTGAATATAAATAAAAATAAAATAAATAAATGTGTCAGATGGAATAACACTGACTAAAGTATAAAATATACATTTCGTATAAATATGCTTAATTTATGAAGATACCTTTTTTGTGTATGGTCTTTGTTGAACAATTAGTTTGATTTTATATTCTAAATTCTCTCTCCTTGTTTTGGGTTTAATTTTTAAATGTGATTAAAATTTGTAAGGAATGAATAAATGTACGTTATTATTCAAAGGCTATTAATTTTAGAACTATTTAGCGAAAGGAGTATTATAATTTATAATATTTTAAGTTTTACCGCATGAATTAACGCTTACAAATTAATGTTTCATTTTTTTAGATTTTTTATTAATAAAAGTACTTTAATATTATAATTATAATATAGTGTAATAACTGTCTCCCTAATAGGGGAGCTAAATTTTGTCAAATAATCCAGCTTATAGTTGTGCAATATAATAATAACACCAAAACACTTTTGCTACAAAATAAATAGAAACTATTATAAAATTATTCATTAAAAATTTATAAATAATCAACCACTCACCAATAGAATTGTCATTTCATTTTGACAAAATATATTTCATTTATAATCACACAAAATAAGTAAATCAAATAATTAAATTTACCCAAATTTACTTTATACAATAAAGTATACACACAAAAAATCAACTTCAAATATTTTAGACAATTTAAATAATAAAAATATTTTGGTCATCATTTCAGCCGAGTTAAAATTCAACGCATAACTAATATGACGTCGTTCAGCAAGTGATATTGCGCGCGTTTTAATTGTCGACTTTCAGTTAGTGTTAGAAACCGTTTCATCTTAATTGTCGACTTTCAGTTAGTGTTAGAAACCGCTTCATCTAAAAGCTCGAACTGTTAGAGAAGTTGGGCAACTAGACATTTATAGTGGGCCGAATATAGTCTCCAATACTCCCCCTCACTTGTGGGCCGATTTCAACCTCAGGGGAAGGCCCAACAAGTGGATAATTAATTCGGGTGGAGGCGCACATGGCGGGAGTCGAACCCAGGACCTGCCACAAGGCTAGGCTCTGATACCATGTTAGAAACCGCTTCATCTAAAAGCTCGAACTGTTAGAGAAGTTGGGCAACTAGACATTTATAGTGGGCCGAATATAGTCTCCAATAGTTAGAATAACTAATTTTTCGATTCTTAATCGATTTACATTTTAATTTCTTGTTGAGGCATGTTCGATTCCTATCATCTCTGCTACATCATTGAGATGAAATTACTCGATTTTGATAGTGTGATTTCTGGAAAAATATAGAGACTGAATAGAAGTTCGATTTTGTATTTCATTTGTACAAATCGCAGTAAAAATGAATAAAAAAATTAATGATTACAATATATTCAAATTTTTGGAAAAAAGAAAATATCAAAGGAGAATGAAGAATATTGCATTGAAAAAATTATACTACTATTAGTCGAGTGGTATATAAAATGTTTACCGTTTAATAGGTTATGAATGAGTGCTATATGTACAGTAGAAACTCTATATAGTAATACTCTACATAGGAATAAACTCCCTATAGTAATAAAAAATGCAAGTCCCAACTTGGGACCAGTTATAAATAGGAATAAACTCCACATTGTCATAAGTCATACATTTTTTAGGTCCCGTCTTAAGGATTTATACCTCTATATAAGAATAAATGATTAATATATAATAAAAATATTTATTAATAATGTTTTTATTTATGAAAACCAATAACATGTTTAAGATAACTTGAAATATTTATGAAAATCAATAACATATAGTATATGATCAAAGTTTATAGTCCTTAGATTCAATAATATTTTATTTAATTTGTATGTTAAACACAATTTTTACACATATATAGTCAAAATTTATTATTCAAAATTATTAAATTGATTTTGTGAATTTAAAGATAGATAATATTGTATGTATATTATTTTTATATTTATATTATTTTTTATAAAAAAAATTATTTTTATTTTCTAAAACCCTATATAAGAATAACTCTCTATAGTAATATTTTTTCTCGGTCCCAACGATATGACTGTACGGAGTTTCTACTGTAGTATTAATGTTCCGCCTCTCACACGTGCGTGCATAGAAGATGCAAAACTTGATCGAATGGTCTTTGAACTCCGAACTTAATTGTAGGAGTATATGCTGACGCCAAGGGATGGATCTAGAAAAAAAATTAGGGAGAACAAAAATATATGAATTGGGCTTAAAAAAGTTGAACCCATTACCTCCCACCCTTTTCATTAAAACTTGGGGGCAAGCTAATGAGTTTACCTACGAAAATTCTTAAAGAAAAGTTGCATAATTTAATGTATTAGGGCGGGCTAGAGCCCCCTTAACCCTAATGATCATCCGCACTTGATTGGCGCGACTTACGTACATGAGGGCAGCGACCAATGCTGATGCATTATTCTAGAACCATTACGATCAACATGTCCTGGTTTAGTGCATGAACATTTTGGTCCCATTTTTGGATTTTAAATTTGAGCTTTTATGTGTGAAAAAATAAATAAACCACGGAATGTGTTACCCTCTTCCTCAATTTTTCAATATTTTTTCCATGGTCTTCTGGTGGAATTTTTTAGTCAATCTCTCGGTTTTTTGTGCAACGTAATTATTTCAAATGTTGTATCATAAGAAACAATCATTATGTGGAGAACGAATTTATTTTAAGAAAACCGTGTTAAACATTGTTACAAATCGCTTATTTTTAAGAAAATCGTGTTGAACACTGTTAAAAATCAATTTATCTAAAAACTCGAACGGGTAGAGAAGTTTGACAACTTCACATTTATATGAATAAGTCAAATATATTCTCCAATACTTTTTTTCACATGTGGATGATTTCAATCTTATTGAAAAAGTTCAATAAATGAACACTACAAAAAAGTCACGGATCCCCTACAGCTCGCAGCCCATAGGGACACCCCTACGGCGTTCCCTACGGGAGATACCATATTGAAATCCCCTACGACCACCCCTAAGTCTCAAGCCGTAGGGGAGAATCCCGTAAGGGGTTCCCGTAGGGGCCTAGGTGGGAATGCGCGCGCCTCGTTTCCCTCCAATGAGAATCAAAACGGCAGCGTTTTGGCACTTCTCCCCTACGGGATGAATGCCGTAGGGGCCCCTACGAGAATATCCCCGTTGGGGCGTAGTAAAACGACTGCGTTTTGATATTCACTTACTCCCTACGGCACGGTGCCGTAGGGGACCCCCGTAGGGGACTTCTATTTAACAGCGGCCTGGGCAGAACAGATTTTCATTTCGCGTTTTGAAGAGAGAAAAGAGGGGCGCGGCGATTTCTTGCGATTGACGGCTCCAACCGGCGATTTCAAGCTCCAAACCCTTCAACCTCTCCGATTCTCCAAGGTGTTAAGGTTAGTACACGTTTTCCCTCTTTTATCGGTTCGTTTTTTCAAGTTAGAATAAATTAGGGTTTGTTCGAAATGTTGAATTTCGGTTTGATTGAACCTTGTATTATTGTTATTGAGCTATTCTTAGTATATAAATAATGTATTGGAGCTTGAATTGTGGATTTTTTTCATTTTTAGGGTTTTTGAAAATGTGATTTTTTTTTATTTGGGTGTTATGATTTTGGGATGTTTTCTGACCTTTTTTATTTTCTATTTTTTGTATTGCAATTTATTTGGGGGTTTTAAGTAAACTTTTTATTTGGAGTTAGTGAATTTAGGGTTTTTGGAGAAACTAATTTGGGGTTTTTTGAATTTTTGTAAAATTATTGTGTTTTAAAATATTTAAAGGACTCAATTCAATGTTTAGGATGATTTGTAGTAGAAAGAATTTGGTTTAGATGTAAAAAATGAAATTTTAGATGTTTTGAAAGTTGTTCGATTTTAAACCCTAAGTATAAAGGGGCTGCTGTCGGTTTTTGCTATTTTGGGTTTGTAAATGATTTCGTTTGCAAAAAGTTCACTAGGGTGACCCCTACTAATTTTTCGATACGCAACATTTTTGTGTTTGGAGTTTGAACTAAATCCTTTATTTTGGAAGTCAAAACTTTTGTTTTTGGATTGTTTTTTAAAGAACTAAAACGATTTTTTTTTTTTGGTGTCCATTTTTAAAAAACTAGTGAAAGTAAAAGTATATGTATTTAAAGATGTGTTCATTATCACCTCTTTCATATATGTTATAATGTTTAATGTATATGTCGAGATATGTTACAATTTACCGTTAATCAAATGTTGAAGCTTAGAGACCCGTTTGGAATTTAATATCGAACTACGGGAGGAGCCGTAGGGGACACACTCCCTTAGTCCCCTACGGGGGGAGCCGTAGGGGATGTCCCTTACGGCATATATTTTCCGTAGGGATTAAGCTCCCTACGAGCTAGCTCCTACGTCCAATTCCCGTAGGGGATGCCGTAGGGGATAGACTTTCCTACGGGAATGGCCGTAGAAAATACGCTATTTTTTTGTAGTGGAATAATTAATTCGAGTGGAGTCTCTTATGGCGTAACTCGTGGGTCGAACATAATCGCTTCAATAAACACGAGCCTCGTTTTTCTTACCATCTTTATAACCCATCGACTATGATGATTAGGAAAAACGGGTTAGTTACTAGTCATTTTTATAACTCATCGACTAAGGTGATTAGGAAAAACGGGTTAGAAATAAGTCGATTGCTGGGATGGAGTATTCCAGCGATTAAGACATTTTCATTTAACTTATAGGTGGTCTTGGAATCCGAACCAACTTTGTTCTTATCCAATGAGTCCCTAAATTAATGTGGTCTAGACAACATGGATGGTCAATTTTCTTGCAATAAATCCGTGGGTTACACACTTACACTTGCATACACATGTGTAGTATATGTATAGATAAAATCATGTGTCAGAATGCCATGTCCATATGTTTCACCAAAATTGAGTTACAACTCACACACATCATATTCATACACCAATTCTAAGCAAAACCTGCTTAGAAAATTGACACAAATTTACAAGAAACTAATTTTTATATTACTAAACAATAAAATAAATGTATAATAATTATTGTTATATACTAAAAAATGTGTTACTTAAAAAAATAATTGTATTAATATTATTATTAAAAAACAAAAATTATGTTTTTTTTTTATTTATTGGTATACAAACTTTTAAAAGATAACTAAAAAAAGTAAACAAAATAAAATTAAAATTTAAAAAGAGTATAATTTTGAAAAGTTGCAACTTTTAATAAAATAATACTATATTTTATCGTTTTCATATAATAGTCATATTTTTAAATAAATGTCTTGCAACAATAATCACTAATCACTATTCACCTTGAAACTTAAAAATGATTTTTTCTTACATTTTACACTTTTTGATAAAAAAATTCTAAATTTCCACATTTGATTAATCTACATGTACTTTTATTTCATTTTAAAATAAAAAATCACTTTTAATCATTTTTTAATTATACTAATATATATATATATATTTTAAATATATATATATTTTAATTTTTTTTTTATTTATGATAAAAATAAATATTTTTTATTTATTTGCTCAAATATAAATATATTTAAAGAGAAATAATTAGTATGAAAAGACAATTTTACTAATGTAGCATTATCTTTTTTTAATCTATGGTCAAAAAATACAAACAATTTTAGAATTTTAATATGTACACCCTTTGTCTCATACTTTTAGGTCAGGAGGCTCAAAGTTGATTTTTTTTGTCCGTCCAATAAATATAATACAATTTACAAAAATTATGAAAAAATAACTAAAATAAAATTTATCTATTAAATTTTATTTTAGTTATTTTTTCATAATTTTTTATACTATTTATTATATTAATACGGAGGAGTATTTTTTCATTAAATTAAACAAACTTACTAAGTACTACTATTATAATTAAAAATGAAATAAATCTACCAAATGAAATATCGGGCCCGGAAATTTCACGGGCCTACTGCTAGGCTGGCTATTCATCAGAACTGTGGGCCCAGTCAATGGATCCGGTTGTCATCTAAGTACATTTTATTACAGCCCATTTTCTTCTTTACAAGGTGCTACTTTTGCCACGTCAACGTCCTAAGCACCATATATATTTATTTTATTTGTTTCTCTATTTATAAATTATTAAAATGAATTAAACTCGAAAAAAAAAATTAACATATTGATTGGGCTATATATGAACATCAAAATAACTTTGGGCCTAATGGATATGTGTTGGACCACAAGATACTTGCTATCAAGATAACATTAATTTCCAAACATGGTAAAAAACACATATGACACTTCCTATATTTACGTTTAACATGGAGATTAAAAAAAATTATATCTTTGTTAAGTTAAAAAATAAAACAATTAATATTAAAATTAAAAAAAATAAGTGAAAAATAAAAATATTATATTTTGAAATGAACAAAATAAAATACAAATTAATTTTTCTAGAGTGCTAATTTGTGTGACATAAGGATTACATTTTATGTCATTATAATAATTAAATTTATATTAAATTTCCTATTTTTAGTATGAAAAAATTTCAAAAGAATAATAAAATAATTAGAACATTTTTGGGTGAGATGAAAAGATCAATACCTCATTGGTGTACAATCTATGGTACATTAGTCTAACTAAATATGAAAGCCCAATAAAATATTTATTATAAATATAAAAAAATATCATTGAGAAAAATAAATAAACAGATATTATAATTTCTAAAAACACACTCATAAAATAAAATTTCATTTACAAACATTGAAATCATCATTATATAATAAATAAATCATCACTAAAAAGACATTCATAAAAAATCTTCATTATTTAATACTAAAATTATTATTATAAATGACACTAGGAGTACATAAATTGTAAATCATAGGGGTATGGTATAAATTGCCTGAAAAGAATACAATTATTAATGATTTATAATTAATTATGAGTTGTATCATTGTCAACATTACCAAATGGTCCCTTAAACCTATTTTGGACCACTCTTGTCAATCTATCCCATCAGTCCATAAATAAATTATCCTTAAACCTTTTTGTGTTTTGACGATGATAGAGTAACTTGATGCACTAATAGAGGCTAATATGCACATAAACATTTACACTATCATAAGTTAGTGATTTCCACGCTAAATGTAATGATTACAATTGGTACTAGCTCCTTTTACAGTTTACTTATAAGATGACATTACAATAAAAGAACATAGCTTGATTAAGTTATAAATCTTGATATTTGTAGATATTGAGGCACATGAAATAATAAAATAAAAATAAAAGGACTAAAATGCAAATATTAAGAAGGACATTCCACTGCAATGGGTGGAGCCCCCACCACGGGATCCATTGTCCCATTTTCAACCAACATATGGAATAATTATAATTGTGCCCCAAGGTTCTAATTAAAATACTATTATTTTTTAATGTTCACACTTCATTTGTAATTTATAAAAAAATTATGATTATTAACAAATACTGTAATAAAGAGAGTACACAATTACTTGCCGATCTTCATTGGATTAATTAATCTTATTTTTTAATTAGCCAATTGATGTAAAATGTCTCCTCCAAGTGGAGTTATTTAGAAATATACATTTTGAAATTACGCCTTCAGCGTAGGATACCAATTTTTCGTGAAATTGGTCTTGAACTCACAGACAACAGCTTCCGTCAAAGTAAAACACTTCACACAATTTGTAGAATAAAAAGTGAAGACAAAGTTATGTAATAGTTTCCATTTCATTGAACACAAAACTTAAACTATTACACTTGTAGAGTATGGTAGGCAAAACGTTTACAAGAAGTTTCCCGAGTGTCGCAACAACTCCCACTAACTTGCAAACTAGCACACGAGTACCTAAAGCTATATCTCCTAGCTCTAATCTTGGCACACGGCGCAAAAGCTACTACACAAACTCGAAGCTCGACTACGATTCTAAAAATCAGATTTCGTTCTCTCAAAATCGTCAAATGAAGAAATGAACATCCATGGGTATTTATAGTAGAGCCGCACATGTGAGAGTGATGACGTGGCACGTTCTCATTCGTCGCATGCTTGGCCTATGTCACTTTTCCATAGATGACATCATCATTGTAGAACTTGGATTCTTGAATCTTGGAATCTTGAATCTTCGATTCTTGAATCTTCGAATCTTGAATCTTCAATTTCAAAATCAAACTTCAATTTCAATCTTGACTCCATCGATCTCAATTCTTCATCTTCAATTTCTTGTGAAAATCTCTAAGTGTTGAAGTCTCAGAATTTCATCGTCTTCATGGTCGTCGATATTGTTGAAGTTGTAAACTTGGAACAAATCTTCATTTCCTCGAACTGAGTACCTGGTAAAAGAAATCACGTTGTAAGTACTTAGTCTTAAAATCAAAACACAAAAACAAGAGTTATGAAAAACGTCACTAGGAACCAAAACCGGCGACTCCTGTCGCCGGATTTATGTACGCCACAAAAACCTGCGACTCCAGTCGCTGGAATTTTTCCATGCACCAAAAACGGAGAACCAGCGACCCGTGTCGCCGTTTTCCATGCCACAATCCTTTGTACCAAAACCAGCGACAGGAGTCTCCGTTTTCACGCATACACAAAAGCGGCGACTCTGGTCGCCGTTTCCTTGTCACTACACTCATGCATCAAAACCGGCGACAGGAGTCGCCGTTTTCTTCACAGCAACAAAAGTGGCGACTCGTGTCGCCGTTTCCATGACACATCCACCTTGCATCAAAAGCGGCGACTGCTGTCGCCGTTTTCATGACATTTCACCCTTGCACAAAAAGCGGCGACTCTGGTCGCCGTTTTCACGTAAATCCAAAAGTGGAGACTCAAGTCTCCATTTCCATGCGCAAGGTAGTTGACTTCGGATTCTTAACCTGTAACCCTGAAAATCAACAAGAACAAAAACACAAGGAAAAATTACGTTGTCGCCAAAATCAACATTTACAATCTCCCCCTTTTTGGCACAACTCATGAAAACAAGGTTAAGTAAAAACGAGATACAAGTATCTCCCCCTCAACCAAACAAACCACAAAAATAACTAAGTAAAAAGATGGAAAAACATCAATCATACAATCAATGAAAAACCATAAAAATACTTAGACAAAATTTCAAACCAAACATGAAAAACTTAGATAGATAATCCAAACCACGGAAAAAAACCAATGTATCAAAACACGAATACCAGAGTTAAGCAAAATATGAAAAACATGCATGGACGAATAGGTTCAAAGTTGTATGCATGCAATATTCAAAACAAGAGAAACGAGTTCAAGAGTTAAACAAAAACAGAAATTGAAAAAAAAACTTGATCAAGGAACTTGAGCTTCAGTCTTGGGCCGCAGCTGTTGGAGACGGATCACGTTCCGGACTTTCGATCAACTCTTCTTCGTCATCTTCATAACTGAAGCCATCGTCAGAACTAGAGTCATCACTATCATCCGTGTCGGTTTCCGGATCCCCAAAAATATCTCGCTCCCCCAAACCATCAGCTGCAGCTTCGTCAACGTCCTCAACGTTGACATCTTCATCAGCTTCATCTCTCAGTCCATCAGACGGCATCGCGAACGACGCCCCTGGATTTGAAGTATCACCCATCTTTCCTTTTCCCTTGTCACGAGCATTCATAACTCCTTCGAAAATATCTTCATCGGTCTTCTCGCCATCGTCACTCACCACCTCAATCAGATTTCTTTTGGACAGCTGCGAATGAGCTTCCTGAATCGCGTCGCGCACCATCTTCAGAATAAATGTATCTTTCAAACTGGCATCTGGGGCTCCAACATCTCCAAGTCCTCCCCCTTGTTGGATCTCCCGTTGCAGTTTCTTGAAAGATTGTTTCTGTTTTTCCTGTGCCTCGATCATCCTGTTGTAAGCATCAACATGTTCGACTTGACGCTTTTCAAGAGCTAGCGAGTCGACATAAAATTCCTGAACCACAGCTGAAGGAACCACCGCACGGTGACTGTGGATCGGATGATGAGGATTCTGATAAGAAGGAATATTTGAAGTTGGACCGAAACCACGAGGAACAACTCTCGGAGACTTAGCACCCTCAACTTCAGGTTCTGCGACAGCAGCAGTCGGCTGTGGTTTCGCAGTTGACTGTGATTTTTGGCGCTTAGGAGTTGGGGACTTAGTTTTTGGAGACCTAGGCTTGCGCTTTCTGGAAGACTTAGGAGTTGATGGCGGAGTTAGGATTTCTGGGAGTGCGTTCCGATCAAACAGTCCAAGCCAAGGTAAGTCGATAACTCTTTTGTGTGGAGCCAAATACTTGCCCGTGACCTTGACAGCCCCGTTCTTCTTCATCTTTTTCTCAGCTGCAGTTTCCGGACTAAATCCCTGGTCATGAAGCATACCATAAATCAGACAAGGATGCGTGAGATGGAATTTTTTCTCCGTAGGCCACTCAGCTTGCCTAGTAATGGTTTCATCTGAAAGCTTGGCAATTTTGCACAAGTCATTGAAAATAATTTTTCCTAAGTTCACTTGTTCGCCACAGCTGAGGCGAAAGATAAGGTGCATCAACTCGGGGTCCATGACAGTCGGATCCCGATTTGCAATCCAGTTAGACATCCCAAGACGATGAAGGATGCCGTAGAAAGCAGACAGTTTTGACGGCGGCGGCAGTTCGGACTTGACTTTCTTTTGAGTAAGAAATGTGCCAACCGTCAGGTCATCAGCACGTTCCGCAGCAGACGGAGTTGTCCATCTGGAATCGATTTCCAACCTTTCCAAGAAAGCGTTGATGGAGAAAGGACGGAACTTGTATAATTTTTCACGGAAAATGAAGCAGCCATACAGTCGACTCTTCGGATTAGCAAAATCGGGAGACAAGCTCGCGTAAAATTTGTAAAGTATTGGAATGGAGTAGCGATAGGTAAGGCTCACAGATTTGAGCATGTGGACCTTGGTCAGAAAGTCTGTGATGCCATGTTTTTCATAGTCCTCCTTGAGGATAGTTCTGTCTGTATGAATTGGCAACTTCTCAATCAACTTATGGCGACGTTCAGCAGTTGGCGTGAAAAATTCACGAGAATGAGCCTTTGGACACTCAGAATATTCGGCTATGTATTTGAAGCCATCAGTTGAGACTTGGGATCCAGCTGATCCCGAGGAATGAGGAGCCAAAGGTGGTTTTTGGGAGCTATGAGTTTTGGATTTTTCAGCTGACCTGCCACCAGAAATTTTTGAAGTTGGAGACTTGACTCCACTGCCACTGACGACAGGTTTCTTACCAGCACTACTCCCAGATGGAGTCTTTGGATCCGCAGCTTTAGTGACTTTGCCCGCAGTCACAGTCACGTTTGATGGAATTTTGACGACTTTCTTTCCATCCTTAGTTATCTCGCCAGCTGCGAGTAATCGATGATATTCAGCCTTGGGGACGACTCCGCTGTAGATTCGGAAGGAAGCATCCTGGAACTTTGTTTTCCCTGACTTAGGATCTTTTCCCGGTTGACGGGCAGTCGAGAGTTCAGGAGTTGCAGATCTAGTCAAGTCAACTGAAGTTTCAGCAGACGCAGCTTTGCGACGATCAACTTTGTCAAGATGAGCTTTAAGCTCTTCGTACGCAGCTTTCTTGGCTTTAGGAGTAAGAGCATTCTCGAACTGCTCATTCAAATATGCGGTCATGTCGGCCATCATGTCGTCGAAGTTCTTTGCCATTTCAAAGTTCAGCTAGGGGAGTAACTGACAGTTCGCAGCTGTGAGAAAACGGTAACCACGAAAACAGTAACCACGAAAACGGAGTTCAACTTCCGAAAACAAGGACAGGGCGCCGGATGCGCAAAGCAAGAGTTGCCGGATGCAACGGAAAACAAGAACCTAAGAACTAAGAACTTCGGATGCCGAACTTGCAGTTGAGAGTCGAGAGATCGAAAGCTTGAGAGTTAGAGAATTCTGATGTAAGCGTAAATGAATTAGGTTTTCATCGAGGCCTATTTATAGGAAAATTTTGGGCCGCCCGTCGGAATGAAAAAGCCCAGTCCAATACCTGTAAACAGCTCTTCTCAAGAAGGAAATCAGATCAAAAAGACGAACAAAAATTTATTAATTTTGAAAATATTATTAAAATAATAATTTCCAAAAATAATAAATAATAAAATAAAATAAAATAATAATAAAATGAAAAGTTTAGAGATAATCAAACCATGGCATGAAAACCGAAGTTGAGAACCATCGGTTGAGAAACGAAGTTGAGTGCCATTGGTTGAGAAACGTGAGTTGTCAATTTTTCTTTGACGCTGAAAATTTGGCTAAGGAAAAATTCCAGAGACATGAGTCTCCGTTTTATGTGCAAGTCGCCGGTTTCGTGCCAAATGTGAGTCACCGTTTTTATGGCGACTTGAGTCTCCGGAATTTTGCACAAGGGAGTCTCCGGTTTCGTGACACTGCCAATGTAGCCAAGAAACTGGAGACACGAGTCTCCGGTTTTGAGTTCGTTGAGTCTCCGGAATATTGGCGTAGTCTCCGTTTTTGTGCACGTCAACGTTTTTAGCATCTTCGGGACTTAGAATAATTTTCGTGACCAGGTTTCCAAAAATGTTGACACATGAATTTTGCGAGTTGGCCGTTGCTACACTCAAAATTAGACTTCCGAGATGGTAAACCACGTAGCACTGGATATGAACTACAGAAATGCCAAAACAAAAACAACACATCCCGAGTTAGTCAATCAAGAGTTCAACACACACAAACATTCAAACACATTTTAGTGGAGATTCGAGGGGTGATATTAGGCAATGAAGAGCAAATATTTTCCCAGAAAAGAATCCACATTTCATCATTTTCCAAAAACCAAAGATTTTCACACAAGGTGATAGTAACTTTGAGGTAATGAAAAATCTCTCATATTAAAAACCGGTGAGATGGACCGAAGTATGTGATAGACATGTTTACTTGTCCTTCGTCTCAGTCACAAGGATGCAGTCGTGTTTCGTCGAAACATATTGGCAGAGTTAGCACCGCACAAGAGATTTTAATTCATGAATGCAAGGTGAACTTTTAAGGCACCCCACGTGGGACAGCTTTGCTACATCAGAGGGGAGCCGGCGGACAATGTGATCCGGCATCCTCCAGATGAGTTTTGGCTTTAAATGAAATGCAACAGACACTCATTACAGCAGTCAGAGGGGAGCAAGGGGATTAAGTTTCACTTGCGTCCTCCGAAGTGTGATGGGAGAGTGTCTTAAATTCTAGCGTCCATGTGCTACCTTTCGAAGAGGGGAGTCGGCGGACAAAATGATCCGGCGTCCTCCGTTACTCGGTATTATGGATCTATGCAGATGATAGCTTATGGGAGTTTTAATGCCAAGTTCACATGTTTGCATTCAGCGGAATAAATACTCTTGGGTCCGAAGACTAAAGCGGCCTCGAATCCATGTTTGTCTGACTAGACTAATCCACGACGATTCCGAGTGCGTATTCAGAAGTAAAGAAACTACTCTTTCAGACTTCAAAATTTTCCCGTGAACTCTTAGAGAGAACACATGCAGAGAGAATTCCTTAGTTTTTTGAATCTCTCAAAGTCAAGAGGTTTGGTAAAGATGTCAGCGAGCTGTTTTTCTGTTGAAATATGCTGTAGACTGACTATATCACGATCAACCAAATCTCTAATGAAATGATGTCGAATGTTGATGTGTTTAGTTCTTGAGTGCTGGACAGGATTTTCGCTGATTTTGATAGCACTCTGGTTATCACAATACAGCACTAATGGAGCACTCTCAAGGAGATAGTCATTCAACATTTGTTTCAACCAAAGTAGTTGAGTGCAGCAACTTCCAGCTGCAACATACTCCGACTCGGCAGTTGACAGGGCAATACAATTTTGCTTTCTACTATGCCAAGACACGAGATTATTTCCAAGGAAGCAACAGCTGCCGGAGGTACTTTTTCGTTCGTCCGTGTCCGTTGCCCAGTCGGCATCAGAAAAGCCGACAAGGTTGGATGAAGTGTCGCGCGCATACCACAGGCCTAGCTGAGAAGTTCCAGAGATGTAGCGGAGAATCCGTTTCACAGCTCTTAGATGGTCCTCCTTTGGATCAGCTTGGTACCTGGCACACATACAAACACTAAACATAATGTCAGGACGAGTGGCAGTTAAATAAAGTAAACTCCCAATCATGGAACGATAAAGAGTTTGGTTTACACTCCGGCTTTTCGTTGACGTAGACAGACGTTCGGTAGTTGCCATGGGAGTGTTAGCTGGCTTGGCATGATGCATCTCAAACCTCTCAACCATATTTTTAGCATACTTACTTTGAGATACAAATATCCCATTTGGTCGTTGAGAAATCTGAAGGCCAAGAAATTGATGCAACTCTCCCTCAAGGCTCATCTGAAATGTTGAGGACATAGCTTCTGTGAAGGCAGTCACGAGTTTAGAACAAGTAGCTCCGAAGACAATGTCGTCAACGTAAATTTGGGCAACAATCATGTGTTTGCCATCTCGCTTGATGAACAACGTTTTGTCCACCGATCCACGCTCAAAGCCGAACTTTACAAGAAAATCCGTGAGACATCCATACCAGGCGCGAGGCGCTTGTTTCAAGCCATATAGAGCTTTGTGAAGCTTGTATACATGATTTGGCTTTTTCGGATCCTCAAAACCTTTCGGTTGAGCTACATACACTTCTTCTTCCAAAACTCCATTTAGGAATGCAGCTTTGACATCCATTTGTCTAAGTTTGATGCCGAGGTGGCATGCAATAGCAATTAAGAGTCTGATGGATTCAATTCGTGCAACTGGAGCAAAGGTTTCATCAAAATCAATACCCTCAACTTGGGCATAGCCTTGTGCAACAAGTCGTGCTTTGTTTCGAACAACTTGGTTGTGTTCATCAGTTTTGTTCTTAAAGATCCATTTAGTTCCAACTACATTCATGTGTGACGTTTTGGGAACTAAGGACCAAACATTGTTTCTAGTAAACTCATTCAACTCTTCTTGCATGGCCATGATCCAAAAATCTTCTTTCATGGCTTCTTTGTAATTTTTCGGCTCATTTTCAGAGAGAAAACAAGAGATGCCGATTTCATTATAGATTGCAGAAGTACAGATGTTGTAGAGTTCATTCGGAGAATTTGTCGGTTTCTTTGAGCGCGTAGTTCGCTCATTTAAGTTCCCAATCATTTGGGTCGGTGGATGACGTTTTTGAATATGACCAGGTGCTTCTCTTGGAGCGTCAGCTGGGTTTTCAACTTGATCATCATCGTCATCCTCAGTTGCCGAAGTGTCATCATTTTGGTTGCTAGACTCTCCAACTTCAGGTGAAGTATTGGGAGTATCATTTTCAGAAGTTACAGTTGTGGGTGTTGAAGGAAAAGTTCGAACATCAAGAATTCCTTCCTTAACCCAATCAGCCTCTGCATCTTTTCCAAGAAAGTCTTGTTCATCAAAGTTGATGTTCACAGTCTCGATGACTTTCCTAGTCCGAAGATTGTAGGCACGATAAGCATGGCTGTTTTGGCTATAACCAACAAAAATACCACGATCAGCTTTGGCTTCAAATTTCTTCAGAGGATCACGATCCTTCAAAATATAGCAAGTACAGCCAAAGACACGAAAGTGTGCAACTGAGGGTTTCTTGCCATTTACCAGTTCATAGGCAGTTGCGGTCGTCCCGGATCAAATACTTATCCGATTCAAAATATATCCAGTAGTGGAGACAGCTTCTGCCCAAAAAGTTCGTGCAAGGTTTTTCGAGATAAGCATAACACGTGCCATTTCTTGCAGCGTTCGATTCTTTCGTTCGGCAATCCCATTTTGTTGAGGAGTTTTTGGGGCCGAGTATTCATGATGAATTCCTTTCATCATACAGAATTCGTTGAAGCTAGCATTTTGAAATTCAGTTCCATGATCACTTCTGATCCTTTTTACTTTAGCCTCATGATTCGTTTTGATCCATTTCACAATGCCCTTGAAGGCATCAAAAGTTTCATCTTTGGTAGCCAAAAATCTTGTCCAAGTGTAGCGAGAAAAATCATCAACTACAACCAACACATATTCTTTCTTAGCTATACTTTTAACCTCCATTGGACCCATCAAGTCCATATGTAACAGTTCGAATGGAGCTGAAGTACTCATGAGCATTGGCATTGCTGGATGAGGAGTTCTTGTCAGCTTACCCTTCTGACAGTCACCACACACTCTTTTCTCGATTTTGGGGAGTTGAGAGATTCCTCGAACAATCTCCCCCTTAACCAATTTGCTCAAATTTCGAGTGCTGGTGTGGCCAAGTCGTTGATGCCACAAATCCACTTCATCAGGAACGGTCACAGAAAAACAACTATACTCAGTTGTATAGCAATTATTTTTGGCACGTGGACCTTCCATTATACACTTTCCTTTACCATCAAAGACTCTGCACGATTCCTTATCAAAACTCACGTTCAGTCCTTCATCACACAGTTGACTGATGGAAATCAGGTTAGCAACAAGACCTTTTACATGGACTACATTTCTGATAGGAGGTAGTCCTTTGATTTGTAGAGTTCCCTTTCCTTTTACGACGCCTTTTGCTCCCCCTCCAAACACTACGGGAGCTCCAGTCATAGGCTCGTAATTTTTCAGAAACTTTTTCGTGCCAGTCATATGGCGGGAACAGCCACTATCAAAATACCAAATTCCTTTGGTTCCAGTCTCAGATGCGTTAAGTGCGACATGGCAGAAAATCAGTTCTCTTGGTTGCCAACAGCTGGTTTTAGAATTAAGTTCAACTTTGTACTTTTGGGACCTAGGCACCCACTTCTTCTTCCCATTAGAATTTTGACCGTTCCTCTCAGTCACAGCCTTCGGATTTGTCTTAGTTTTCGGATTTGAAGAAATGGGTTTCTTCATTTCCTTAGTCACTTCAGACTTTTTCTTCAAGGTCATAAGTTCTCTGTTCATGTCCTCTTTCATCCTGTAGCAAAATGGTCGAATGTGTCCAGGTTGATCACAGTAGTGACAAACATACTTTCTCCTTGGACGAGTTTCAACCTTCATGGACGTTTTGACCAACACAGTTTTAGTTCGAGAGGACTGTACATTTTTCTTCACGTTCTGAGATTTCTCTAAGTTCTTCAGCAACGTCTTTTCATAAGGTAGGATACCACGAGGAAGTTTGACAATATTCTTCGGAAATTGATATGTCTCAGATTTTGAAGTCGAGATCGACTTTTGAGTTTCTGGTTCTGGAGACTTAGCAATCTTCTTCCCTTCAGCAATCTCCTTTCGTTTAGATGATTCAACTTCATCCTTGTTTTTATCCTCAGACAGATCAGCCGACGCCTTAACAAAATTCACATCTTTCTTCTTTTCAGGAGTCGAGTAAATAGACTCAAAAACTTTTTGAAATCCAAGTCCGTAACGATTAGGATTCATATATGAAGCAGCATTGTCAAACACGGAAGAGTTCGTGTTCATTTTCCTTAGTAGCTCATCAGTCATCTGAAGTTTTTCTTTCAACACATATCGTTCCTTGTCAGTCATGGCAAGGTCAGTTTGAACTTTCATTAGGGATGACTTCAGTTCGTCATTTTCAGCGTCCGAGTTCTTAAACAAGGTCTGCAGCTTCTTAACTTCAGTTGACTCCTTTTTCAGTGAAGTCTTTAGTTTTGAGTTTTCAGAACTCAACTTCTCACACACTTCTCTCAGTTCGACAACTTCCTTGAAATACTTGTGCTTTTCCTCGAACAGGTCATCAGATTTAACTTTAAGAATTGTCAGAGAGTTGTTCAACTTTTTCTTCTCATCCTCAGTCTTCTCAACTGAGTTTCTCAAGACTACAGCCTCATCATTCATTTTTCGTTTCTCTTCAGAGAGATCATCAAGAGATTCTTTTATGAATTTCAGTGACACTTCAAGTGTGCTATTCTCAGTGATAGCTGTGTCACACAATTTTTCGAGTTTAGAATAACTCTCTTTCAGATCAACCAGTTCAGCAGACTCGGTCACACTTTGATAAACATCAGATGTCATCTCTTCCCTTTCAGTCTCAGACTCAGACTCATCATCCGAGAAAATGTTATCATCACAAAAATTCCGATTTGTCGATGCCACACGGAAAATGTTGTCTGCAGTTGCAGTGTCCTTCAGAAAGGTGTCAAGTTCAAAGTTTTCAACTTCGAAATTCGCCAGTTCAAAGTTTTCACCAAAAGTGACAACTAGAGCGTTGTCCTCATCGTCATCAGAATTATTGTCCTCAGACTCGTCGTTCTCAGAAATGACATCCTCATCGTCGATCACGACATAGCTAACTGGTAGCTTCTTCTTACGATGTAAATTAGGACATTCATTTTTAACGTGTCCATATCCCTTACATTCAAAGCACTGCATTTTAGAAACATCCTTGCTAGTTGAAGAATATGGAGAAGGTTTTGTCTCCTTAAATTTTTTGTCAGTGAATGAAGTTTGATTTCGGTTGTCTGAGTTTCTCTGAAAAGAGTTAGAATTTTTCTGAAACTTTCGAAAATTTCGGGCACGATTCTTTCTCTTAAATTCTTGCTTCACAAGATACGTGACAATTTCAGTCAGTGCAGCAAGTTTATCAGGATTATTCTGATTCATCAAACGTTCAATGTCCTCTGCTTCATCGTCATCAGATTCATCTACATCAGCTGAAAAACTACATTCTGATTTCTCATTTCTTGAAGGAGTTTTCTGCGGTTTCGAACTTCTAGAGCTCTTACCCTTCTCAGAAATTTTTAGAGCAGTCATCGGCTCATAAACAAGTGACATATCCGGGTTGCTACGAACTTTTAGAGTTAAGTCGTAGTTTCTCAAATCAGCCATCAGATCTGCATAGTCCCATTTTTGATCTTTTTCTTCTCGTGCTTCAAGAGTTAGAACTTTACTTTCGAACCGAGAACTTAGACTATGAAGAGTCTTCTCATAAATCATGACGGCAGGAAAAGTTTCTCCAAGTTCATGAACTTCGTTCACATATCTCATGATTTTGTCTAAGTACTCATTTATGTCTTCATCTTCTCTCATACGGAGTTGATGGAACTGAGCAGTGATAGTTCGAATTTTAGAGCGCTTCACGGCCTTACTTCCTTCGCATGTTCTCTGAAGAGTTTCCCATGCGTCTTTCGCTGAAGTGCAATTTTTCACCAGTTGGTACATACTTAGTTCCAACCATTCACAAATAAGAAGTAGAGCCTTGCTATTCGCAGTTGACAAGTCATGCTCTTCTCTAGTCCAGTTACGTTCAGGTTTGGGAATTTTTACTCCATCGGCGTCTTCAGTATACGGACACTCCCAACCTTCCAAGACAGCCATCCATGCACGAGAGTCATGGCCTTTAATTCTAGCAGAAACTTTAGCTTTCCAGTTAGAGTAGTTCTGATGAGTAAGCATAATCGGTTTCTGAACAAACATTGGCGACTCCATTATAGCGGAAATATGAAGTCAAGTAACGGATCACGTCTTATACGTATGACGTCCCGCTCTGATACCAATTGAAATTACGCCTTCAGCGTAGGATACCAATTTTTCGTGAAATTGGTCTTGAACTCACAGACAACAGCTTCCGTCAAAGTAAAACACTTCACACAATTTGTAGAATAAAAAGTGAAGACAAAGTTATGTAATAGTTTCCATTTCATTGAACACAAAACTTAAACTATTACACTTGTAGAGTATGGTAGGCAAAACGTTTACAAGAAGTTTCCCGAGTGTCGCAACAACTCCCACTAACTTGCAAACTAGCACACGAGTACCTAAAGCTATATCTCCTAGCTCTAATCTTGACACACGGCGCAAAAGCTACTACACAAACTCGAAGCTCGACTACGATTCTAAAAATCAGATTTCGTTCTCTCAAAATCGTCAAATGAAGAAATGAACATCCATGGGTATTTATAGTAGAGCCGCACATGTGAGAGTGATGACGTGGCACGTTCTCATTCGTCGCATGCTTGGCCTATGTCACTTTTCCATAGATGACATCATCATTGTAGAACTTGGATTCTTGAATCTTGGAATCTTGAATCTTCGATTCTTGAATCTTCGAATCTTGAATCTTCAATTTCAAAATCAAACTTCAATTTCAATCTTGACTCCATCGATCTCAATTCTTCATCTTCAATTTCTTGTGAAAATCTCTAAGTGTTGAAGTCTCAGAATTTCATCGTCTTCATGGTCGTCGATATTGTTGAAGTTGTAAACTTGGAACAAATCTTCATTTCCTCGAACTGAGTACCTGGTAAAAGAAATCACGTTGTAAGTACTTAGTCTTAAAATCAAAACACAAAAACAAGAGTTATGAAAAACGTCACTAGGAACCAAAACCGGCGACTCCTGTCGCCGGATTTATGTACGCCACAAAAACCTGCGACTCCAGTCGTTGGAATTTTTCCATGCACCAAAAACGGAGAACCAGCGACCCGTGTCGCCGTTTTCCATGCCACAATCCTTTGTACCAAAACCAGCGACAGGAGTCGCCGTTTTCACGCATACACAAAAGCGGCGACTCTGGTCGCCGTTTCCTTGTCACTACACCCATGCATCAAAACCGGCGACAGGAGTCGCCGTTTTCTTCACAGCAACAAAAGTGGCGACTCGTGTCGCCGTTTCCATGACACATCCACCTTGCATCAAAAGCGGCGACTGCTGTCGCCGTTTTCATGACATTTCACCCTTGCACAAAAAGCGGCGACTCTGGTCGCCGTTTTCACGTAAATCCAAAAGTGGAGACTCAAGTCTCCATTTCCATGCGCAAGGTAGTTGACTTCGAATTCTTAACCTGTAACCCTGAAAATCAACAAGAACAAAAACACAAGGAAAAATTACGTTGTCGCCAAAATCAACATTTACACATTTCATTAATTGATTCATCACTAATTAATTGACCACTAGCTAGTAATATGATATTATGATTTTGTAGTATAATTGTTTTTTATAATATACTGTATACAGTATATGTATGTGTATACTGTAAATTGTAGTATCAAATTTAATTACTAGTTGAAATTAATTTTTAATTTCAAGCCGAGTCAAACACAAAATTTGATTTTGAATACAATTTGACGAATCTCACAAGGATTGGTTGGGAATATATGTGAATATTTTTGTCAAATAACAACTTTTTAAACTTACATTAGTACTAATAATATTTATCTAAATCAACAAAATATGTAAGACTCCAAAAATTTAATTATAACTTTTTAAACTTAAATTAGTACTAATATTTATCTAAATCAACAAAATATGTAAGACTCCAAAATTTTAACTAGTAATTTAATTTTGGTTTGATTTAGAGTTTATATAATGTCATACTAAGTATGTTTAATAAGAATAATCACACTTTATTCACAAAATACAGAGAAAGTGTGACTATTACTTTGCCAATATACTGAATATTGAACCATTTTCCTTATAAATATCATGATTTTTGTACCCAACACTTGTATACCTATTAAGTATTGACTATTGTGGTCCTGGGTCAACGTGATGATGATACACACACATAGTGTGTATATATATATATATATACACTGTATATGGGTATTTTTTTTGTGCGTGTGGTAGGGGTGAGTGAGTTGGTTCGGACCACCCACAGGAAAACATTAAGAGATGTCGCTTTATTTCTTTCCAATTTTCACTTTTAAATTTGTTAATTTTCCCAAAAGGCAATAGGAAAAACTGTATCTTGTTTTCTTATGTGATTTTGACTCCATGAAATTCCAAAGTTAGATCATTGTGGAACTCATTTTTTCTAAGCATGTAATGTACTCATTTTTTTCAAGTAAAGATCAATTTCATTAAATAAAAAAACACAAAGTAGTCATTGTACATTATTGGAGAATATATTCTACTCGATTATTAATATAAATGTGAAGTTGTCTAATTACTTATCTATCAATTCGAACTGTTATTAGATGATACGACATTTAACATGATTATTGGAAAATATATTCGACTCGATAAATATAAATGTCAAATTGTCAAACTCTTCTAACAATTCAAACTTTTAAATTAAGCGACTTTTAATATAGTATAAAAGTGTTAGACTAACATCGAACCATAGTAACTACTTATATCCACGCAACTTAAAAAGATGAAACTTGTATTCTGATATGTAGGGGAGTTTGGATAGTGACGGGGCAATTAAGGGCGCAACTAGGGTTGGGGGTGTTTCCTTCTCTCGAAGATGTGACTTGTCTCGACCATTGGCTCAAACAAGCTTTAATTAGAATGGATATTTAATCTTGTTATTTATTTATTTGTACGAAAACTATTTGAAAATATTAAGGTATTGATCAATTAATTAATACACTACATCAATAAAATTAAACATATGGCATAACATACAAATTGCTTAATTATATATATTAAAATATTTCGTTTATTATTGTCAATTTGTCATGCATGAGATCATCTTCTTATATTAGAGTGAGTGTGTGTGAGAGAGTGTTTAAAAAAAAAATATTAATTGAATTTGTACAGCAAGATTTTGAATATAATACATGTACAGAGATGTCAAAGAGTCATGCACTGGCACATAATATATGACAGCTTCCTCGAAGTACCTCACACTCAAAGTCTCAAATGTTTATGCATGCATATATATGTATATTGTTATTTATTTATTTTTATCATTTTTCCATCCTTTTTATCACATATTTAAATTTCTTTCCAAATTCAACGATAAAAAAAATCAAAGAAATTTATTATTTAATTTACTCAGTTAATTGAGCACTTGGATTGAGGACCATAAGTTGTTGAACCCGAAATATGAGTATAAATATTTAAAATTTAATTAATTTCTATGATTGACCAATAAAATAATCCCAAAAAAAAAATTAACTTAAATCATATTATTATGGAAAAAGATGAATCACATTAATTCATATAGCAAGTTAGGAAAAAGCATTTTCAAAGACATAGTAATATATACTATATTTTACGGAGTAGTATTTTATATGAAATCAATCAATATAATTATTAAATACAATTCAACTATATTTTTAATACATTTAATTATTTTTTTTAAGTCTGGACCACGTCCATTAATTCCCTTAATCATGGCATTCACATTTATTTTATTTGATTAAGCAATAAAGAAACCGGCCACTTGAATTAATTAAATAAATTATACTCAAGCAATCATAATACATTCCACCTCCACACTATTAAAAAAATCTATTCTTTTTATTTACTACTCCATATTTACTCCTCCAAAAAATGTGTTTTTATAGTGAAATGCCAAAACAGTAAAATGAGATTCTTTCTTACCCGTGAATGAAAGTAATTTCTAGTAACAAAACATGTTATATTGGTCCACGTGTCATCTCCCTATTCGTCCATACCAATCAATCCCACCCATTGGTGGGTGTATATATGCACACCAAAGTCGTACACACATCTCTTCCCCCCTTTTGCTATTATTATTTCGCGCACCCACCCACCCCATGCCATACACCCCCCTCACACACTACAACTTATGATCATGATGATGAACGAAACCGAGCTCCGCCTTGGCCTTCCCGGCGCCGCCGCCGCCGCCGCCGCCCCCGACGCAACCGACCCCACGACGATGATGAAGGCTAGCGGGAAGCGAAGCTTCTCCGAGACCGTTGATCTCAAACTCAGCCTTCAATCCAACGACTCGGATTCCTCGGATCCGACATCCGATAACACCTCCAAGACTTCACCTAACAAGGAGAAAACCCCCGTGGGCCCACTCAAGGATCCGGTCACCAAGCCGCCTGCCAAGTAAGTCGCACAACGAGAACGTAAAAAAACTTCAAAACTCGATTTTTTATTTTTTTATTATTATAATTTTTTATTTTTATTTTTGCCCTAGGGCACAAGTGGTGGGGTGGCCACCGGTGAGATCGTTCCGGAAGAACATCGTCGCTCATCAGAAGAGCGACGAGGCCGAGAAGAAGAAGGCGGCTTCCTCCGAAGCCGCCTTCGTCAAGGTGTCGATGGACGGAGCTCCTTATCTGCGTAAAGTCGACTTGAAAATGTACGAAAGCTATCAAGAACTCTCGGACGCCTTGGCCAAGATGTTTAGCTCCTTCACCATGGGTAAGATTCATAGTATTGTGAATTATAACTGATCTGTTTATCTGGGACAGATGTAGTATTATATTATAGTATATAGTATGAAGATATAATAATTTTGATTAATTAATTAATTTAAAATGAAAGGAAATTATGGGAGCCAAGGGATGATAGATTTCATGAACGAGAGCAAGTTGATGGATTTGTTGAATAGTTCTGAATATGTGCCCACTTATGAAGATAAGGATGGGGATTGGATGCTCGTGGGGGATGTGCCATGGGAGTGAGTCTCCGATCTCGTCTCAGACTTATTGTCACACTTTTTTTTTTTCGATACATTTATATATTTATGTTCGATGTATATTTATTTACACTTTGCCTTCGCAGGATGTTTGTTAATTCATGCAAGCGTCTTCGCATTATGAAAGGATCCGAAGCAATCGGACTTGGTACGTATAGAGATTTGATTTTTATAATTTCATACGTAATGTAGCTAGCTAACTCGATCGGATTTATCCGATAGTCGAAGTTGGGCGAAATTTGATTTTATATATTTTGTTGTTAAATTCAGCACCAAGAGCCATGGAGAAATGCAAGAACAGGATCTGATCCATGATGAAAACTATGAAATGAAAACTACTTAATTGTGCAATTATTATTATTATTATTATTTGGTTTGATCCAGCAGATGTTTTTTTTTTTTTTGTTTAATTTTGTGTAAGAAAAAAAAAATGTTCTCAGTTTCTTTTACTATTTTATATCAAGGGTTTCTGTGACTGTCTGTATTTTAATTGTTATAGTATATAGATATTGAAAAATCTATGGACAAATGTATTGGACAAGAATCATCTGTTGTTGTCTGGCTTGTTAATTATTGTTATTTTGTTTTATTTTAAATTCAGTAGATTAATTAATATTTCAAAATTTTAATTTTAAAGATAATTAAGATTCTCTTGATATCTTTTTTATTGATTTGTTTTTGGTGTATAAATAATTGCAAATGACTGTTTCTTGATTATTATAGTCCCCCAACTATAGGGCTTAAGGGGACAAGGCCATGTGCATGTTCATGGGACTATTCCTTTCAATTTTAAATTAATTGTTTTATATTATTGGGTTTATGAAATAAATTTATATAATAGTGGTTGGGGGTTTGGGGGCACATGCATCAAAGTTGCAAGTTTGAATTATATTTGGTAAATTATTACTTAGATGAATGATGTTTGAACATATCTAAATAAAGGATGATCGAACTCAATGGTTAGTGACTTGAGCATGCATGAAATTAATTTGATGTTTTTTTGGTCAATCCAGCCTTGCATGTTACATTAGACTCTCATGCATGATTTTGCATGTAATTAATTTTTATAGTACTTTTTTCTTCTCAAAAAAGTGTACGATTTTACAAAATTTAATAAAATGTTATACTCCAATGTTTTTTAATTTTTTTGATCAATGCATACAAAGTAAAATTACGAAGTATTTTTAAATAAAAAAAATAAAAATTATGAGTATTAATGTCGATTAGTTAATAATGTAAAATTAAAATATTATTAAAATATTTTTTTTGGAATCCGTCAAAATTATGTTTTATCTATGCTATACCAGATAGAATAAATTATGTACTCCGTACATCCTTATGTTGATTTAAGGACCACTGAAACTGACTGAATTCAACTGAACTTAAGCGTTTTGACTGAAAGTGGCTGAAAACTTAAGCGATCTGAACTGAACTGAACTGAACTTAAGCGATCTAAACTGAACTGAACTGATCTAAACTGAACTGAACTGAACTAAAACTATCTGAACTGGACTAAATTATTATTTTTTAATAAAAATAATAATATTTTTTTATAAATTAAATATTTTAAAAAAAATATTAATAATATTATGACAGTAATTAGATTGTATATTTAAAATTATAGATTAAAATTATTATTTATTTTTTTTATTTAAATTTATTTTAAAACGAACTTAATCGAGCTCAACTGAAGCAATCTGAACTAAACTGAATTAGACTGAAATTAAGTTGGTCCTAAAAAATATTTTTTAAAGTAGTATTTCCTAGACCCTGTCAATTATTGTGAGAAAAAAAAAGTGTTTCAAGTATTATGAAAACTGAAAAAATATTAAAATTAAGTTTATCCTTTCACGATATATTTTTTATTATAAATATATATATACAGTATATATACATGTGTGTATTTAAAAAAATATTTATATATTTGAATTTTAATAAGTATTCATTGTTGTTTGAATAAATATAAATAATAATTATAAATAAATGATTTGATTTAGAAAAAATAATTAATATTTAAATAAATATTTTCCAACAGAATGAATAATTGCATGTTCTTATTGGTTCATGAATATTTTAACTTAAAAAAAAATTATTTTTGTCATTTTTAAATATAAGTACTGAATATCTTCTTCATTGATTAAATATAATTCACATTTTTTTATAATAAAACATACGTAATAATATAATCTGAAGAAACATATTACTCCATACAAACATAATCCGATTTCCATATTATCTAATACTCAAGTTTAAGTTTCAAAATTCATTATTTTGTTTCCAGAGGCATAGTCGAGTGGTAAGACCTGTGATCACATGAGTGTAATTTCTAAGCGACGCAAAGTTCGAACTTCGAGTGAGACAATTTTAATTGAAATATTATGAAGTTTGTCCTCGGGGAACGAGACCTGTTGGCTATGTCGTACAGATATCTGCTACTTGGGCACATCTCTCGATTTACATTATACCCGATTGAGAGATCTTCGATCGGGTGAAGAAGGAGTTTCTCGTCTCTCTTTTTCTCTTTATAAAAAAAGTTGATTAAAAAATTGATTAAAGAGATCGATATATATAGGGCCCAAGTCCACACAGTCAGCCCAATATTTACACTCCGGCCCACTACCCACACCCCCGACCATAAATAAGCTCCGGTCAATTCGCGACCCACTCGACCTGGCCCATTTATAATCACGACTAGTTGGGGCTTGTGGGTTTCATCATCTCAACCCGCATCCTTTATCGGCCGCACTAACCCGACCCGTGTGCAACCATCATTTTATTCTTAGCACTAATTATTCTCATGTGTCTCGTGCAAAGTACTATATTTTTGTCGCGTATTAACACGGTATATATTTTTTTAAAGTATATTTTAAAGTACAAATTTATAATTAAAAATATAACATTTATTTCTTCATTTTCTATATTATAATTACCTTCTTATATTTTCACTCGGCCCTATTTATTATTCCTTGTATAATAAATATTCTTTCTCACTTATTGATACTAGTCAATTATCATACACTAAAAAGTTTTTTTTTTGTATATTTATTACATATATACTCTCGAAAGAAAGTACAAAAGCATCACATTCCAACCATATGATATTGTAGCGCACACAGAGAGAACATTAATTCAAATAATCATGTGATATTTGATTAAATCTACGTATGATTTTTGTCAAAAATTATGTATATTTTTTACTATTTCATTAAAATATGCTTTATGAATCTAATTATGTTGATTTGAGCTGATATTTTTTTGGATTGTAAATTTGTATCTCTAACCTAATGTATTTGGTTTCGGGCGATTTCGAGCGCTAAGTTGAAAAAATTATTATTTTTTTAATAAAAATTATTTATCAATGCAAATTTAAGTTTAAATATTTATCATATAATATTAAAATTGAAATTTGAATTGACATTATTTAAATATTTTAATATATATTTTTATTTAGTTAAAATATTTGTATTTTTACTTAAAAACTAAATTATAATGTAATAAAATAAATTCAATTGTCGAGCAAGTTTATGACTTGTTAGTTCTGCTATGTGTTAAAACAGACTAATTTCAATTTTTTCGACGGCTAACCCACAACTGGATTGCATCCCTCCTGATGAAATGTTAATTTTAAAACTAATTTCAATCTAATCATTGTGAAAAAAATATTCTTTTTGTTTCAAATAAATAATCATATTTTTTTGTTAACTCCATATTACAGTATTTACTAATTAGAAAAGTGTCATGCATCATTATAATTTATTTATTTATAATAGAAATTCCTTTTTTAATTAGAAACCCCCAAAAGAAAAAACGAAAAAAAAACTTCAGCGAATTTCTCTCTCAAGTCAAGGAAGTAGCGATAGTGATACATGCATATCCCGACCTAGATAATCTCAGAGTTTTTTTTTTCATCCCCATGGTAATTGGGAATGGCGGCTCGAGACGGCGGCTGCGTTGTGCCGGCGGAGGCTCCGAACGCCGTTGCCGGGTTGAAGAAGAAGGGTGCCGGGGCGAGAAGCTGGATTTTGATGGATTCTTCGGGCCAGGAAATCGTGCTGGATGTCGATAAATACGCGATCATGCATCGCGTGCAGATACACGCGCGCGATCTCCGAATACTCGACCCCCTCTTGTCTTACCCTTCCGCTATCCTCGGCCGCGAGGGCGCCATTGTTCTCAATTTAGAAGTAAACCCCTTTCTCTTATTATTTTTCATTTTGTATTCTCTGTTTGATGAATAATAAATCAATTATTTTTGGTTTCTGGGGTTTTGGGTTTTTGATTTTTTGTTTTGTTTTACTGAGTGGTGAAAGTTGAATTCTGAATTTTTGCCTTTTTCTGGTTTTGAATTATGTTAATTTCTGTGCTCACCGATTTTAATTTGTGTGTGCTTGCAGCATATCAAGGCGATCATTACAGCTGATGAGGTGAGTCTGTACCATGTATTTCTATAGCTGTTTTATCCCTTTTTCTGCATAATCTGAGTCTGATTGTTTAGTCTTGTGGATCAAATGACTAGTCGGTAACTATTCTTCACAATGATTTCGTAATAGCTTGTTGATTTCGTGTCTAAATATTCGATGTAATAGTAAAAAACGTGCGAGCCTGGTAAACTTAGGACGATATATGGAGCACAAATCTTGAAATTGTATGGTGACTCTTTTGTTATTGCTCCTGTATGATCTGGAGAGATGTTTACTTTTGAGTGATACTCAGAATCACGGGCTTTAACTTTGGCCTTCATGTCGGTCAGGTCTTGCTTCGTGATCCATTGGATGATAATGTGATCCCTATTGTTGAGGACCTTCGGAGGCGTCTGAAGTGTGTAAACGAGAATCGCGAAGATAATAATAAGGATAGCAATTTGGCCGCGCAAAATGATGCTGATGCCGCAGAAGAAGATGGTATTTCCTAAATATTTTCATATCTGATTCGCTATCAGTATATTACTCTTTCGGATAGTTACAAAAAGTACCCAGAGATTTGAATTTATTACAAAAATGATTTTTGAGTTATTTAGTACTCCACTACTAATGGGCTATGTACATAACCTTTATAAATGTGAAGGGGAGTTTTAAAATGCTGTATGGTTATGAAAGGTGTAAAGCCGTAAATCAAACCTCAAGGGTGTTTTTTTTAAACCAGCGTTAAATTTAAATAAGATCAAAACCTCAAGGGTGTTTTTTTTAAACCAGCGTTAAATTTAAATAAGATCAAACCTCAAGGGCGTTTTTTTAATTAAATTTTGCAGAAGAAAATAAAAAAATGCAACCCTTAAATGTTGGTTGATAGTATTACTATTTTTTAATTACATGCATAACCGTTTCAGACTCTCCATTTGAGTTCCGAGCCCTTGAGGTGGCACTTGAAGCCATTTGTAGTTACCTGGCTGCCCGGACAATGGAACTCGAGACAGCTGTCTACCCGGCTCTGGATATGCTCACATCAAAGGTGCTTATTCCAATCCGCCTCTTTAGATGCTTACTACAAAACACAAGGAAAAAAACAGGAACATTTTTATTATGGTTGGGCAAACATTCTCCTTCAAACTTTGGTGGAACTATTTACTTTGTAGTAAAGATTGTTTTCTCTATGCATGACAATAATATTTCAGAGCTAAAGTTAATATGTACTGGTTTGCAGATTAGCAGCCGTAATTTGGACCGAGTGCGGAAGTTGAAGAGTCAAATGACAAGGTTGACTGGCCGCGTGCAAAAGGTAAAGATCCCTTTTGATTTATTTTGAAAAAAAAGTGTGTGGACCCCTGATTCCTTGGAAATACACTTTTTATCCGCTTTATGAGTCCATGCATCTGTTTTGAGGGCAATGTGAATGAAGCCTTATCTGTTTCTCTTCTTGAACTTATCTGAACACTTTTATCTAGTTTATAAATCCATATGTTATGTAATTTTAAGGTTTGTAGTAACTACGGAAGAATCCAGAGAACTCTCAAATTTACAAAAAAAATAAAATACTCAGGTTTGAATCCATTCTTATATTCTTCCTGTTAATAAGAAAAATACTATTGTTTTAAAGATGAAAGTCACATTTATTGAAATATTACAATTACTCGTAAAATTAGGAATGAATCAGTCCTCAATGTAATTGATTTAGCTAGGATGGATCAGTTAAGACTCTATTCGATTATGATTCACAAATTAAACCTAATAGTTTGCGGATGTGACCTTAATCCCACCCTTTCCTTGGGATGTATATTGTATACACAAAAAAATCAAGGGTTATGTTTAAAACTTCTATTAGTTTTGTAAATTCTTCAAAGATCAGGAGTACTTTGTGTAAATACCCTATATAATTTGATTTTGTTAGCACAAGGCAGAGTTGAACTATCTTTAAAATTGATATGTACTACAGTACTAGGTAAAAAAACAATTAAGAGTTTCTGTATAGGATTTGTTTAAGCTAATTGATTCCATTGGTAGTTGTGGTTTAGTCCGTCATTTTTAGTGCAGGTGAGAGATGAGCTGGAACAGCTTCTGGATGATGATGATGACATGGCAGACCTTTACTTGTCTAGAAAGATAGCCAGTGCATCCCCTTTGAGTGGCTCGGGTGGCGCTAGTTGGTTCCTTGCATCACCTACCATAGGCTCCAAGATATCTAGAGCTAGTAGGGCGAGTGTAGCCACAGCCCGTGGAGATGAAAATGATGTTGAGGAACTCGAAATGCTTCTTGAGGTACATGTTCTGATCTTTGTTATTTGACCTTTTTAACTTTTTTTTTTTTAATTAGTGAGATGTTCTTGTTGCAGGCATACTTTATGCAAATTGATGGCACACTCAACAGATTGACCACGGTACGTGAATCATTGATTTTCTTAGAAATTTTGGAACTCGACTTTATTAATTAATAACCTCGGTTAAATAATATGATTTGTCGCCCCAACTAGCTATATTAACATAAAATTTTAATTTCATGCAAAATCGATAAATAACTTTTAATTTATAGAGATTTTACTCGATTGTTCAAATAGAGATTTTGAATGGCATCTCACCTGCTTCAAACCTTCAAATTTGATTTTATTTCTTTTATTCAATTACTAAATTACCGGAATGAGTGATGCTAGATTGCCAGGGAATATACGGGTTATCGATATTGTAGGTATGCAATTACTCACTAGTCACTACTATCCATCAGCTCATTGAAAATAATGGAATTTGTGTCGAGTTCAAGTTATTGAACTAGTATTTGGGAAGGTCCACAAGTTACGTGGAATTCTTAAAGTTATTCATTTTGGTTTGAATAAATTGCATTGCCATTTAATTTATATATACATAAATAATAAATTACAGGCCTTTACTCCAATAGCTTAATTTATCTGTCATTATTTTCATTTATTTAAAACCGGGCTTCTTTTGGTCATTATTGACTTCTACACTAATATTTTCAGCTTCGGGAGTATATTGATAACACAGAAGATTATATCAACATTCAGGTATCAGTAACTAGCAAAAAAACATGAGGAATGTTTGAATCGATTTTTGTTTCCGTCTTGATTTCTACGATTTTATTTTATTTATCTATTTATTTGCCATTTTACTTCAGCTTGACAATCACCGGAATCAGCTAATTCAGGTACATCCTTTGCTCGAGAACCTTCGGTGTTAGTAACCCTATTGGTACTACCACTACTACGAAGCATAATAAGAATAATAATCCTTACGATTTACGGTTGCAGCTAGAGCTCTTTCTCAGTGCCGGAACCGTGTGTTTATCCATTTATTCGCTGGTGACTGCAATATTTGGCATGAACATACCATACACATGGAATGAACATCATGGATACATGTTTAAATGGGTCAGCATTTCATTTCGATTTTATAATTACCATCAATCACAAGAGCCATTATTATATTAAGGGTTGATTACAAAAAGTTTCCCCTAGGTATTAAGGGTTGATTACAAAAAGTTTCCCCTAGGGGTTTGCCTGATTACAAAAATACCCTTGTAGGTGAACACAAACCTCAGGCACTTGGCACATTTATTTATTTATTAATAACATGTTTTAACTCCTCCAGGTGGTTACGGTCGCAGGGGTCTTGTCTGCAATACTCTTTGTGCTTGTAATTTCTTATGCCCGACACAAAGGTCTCGTCGGATCTTGATTTACTACACAGTACACACATTTGATTTAGAGATGAAACGCAGGCTGATTTCATTGTGTGCTGTGTTGGGGGTGGCCATCGACCGAAGCCTAAACCGATTAAGAAAACATTATATTTTTGCGATCTTGATTAACAAGGGAGATTATATTGTTTCAAGATATATACATACAATTTTTATCATTATTGCCTTTTCTTTTCCTTTCTTTTTGGTCCATCACTTTTTCTTTAATTCAGTTCATCCAGATCATTGTTAATACTAGTATATTACTTTTGCAGTAAAAATGTTGTACTTTATAGAGGGAGATTCGATTTAATTTTGATTTTGAAAATTATAATGTGAATACAAATTAATTATTTTCATTGTGTGAATACAAATTAAAATAGGTTGTTTTTTGTTTTAATTTTTTGGATTCACAGAATCCGAACAATTCATTGGGCTGAAATGGATCGGTCTGTGTAGCCCAAACTTATACCGATGTATCAGCCCAATAATAGTGAGCCATCCAAACGTAGCCCAAATATACTCTAATCCTGATTATGTAGTTTCTACGTTACCAAAATTTTCACAAGCCTGGTAGTTTGTTTTCTTCAGAAGGATTTTTTTTTTTTTTTGCATTTTGATTTTCGAAAATTAAAATCGAAGATCGAAAATGGAGGATGTATTCGTGGCGGTGATGATGATGGTCGTGGTTTTTTCATTGATCCCGCTGTATTTCTGGAGACGCCGGCTTGATTCTCGCCGCCGCGACCAACCCGGAGAAGAACCTCAGGTATATAAAAATTGAATTTCCAGTTGATTTTGTAGTAATTGCTTAAATTAGTGGGGTATGTGATCTTCAATTTTATTATGAAAAATTAGAGATTTTTTGTTATTGTTAAATTGTTGAATTGAATGGATTTTTGGTAGTTTGTGAGAAGTGTATCAAGTTATTTTTATATATTCCATGGGGTTATGGTGGAATCTGCTATGATTTTGCAGAGGTTTCTATCTATTTATTGTGAGGAATGTAACCATTTATATTTATATTTTTACAGTATTTTTTATTTAAATTTGAGGGTTTGTAGGATATACAAGAGGAAAGAGTTGTCAGGGCTAGTAATGCACGCCGTATGCGTCGAAGACCTGCTGCAGCTTCTTCGGCTTCCAGCTCATCGGCAGCTGCGGTTAACGCGGAAGGTTTTTTCTTCCTTTTTCCTTTTTTCCCCCAACTTACACTTAGTTTATATGTATTTTTATGACCGCTGGAAGTTTTCAACAATTGTAGAGTAAGTTGTATTTCTTTTCATGAATACAGAGACTTTTGATGGAAGTGACGATGACGACGAGGAAGATGCAAATGGGTCCTACACTTCGAAAGCATCAAAGAAAAAGGAAAAGAAACGACAAGAGAGAGAAGCAGCACGCCATGTAAATAAGTGTTCCGATAATCCTCTCTCTTTCTTAGTAGTTGAGCTTAATTTGCATCTCCCAAGCATTAGTGTTGTTTTGCTAATTAAATTGAAAATTGAATGTCGAAAGAATTACTCGGAAACTTTTAGAGAGCTGGAAAAAGTTTGTTTGCTACTCTTATTAGAATCTATGAATGGGGCCGATAACTCTTATCCTGCATTTGTGATATTTGTGTTAGGGTTCAATATCTCGTGGCATCGATAGATTTGTGAATAGTATGGATCCTTTCCCTTTTTCATGGTTACAAATTGTGACATTTTAATTTAGATGTTCAATCTTTTTTGAGAAAATGGATGGTATTGTATTATTATAGTGCATTTAGTTGTATTTATTTTAACTTTAAAATAGGAGGGAGGAACATGATGTGACTAAAGAAAGAGGGGAGGGATCGATATTTGTAGATATAGGATAGGATTGTGTTTACGAAGTTGTTGCTGGAGTATTTGAAATTTGAGTCCTAGTACAACCGAGTATTGGGGATTCAGAATCTGAATCTAATATTTTAAAATTTTAAGGTAGCACAAGCAAGCTAGATCTCGTGGGCATGGGTGATCAACCTTATTAGGCTCGGCTTTTTTACAGCCCAGGGCTGACTCCATTGAAGCTCAGATATAGATTGCATTTGTATTTTCTTGTATTAGTTGTATCCCAAACCCATTTATTCATCTCACCCATTTATAATTATTTTAGCCTATGTTGATTATTTTTTCACCTTAAAGCTCAAGAGGCACGACTTGAATGACAATTGGGGAAAAATAAATTTTGACGGTTAAATTTTCTTAACATAATTCTATCCCCTCTATAGTTAATTTCTGGATCAGCTATGTATTTGACTTGAAATGATGCATATGAAGGCTGAAAATGCTACACGTGATTCAAGGAGAACAAAACAAGACCATTACGAGGAGATGAGGAAGAGGAAGGATGAAGAGCGTGAGGCTCAAGAAAGAAAGCTGGTCCGTTGATAACTTTTTGACTTCTATATTTATTTTCATGTACTAAATATTTTATGACGTGTTAGAAACTAGAAAGTGTTGTGTATTGTTTTTTTCAGGAAGAAGAAGCTTTGGCTCGAAAAGCAAAGGAGGAGGAAGCTGCTGCTTTAGAGTTTGACAAGTGGAAAGATGCATTTTCTGTTGATGCCGAAGGGACAACAGAAAATGAAGTGCAAGATGGAAGCCAAGGGTTGCTCTTTGATTTTGTGGAGTACATTAAGGTGATTTTAGAGTGTCCGCTTTTTTCTTTTTTCCTTTCTATTTATTATTTTATTATATTTCTGTTTGATATTGTTGCAGAAGCATAAATGCGTCCCTCTGGAAGATATTGCTGCAGAGTTTAAGTTGCGAACTCAGGTAGCTCTTGTAGTGTAATTATTTTCAGTTAATTATCATGGATTATAAACAATTAACTATATTTATTTATTTATTTATTTGTTGGGATGAATTATAAAACCTACCAGTGAGGTTAAGCCTAATTGAAAAATGTGACTAGGTTGGTCTCTCGTGTCCCCTTCTGATGCATTACCTCTTTGTGTCTAAATGCAGGATTGTATCAATCGGATTACCTCTCTAGAAACTATGGGTATAAACTTAGCACTTGCGTTATACCTTTCGCATGGGAATTAGTTTGCTGAATATTTTCTTTTTACAGGAAGATTATCAGGTGTAATGGATGATAGAGGAAAATACATTTACATTTCTTTGGAAGAAATGAAAGCTGTTGCAGATTACATTAGGCGTGAGGGACGGGTCAGCATCTCACACCTGGCTAGCAAGTCGAATCAGTTTATAGATTTGGAGCCAAAAGCCGAAGATATCAACACCAGCTTATTAGAGGAAATGGCTTTTGCTTGATTATATCAAGAATCTCTTGTTAGCAAAACTGTAAACTACTAACACCAAAAAAATGTAAGATACTAGGTGTATGTCTAACTTTATGAGAAATGGTATTCCAAAATTTCATACTCCCACTGTTTTTATTTTTCATTTGAGGCTATTAGTATGTTCCATTGTTACTACAGTAGTTTTTAAGTTCTGCATAGTGAGTACCATAATATTTCGTTACACGATTTCTTGGTGAAAACAAAAACTCAATCATGGTGAAAACAAAAACTCAATGAAGAAAATGAGTTCTAAAAACTAATTCTTTGCCTGAATGAATCAGTCCAAGGCTAACCGAGCATGAAAACATTCATCATCATCCTCAGTCATTGCCATTATATGTGCATAATTGCATTGTAATAGATTTGAAAATTTCAACTTCGAATCTACATATATCAGAAACATGTTACGATAAAGGAAAAGGTAAGGGAATCACACAAATTTTGCATACAAAACAGATTATCTGTTTCAACACAAACCAATGCATTCTTCTGAAAAATGCTAAAAACTGATTGAAAGCAAAAAACAAACAAGACCTAATAATTCTTAATTTAGTGTGTTGTCAAACTCATAACCCCAACCCTACAAATCCTAGGAGGGGAGTTGGGAGTTGAACTTTGGGTGCATGCCTAAGCGACTCCCGTTTGACCTACTCGTACTTGATTTCATTGGTAGGAGGGAGAGGGAAAAAAAGGTACTACTATACAACACAAACGTCTGGGTGCCTGCAGTTACATATCATCACAATAAATAAAGAACTAAAAGACGCTTGAGCATGCGAAGTAAACATGTCGAGTTTACTCAATTCAGGATTCTCCAAACTGCCTCTCCATGATTATCTGTCCAAGTTTTGTGTATAAGGATCGCTGGTCCTCATATGGGAGGTTTATCAGTATCTACACCACAGATGAGAGCTATATTAACTAACAAAAGATCAAATGGTTAAAAAAATGATTTTAAGGGTATCTATCTACCTGGTCCATAATCATTTCAATCGACAAACTCTGTGGTACAATGAATGACTGATGATAAATATAAGCGAAAACAGCCATCACCATCTGCACATTGGTGGGTAAAACATAAAAGTGGTTTAGAACCAGAGTAATTATTAGGAAATAGTTACAAAAATCCCGTTTGACTTTTATCTTACGGATGCCCAAGCAGTGCCTTTCAACAGTTGCAATATGTGAAGCCTAAACATAAGACAGAGGGGGTGTTTGTAATTTTGTCGCCATCAATTTACACAAGATGAAAGTATTTATTATTCTTCCTTAGTTACGATACAGAGGGGGTGTTTGGGTCGATGACTCAACATAAACTATGTTCCTAAAACGCTTAGATTAAAATTGCATAACCTACTTATCAGCTGATCAACCTACTAACCAACATACAGTATTACTAGATACCCAACCCAAGTTTGTAGTGAAATACAATAACTGTTTGTTATTTTGCAATTAGGCTAACTTCAGGGGTGGTTTTTTGTAATTATTTTATCATTAGATATTACCTGGCAATCCATTCTATCAGTCATTCCACCATGTCCAGGAATGCTATCTCCAAAGTCCTGGGAGAAATAAAAAAATGAAAACTCAGATCTTGATATCAGAATATCAAACATCATGCAACCAATCAACACTAGAATCTTATTTATGATGTCAAAAACCTTAATCTTGAAAGCCCTTTTAAAGCCACTGGCGAAAAAGCCTCCAAAAGGTGCTATAATCGATGCAAATAGACCCAGACACAATGCATGCCACTGCACGGGCATGATTGAAATCTCTCTCCAAGGAAACTGCAAAAAAAAAAAAAAATTAAATATATATTTACTACGTAATATTCACTGTCACA
Source organism: Euphrasia confusa (assembly GCA_954870475.1). Classification (NCBI taxonomy): domain Eukaryota; kingdom Viridiplantae; phylum Streptophyta; class Magnoliopsida; order Lamiales; family Orobanchaceae; genus Euphrasia; species Euphrasia confusa. The sequence goes on along the minus strand of OX940969.1, from coordinate 1,562,456 downwards.
ATATAATAGATGATATTACTTCCAATTTTTGTGAACATTGAAATAAATTCCTCTGATAACAAGGTCTAATCGAGACTCGAGAGTATACCAGGCAGTCAAAGAACTTACCCATTCAGGCAACCATTCGGGCATGGTATAATATTCAGGCTTAAACAAAGTGCCAGGATCGCAGTGAAGCCAACCGGTAGATAAATCCTATAATTTGGTAGTCAATACAAATTCTAAGTTTCACAAGATAATAAACAACCTAATCAGGGAACAATGGAACATCTGGGTGTCAGACAGCAGTTACCTTCCTCGGGCATGTCAACCACTGAAACTGACCCAACATATTTGCCAGCTACAAACAAAAATGAAAATAAATTTGTATCAATTTAAGATCTAGCTTGCATACCATTAGTAGAAACAATAGATTTCCACCGCAATATTTTTTCCTTTGTGGCTTAAGTGCGATTTTAGTCCCGTTACTCTTTGAAATGATAAAATGATGAAATGGCAGTTGACCCAAAGTGCACTAACTTTGAAACTTATTTGACCAAAATGCAAAAACTTAGGGGACAAAAATTGCTAAATCCTTATAATTAGAGGACCAATTTTGCACTTGAGCCTCTCTTTGCTTTGAAGATGAATTTGTTTCAAACACAAAGGAGAAAATGCAAGCATTCAAAGAAAGAATAATAAATGTGGACTGATAGCTTAAACATAAAACCTCAACCACTTAAATAAAGATTTACCATAGTTAAAATTAAAAGTTCCTGATAAATGGCTTACCAAAAAGGCAGAGATCATGGTAGTAACAGATGCTCCGATAAATCCCTCCCATGTTTTCTTGGGTGAGAGCTTGATCAAAGGAGTTCTCCCAAAAAAGAACCCGAATATGTAAGCGGCAATATCATTGATGACAATAAGTGATGCCGGAAGAAGGAACCTGCATCGTTTTCCAGTTCGTTTTTAGGTTGTGTACACAAAATAGAATACATTTTAAACACCATTATCGGAGCAAGAAAATGTTGATTACCATGACAAAAATTAAGGAAGGATTACAAAAAGTACCTTCTAGATTAATCCAATTTAAAACAAAAACAAAAATTATACCTGCAAGATTTTTAGTATGCCTTACATGTACCCCATCAAGCAAACTAAGAACATTTCAAAATTGCCTTTCACATTTACAAAAAAATATTTTAGATAATTCCTTTTTTTTAAGGCTGAATCAAACATCACAACTCATATATTTGTAATATTAAAAAAAGTTTGTTTGTAATTAGGTCAAACCTCAAGCATACTTTTTGCAACTATCCCAAAAAGAAATTAATAGATTGAATCTTAGTGGGAACTTCTAGAAAGCAGGATGCAGAAGAAGATAAATTTAAATTTCCTTCAGAGATTCGCCAAACTTAACCCACGGTGTTTTCTTCTTAGGTTCCACAAAAAGTTAAGAAGTCCCACAAAATGGGAATAAGCTCAGAGATTTTATAATAACTGTTTGCAAACAGAGTCAGAATTAACCATCATCAATGCAATAAACAGAATCAAACCGGGGAAACCAAACTTGTAATGTATTACCAGAAGATCCCTTCGAAAATATTTGCCACGGTAAAAGATGATTGTGTGAAAACGACAATGAGAATCATATGAATCCATGCATATTGGCCGAACTGATACTTGTACATCTTCTTCTTCAGTGCAAGTATGAACCACATGAAACCTGAAAGATTATCTCTCTTAGATGATAGCATGCATAGGCATGTTCTATGTCATCATTTAAAAAAAGGAGGTGCACTAACCTGCGATATACAAGAAGTAACAGGTGACCATATGATATTTGATTAATCTGCCAACAAGCTTATATAAGAATTTGTCTGTGGTGACAGTATTTACAAGCCTCTGGCTAAGAATACGGCCATATACAAATAGCATTGCTGTGAAGAAGAAGTGCCTGAATAAACAGAACAGAGTAATATTCGTTAAAATTAATAAAATAAACAAATAGACTCCATATTAGATATGAAAAAACAAATTTGAGAATTAAATTATGGTAAAAGTCGGAGGTGATCCATAAATAAAATGAAAATCAACCGACCGAATAAAACTTGTATGAAATAAATTTTCAGTGGATTATCTCTAATAAATTTAACAATGACGCGTTACCAATACACAGGCCAAACTCTAAGTAATCATGTGCAAAATAAATCAAAAATGTTAAGTAACTACAAACTACTTTTTTGCAAATCTAAATAAACACACTCCCAGAACAATCATGGAAGATGCCATTAAAAAATTTAAAGTAACCTAAGAGTCTGTAAAAAGAAACTAAGCTACTCACCAACTTAAGAGCCTGAAACCAGGGAGGTGACTGTCTTCATGGGCTTTCCTAAGCAAGCTGAAAAGCTCCTTAGCCATGAAGATCTGAATAACTACGATCATGGCCCAGATATAAAGGTGGCCCATGTAAATAATCAGGACAAATCCTCCAATCATCCAGAAAGATGAATATGCACGGATTATCATTGACTTGTATTTGCTATTATCATTAACGAGTAACTGATTGGCATTCCCTCTATCGATATCCGGGTGGACCTGTAAATATAATAATAATAATAGACAAGTAAAGGGGCCAAGAATTGAGTTTTTTTCACAAATTAGCTCCAAGTAGTTGGGTTCGAAAGATAACTGACCTCGCTTGAACCTTTTCGTCTACGTAACCTTGAAGTGGATCCACTAGGTGTTGATGGACCACCAGAAACAGTATCATTTTGCATCTTTAACTGTCTCTTAAAACCCACTAAAAGGCATTCAGAATTTTAACTCCTAGAATTCACATGAGCACAAAGAGCAAACGCTCGAGCCTTCAAGTAGCTGCAAGAAGCAAAATAAAATTGTCCTGTTATTATTGTTATTTGAGTACTAACCAACAATTTCAAAAATCTTCCTAGAGTAGTTTACAGGAATTACTGACAAATTGACGTTCAATTGCAATCAGAACATCCCCACTATTAATTGTAATTCTCATTTCATCCACAGCGCTTTCCGTCTTAACAATCCCATTGTATTCAAGTAACCAAAACACACACACACACACACACACATGGCATAAATCAAGTAAGAACCTATACTTTTGATTTCCCTTTCCATCACTATCTTTCGGAAACCAGAAAAAAAATCGAGCTTTTATTGTCTTGCTTCATCAATTAGTTTATCATTAATAATACACTATGGTCAAAGCAAAAAAAAAAAACCCAATAAATGTAATTGAAGAATAAATCACCATAGCAGCCCAATAAATTCATTTCAAGGAAAAAACAACAACAGAGACTTCAATTCACAAACCTAAAAGTGGCGAATCCAGGAGAACGCGATACGTTGCTTTGGAGGATGAATGAAATCCGACCGATAGCAAGTTGACAGGTCAATTCACCATTAGAAAAAAAGGAAACCTGAAATTGAAGAAGCGAGAGCGCGAGAGAGATGGAGAGATCTGACCTTTTGCTTTTGCGCTATCTGTGTGTGTGTGTGTGTGCGAGTGTGTGTTTTGGGTGTAAAAGACAATTTTTTTTTTCAGAGTGGAAATTGAAGTGTGGGGATTGGTCAGTTGGTAATTGAGATTAGTTATGGGGTTTTATTAGTATAATTATTTTGGGGTTAAATAACTGATTAACTGCAAACTATGGTGCTAATTGCACTTTTAAATATCCCCTTTAGCTGGCTTCGTCTAGGCTGAGCTCGATCGATCGCCTCGATTTTAGGCTGTGGCTCGATCCGTCTCTAGCCGTCGGGTCATTAACTTGCTTACGTTTTGCGATTTTTGAAAATTGATTTTATCTCTCATCATGATTTAGTTGTTTATTAGTTTAATGTTGTATTAACTATTAGAGAGAAGTAGATGATTAGCTTCTATAGCCTCCACTTGCATAAAATATCACTAAGTATAAATTGAAATTTTAAACTTATATTCTCTACTTTTGCAAATAAATACAAGTGTAAAGATATAAATACAAGTAAAAATATAAAGTATACTTAGATGTTTATAAAATAAAAGTGTGAAGATATAAATAGAATGAAAAGGGATTTATTATTATTATTATTATTATTATTATTATTATTATTATTATTATTATTATTATAAAGTTGAGAACAGCCCTCAAAGTTTGCATAAACCTCACAAGTACCCCTCTTGCTGGGGTACTTTTGCAAGACATGAAAGTAATGAAAAAAAAAAAAAACCAATGTCACAAAACTACATAAGTTCTTATGTGTTGCCAAAAATGTAATCAAGCAAAACCAAATGTGTAGTTTCAGTGAACAACCCCTTAATCACCCGATGCAATTCTCCTGTGAAAAGACGACGACGCCCCTCAAGGCATAGGCCCGAGAGCCTCGCCCAAGCCCACGAGCACCTTGAACTCCTTCTCATCATCATTGAACTTCTCCGCAATCACTGAGAACTTCACCTTCGTCCCCACTCTTATCTCCAACTCGCCCTTCTTGAAAAACGGGGCGTCCCCAGGAACAAACTCGTAGCCCTCCTGCATCTTCTTCTGAGAGAGGTACACATTTTGCGCGGGCCCACACGTCAGGAAAACGCCGTACCTCATGACCCTGCTGACGATCCCATCAAGGACCTCGCCCGTGAGCATCTTGAAACTGATGCACGTGAAGTCCACAGGAAAGACCACGGACCCTGTGAGGGAGCACACGATGCCCTGCCCGATATTGTCGAGAGTTGTGACGGCTAGAAAGTAGCCGATGTCTCTCGAGGCCTTCTTGGCTGCAAAGTCGTTCATGAGGATGATCAGGATGGCACTTTGAAGATTCGAGAAATCGGGGTCGAGTTTCTCGGGGGGAACGCAGACTTCCCACGACCGTTTTGATTTGAGAAACATTTTTCACCTGTCGTTAGTACAAGACATGAAAAGAGATGAATATTATAGACATAGGATTGCGATAAACCGAAACTTCCAGTTTAAGCATTTGATGCGTTTCGTTGTGCCATAACGAGAGATGATCGTAGATTGCAAAAAGTACTTTCTTTACGACGCGTGTCATTGTTTCATGACGTATATGGTTATAATCGTGTTAATAACGCCCGTATCGCATCTAGCCGGATTCAAATTTAGCATCTAAATATTTATCAACACGTCGAACCACAATTATGGATGTAATCCAACAGTTCGATTGCTTCACATAACTGTTGTTTCGATTCTATTTTCTAAAACACAACGTACGGGATTTCTAGATAGGGGCCTAGGGCTACCAAAAACAATTTCAGTTGATCAACTCATACCAAGGTCCTATATATATGCAACAAAAAACAAGGTCTTGCTTCTGATTTATTTCTACATAACTTGTAAAGAGCAGTGGATGATAAACGTACCTAGCTGTCGGATCGTGTTCGTTTCAAGACCTGAAAAAACAACAAATAGACCATCTTCAGATATATATCTACTATTAACACAACAAACATTTGTCATACAAACATGATTCACAAAACAACAATCAAGCATTTCCATGTAAATTCTTGAACCAAACAAACAGGTCACAAGAACAGATCGATCTGGCCTTTCTCAGACAGAACACAAAAGGGGTTCAAGCTTAAATCCCATCATTACTAATGATTCAAAAATAATAATTAATTAAAGGTGTAAAGAAAATCAACAAAAAAAAAAAAAAAGGTTTTTCCACATAAAAATTCAAGCTTTACAGATTCTTGATGGTTTTCACCTGGGGTTGTGTGAGGGCTCGCTTCAGACAGGGTGAGAATGGTGAGGAAACAACACTGAAATAATTGCCTTTTATTTTCCTCTTCCATGAGTGTATTAAATATGGGAATCTGCAATAATTGAATCTCTCGAATTTCTGGATTTTGTTTGACGCAGGATAATCTCTCCGTCAAGGATTAAAAGAATTACAGCACCTGCCAAAGTTGTGCGGTGTGGCCCGACCCGGCCCGGTCTCAGCAACGGCTACATTCACCATTCCATTTCTGTTCAATCAATTTATCACAACTTACTTAATATCCTATTCTCAATTTTATTACAAAATTGGTATTGAAAGCCATATTACTCTTAAATTAATGGTAAAAAAGAAATTGACAAACAATAATAAATTAATAAAAATATTAATTCTATATTTTACTTTTCATTAATTACTTTAAAAGTCTAACTCACACAATAAATTAATTAACAATTAAATAATTTTAATTAATGCTAATGACAAATGTAGAAAAAAACATACTCTCTCTATCCCCCAAAACAGTGCACAGCTCCTTTGTAATTTACAAAGGAACTGTGCACTGTTTTGTGAGATAGAGGGAGTATATATTTAATTTATATTAAAATTTTCAAAACAAAATCTAAATCAAAATAATTCGAAAATCAAAACACATTTATTATGAATGGAATAAAGTATTAAATTAACTTTTACTTAAATTTTCAATTAAAAACTAATACTATGCAATTGCAATTTTTTAAATAATTTTTTGATTAATCAAGAGTAAATTCAATTACCATCAAATATTCAAATACTAGTACTACAATTTATAATTAATACTAGTACAAAGAGGTGTTTTAATGTTAATATTTTTTTTATATTAATTAGCGTAGTTCTTTATTTATAATTATATAAAAAAGTATATTTTGAAAATTTTAATTACTATAATACCCTTAGTTATGTATAAAATATAGGGGTAATTTTTTTTAGGGGCAAATTGAAAACAAATATTATATTTACTTTTCATATTTTTTTACATTAAAATTAAGGGCATAACTGTTTTAAAACTCACACAATCAATTGAAAATAAAAACATAACCGTTCTAAAACTGACACAATCACGTGAAAATAATAAAACATGGAATTAATAGAAAAATTAAAAATCAAACAACAGCCCCTGAAAATTAATAAAAAAAAAATTGTGAGTTATAATTAATTTAATAAATTAAGAGTCCTATTTATTTAAAATTACCTAAAATATATTTATATTGAAAATGTTAAATAAGTATTTTACATATATTTATTATTATAATAATTAGTGTTCTTATTTAAAAAATAAAATAAAAATGTTGTCAATGTCCTCAATCAAAATTAAGCCCAAAAAAAAAAAAAAATACAATCCAATTTGTACAAGTTAGCATGGTCGCGGCACAGTTGCTAAAATGCGCACCAGGGCTTATCAAACACGAGCCGGAGATTATCCCAAAAACAGAGTTGCAGAAAAGAGAAGCCTACACAAAAATTAAACCTCCCCATCAAGATTCGATTTTTTCCTCTCATTACTCATTGATTTTCATGAAATGAATAAAATCTGAGAAATGGGTATCATGCCCAGTTATCAGTTCCACCCACAAAACACTCCATTGATGGATTCCTTCCATAGCTCAGTCTCCAGAACAGCCCTACAGTTCTTCAGGAACGGTTCTTCCAATTCCTCAAAGAAACACTTTTTCCGCGCGACCTTCACCAGCTCGGATTTCGCCCGGAAGAAAAACCCACACAAGAAAATCAATTTCCCCGCCGGGCCGATTTCATCCCGCAGTTCTTGGCTGGGCAATTGGAACCTGCCCGTTGCCCGAAATGGCTCGAAAAGGCCCGAGCCCGTAATGAGCTACAGGAATTCAGGGGAGTTTTCGGGCTCGGATACGGAAGAGGGAACCAGCACCAGCACCGGCGGTAGCACGATGCAAAAGATTGTTGAGAGGTTGAAGAAATTCGGATACGTGGACGAAGTCGGCGAAAGGAAGGAGAATTCGGGGGGAGGGGTTGAGAAAGGGTCAGTAGAGGATATATTCCGTGTGGAGGAAGGGTTGTTGCCCGACGCCAGTGGTGGGTTTTCGGAGAAATTCCCTCTCGGGGACGGGAGGAGTGAGAGGGAAGTGAAGTTCCCTTGGGAGAAAAGTGTGCTCAATGAGCAAAGGGGTAGCTTGGATAGTCGAAAGAGTCGAACCCTGGCGGAGATGACTCTCCCGGAGTCGGAGATATCGAGGTTGAGGAATTTAGCGCTTAGGGTGAAGCACAAGGGGAAGATTAGTGGGGCCGGGGTGACTCAGCAGGTCGTGAACTCGATTCACGAGAAGTGGAAGTCGTCTGAGGTTGTGAGGTTGAAGGTGGAAGGACCCCCTGCGCTTAACATGAGACGAATGCACGAGATTTTAGAGGTGAGTGTGTGTGTTTGTATTGCATAATAGCGTACTTGGTTGTTGATTGTGCCTCGAATTTGAGTGTATTGTTATGTTTTATCGATGGCATTAGACTTGGAAAGGCGGCATTTTGCTAAATGTTATATTCTCTGAAAATATATCCGAATGTTGACATTGTATTTCTGCTGCCTAGAGGAAAACTGGTGGACTGGTTATCTGGAGATCGGGCACTTCCGTTTCACTTTACAGAGGAGCGACGTATGTAGACCCTGCGCTAAAATTAAAGAAAGACATATACAAGAGAAACGAAACATCTCAGAAGTCCCCTTCTGCCATCGATAAGAGCGGTGAACAAAATTCTTCCGAGCCTGGTCCTAAAGAAAAAACATTGCCTGAAGTGAGGTACGAAGATGAAATGGACGGGCTATTGGATGGCTTAGGTCCAAGATATGCTGATTGGCCCGGAGAGGGCCCACTTCCGGTAGATGCTGATTTGCTTCCGGGTGTTGTCCCAGGATATCGACTGCCGTTTAGATTACTTCCTTATGGAACCCGATCGAACCTTGGAATTAGGGAGGCAACTTCCTTACGAAGGCTTGCTAGAGTGCTGCCACCGCATTTTGCACTAGGTGTGATGCCAAGTCTCGTTTAAATAGTAGGGGAAATCACGTAATTACCCTTGAGTTTAACACTGGTGATTGTCAATATTCAGGACGAAGCAGGCAGCATCAAGGACTGGCTGCGGCCATGATAAAATTATGGGAAAGAAGCTCGATCGTGAAAATCGCGCTTAAACGTGGCGTCCAGCTGACAACAAGTGAGAGAATGGCCGAAGATCTCAAGGTAACATGATACGCGCGATAGGTCAACTATTGTGAGACATCACAAAAAAGAAAGTACATCAAATAGACTTTCGACTTTCATCATTAGATTTCATCTCATATCCATTTCCAGTCTAAAGATTAATGTTTATTCTGTCACGACAAAAATATATTATTCGATCTTCTGCTGAATAGTGTTTTTCAAATATGTATTGTATTGGTAGTTTCTTCTAGTTTTTAGAGCTGACTTTGTCTAATGTCAGACAGTCGACAGAGAGTGCATCTTCTTTCAAAAGTTCGTTCATCCATTTTTCCAAGCAGAAAATAAAAATCCCAAATTCAAATTATATCCTTTGTTCTATCTAATGCAGAGATTAACTGGAGGTACACTCGTCTCGAGAAACAAGGACTTTCTTGTCTTTTACCGAGGGAAAGACTTTCTGTCACCGGAGGTTGCTGAAGTTTTGCTGGAAAAAGAGAGACTGACAAAAAACTTACAGGATGAAGAAGAACGCGCACGGCTAAGAACGTCAACAGCCTTAGTCGAGCAAAATGTGGATAATATCGATGAGTCTAGAACTGCAGGTACTCTTAAAGAAACTTTAGATGCAAAAAGTAGGTGGGGCCGGCAGCTTGATGATGATCTCAAGGAGAAGGTGATGAGGGAAGCAGAAGCATTGAGGCATGCTGACCTTCTGAGGAAGCTCGAGAAGAAGCTTGCTTTCGTAAGTTATATAATCGTTTTTAACTTAAACGTACTTCACAGTCTTTTATTTGGAAAATGATGCATTATAAATTACTAAATGTCATTGGTCATCCAAAATTACACTAATTGTGATCGGGAGGTAGTGTATTAATTATTCCGTATTATCTTTAGATGCCTTAAAACTTCTCTAAACAGGCCGAGAAAAAGCTAAACAAAGGCGAGCGAGCCTTGTCAAAAGTGGAGGAGTCCTTACGTCCAGCTGGTCATGTAGAAGATCCAGAAAGCCTTACTGACGAAGAGAGGTTTATGCTCCGGAAGCTTGGGTTAAGGATGAAGGCATTTTTACTTCTTGGTAAAAAAAACAAAAAACATTTCTTACTTCACAAAACATTATTTGTGTCACTGTTAATTACAGAAAACAGTCCGTGGTTTGTTATTTTGAAACAAAAATACCCCTGAGACTTTATATTGTCTTACATTCACCCTTCATAAGCGAAAAGCATTAAACGTCCTTTTACATTTACCTTTAAGCATCTAAAAAATTTGTTTGGCATACAATCTCTTTTCAGGGAGACGTGGAATTTTCGGTGGCACAGTGGAAAACATGCACTTGCACTGGAAATATCGGGAATTAGTGAAAATCTTAGTTAAGGCTCCAAACATAGAGGAGGTGAAGAATATTGCGCTGTCCCTTGAAGCTGAGAGTGGTGGTGTGTTGGTTTCCGTAGATAAAATATCTAAAGGATATGCGATAGTTGTCTTCCGGGGAAGGGATTACAAGAGGCCTCAATTGCTGAGGCCCAATAACCTCTTGACGAAGAGAAAAGCATTGGCACGTTCGATTGAACTTCAAAGGCGTGAGGTATTATCAAACCCATTTTTGTTTGATGAAATGCGCGTAAATATATATAATATAGGGTTAATTACGTAAAAAAGTTATCTTTAGAATTTAAATTATCCCATTGACGACGCATGTTTGTATTTAGCGAATTGTTCCTACGTAGGGGGTATTTGCAAAATATTGATTAACTTCAAGCGTATATTCATCTTTTTTAAAAGATGAAAATTCCTCGCCTATTGAGTCAGTTGAGCTGGAGTAATAATCTATGCAATAATAACCTGGTGCTAGTTTGTTCTTTTATTTTGACATTTTTTGTGCACTTTGAAATATTCAGGAATTTGTATGTCGATATCATTAGTATGTTTCTTACGTGCCTCGGTATTTTGTTTCTGACTGACTTATGATATGGTTTCACACAGGCCATCTTGAACCACATTTCGACCGTGCAAGCAAGAGTGAACAAGCTAAGAAATGAAATTGTAAGCTTTCCATGCTATGCTCGTTTGTTATCTATATGAACTTCGGACTACTATTTACTGTTTCTTCTTTTTCAATTATCCATTAACACTTGTGGTTTTTTAACGAAGAAATCCTTATTTGAATGAATGTAGAAACAAGTGGCGGCTGCTAAAGACCAAGGGGATGATGAGCTGTATAATAAACTCGACTCGGCTTATTCTTCTGAAGATGAGGACAGTGAGGTTTGTAGCTAATTTAAGAGTTGATAGTTTGATTATGCCACCTTAGTCGATGTAGAAGTATTCTGTTTATTTAGAATTTGATTTTTCTGCTTTTCAAGAATTACACCCTTCGATTTTTATTTTATGTTAACAGGAGGATGAAAACGACCCTTACCTAGAGACCTATGATAGCGAGAATGACACAGGTGATGAAAATAATGATTCAGTTCACAACGCACATTCTGAAACGAATTTCCCTTACGATTTTGAAGAGGAATCTGAAACAGAATCACCGGTGCCAATAAACCGGCTAGAAAGTGTTGGCAGTTCTTGCGAGAAATTTGAAAATTACGACGTTGTTACCAAAGCAGATTAAGGCACCTATGTATTTTCAACGGTACATGCAATTTGTATCGGGTAGGTAGGATGCCTAGTTTAAATTAGAAGAGTCGGTGAAAAGATTGTTGATGAACGAAATGATATATGCCAATATAGTTGCTTCAATCTTGTTGAAGAATGAAGCTTTCGCTTCAATCCAGTTGAGATTGAACAAAAGAAAAACAGAGAATAGTTGAGATGCATCTGATTTGAGGGTGTTTTTTGCATGCAGAAAGATAATCAGATGTGCCCAAACCCATTAGTTGAATTAGAGCTTAGAAATTCTGTGGGAGGAATATGTTTTGAAGACATCCTGGTAAGAATCTTGAAGGTGAAGAAGTCCAAATCTTTTCAAATTGTTGCTACTGCAATTAATATTGGTAAAGATCGAGTAATTTCTATGGAAGTTCTAATTGATTTTATTCAACCAACAATCTAAGACTAGGCTGAAACATAACTTAATAAATTCAGTTAAAAAATCTGCACAATGACTTTGCCTTCATTATATGATTGAACATTTACAAAACTTAAAACTTTGTACCCAATATAGAATGAACTTGGCCAAACACTTGTGGTATTGCAAGCTCCAACGAGACATAAGCAACAAACAAGCTCCAACCGGACACATAAGCAACATACCAAATTCATATTTCTCAGAGGGTCCTATGTGATCCCTTCACTAATTTGGCTATAACTTTGCAAAAATCAAACTTGATAGAACCCTGTCATATTTCTTAGAGTGATTGTGACTAACCTCAATCTCAATAATCCATTCAAATAGATCAAGAAATTATCTGTGGTGTCACAATTAACAAAAAACAAGAAGTAAATAGGGCACATACGGTAGAAAACAATCATCCATAACTTGAAAGAAAAGTTTGCAAGCATAGTTCCAAAATATAGAGATGGGTCTCTCGACTAAACATTAAAGATACCAGGCAAAACAAATGCCAAATAAAGCACAAAACTTCAGAAACAGAAAGAAAAACAAATCCTCCTCCATGAATCACTTGAGAGGAATGAACCTTGAGGAGTGGGTTGCACCAATACCAGGCCTACCGTGCTTAACAGGCTTGTATGAGATGGAGAACTCAGCAAGGTAGTGCCCAATCATTTCAGGCTTGATTTCAACCGGGTTGAAGGTCTTGCCATTGTACACACCGAGGACGCTTCCAATCATCTCAGGGACAATGACCATGTTCCTCAGATGGGTCCTCACAATGGCTGGCTTCTCACCAGCCGGTGCTTCGAGTTTCTACAACAATTCCATAGTTTATAAGAACAAAACAGTAATGCAACAGTAAAATTCTATACATTTTTACAATCAAGCCGTTGAAAGCAATAGCTAATCATTAGTCAGCACCAAAACAAAAAAGGAAAAACATTTAGCACACAGTGAGAATTAGAAGACTTACCGCCTTGCGCAGCTTCTTGATCAAAGCCATCGGCTTCCTCTTCAGACCTCTCTGGAACCTGCCATTTTTTAATAGTGAAATCCAGTTACAGGTAGCTCAGAGAAAAATCGACAGATTTATGTGCAACAAAATAACATTTCACAGAGATAAATAGCAGGAATTAATTACAGCAATAAAAATAATTAATTTCAATTCAACCATTTCAAAAATCAGATAAATAAAAATAAAATTACCTTCTTCTGATACGAGCACTGAAGAGCTTGACGAGGTCATCGGTGGACATATCGAGGAGAGCATCGAGATCGACGCCTCTGAAGCTGAACTTCTTGAACGTCCTCTTCTTCGGCTGACCGGCGGCCAATTCGGGGTCGACATCCGCCTGAAATATAGACACGGTTAGGATAAAACATTACGCGCGGCGGCGATTGTGATAGTTAGAGATGGAGAGGATTGATCGGTCACCATTGTTTCAGAGTGAGTGTCGCTGCGTTGCGGAGAAATGAAGATGCGAAGGTCTGAAATGAGTGAAATCTGCAATTAGGGTTTACGAGCTGAACGGACATCGTTATTTATCTTTGAGCCTCTTGGGCCACGAATGATAATAGGCTCGGCCCAATTTTGTTATGGCCCATATGTAGTATGATAATTAAAATTTAAAAATATTTTTGTAGAACTACTGATTTAGTGATTTCTCTCTTTGAAAGTGAATATACATCGTTTGATCAAGTGGGCACGTCAGAGTTGCCCCGACCTTGGTTGTGCGCTCGACACATTTTTTCTATCGAAAATCGAAAGAGTAATTCGGGAGATTCAAAATGGCTGATCATCATGAGATCAAGAGACGAAGGCGTTGTGGTGGAGATCAAGAATGCTCATGAAAGGGAAAATAAGGTCTTTGATGTCGTTTTACTGTTAGGAAAACGTTAGTCGATCCACGGGAAACTGGACCGATATGGACCTTCTTGAATTGTCGTGCATTGAGCGTGTAAATTGATTAAATTTTTTTTTCCTTAGATTCATTCAAATAAAAAATGGCACAAAGAAAACAATCATAGTCCCCGCTTTTAAGTTGAAATTAATTAGCATACTAGCAACTCTCTCTTACTACTCAGATAACTCATCACAGTTTGTTAGTCCTCGCCAAAGTCCCTATCCTCGTCTCCACCATCTCCTCCGTAGTCATTATCATCGTCAGCATCGTTAGCAGCATTGGCACTAATAGGCAAATCCACATCCATATCCATCTCTTCAGGGTCTTGTGCTGCTGCTTGCTGGACTTCCATTGTTCTGAGGTTAGCCTCGCTGAAAAACTCCGGGTAAGGCTTGGAAACCTGAGAGTTTTTCGGATATTGATTCATTATTAACTATTTGAGATTCAGTGGGGATGGGATTGTCTTATTACCTTAAACAATACATCTCTCTGCTCTGCACTTTCGATGAGATTCTTCCAGTGGTCGTCTCCTCTTCTCAAAGTTGATGCGGAGCCCACAACCTACAATTGAATAAAGTCCACATTAAGAGAGAAAGGAAAAGACGATGAATCTAGAGGTGCCAGTCATTTGATTTGTTTTAATCAATTTGTAAACTTACCAGAACAGAAGACCTTGCCCTAGTAATACCAACGTTCATTCGTCTAAAATCAGCAACAAACCCAATGCCTCTATCTTTACTTGCCCGAACACATGAAAATATAGCAACATCCTTTTCGCGTCCCTGGAATGGTGTTTTAGTCAACTCAATTATGGGGTGATCACAAATAAACCAGAGAAGTTTCAACACTACAGAAAAAATATACTACAAAAAATTGATGTTTGATTCTGTTTTATATTATCCCCATTTATATAAGCAAAACCATCTAAAAAAACACATTCATAAAATATTGGAGTTAACTCCTGAAACTTATGGCAAGACCAAACCCCATTTTTGTTTTAGAAGCTACCTGGGTTCATTTTAATTAATCCAAACCTCAAGCCTAGTATTTGAAATTATCCCAAAATCATATGTTTAAATATCTATAATTCAAAAAATGAAGAGAAAAAAAAACCTGAAATCCATCAACGGTGTTGATATCTACAACTTTCTCAGAATCGATACCAAAAGTGCTACGGAATTTTTCCCTGAAGAGCTTGACTTGATGTCTGTATGGTGATATAATAGCGAGCCTGGAACTTGTCTTGAGCTCTGGATAACTACTCACCAATACTCCATACATAGCAAGAACAAAATCGACCTCATCGACATTTACCCAAGAACCTCTTCCTGAAGGTTCGGACTCCTTCCCTTCGTGTATGTCGAAGAAGCAAAACGGTCCGAAAGGGCGGAATTTATGCCACTCGCGCTTTGTTTGAAATTCAACATCTGGACCATCCTCCAATGCTTCATCATAGAACTCCTTAGAAGGGAAGCTCCTTATCTGAAGAACAAATTTCTTAGACCAATATCAATAATTACCAAGGACCAATTCTATTCCATGTAGAGAATTTAAAGTCCAAGTTCACTTCTGTTATTATGACTGTGCATATTCAATTTCAGATCATTCTGGTTATAATTATAGCAACACAAACAAACAAACAAACAAACAAACAAACAAAAAAGAACAAAAATGATTTTGAAAATTACAAAAACTACAATTTGACATTGCTGACATAATCATATGTTTAAAAAAATACTAAACATCTTTCAATTTTTCTAAATAATGTAATGTAACCCCAACTTTGATGCGACAGCTTAGGCTAATGAATAAGAGTCCAACTTATAAATCTATCCTCTTTAATCGAAAAACAAAACTACATATACATATTTCATTATTTTGTAATTCTAGACTAGCTGTCTATATCATTTATAATATGTTCGAGAGGAAAGAAGAGGAGAGAATGGGAAAAGTTGGGAACCTCTGGGTTCATGCGATATTGGGTCTTCAGCATCTGTACTGGATAGCCTGCCCTCTGAAATCTTTTAAATAAGCTCATTCCATATCTACAGAATACCCAGAATAACCTTATTAACCACAAAAGAAAAGGTAAAAACAAGAATTTATTGTCTTTGGGGGATGAATTAAGGTTGATGGATACCCAAATTTTTCTGCAACCGAGGAAATTACTGTGGCTGGCAACTGAACTGGATCCCCTACCTAAAAAAGAAGGATAATGTTCATAATACATTATCTTGAGCAATAAAACCAACTATACTATCATAATAATTAATATATAGTTATACTTTTAAAGAGTTTTTGAAGAACCAAGTAACCAACTATTATTAGTAGCATGGCTAAATGGCAAAAAGTACACTAAGTTACTAACATAAAGCATAGATATAATATACAAGATTGTCTTTTAAAACTACGTTAAATAAGATTAATTGCAATGTATAATTGAATTTCGACTTCTCAAAGAAAAATAGCAATATCATGTTATGTTTCAATATTTATTACAAATAGGAGGTTAGTATAATGGAACAGAAGCCTTCTGATAAAAATCAAGGCAATTCTATTTTTGAAGTAAGAACAGATTTTGTTATCAGTCCACAACAATGAATTGAAATCTGAGCATACCAAGAATACTTGTTTACATCCATTGGCCAGTGGAACAAGAGTTGCTGGCTCCACCTGTTGCATACAAATATAAAAACAAGTTACAAGTCTTGTGAAATTCAAAATACTGACATATTAGTTCAGAAACCAAGAAAACAAATGAAAGTCGTAGTGTTTGAGAATTGAGACATTATTCTTAAACCAAGACTTGCAATTTAAATCAACGTGAAAGTAAAATTCATACTATAACAAAATATTATAAGTCGACAGAGAAAACAAAAATAACAATATTCCACTGTTCGGAGAGGTCTACTGATATAAAGAATCTGCACGTGTTATGAAATGAAATGTAAGCAAAAAAACAGCATGGATCTAGTAACTTACAGCCTGGGCAGCTTCATCAATTATCACGACATCAAAAGAACGATTAAATTTACTGAAAAGGGATGATCCACTAAAGCTCAGAGTGGAGAAAACCTGACAAGGAGAATCGGCTAATCAACAATTTATTTTTTTGGCAATATCAATCGACTGAAATGTAAAGGAAAACTTGCGTTAATAACTTGAAAAAAATGCATACAATTACTGCATCTTCCAGTATAGAAGCACGAACACCGTCTATATCATTCCTTGCACCACCTTGCCTCTGCTTGTCACCAGCTTGACAATCTACGCCGGAGAGTTTTTGTGCTACCTATAAATAATTAGTTGTCTTTGTCAGCTTCCAAGTTTCTAAAGCTCATTTATATAAAGAGACAGAGACATATATAAATGTTACAAAAAATCACGTGCTTACCAAGTAATCCATGGAAACAGCCTGGACCGAGTGGTGCGCTTTAAGACCTATTCGCACAATTTTAGGGTTATATGCATGACCATTTTCATCACGAATTCCTGTAAATGTAATGTAACAACAAAACAACCAAACCAGCATCAGAAATTAGTAACCAGGAACTATTTCTATTTCTGTCTTTTACAGTTTTACTTCATAAGCCTCCTAACAAGTAAACTCTTGTTCAAGCAACCAAAGTTTAATTTAATATCAGAAAAAATGAAAGCTGCAAAATAAATTCATATCTGAAAATTTTAGTAAAATAAAATGGTATAATAAATGTTGGAAAACATTATATTAAAGAAAAATCCTACCAGTATTTAGTAGACGCAAGACAATCTCATCAAGGGCAGAATTTGATGGTGCGCATACTAGAACACGAACACGATATTTTCGGCTCGAATTAAGGACTTCAGGTTTCTACACGAAGTTCGGAAATTTGATAACTTGCAATGCAGGTAATTTAGGGATAACAAATTCCATTGAAGAAATTATACTTACCAAATCATTGCCGGATGTGGGGTAAAATCCATCATCGCCATCTATAGGCATGATTTGATCTCTAGGATTGATGCCTCGTAACCATGGAGATGCTTTTTCCCAGTGGTTATATCTGTACGCAGCAAAACATCCTTTAAAAAACCATTCCACTAAATAATACTTTGGTATATAGCACATTTTCTGTATAGAAGAACCGAGGAGATCAATGTCTTCATATATTTCAACTTTCAAGTACATTTATGATCTTTAAAATGGGAATGTTTGAAACTGGTTTTTAAAATGGGAATGTTTGAAACTAGTTTTTAAATATAATTAGTATATTCAGGGGTCCTTCCAATATATTTTCCCCCTTCATACAGAGAAAGGAGTTACCTCATTTTATTACATTACCAGTCTACCGTATGTTGTGCATAATAAAAAAATAAAAAAATAAAAGATAAACTATCAACTCTTTGTCAGAGAAAATCACCTTGTAGACTTGACATTGCTAAAAGGCTTAACACCGATAAAGTATATTGTTTATCAGTACTTGAAAGTTCTTGCAGATTAGGATTCTTCTTCATTAATTCATTAACATGTTTGACATATTTGACCAATCCTAAAAAGGCTGACCTGCAAATATTTTACAGAAATCCATTTTTCGATTTCAAAAAGTCAACTGTTTGCTCAATTCCTATTTTAAAGGTCAACAAATTAGTCACTTCATTGTCAAGGAAACACAAGCTGCATCATTACTATATTGGTTTAAGTCTATGGAACTTGCCTATGCAACAAATAAGCACTTCAACAAGTCAGTCAAGCCTGAAAACTGATCCATGTAGAAACTATAATTATGGTACTAACTACTAATTGAATACCACTTGTTGAATTCATAGATAACCTCAGACATTGCAGACTTATAAAAACCTTGCAGAACATAAATGAACTAATGACATTAAACATACTTTTCATGGGTAGCCAGCTCGATACCACGTTTTACGATGCATTTCTCCCTACACATAGTAAACAAATCAAGTTACCATACTAAGATTGAATATGATTAAAAAAAAAGGTTGAGATTTGAGAGAAAGAATCCATGTAAATGTGCTTACTTGTTGGAGAGAACCCTAGCTGGAGAAGCATGCAAAATGGCACTGAGGAGCCCAAGGATAGTCTGCGTTTTTCCTGTCCCTGGGGGGCCCTAAAAGAAAGTAATTTGTTTAATAAACATTCAAAGTCAGTTTTCATGATTTTGCTGGAAAGCACATAGTTAGGATGAAGATAGGGCTATAATCAAAGGGCTTGTTATACCATAGGCTCATGTAACTAGATGGCCAGTCAGTCCAAAATACGAAGTCAGTAATTTTCTATTAAATATTGTTAGTATGTTAAATTGATTTCCAACAAAAAAATAGTTTTTTTAGGTGGCATTAATTTACTTGTTGCTTTGCTCAATCAATTGTCAAGTATTCAATTATCATTACAGTAGTTTAGTACTATGATGCATATTCATTATTCAAATAAGAAAACAAAAAATAACAAAATAAAAATTGATATAGAGATCCATTTTTTAACAAATTATTTAACTTTGGGACCCATGTAGCCAAATGAACCCAGGTTCATGTTATGATGTTGCACTGGATTACTGTAGTGTTAGTCAAAACAAAGCTATATCAGAAGAAGCTGCTGCATCTGATAGGCATATCATTATGGAGGTAAAGACAAACCTGAATCAAAACAAAGGGTTTACGTGAAAGACTTGCCTGCAACACATCAGAAGAAGCTCTATTAGAAAATGTGATATACATAGAAGACCACTAAAACTCACAGAACTAGGAAACGAAAAAAAAAAATTGTTAAATGTTATTGGAAAAATTTGTAAAAGACAAGATTATTGATGGTCCTGATTGGCATTAAGAGAGAATTTTGTTCAGAGCTCACATGTATAGCTTCAAGCTGAGATTTATTATGACTGCTTTCAATAAACTCCGCGTGAGGTGCAGATAATTTCCAGGCACGTTCTTTGGTATAATTGACCATGTCAGTTGCGTTTAATATTACATCCTTGAAAGGGAGAGAGCTAATGGACCGCATACCAACATATTCACGGATTATAGTTGATAAGCTGCAAATCTGGAATAAAACATCAGTACATGACAGGTTAAAATAGGTAGACATAGGAAATTAATTGGCATGTATCTTTAAGAAATAGATAATTATTGATATTAGTCTATAATCGAAATAGAAATGGCTAAATTGTCATCAAGTGAGTTAATAAGAGACTTAGATATCACATTGTTCTAAGTGAATATAGGAATTTCTACCAAAGTGTTGCTACCACAACTTGTGTAGGGCAAAATAGAACAGAACACCAAATAAAATCTGTAAGTAAAAAAACATAAGTAACACACATATTATTGTTAAAGCTCTAATGTTTACCTTCAGAATGTACAACGAGGTTTGCACTTGACTAACATGAGGAATCATATTAAATAGTCGTGGGCAAGGCTGGACGTCATCTGTATTAAATTTTAAGATTTCTCCGCTCAAATATAACCGAAGCCGTACACTATCGTGTTGACGGTGCTCGACTACTGCAAATGCATATGTACTTGGTAATTGCTTGCCCTCACCAAACTGAAATCATTAACACCAATTTCAGTTAAGTACCACCATCTACATAGTAGAAAAATACCCTAAATGAAAACAAGAAAAGAAAAAAAAAAACACAGAAAGGCCACTAGACATTGCCAGTCAATGACACTAAAATTTGATGCCATAGTACGATAACGGTAGTTTTTTCGACGGAGTATAATACCTTCTTAGTTGACAGAAACAGAAGATCGTTCTGAGATATTGACACATCAGGTAAACATAAGATAGTAGGTAGATGAAATCCATTGACTTCACTGCATTCCTTTATCATTACTTGCTCCCACTTAGTTTCTGTAATGCAAAAGCAGATAACGATACTTTATGTATGTTCGTCAACAAACACGCTAATGGAAAAATAAATTATGCAAACTCATAGCGCAACAAAACAAAACTCTTCAAAAAACACTAGGGAAGATAAAGAGCGCCACCTTCTTCCTCGTCTTTCCCTTGAACAATCTGTGCTTTAACCTCTTCAAAAAGCAATGGCTCGAACGTATTAAGATAGTCATCAACGTCTGCATATGTGTTTTTCACTTCCTTCAATACTTCAGCATTTCCATCTTCAACCTTTGTACCATGTTTTTGCTTCTTCTAAACAGTTGGGCCAAAAATGTACTTGGATTAAATACACATCGCATAACATTATGCCTAAACTTAGTGGTAAAAATATGAAAAACGTGGAACGAAAGAGGGGAGTGAAATCAATACAGCTGATTCTTTCAGGAGGCTGAGGTAATCCCAACTGAGGACTATTTTATAAAATCGAATAACGGAAGATTCCTCTTCGATCTTGTTCTTGTCAACTGCCATGTGTCCCCTCTGCGAACGAGCTGAATCTCCCGAGCGTTACGTGTTCTTCAGTATTCAACAGGAATCATTCCCAATTTCTGATTTTTCGGATAAACGATTAATTACTACAATGAAAAAGTAGTCGCAATCTAGTGGCTTGAAAACTAACCTCAAACAAAGGGGTACATATTCAAAGCGCGCGCGCGCGCAAAACCCTAGAATAATTATCGATTCTACTAAACCCTACTAAAAAAAGAAAAAAAAAACAGCGGAATCGTAGAAGAAAACAGAACTTACCTCAGGGAAAAGTCAGAGGACCGGAGTTACGCGAACTGTAAAATTATCCAGGTTTTTTAATCTGACGGTAGATTTTGGCGGTTGCTTTCGGGTGGGAAAAAACCTACTTGAGAAGGCGAGATATTTTTCGTGATATGACTAAAATACCCTTGACGTTTTTGTAATATTACCTTCTTTAAATAAACATTTATTATTTTTTTAATTTTTTATTATTTAAACTTAAAAAAAATATTATTTAATCTCGACAAATTATAATTATGCACACGTAATTTTCCTTTATATATATGATATATCATATATCCACTCGTTTAGACAATTTATTTTTGATCAAATACTACTGTAGGAGTACATCGTATCATACAAACTCGGGTTACATTTGGACTTTCAAATGCACACATCTTATTGCAAACAACAAATCGTAAAAAAGAAAAAAAACGGCAATTGAATCAGTCATCACACAATCTAAGTGACATGGATCTCGATTTTCTTGATTGCCGTTTTGAGCTCAAGCTGCAGGCTTGTCCTAGTGTCGATCAACACTATATCTTTCCAAACCGACCCGGGCCCATCCACATGGCCCGGCTCTCTATACAGATCGTAAATCGACTCTGCTTCTTCGTTCAGTTCGCTGACCGACGTCAAGCACTTGATGTCTTCTGGATCAACCAATAGCTTGCTGTCTCCATCTTTCCATGCTATCAACTGTGTACAAAATTCAGGGGTCACATTGCAGTTTCCGAAAAATAACAAGCCGTTTTCATAATTAACAATTCTTGAACTTTACCCTTGGTGGACCTCCAGGGGCATTTGTGCAATATAGCCTAGCATTATCCACAAGTTGACAGTACTTTGGAAATGCTCTAGCAAAGCTCTTGTGTGACTTCAGCTGTGACTTCACTCTCACTGCCCTCCCAATCTGTATAGCCCTCCTGCAATAAAAAATAAATTCAGGGTCTTTTTCGCAATTAATCCAAAAATCCGGGGTCGGTTTGTAATTATTCAAAACTATTTCACACCTGATGCCTCTAACCACAGCAAGGTAAGCGTCGCATAGTACTCCGACGAGCTCGATCCTGTACGGTTTTCTGTCCCCGCCTTCGTCTTCGTCTCCGAGCTGAACCCAATAGTTCTCGGTGATAGTTGTCCCGTCTTCCGAGACCTTGTATCCATCTCCCATTCGGTATCGGCGTTTGTGAACGTTTCTAGCCATGGCGATCGTCTGCTCGACGAACGGCTCCCACGAAAGGGTCCCGTCCATGATCACGTCTCGCCCTTCGTTCAGCGCGGTCACCAGGAGGGACGAGGCAGCGTCGGTAGACGATTGATGTACCTGTGTTCAGTTTTTAGAAAAATTACAAAACGACCCCTGTAAATCATACTATTAGCAAAAGTAGTCCTGTATCTGTTTAGGAAATCTAAATTTGGGTTCAATTATCACAAACAACTACTACCCCTGAAGTTTAGCTTAATTTACAGAATAGCCCAATATTCTTATATAATTGCGAATAGCCCCCTGAAGAAGTAATTTTTTACCAATTCAGCTGTTTGATTTTGCAGGATAGTCCTGTGTCTGTTTAAGAATCTAAATTTTGAGCTCAATTATCACAAACAACAACTACCCCTGAAGTTTAGCTCAATTTACAGAATACCCCAATTTTTTTATAGAATTGCGAATAGCTCCCCGAAGTTTTTTTTTGTTTTTTTATTTACCAATTCAGCTGTTTGAAGCATGTCTTGGTGATGCCCGCGCGAACTGAGAGCTCGATAGATTACGTCTGTCTCCTTGAAAGCGTCGGCCTCGACGACTACAGCTTTTGCCGCAGCTCCCGACCAAAATGATCTGCCAAAATTTCCGACTAATTAGTCTCAATAAGACAATAACACTTGATATATATATACATAACATTGTCTAACATAAACATTATTGTATATATATATACATGTGTAATGGATTTTACTCTTTCATGATGTCTTTGAGGACGGTGCTCTTTCCAGCCCCCATCCCGCCTCCCATAAGGAGGAGCACGGGGCATCTTTCGCTCAGAGCCACCGGAGCCATCACGTCGGAGTGGTTCAATTCGTCGTTTGTTGTCGGGCCGATCGCTTTCATCTCCTCTACTAGAGTAGAGAACTTTCTAGTCACTTTCAGGTCCTTTGTTATCTTATCGAACCTTTGCTTCCTAAAACAATGAACAAATTCGAATTTATTGTCACACTTCAATAATTTTCACTTACTTTTTCAAATATAACACGTAATTAACTATTTATTTTATTAATTAAAAAGTCAAACTAGTATAGGATTATAAATTAAGTATAGTTGCACTACAATAATTCAATTGATGATACCAAATAAATTAATCAAAAATATCAGCCCACCTTGTAGCTGCCATTACAAAATCCTTGAGCCTCTTTTGTTCAGAATCAACACTTAAAATCTGCAAAAAAAGAAAAATCGATAGTGTTATATACTTTCAATAAAAAAAAAATAATATATCAATAATAATAAACCTGAGAAATCATCTGAGGAACATGACTCCAATGAAAGGCCAAGTACCCCAGAATGCACCTCTCAAATTCTTCAACCAACTTCACATACAAATCCTCGTCGTTCGACAAGTACTCAAACATGTTGTCCTCCGCACCTTTCGTTCTCTTCAAATATCCGTACCCCAATTTCACGAGCCGCGCGCACTCGCTCTCATCCTCAAACCCCATTTGCCTCGCTACAACAACAATATAAGAACAAAAACATCAGTTATATATATGTACACGTGTTAATTTCAACCAACGTAAATTATCAATTCAATTTATATACCAAGATATTTGGAGAATCGCTCGAACTTGGCGACCCGCCCGGATTCCGACCGCTCCAGGAGCGGCGCGAGGTGGTCGCCGCCGCCGGAGGGCTTGGACCTGCGGTGGTGGTGGCGGAAATGCATGACGCCGGCGGAGATTAGCCCGATGGAGGTCGCCGCCGCCACGTGAGCGAGGATGAGTTTGCCAAAACCATCTACATATTCATATATATCATGAATAATTCAATATATCTTGACATATATATAGATATATATTGAAAGAAGCTAGAAGTATATACTCCATTAGTTACTACCTTGATGCATTGTTGTCGTTGGCCACCGGAGAAGAATAGTCCGATGAGGAGAAGAAGGTGGTACGAAACTTTGTGTGATAAATATATTTAATTTTTAAAGAAGACGTGGGATGAGCTTGGCTTATTGATGATTAATGACATGTGAGATGTGATGTGTGTGTTAGTTGGGCATAAAATATTGGCCATAATTTATCATGGTCCCGTGTGTGTGCTGTCAACTGAATACCGCGCCTAACCCAGGATATTGAAAAGTAATCCTTCCCTCGCAAAAAATTCCAATACTTTCTTTTTGTACTTGTCCAACAATAGTTTCATAATTCTAAAAAAGAAATAAATATTGCTAACGTTTTTTACTTTAAAATACTATTTTATCCTTACTTTATCTATCTATTTTTTAAACTTTATTCACAATTATTTTATTTTTCAACTTAAAATATATTTTTATTTTTTAATTAAAAAGTCAAAACTTAATATTTTTTTAATTTTGTGCCCACAAAATATTAATTTTTTTGTGAACTAGAGAGAGTAAATAACTAGCCATAAAATAAACAACATGAAATTTAGATCAAACTGTAATTAAGTAAAAAAAACAACTTAGTATTGATTATGATAATTTCATACTATTGTAGATTATTTTTATTCAAAAATCGCATATATAAATTTTTGAAATTTTTGATAAGGGTGTGAATCATGTTGACTAATATTATATAAGTGGTGGCACAATGCAATTTATCTTTTTATTGTGTTGTCAAACTTCGCTTTGTGTGTGGAGTGTGGACCAATAAAGAAAATTATCAAGTGGGGTGGAAATAATTTCCAAACTTTACTTTATTTTCCCATACTTCATGTACAAACTTACTATATACTGGTATTGACATATAATACCTCTATTTCATACTTAACTAATACAGTATTGACATAATTAATTAAAAAAATATTAATAATTTAGTATTGACATAATTAATTAAAAAAATATTAATAATGGGTAAGTATATTAATACTCATTCAGCTCTAGAATAAATGCACACTCACACACTTCACTGTTCATCGAATATTTCGATCGATGCAGGTTGTAAAGTGTAATACCCTTATACATTGGGTTGCAAAGTGTAACGAAATTTCGACTAGGTTGCAAAGTGTAAAAAACCTCATACATGATGTTTGCAAAATGTAATAAACCCTAAAATTTAATCACCAAGTTTTCATTATATTCTCCCAAGTGATTTTCATAGTTAGTTGCAACTGTTACAAAATCCGCAAAAAAATGTATACATGTACAAAAGCTCTCAACTCCCAAACTATCCGATTCCCCTGCAAAATCCTCGTAACGAAAAAATGAAACGAAGAACCATACTCTCGGCTCGATTAGCTCCTTGCGACGATCCCGTCTCAGCTAAGCTAGCTTTCGTGAGGTCTACTCGAAAAGCCTAAACGTGTTATATCTTCGACTTTCGCATTCAACTCGTCTAGAGAAGGAACCTTGCCACCGGCTCGAACCATTCCTCCCCACCACGCCTCGATCTCTCCCTGCAATAAAATCGGAAAAATCGAGATAAGAGTCGAGATTAATCAGAAATATTCCTAGAGATAATGTTATACCGAACTAACCTCGACAAAATCATGATTGGAGATGTATCGACTCGCGACACTCGACTTGATCCCTCCCACATCGACCGATATAGACTCGTTCGAATCACAACCTACATTCGTCGACACGTATCGGTAAGTTGATACTCTAACAGAAGTTTATTTATAACAGAACAATTAATACCTGTTATTCGAGCAACATAGTAACCTGAATCCCGGAGGCGCAACCGCAAGAAAAAACCATCCAAAGACACGTCATCATCGGACTTCATCATCCTGAGAACATCGTCTCGGGAGAGCCGCAATTTCCTCACCGCACGTTCCACGTCAGCATCGCCAGCCTGGCACGAAACGGCCCAGTGGCCGATCCGAAAGCACTTGAGGCACAAACACGGCGGGCCCCCCTCCTCGAACGAATCGAGTTTCCCCAGGAGACAGCGAAGCTCAGCTGACGTCAGCCGAGGGCATTTTCGTAAATCGTGCCCACCTTTGCCGCAAAAACAACAACACTCATCCGATGACGACGATTCTGCATTTTCTAGCTGCCGAGTTACATGCTTAAGAGCATTCAATATCTTTGCAAACGCGGTAACTACTCTCGATTCTTCGGATTTCTTCGGGTTGTACAAGGACTTAAACACGGCACGGAACCCTGAATCGGGGCTGT
This sequence comes from Euphrasia confusa, assembly GCA_954870475.1. NCBI lineage: Eukaryota > Viridiplantae > Streptophyta > Magnoliopsida > Lamiales > Orobanchaceae > Euphrasia > Euphrasia confusa. The sequence goes on along the minus strand of OX940969.1, from coordinate 1,535,538 downwards.
CCGTTCCGTTTTTTCTCGCTCGTGCCACGTCATCGCGATTACCCTTCACCAGAGTCGATATCCAGTTGGCGAAAGAAGGGCTGACTGTCCTAGAAAAAACCCGACTTTCCGGAATTCGCATTTTCCTCCTCTGACTTCCGGCCTCCTCCTCCTCCTCGTTGACCCTTCTCTTCACACCTCTGTTACACGAACTCTCCGTGCTCTCGCTCGACAACAACAACGCCTTCTGCTTCCCTTTTTCTAACCGCAAACAATCCTGATCACTAATCGCGTGATCAGAATTCTCTGCCCCACCGGAATTCACAACCGGAATAGGGATAGGGATAGGAGTAGGAATAGGCTCGACGACTTGATACTTCGTCGATTTTCCACAAGCCGAAGTGACTTCCTCGTCCGATTCTTGCCGGGATCGCACATCTAAGAAGCATTAAAAATACGAGAAAAAAAATGAAATAGAAAGCAGGACATATACAGTAAAACCTATATAAATTAATAACCTTAAAACCCTCTCAAATTTTACTACCTTTGTCCCAATGTCACACTTTCTTGAAGTATTAATTTAGAGAGTTCATTTAAAAGACCAAATCAATACAGAAAGATTAATTTAAAGAGGTTATTAATTTATAGAGGTTTTACTGTGTATACACACCTCTGGAGGACATAGAAATTGCACCCTTCTCGCCGGATTCGCTGATGATGTCGGGAATCTCCGGCGAGGGGATCAGTTTCTCCGGATGTTTGTTCATCTCCGGCCAGACGTTCCAGAGGAGGAAGGGTCGTCTCTGGTCGGGGCAGCCGGAGTCGGCACACTTGGTGAGGCTGAGGCCGCTGTGAGCCGACCACACGAGCTCGCAGAGGGGGTCGTTGTTGTCGATTAGTGTTGTCGTTGTTTCGGTTGCATTTACACCTGCACCCGGGGGTTCGCCTAAGCCGTTACTCACGACCTCGACCAAAGGAAGACCCAAATCGAGGACATCGTTGTTACTCGTCTCGACTGTGCGGTTTTCGGGATGTTCTGAATCGAGGCCTTCGTCGTTGCTGGTATGCATCATCTGCCGAGTCGTAATACAAAACACAAAACACATTTTTAATGATCATTATCACTACTACTAGGTCGAATATATTCTCCGGTAAATACGAACAAACAGCTAAGATTATTGTAGCTAGGTTTGATCAATGAGAAAAAACAATTGGATTAGGTGAAGAGGAAAAACAGAGAATTCCACATACCTTTTTCTTTAATTTCACCGAGAGACTGAAGAGTCAAGAGTCTGTGAGCCCATCTGATTGAGAAGTCACAGAAATGTTACTATTTGTTAATTAGAATAGTTTGTGGCTCAGTTTTGTTGGGGCCCACAGAGTCTAATAATAGAAAGTCCAGAGTATATATATATTTGCTCGGTGTTTTTATTACACGGTGCATATATAATATTCCTGATAAGGAAAGGATACATATCCCAAAAGTGGGCCGGGGCTGCATTACTTACTTTTTTTTATTCAACTCGTTTGTGCAAGTACAACTACTTAGTTGTTGGGGTACAACAAATTAAAAATTCGCGCGGTGCACAAAGTTTGAAGTGATCTTGAATTTGAACCACAGGTTCATTCAGCTGGATTTGTGACTCAAAATCGCACAAATAGTGTTCTGGGAAAGGCAGTGACCGCTATGAGTTGTTTGGCCCTTCATGACATTGGCAACGAACGTTTGTTATTGATGTAGCAGTTAATGTGCGTTGTTTTTCGTTTCACTGGATATTTTTCATTATAATGTGTTATTAATTTTATGAATTTTTTACACGTATAAATAGAAGAGGAGGAGAATATAAGTAACTCATTCAAAGTATCTTGAGTTTATGAACTTATGGAACTTATATGGAGACAAACCCATGATGAATGGCCCACCCACTCCTACTGCTTTAATAACTCCACCAAATGGCAAATGGGGCAACTCTCACAATAAAGCCTTTGGATAATAAATACTGTACTACAAAATTATGTTGTTTTCGCAGCAATGATAACATGTGACTCGAACATACAGAAAAAAAAATTATTTTATTGATTTTTTAACAAAAAAAATTGTTAAGGGTAAAAATATATTTAGATAAAATACAGAAAAGCAAATTGTGATATATAATACCAGAGAAAGAGAGCGCTGTATTACTATTAGTAAGTTTTTTTTAGCCAAGAATCAACAACCTCACAATATTTATTTGGGTGAGTTTATTTACACCTCTAATAATACTAAACTCACCCCCTAAATTAATCAATTTAAGTTATTTTTTACTTTGATAATTGCACCCCATTTCAATTCCGATTTTACCCTTCTCAATCTTTCTCATCCGGATCTATGCATCGTCTCTCATTTCACTGTTGAACTAAAAACTTTTTCATCTCCACGCTATATTTTCATTTGATTCCTATTTGACTATGCTTAAAACCAGAAATATTTTATAATTAATTGGATTGCGGCCACGAAATTTTTGAAGAGATTAGGTCAGTTCTATTAAAGAGAACAGGAAACTTAAATCGCATTGAATTGCTCAACATTGTTGAAGCTCCGCATCAGATCGAGTCCGACTTCTCCAAGCATCTCGAAAACCAGAATCGTCGGCATAGGTGATCCGGCGATCGAAAATGGATTCCATCAGCTAGAGCCGTTTTCGGCAATCTGATCTGAAGCACCATGTCGTCTACCCCTCGGCCGCTTCGAATTTCTTAGTTTTCCGCCAAAAATAACAGGTTATGTCGAAAATCGGCGAAGTGCACCACTCGCCGGATCCAAAATCTCCGACGAACTCTCGGTCGAGATCTGCTGTGGAGATAACATCGATGTGTGAATATGTTTTTTAATAATAAGGGTGAAATTGGTATTAACAAAGTATGTAATTATTAAATTAATAAAAGAAAGGGGTGAATTAATCTGGGGTGGTGCATTTAGTAATGAACCCTTATTTATTTGAAAGATTCCAATGGGCCTCCATGAACCCTTAGCCCAACTACTATAGGTCTTTTCATAAGAATAACCAGGCCTTCACCGCTTGGCCCACTTTTGAGTCCAGAAGCCCAACTACATGTCGATTGTATGGTATTTGGGCCTAAGCAAGTTTACTTAATTTTTCTCATAATCGATAGTACTAGTGTAGCTTTTATTTTTAATTTTCTATTTTAATATATAATTTTAATTCTTATTTTTTTTAACTTTATTTCTAATTATTTTATGTTTTATCTTAAAAATTACTAATTTTTACTCTTAATTAATTGTTTTGATAAATATTAGAAAAATAACATTTTTATTTATAGAAAGATCAATACATACATACATAAAAAATCACGTGATTGGAAACTTATCTATTATTCTATCATGCCAACTTTTTTACATTTGGGGTCATGCCCCTCAACAAATTTTTTGCTTTTTATAATTATGTCTTCAATTAAATTTTTATTACTCTCCTAAAAAGATACACTTTTTCTGTAATGAGATAGATATTTCACAATAAGCATCACATAAAAAAGAAAATAATTAATTTTAAATTTTTGAATTAAAATAAAATTTTATTCATACTTTTTAATTTACTTTATAAATTTTATTTATAATTAATTAATTTTTTAACTTAAAAATATACTCCATATTTTTATTTTTCTGCTTCTAAAAGGGTGTTTATTATTTTGGGGATGGAAGGAGAAAGTATATTATTAATTAAATAGCAGTAGTAATATACTAGTACATACTATGTGTGTGATGTCCTTTGAATTTTTTAGTCAAATCACTAAAGTAATACAAAGCCATTTAATTAGGAGTCTAAAAAGAAAAAAAATGTGATCCCTTTAATGAGCACAAACACAATACCACTTTTATTTATATTTCTCTATCTCATTCAAACATACTCAAGTAGGTCAGCATTTCACTCTTTTAAACAAAACAAAAAAAAAGTTTGAAGATTTATTTTTTAATGTACAAAAACAAATAAATAATACTCTATACAGTATGTCTCAACTATTATGAGACCGAGTAGTAATTGACATTTCACGGTATAATATTTATATTTTATTTGTAAGCATTGTATTTATTTTATATTATATTAGTATATTTGTGTGTGTTAATCATAAATTGTGATGCAATAGTATTGTGCCACAAGATTTCATATCTCTATAGATATACTTTGATACTCACTTCAAGTAAAGTTCAATAAAAAAAAAAACTCAATATATAAAAAGATGGAATGTATCTTTGAACTTTCTTTAGTACACTTTCACACCAAACCCATAATTAAATGTTTTCAACACACACGATGAGATCACATATTATTATTTTGTGACTGCTGAAAAGAAAACATTTTTATTACAACTACTGTATATAAGTGAATATTCTTTTTTAACCCCAAACATTAATTAAATGTCAAATTATGGTGGTACACGGAGTGTACAAGAAAACGACTTTTTTTCTTAATTATTAAAACCTATCAAGAATCAATACTATTACTATGTACATCAAATATTCATGACTCGGTCAAAATTGTTAGTTCGATCGAGTCGGTCAGGGAACCAACCCGATCGGCCAATCCGACGGTTGAAACATATAGAAAGTGCTTACTATTTGAGAGAGATCAGAGAATATTGAATGCAGACACTGTGAACTAAGTTAAACCAAGATCCATAACCAAATGTTTACAATAATTGCAGAAACTACCCAGATATTTAAGGTATTTACAAGAGAACCCACAAAAGTTTTACAAACTACCAAAAAAGATCAATACATTATACATACTTGATTTTCTGCCTTGAATTACAATATTGGGCAAACCTCGATATTTCGATAAATGTAGGGACTGGCCTTTTTGTAATTTACACACACACAACAAGCATAACATATTTCTGTCTCATCAAGAAAGAGAAAAACATACCTTGAACGAGGAGTCGAGGAGAAAAAAGACAAAACTCAATGGTAGTTGGAAAAGCTGAGGGGAATGAAGCCTGGTCCGAGATCATTCGACAGATCCAACATGTCTGGAGGGAATTAAGAATGGTCTCGAGCCAGACAACATTCCCCTCAACATCTCGTCGTCACATTCTTGATTTTGATATTTTGATGTTTTGTGGAGCAATAAAGAGTGATGAGGTATATATACATATATTATGGGGATTTTTTTTTTTGACAACTAGTTTTACTTTCTACTCCTTTCCAATTATTTTCATGCTTTTCACACTCGAGTTTTATTATTTTGAAAACACCGTTGTTTAATTATGAGTGAACAAATGAAAATATCATTTTTTGTGAAATTTTTTTGTTGTACAGACTTATAAAATATATAAAATGATGTTTGGTTGTCGAAATGTCGATAACTATAGGTTATTTTGAGTAGCAAATTTAATTATATAGACATAGTACATTGTACACAAATTGTTAAATTACACATTCAATTATTGTGTGAAGTGTACATATTTTTTTTTTTTGGCTTTCTCTATTAGGAAAAAGCTACCAAGTGGAACACTTTAATCCATTGAGTCTTTGCTCCATATAAGAGTTATTCCAAGCTTCAACATCAAGGAATTAAGTGCAGAGTGGTTTAAAGTTTTGCCCGAAAAACAACAAGAGTAAAGAACGACTACAAGTGCTACTAGCAATTGTTTGAGAAACATGGAAAGGGAGTTGTTGTAAAGATTTTTAGTTTTGTTTTTCGTATGAAAAATAAAAACAACAAATCGTTTATGATATGAAATGACGGCTTTCGGAAATGATACTATGGACACTCTTCAGAGGCACTCGTCCCGTAATTGCTCCCGAGCAAGCACATTTAACTTGCCTTGAATGCGGTCAATTTCTGTAAAGTCAATCCACTAAGAAATTGAAAATGAAAAAATGGTATTCAAAGTATTTGATGCTACAAACACTTTTAACATAAGTACTTGTGAGTGTGCCAAGAACAAACTAAGATGTGGTCCAAATCAAACCAAATTGATTCTTCTAATACTATACAAAAGTACACCTTAACCTCACACATACCTGCAAACACTCTTAAAAATATCGCACTAAATTATCGGTGTATAAAAAATTCAAACTGATATAGTACATGTTAAAGAAAAAAAGACCGAAACACTGAATTAAATATGCAATAATGATTTAATAATAATAATAAATTAATTCTTCTTTTAAACACTTCACAATGAAAGGAATATGATTTACATCAGACATGTTTAACTTACACACAAAATTTACATCACAAATTAATTTAAAACAAACCACTCAAAACCGTTTGTTTAAGCTCATCATCAGAAACAAAAGCACTCACAAGGCGCAAGCTCACAATAAATATAGCATCCCTTCAAAATAAATTAACTTCTTTTACCCTCCATTAATTCAGACAACTCACGTAACAGTTGTTCCCGAATTCACAGCAACGTCCCCGTGTTTTTTCTCCTCAATCTTGATGTCTCTGAATATCGGAAAACTCTCGCGAGCTTCACCTTTTCGTCGGCCCAATTTCGGTGATTTTGCGCGGGTTGGGGGTGCCTGCATTGCAAGAACCATGTGGGCACAGAGTAAACACGACAGTGATCATTAACTAATAAACATCTCAATATTTGTTCAGGCCTTCACGGTAGAAGCTCGGTACCTTCTTGAGTTCAACCTTGGGTGGTGGGCCCTCGTGGTAGAAGCTCGGCATTGGGCTCGCCTTAAACGTTAAACTCTTCCTCAATTGCTTGATTGCTGCTTCAGTCTCTTCCTATTAGTATGAAACGTGAAAACAAAAAATCAAGAATAACCTTAATTTAGTAAGAACTATAGTATATTAAAAAAAAAAAACGACGGAGCCAGATGCAATGGTAATTTTATTTTAGTACTTTTTAACGATACCACTATGCGCTTATGCATTTATTTGTACATTTCGGGTCGTACGAGTTTCAATTCATATTACACAATATTATATGTAATATATTTACCTTAGTCCTTGCCTCGCATTGACTTTTCTCAGCCTCCAAGGCATTATGCTTCTCCTCTAATTTTGAGAAGAACTGAAATAAATTCGAAAGTTACACGAAGATGACACAAGGGGTAGTTTTTGAAAATTTTAAATGTTGGACGATTTCTTTAATTAAGTCAAACTCAACTACTCAATGGTGCTTTATGTGATTGACCATAAAAAATAAACAATTTAAAGCTACCTCCTTTCTTTTCTCAGCACGTTCGCTGCTCTTAAACACAGGAGCTGCAGCAGCAACAGTTGCCTTGATTTTTCTAATAGAAGCTATATTTCTTGGATGGTTGAGGACAATCAGACATTAACAAGTCACAAATATCGAGCACTAAAGAACTTCAAATAGGTGGAAATGAATTATTGAATAAAATATTAAAATAAATAATGATATGTTTTAGTTATAGGATACGATGAGTCAACCAAACAAGTATCTTCACCGAGGTGCTTCCTGTTGGTAGGTTGCAATGGCTTTCTAGGTATAACTGTCGAGACTTTCTGCACAAGAACAGAAAACATACTGCATTAGTAGTTCATAAAAGATTAAGAAATGATTCCAGCCCCCTCACCCCCAACAAATCATTCCTATTATTTGTCGCAAGCGCCAAAATATATCCCCAAGACAAGATAACTTATAACCAAGAAAACTAACAATCGAGCGACTGGAGTGAGAAATTTACCGGATTCTGTTTTTCAAAAGTCTTCTTCTTCTGCAAAATGCGATCATTTGATGATTTATCTCCCGCGACACCAACCGAAGCTCGTTTTTTAGTCTCCAGCAGAAATGGTTGTTGTGGTTGTGGGACTGTGCATTTAATCTCAGCAGTCCTTTCGTCGCGAGCCCTTGTGATATGCTTCTCGTGCGTCTCTACTTGACAGGGTTTTGTGGACTCAACCGAATTCTCATTGTTGCATTCCTTTATTTCGTAGTACTTCGTTTCAGCATTCACATCCAACGTGCCGTCTCCAAGCTGGGAGTCCAGATTAGGAAAATCGCACGACAGGCTCCGATCTTGCTGACTAGGATTCGGATAAGATGAGTCGAGGTTGCCGCCGTTTGAGTAGACAATGATGCCGTCCGGCTCCTTGTCGATGTGAATGTCACTACCTTTGAGTTCCATTTACTTTGCAAAAAACATAAAAATAAAAAACAAACAGCAGAACCATTAATCACTCGATGTTTAACAATAGCGAGGTACAAGTTTTGATGCACAAGGTACAGTGGGAAAAAAACATGAGAAATACGTGAATTAAATTCCACAAAATTCAGCTGAAACACAAAAGCAAGCAACTTTCTAATTGGGTCTATTTGAAATCAAAGAACCCTAATTCTGAAAATTAAAGAAACTAATCGAACGGCACGCATAAATTTATACATTAATTTTTTCATGAATATTATATATATATGTGTGTTAAATGCGTAAAATTTTCTTACGAGTAGTTTGGAATTCTGAGATTTTGGGTTCTTCTCCCTGATTTCGTGTGTGTTTTCTCTCGTTCGTGCTGTGTGTGACGGTGGGGCAGATGGTTTTATTATAGGTGGAGACGGTGGGATAATATAACGGCGTTAGTTCACGGAGGTTGAGAAATTTTTGAAACAAAATGGTGGAAAGGGTTGAGTGTGAAAATGACTGGTTTGCCCTCTGCTTGGAGGTAAAAGATTTTGAATTTGTAAGCCTTTTCTAGGCAAAGGTTCATTTATTTTGAACATTTGTGATTTGAATCTTAGTATTTTATATTTTCCATTTTTTTTGTTTTGAACTTTTGATATTTTTTGGTTCAAAATTTATTAAAAGAAAAATTGTAAAATATAACTATTAATATAGCACATAGTTTTGTTACTTAAAATTTGAAATTAATATATCCTAGCAAACAAAATAAAGTATACAAAATTGTGTGGTGAAATTGTTGAGTTTCATATGTTCAATTTTAATATGACACTGTATTTACTAAAAAGATGTTAATTAAATATATTATATGTTCGTGCAATTTTCTTTATATTTTCTCTATCCGAAAAAAAATTACTCATATTTTTTGTAAATTTTTTTTTTATAAATGGGTCAATTACTCTAAAAAAAATAGAGATAATAGAAGTATTTTTTTAGTTATTTTAAAATGTGATTGAAAAAGTTCCACATATATAGCACCATTCAATTCCTTAATTGATTTCTATTAATATAAATGAAATGGAACCACAACACAAATCCATGAATAAAATATTTCCTAATGCTTCGATTCTAACTAAAATTAATGATAATATTGACGTTTTAACAATAGTGTTAGCTCGTGGAAAATGACGTTTATGTCTCAACAGGAGACAAAACATGAATCATGATTGCTCGTGTGACCTAATAATAAATATAGATTAACATTGCTAATCCGTTTTGATTAAGCACTTATACCACTTAATCTTCATGCTTTATTTTAATTAATCACTCTCTCCATTATGATCCATTAATAGACTTATAGGTATAGAACAAAACAAATACTTTCTGGTAAATTGATACATGCTGTATTTCATTTTGAAGCATACTATTCTAAATATTCTCCCCATTCTTAAGAGTATTTCCAATTGTATACTTAAATATATGTATTACCGTAGACGCTTTAGTGATACTGTTCCTTAAGAGTATTTCCATTTGTATACTTAAATATATGTACTAGTACAATTTGTGATACTCTACATTATTTGACGCATCTTATAATTTGTATTTGTCAAATTTGTACCTCATTATCTCAATAGTTAAATGTACCTACAAAATAAGACGCAAACCACTTCGTACCTAATTTTTAAATTTATATACTCTTGTTTCTCTCTCATAAGTTGTCACATAGAAAATGTAACAACACCATTGGAATGCTCTTAGACTTTGCATACTTTAATTTTTTTTAGAAATTAAATTATTTTGTTGTTTTAAGTATTCTTTGAATTGCAAATATTTTTTCCCATACTAGGCTTAATATGGTAGCAATGCTTGATGTGTTGAAAATGAGAGAATAGCTAAAAAAACGAATCATCCTCAACTATTCTCCTTGATTTCGTGCTTATGCCGAAAGCTACTAAGAACTAGGTGAAAGAGAGAGCGTCATCTCGGGACCACACATTTTAATTTGTCGAATTATATTGAGTTGTCTGAGCGCTCGGTATCTTTGGTTTCAGCAACCCGAGTCAGCATTATACGGACATTCTGGGATGCTGATGAGTTGTTAATTGTTATACCAACGCATATTCGTTCTCTGGACCAGCAGGAATCGAACAGCGTTGCAAGAATCGTGTTATTGCATTTTTACCCCATTTTGTATTGTTTTCAACTTATGTGGATGTATTGAAGAACAATATTCATAATGTTCAAAAGCTCTTCTGCCAATTCTCACTTTTCATATTCTCACATAATTACTTTTCTGCCCCAAACTGGGCCAGAGTGCAACTTACTGGAAATTGTGGGCTGTTCTGTTTTCTCTGGTTTTCGGAAAATCTTCATCTTCGAGCATCAATCAGCTTATACCTGAAACTCAGTTATCCTCGTTACAAAATTTTATCGGTCTAATTCGTTAGCTGTGTTCCCCATTTCGTAAGATATTCCAGACTAAGATCAGTAGCAGCAGGTAGAAAAAATTACCCTTAAGTTTGAGAAAATTACAAAAAGCCCCCATTTCAACAAATATATATATAAAATGGTTCATTGGGGGTTCAAATGCACATATTGAAACATTTCAGCTATATAAGGTTCATAAGGTCAGAATCAAATATTGGATGAATTGTAATACTACTGTCTACTCTACTGTAATACAGTAGTAGTATTTGTTGTAAACTTTTATAGGTCCTTTTGTAAATACCTCAAATCTCAGGGGTAGTTTATGTAATTATCATAAAAATGAACTTTTCTTGTTGTTGTGTTTCTAAATTCTGTTACTTCATCTGAGCAACATCAATCACTCATTTTTTCTTAATAAATTTTAAAAAGGTCTGACAATAGTTGACAGATGTCGCGAATTTGGTATCGATACAAGAACAATTTCCACAGTCAGAGATATAGGAACTTGAATGGCAATTGAAATGCCAACCTTCATCCCCGATAGCAAGAAACTGCATCGGAGCTCAGAGGTTTCCGGCTTTCCAATCCAATTAAGCAACAACAGCTCATCGATTGCCACCAAAACACACAGATGAAGTGATACTATTACAGAGTTTGAAGAAAACAAGGATGCACCCGACTCGTATTAGTAACACTACTTGCAGTAAAAAAATCAAGTACTATTTCACATAATCGATTAATAGAAGAACAAACACACTCATAAGCTAAACCATCCGATGCCCACGAGAGTGAAGCACACACACACACACACACACGAAAGTCGAAAACCCCCCTTTTGTTTGTTTTCACGATTTGCTAAAAGTGGTGGCAATGGGGATCACAACCAGAAGGATGATGACAAGGAGAAGTATCATCCCAATGCACAAGCACCTCCTGCTGCTCCTCTGGTGGTCTTTCGCGACTTTCAGGTTCTTCGTCCCATCGGAAACGTAATGGGCCGCGTTGATCACGTGGTGCTCGATGTCGTCCATTCGCTCGCCCTGGGCCTCCACCATCACCGCCATGTCGAGGAATATCTGGTGCAGCTCCAGAAGGCTCCTCTCGATCTCCTTGGCGGCATCGTGGCGGTCCTGAATCTCCACCACCGTCTCCAGCACCTTTCCCCTGCCGTGCTCCTAAATCAAGAAATCAAAATTAATTTTATTAAAGTTTATTCCTTTATTCAAGAAATTGAAAACCCATCAGATAAATTCTACTTCTTTATTCAAGAAATTGAAAACCCATCAGATAAATTTTACTTCTTTATTCAAGAAATTGAAAACCCATCAGATAAATTTTGCTTCTTTATTCAAGAAATCGAAAACCCATCAGATAAATTTTACTTCTTTATTCAAGAAATCGAAAACCCATCAGGTAAATTTTATTTCTTTATTCAAGAAATCGAAAACCCATCAGATAAATTTTGATACCTGGATTGCCTTGGACAAGAACTCGTCGCCCCCGTTGCTGGTCGAGATGATTTTTTCCAGGACTTCGTCGTCGGGAAATTCGCCGGTGACGGTGTAGTACCGTTTCCCGACGGTCTCCTTGTACTCGCTCATCATTTTCTGCCTCAGCCCCTGGAAATCCATCATCAGCTCCTTCAGCCGCTTCCGCAGCCCGTTCGTGACGGCGGATCGGGCCCTGTCCACCGGGGTCCCCTCCTTGCAGCCCGAGAGCCTCCGGTTGGCGCCGTTGGCCCGGTCCATATCCTCAAGCTTAGCCCGTATGGCGCGAGCCCGTTTCAGGACGGATGTGACGTCGGAATTCACGCGGGCCCGAACCAATTTGAGGGCTTCGGGCTTGTGGAGGGCCTTTCCCTCGTCGTTGGTGGCCTCCAATCGGGCTAGGGTTTCGCGGATCGAGTTCATTTCGGTCTTGACTTGCTCGGCTTCTTCGAGGAACGCGGTGAGATTTTGGTCGGATCGGGCCAGGCCCAGTTCGAGATCTGGGCCCGAATCGGCGTCTTTCATGGCGGCTTTCTTCAGATCGACGTAGCTGGTGAAGGATTTGGTCATCAGATCGTTCATCTTGGATCGATTGATTTTGTGGGTGGGTCTGTGTTGGAAATTACAGAGGGGAGAATTTTGGAGATGAAGATGGGGAAGAAGGGCACAACGGGCATTTGTAGAGACGGCGAATTTGAGTAGCCGTTGCAGTTCGAATATCAACGGCTAGTTTTTTTTTGTTTGGTCAAAATTGAGTATTAAATGTATTTTTAATTAGACTAATTGTATACCCCTCTGTCCCAGAGCTATAGTCATTTTTTGTCAACGCTGACTTTTTTGACCGTTATGATAAAAGGTATACAAAAATTATGAAAAAATAACGAAAATAAAATTTAACTATTAAATTTTATTTTCGTTATTTTTTCATAATTTTTGTGTACCTTTTATCATACGACGGTAAAAAAAAGTCAACGTTTACCACATGTGATTATAGCTCTGGAACTGAGAGAGAGTATATTTTAATTGATATTTTCAGCGTTTTTTTTTTAAGAAATTCAAAATTTAGAGCTAAATATTTCATGGACATAGAGTAATTTTCTGAACGAAATGAAATTTTCTTAATATTGAAATTTTAATATTATAATATATTATTTTTTGAAAAATATTAAAAAAAAAAGGTAAGCTCACATTAAAGTGACGTGTTATGATTTTCTAATATTAGACATAGTAGAGTATTATTTAGAAAAAATGTATCACTTTGCAATGAGACTTCTAAAAATAAGAAATATTTTAAGTGGAATAATATTTTTAATTATCTTGATTAAAAAAAAAAGATTAAAATTATATTTCCTCCACCCCAAAAGAGTTAAGAGATTTTTCTAGTCACGTAAATTAGAAAAATAAAATTTTATTTTAAGTTGAAAACTAAAATTATTTCTAAAAAATATTTTAAATCATTTGTGTTATGAATATTATTATATTATAGTAAATGACTTGTTGGCTAAGTCAGAAACCCTAGATTGTATCCTATATAAAGGGTCTCCCCATATGAATAAATACAACAATTACAAGAATTCACAACAATTCACAACAATTCTATTCTCCTCTTTCTCTCTTTCTACTATATTATTCTCTCTCAATTTCTCTTGATTTATAACACGTTATCAGCACGAAAGCTCAACCGCGTTCTTCATCGAAGTTCTACCCATCCAAGATCCGAATTCAAAGGCAAGAATTTATATGTTTGTTTATATTCATTAATAATTATAAATATATCTACTTCTCCTCCCTTCTTCTTAATATCATATGTTCCTGAAGAACATTATAATCTGATATTCCTGAAGTAATATCATATGTTTCCAAAGAATTTTTTTATCTGATATTTCTGAATTAATATCATGTTCCCGAAGAACATTATAATCTGATATTCGAAGTAATATCAAATTAATAATTATAATTTGATATTCTTGAAGTAATATCAAATTAATTATGCTTAAGTTCCTGAAGATGATAATCTTGAAAATTTCCAAACTTAAATGTTATGATATTCCTGTAGAAATATCAATATCAAATTGATTACGATTTAACGTCCAATAATGACCAAAAGTAAATTCAAAGGGAATTACTATTGAAAAAGATTATAATTTGATATTCCTGAAGTAATATCAAACTAATTATTCTTAATATAATATATCAATCAAATTGAATGTTCCTGAAGAACGTAAACTTTAGTTTAAATATTATATTGATCGTTCTGGAAGAACATCATGATTTGATATTATTCGATAAATATCTAAATTGCTCCCGTAGTAGCAATAAGTTTAGAAATATCAAATTAAATTGCTCCCGTAGTAGCAATAAGTTTTGTAATACCGAAGATTATTATGATATGATATTCATGATTAAATATCAAAATTAAATTTTAAGTGTTCTTGAAGAACATCATGATAGGATATTCCCGCAGAAATATCAAATCAAATTGCGTGAGCAATTAAACTTTATTTTTATAAATTGCTCCCGAAGAAGCAAAGTTCAAAACATTATATGTTTTTTAATAAAGTTACATCTCATTATACTCATAGTGAGCCAAATTCGATTGTTCTCGTTGAAACAATAATTACATGAATTATCCCTGAAGGATATCTTTTGAAAATCGATAATAAATGTACTATGTGGGTACTCATGGAATATCGAAAAAGTCGATTCCAATTAAATGTAATTTCTGAGAAAATTATATATGAGATATATTTTGATCCCCGAAGGATCATTGATAAAACCTAATATTTTGATCCCGAAGTATCATTGGTAAAAGTACTGTATCCCCGAAGGATCATTGGTAAAAATACTGTTATGCAAATTATGACATATTAAGAGTGGGCTCCGGAAGAGCTTTACTAATTATCCCCACGAGTACTATAAATGTACTTAAACATGAAAATGATGCATCATGATTGTGCGTGGAAATGAATAAAACATTTCCCATCTGCGAATATATTTTATATATGCAAGTTATATTCATATCACCACTAAAATGTATTTTTATGAACGAGCATAATAGAAAAAGGTATATTAAATATCTTGAGCCCGCGATCCTGAAGATCGGTTTACAACAATTATGTTGATTTGCATATTTAACGAATATCATTTCTCGGCATTAGGGGGAGATAAGAATATAAAAGATATAAATGCCGAGAAATTTTATTGAATGAAAACGATCTTCAATTCTAGATCCACGCACCAATCAATTGAACCCGAAGTTCATGAAAATAAGTGACTTGCAATATTCAGCAAGTAATCTGCCAAATTAATGAAGGTGTGATAAAATCACATATATTTGTGATAAATGAACTATAAGAGTTCAAATACCAAAGAGATCAACTCAAATGTTGATTCTAAGTTACGCCTGAAGCGTAGTAGATCGATCTCAAGATATAAAATAAATCCTCGGAAAAACAAAGAAATTAAGTCACCCTCAAAATCTCCCGAAGAGAGTTAGATGGAAATCCCATTGAAAAAACATGTGCACATGATAATAGAAAATCGTGGGATTGCGGAACAACCAAATTAAATATTTTGGGAAATGATGAAAGATTTGGTTGATAGAATGAATTGTCATCGACATGGAAAAAAGTCGTCAACGACATATTTGCCTCAAGAGTTGCTCTAGAAAATTTGGATCCAAAACTTAAATCAATAATAATGTGCCGGCAGCACTCAAAGAAATAGAAACGAGCAATTGAGGTTGAGCATGACTCGCTAAATAAATATATATATATTTTGACTTTATAGTACACACCTCAAAATATTATCCCAGAAGGATATACGTGGGTGTTCGTAAGAAAAACGAGCGATGATGTAGTGATATATAAAAGCGAGATTAGTTGCTCAAGAGTTTTTCGCAGAAACTCAATGTTAATCAAATATTTTGAAAGATGACATTAAGTTCCGCTACTTAATATTTCTGGCAGCAACAACGATAGATATAAATATGCATTGAATGTATGATTTGACCATGTAGAAGTCATTCGAAAGATACATACATACAAATCCTTGATGGATTATAAGATTCCTGAAATGAAATTGATATTACATATATCATTATGGACAAAATTGATATTGAGACAAGGTCCCGAAAACCAGTGATTGCACTCTTTTTTCCTCTACTAAGTTTTTCCCACGGGGTTTTCTTAGTTAAAGGTTTTTAACGAGACAATCACCATAATATAAATGTGAATGTCATGTACTCTTTTCCTCGAGTATTTTTTCCTACAAGGTTTTATAACGAGGTTTTTAATGAGGCATGTACATCACTCGATAATAATTAATGAGGACATCAGAATGTTCCATATGAGTTTATTTTCGAGATAAAGTGAGATATTGAACCTGAAGTTCAAATGATTGTGAATTGAAGTTCACATTATTGTTCATTTGTCAAGAAATGTATATTGAACACTAGACGCATCTCATATACTCCAGAAGAGTTACCGGCCGGTTATAGCAATTGCGAATGCTCTAGTCAATATAGATGTCTGGTAAAGGCATGTCCCTGAAGGACGAAAAATATACAATAATACAAATGAATATGAAACTCGATAACTCGAAGGTTGGGTCCTGAAGACCAAAATGTATATTTGAATAACTAAGTTTTTCCTATATGGTTTTATTAGTTACAGGTTTTAATGAGACTGATTGATCACAAATAATTACTTTCCAAAATTCAAAGATTTTCGGTGATTACAATCAGGGGGAGGAAGTTGTACTCTTTTTCCTTCGTCGAGGTTTTATCCCACTGGGTTTTCCTGGCAAAGTTTTAACGAGGCACCAATCCTGTAAATAGTCATTCAAGTGGGATTGTTATGATTATTATTATATTATAGTGAATGACTTGTTGGCTAAGTCAGAAACCCTAGATTGTATCCTATATAAAGGAGTCTCCCCATATGAATGAATACAACAATTACATAAGAATTCACAACAATTCATAACAATTCTATTCTTCTCATATTGTCTCTTTATACACTATTATTCTCTCTTTATTCCTTTTGAGTTTATAACAATTTGAAATATATTTAATGATAATTTAAAATATTTTCAATGTGTTTCAAAGTATTTAAAATTATTTTAAGTGACTTTAAATATTTAAAAGTATTAAATTATAATTTTAAATTATTTAAAAACTATTTTAACAAGTGATCAATGATATTTAGTGTATTTTAAATTATTTAAAAATTATTTTTAGATTAATCATAAATAATAATATAATATGAACCTACTTAGAAATAAGGATATACTATAATTAAAGGCAGTTATATATATTATTTTTGTCTCAGTTAATTATCAACATTTTTTGTTTTGATGTTTCAATGAATTATGTATATTTAAAAAAAAAAAAAAAATATTTTACTTTTTTAATTTTAAAATATAATTTCATAGAATTTGATTCGAATCGTACAACTTCTTCCAAGAAATTGGATTATTGAATATATTCGACACGGCCAACTTCTATAATCGTCAAATTGACCAACAAGTGAGGCGCATAAGTGGAAGTATGTAACCAACAAAACAATTTTGGTTATTTAGGACTTGTTTTTCTGAATTTAATTTCAGTCTAATTCACTTTCACATCACTTAAATTTAGTTCAGTTTAGTTCAACTCAATTAAATTTGTTTCAAAATATATTAAAATAAAATAAATAAACCGTAATTTCAATCTATAAATTTAAATATAAAATATAATTATTGTCATAATATTATTATTAATATTTTTAAAAAAATATTTAAAAATTATTATTATTTTTATAAAAAAATCAATCCAATTCAAATGCTTCAATTTAGTTCAGTTCACTTCAATTTAGTTCAGTTCATATCGCTTTAGCTCATTTAGCCGGGTTCAGACCAAATGAACAATTCCAAAGTTGTCTAGCTATTATTGGTATTATTGATTTAAAAATTATTCATTCCAAAATCAACAAGTGTATTGTATAGGTCCACTTTAAAAAATCATTGAAAAGATAAAGATAAGATTGGTGATAATAACCACCTATCACCCATCAATTATTTTGTTGTCTCGCTATATTCCAAATTGAGTGTATATTTATTAATTTGTGAGCTAGCATTTGTTTGCAAGGAAAAAAGAAAAGAAAAAACTAAACGATTATAATGGCTAGTGGAAGCAAGAGCGCCACCACCCTCACCGTGCCGAGGATCAAGCTCGGCTCGCAGGGCCTCGAGGTGTCTGCCCAAGGACTCGGCTGCATGGGGATGTCGGCCTTCTACGGGCCCGCAAAGCCCGACGAAGAAATGATACACCTCATTCACCACGCTGTCGACTCCGGCATCACTCTCCTCGACACTTCCGACATGTATGGACCCCACACCAACGAAATACTCCTCGGCAAGGTACGTATGCAAACTCACGTTCAATTCTCTTTTTATTAGTCGAATATTGTTAGAAATCACATCATCTAATCCCAACAAGTGGAAAATTCTAACATATTATTTTAGAAGTTTCGTCGTTTAAAATCTCGAACTGTTAGAGAAGTTGGACAACTTGACATTTATATTAATGAGTCGAATATATTCTCTAATAAATATTAAGCTGACTCGTGCAGGCTCTCAAGGGGGGAGTGAGGGAGAAGGTGGAGCTGGCCACGAAGTTCGGGATCAAGTTGGACGAGCACTACAACATGGAGATTAAAGGTGATCCGGCCTACGTGAGGGCTAGCTGCGAGGCCAGTTTGAAGAGGCTCGACGTCGCGTGCATTGATCTTTATTACCAGCACCGGATCGACACGCGTCTCCCCATCGAAGTCACGGTTATATTTCATATCATATCATATCAATTTAGTTATTGCAGTATGATTTATTTTTTTAAAGTGAAAAAGTAAAAACAGTATCGATCTGACTATTATTTCCGATTAAATTTATAAGATGGGAGAGCTAAAGAAACTCGTAGAAGAAGGGAAGATAAAATACGTGGGACTATCGGAGGCCTCTGCTTCGACTATTCGAAGGGCGCACACTGTTCATCCGATCACAGCTGTCCAGCTGGAGTGGTCTTTGTGGGCCAGAGAAGCCGAAGACGACATCATTCCCACTTGCCGAGAACTTGGCATCGGAATCGTCGCCTACAGCCCTCTCGGCAGAGGATTCTTCTCGGGAGGCGCAAAGTTGATACAAGAGTTGTCAAACGACGACTATCGAAAGGTACTACTAATTAAGGCTTTTGTTCTTTTGGACCATAATTAACTAACTGAACTAAACTATTTTTTTTTCAAATAATTAACTAACTGAACTGAAGTGATTTTTTTTTATCTTTCAAATAAGTAACTAACTGAATTGAACTGAACTGAACTGAACTGGTTGCAGTCGATGCCGAGGTTCCAGGCTGAGAACCTGGAGGAGAACAAGAAGGTGTTCGAACGAGTGAAATACATGGCGACGAAAAAGGGGTGCACCCCTTCGCAGCTTTCGTTGGCGTGGGTCCACCATCAGGGGGATGACGTGTGCCCTATCCCGGGGACCACCAAAATCGCGAACCTGGACCAAAACATCGGAGCTCTGGGAGTGAGGCTGACGCCGGAGGACATGGCTGAGCTCGAGAGCATTGCTCGGTCTGGGGCAGTCAAGGGCGACTTGAACCGTCAAGAGTACCTCAATTGGAGGCACTCTCACACGCCGCCTCTGTCCACGTGGCAGTCTGCATAGACCATATGGAAGCTGGTTTGAGTGTGTTAGAAATATTCAAATAAGAAGATGGAATTGGATTTTCGTCTGTCAAGAACCTCTATTTAAAGTGTGTTTGTTTGTTTACATATGAACGTAGGTATGAGTAAAAAATATTTTCTCTCTTTCTTCTACAAATTTATTTACATCATTTATATTTATAATAATAATATTATTATTATTTCTATGAAACTAATAAAATTTACTCCTATTTCTGTAAAAAAATCATTTAATTATTTTGTGATGAAATTTTGAGTGGGCTTATTATTTTGTGATGAAATTTTGAGTGGGCTTATAATACTTTGGGCCGGGATTAAATTTGTGGCCCATCCGCACGACCTGCCTATATAATCGACCCCAAGCACCACTCACTAGTCACTACTACATGTGCCCTAGTTACATCCCCTTTCACGGCAACGGCGGCGGCCCCTTTTCATTCCGTTATACATTGGAACGGCGGTTGGGAAGAGGAGATACTATCTCCGACGTCCCCACCGCCTTTCTTTGTATAACGAGATGTATACGGGGTCATAAAAGTCATTCGTGTCGTCTTCCTCCGATCTTGGGGTTTGGAATTGTGAACAAGATCTGTGTTTTGTAATCTGACTTTTGTTTCGTTTCATCTCGATTTGACGGCGACTTTCAGTACTATTTCCCGGCCGTAGGTCAAAGTATATTGAAAGTGTTAACTGATTTAAATGTGTGATAATTTGGAACGAATTGACAATATATTTTCAATTACTAATTTATTTGCTTTTTTATTCTCGATTCTCGTGGAGTATCTCTTTTGTAAAGAGCCTGTTTCAAAATATTTTTTTTTTGATTTTTTGAATTTGAAAATGTACTTTGTGTGGGGGAAATTTGAATTTAACAACCTTCGTACGAGCAGTTTATAAGATAATGAAAGCGTTCACTTAATTTACACCTTATTTCAAGCAAATGCATTCCAATGTGCCATTCCTTTATTACCTGTTTCACTATTTCCTTTTTCTGTATCATTTTCTTCATTACTTAACAAGTAGGTCCATTTCATGGTAACTAGAGTTCTAAAATGATAAACATAATAGATACACAGAATCACATATTTGATATTGACAGGTGTAATTTATAGATCACACACTATATGAAATCCCATATACCAATTGTCACCTAATAATCAGAAATGCAAATGACACACCTTCATCGTTGTTGTCATCACTGTCCCTAGAGTGATGTCTCTGCTCTCTACAAACCCCTTCTGTTGACCTTTCAGCACCAGACCCAACAGTTGCAAACACTGGAGCTGTGTTCACGTCCATGATTCGCGAGAGGCTTGCAAACCCGGAGAGACGAGCGGGAGTCGGGACTTGTTGGACGTGCTGATTGAAGATTTGTACGACGGGAAAACCAAGAACAACCGTGGGAAAATCATCATGGAAGATGTATTCGAAAACTGACATGCTCACGCGAGAGATGAGGTTTTCCGAGTCCTCGGTGACGACAAGAAAGACGTGATCATCACGGACGATGACTTGGGCAAGCTGCTGAAGACGGTCGGTATGATCGTGAACGAGATGCTTGGTTTGTACCCGTCGATAATGGAGATCACGAGGCTCGTCAAAGATGATGACACGAAGATAAAAGACTACAGCGTTCCGAAGGGCACTCTTGTCACTTTTCCGGTGCTCATGTTTCATCGGAGCAAGGAGATATGGGGCGAAGACGCCTTTGAGTTCAATCCAATGGGGAGTCAGCGTTCATGCCGTTCGAGTGGGGCCCGCGCATGAACTTTGCAGTGCTCGAGACGAAGACGTTCCTCGTGATGCTCCTGCGAGAATTCAGGATCGAGTTCTCGGCGATGCCATCACTATCCATCCACAGTTCGGCGCCCCTGTCGTGCTCAGGACACTATAGGATTGATGATGGTTACACTATATATGAAAAATGTTTTAAAGTATATGTGTTTAAGTGAGTTAAAATATTCACTTCAATTTTAGAGTATGTATTTGTTTAAGTGATAATATCATGTGAAATAAATTTAGTTATCCTTTGTGAATTGATAAATCTTGAATCGGAAATAATCAAAGAATATGTGAAATAAATTTAGTTATCCTTTGTGAATTGATAAATCTTGAATCAATAATCAAAGAATATGTGAAATAAATTTAGTTATCCTTAGTGAATTGATAAATCTTGAATCGGAATTGATAAACCTTGAATCGGAAATAATCATAATAAGTATGTGATATAAATTTTATTATCGAACTTTTGTGAATTGATAAATCTTGAACTGAAAATAATCGAAAAAGAATATTTCTATAAATCACGATTTTGGAAATATTTACCCACAAGCAGCAATGAATGGAGAGAGTAGCGTAGAGAGAAAAAAAATAAGATCGAAAAAAAAAATAAGATCGAAAAATGAGCTGAGATATTTTATACTCACAATTACAATTAGAATCGTAATCTTAAGAAGAAAATATAATTATAGATTTACAATTAAAATCGTAATTACAATTAGAATCGTAATTCTAAAAAGAAAATATAATTATTGTGCCCTCATGAGCCACGCTCCATCTATCTATACATATATAATTTTTGGATCCACTAATGTCACGTGAACCAATAGAAAAGCAATAATAATGTTGTGTTCACACTATAAATTATAAATAAAAAATTATAAATTTTAAATAATAATATTATTAAGCATATTTAAATTATATATAAATTCTAAATAATAATTTGAAATTATATATTTTTGGTAATAATAATTAATCATAATCTTAAATATATAAGTTTTTAATTATTCTTTCTTAAAATTATTTTTTTATTCCATAAATATTAATTTAATTCCAATGAATCATATCTCATAAAAATCGATCTTTTCTTATTCCCTAATCCACCGTAGTTAAAAAAAATGATCAAACTTTTTAGGTATGCTATTTTCTCTTAATGTAAAATTTTATTTTTCTGAACATTGAATCGATTTACATGTTCTTCTATTCATTTATTTTTTTCCTCGATTTTTTTAATTTTATGTATTAATTATGATTTTTTCGCAGATTCCAGAATCAAATTGTCGAGTTATTAATTATGTTCAACTAGATTTTTTTTTTAATTTTTAGTTTATCTCTGATTCAGTTCTGTAAATTTTGTTTTGCATCATTCATTTTTTTCCTCGATTTTTTTAATTTTATGTATTAATTATGATTTTTTCGCAGATTTCAGAATCAAATTGTCCAGTTATTCCCCACCAGTTTTAGGTATTTGCTGGAACACATGTAGGAGAGAATCAATAGGTCTCATCCCAGTACTAACTTCATAATATTTAAATGAAAAGTTGTCATATCCGAGATTCGAATTCCTCTTCCACCAGATCAGAGGCTCCTCAATCGGGTATGATATAAATCTCTCCCACCAGATCAGAGGCTCTTTAATCGGGTAGGATGTAAATCTTTGTCGAGTTATTAATTATGTTCGACTAGATTTTTTTTTAATTTTTAGTTATCTCTGATTCAGTTTTGTAAATTTTGTTTTGTATCATTAATTTTTTTCCTCGATTTTTTTAATTTTATATATTAATTATGATTTTTTCGCAGATTTCAGAATCAAATCGTCCAGTTATTCCCCACCAGTTTTAGGTATTTGCTGAAACACATGTAGGAAAGAGAGCCAATAGGTCTCATCCCAGTACTAACTTCATAATATTTAAATGAAATTTTGTCATATCCGAGTTTCGAATCCTCTTCCACCAGATCAGAAGCTCCTCAATCGGGTATGATGTAAATTTGTCCTACCAGATCAGAAGCTCTTTAATCGGGTAGGATGTAAATCTTTGTCGAGTTATTAATTATGTTCGACTAGATTTTTTTTTTAATTTTTAGTTTATCTCTGATTCAGTTCTGTAAATTTTGTTTTGTATCATTCATTTTTTTTTCCTCGATTTTTTTAATTTTATGTATTAATAATGATTTTTTCGCAGATTCCAGAATCAAATTTTCGAGTTATTTTTTCCTCGATTTTTTTAATTTTATGTATTAATTATGATTTTTTCGCAACCGGTTTTAGTTATTTGCTGGAACAAATGTAGGAGAGAGCCAATAGGTATCATCCCAGTACCTAATTTTATGTATTAATTATGATTTTTTCGCAACCGGTTTTAGGTATTTGCTGGAACACATGTAGGAAAGAGTCAATAGGTTTCATCCCAGTACTAACTTCTTTGTCATATCTGAGATTCGAATTCCTCTACCACCCGATCAGAGGCTCCTCAATCGGGTAGGATGTAAATCTCTCCCACCAGATCAATGACTCTTTAATCGGGTAGGATGTAAATCGAGGGATGTGCTCGAGTAACAGACACATGTGAGAGAAAGCCAATAGGTCTTATCCCAGTGCTAACTTCATAATATTTAAATGAAAATATGTTATATCCGAGATTCGAACTCTGCGTCGTCAGGTAATTACACAAACATCACCACTGACCTTACCATTCGGCTATGCACTCGGCTATGCTCAAGAAGCTTACATACTATAAATTACATCAAACAGAGGTAATCTTTGAAAATAATAAAAATTTTATAATTGAGATAACGGTTAATAATAAGATTAATACGAGTTTACAAATTTAAGAAGGAGTTCGATTATTAAATAAAATAAAATCTTAGTCCATTAATAAATATTTGGTGAAATACGTTGGAAATTAAATAAAATTTTAAATTATTTCAAATAAATAAATCACGTGCATCGGTACGGGCAGTGGTACTAGTTATTCTAATACTCCCATTCAATGCTTGGTCCATATTTCCACATGCAGTTGTTGTACGGTCACTGTCATTCATGTCACGTATTTTGGCTTACAACATCTTCTATCCAGGTTAACCATTTATTTAAATGATTTTTTTTTATAAGAAAGATAGATGAGAAATTATGCCCACAATAATTTCATATCTATCCTTCTTATATAAAAAAAATAAAAATTCTACTCTCGATCGTAAGTTCTTCGATCGAGTAAAATGTAAATTGAGGGATGTGCCGAAGTAGCATAGACAGAGAACCAACAAGTCTATGTATGTGATTATTTGGTCTGAAATCGGCTGAATAACCTGAACTGAATTAAAACGATCTGATAAACTTCATAATATTTCAATTAAAATTTTCCCCATTCGAGATTCGATAATATTTCAATTAAAATTTGCCTCACTCGAATTCGAATTTTGCGTCGCCGAAAAATTAAACACACGTCACCAGACTCACCACAGACCTTACCACTCGATTATGCCCATAAAAGCTAATTTAAATGAATTATTAATATTTATGTGTGAAATGATTATAAATAAATTATTTAACATTGATATTTTTAATTTTTAATTCGTTTATGTTATAGTTAATGTTAAAATTGAGTTAATAACATTTTAAAAAGTCGTGTTAAAGTGATAATATTATTCAATTTATATTTAAGCTTTATAACATATATTAATATTATCGTCAAAATCAACGAATGAACATACTCTAAGCATCTACTTATGTCTTGTTTGGGAGCTAAGTTAACAGTAATGTAATTTAGTTAACTTATTAATAATATGTACTCTTTCAAAAGAGTTAATTGCCCAATTTAGTGTAATGACGGCCCCATGGCCCAATTTGAACAGTGACCAAGATAAATAGCGGGCCTTTTAAAATAACTTATCTTGAAAATACTACCAAACGAAGCCCTTAGAATTGTACACACACTTTTAAAATCTCATTCTTGTTTGCTTCTCAACCAAACACTGTTTATATAATATTTTCTTCAACTTTTATCAATTGTCACATTTCCTTCAATTAGTTTAAGAGGGAAGAAGTATCTTCTTAGAGTTGTAATTAAGCACAGTTTTTAGAATCTCATTTTTATTTGCCTCTCAACCAAACATTGTTATATAGTTTCAACTTTGGTAAAGAGGTGAAGTGATGAGTTATCTCTTCGTTTGATTAATTAATTTTTTTAGTCTAAGTCAATTGAAATGTCTCAAATTCGAACATAGGACCTCACGATCTTCAAATCATGTGCTCAATTAACTGAGCTAATAACCATTGACTTGATTAATTAATTCACAAGAATAAAAAGGTAAAAACACTCACCAAAATCAAATTCTAATTATCCATATTCTGGATATTTATTAGGACCACTCTTACATCTTGAAAGTCGTAGGCAGTAAATAAAACGCAGTGAAATGCGCTGCCTAGGCAAGGCAGTGTTCTACGGCAGAACAGCGTATGCCGCAGCACGATGCCTTGTATAGAAAACGTTCGTTTTACGTGATTTAATTGAGTTTAAGTATTTTATCCAGACTAAACAAGTTGTTTAATTGATAAAATTATATGTGATATATGTATAAGAATTGCAGCGGAATTAAATAAAAAATAAATCACTTCGAACGAACACACACACGTACGAAAATGTAAAGAACACGAATTTAAATCTTTGTATGTGTATTTAAATTATACACATACGAAACGGCCTTACGGCCAGAAACTTTATTAAGAACGAGTCTTTACAAAATGATACTCTTGGATTTACAAAGATAATTACCAAAAGCTATACACATGTATGCCTTCGTATTAATCGTAGGCAGTAAATAAAACGCAGTGAAATGCGCTGCCCAGACAAGGCAGTATTCTGCGGCAGAACAGCGTATGCCGCAACGCGATGCCTTGTACAGAAAAAGTTCGTTTTACGTAATTTATATATTTTAGCGTGTGTCTTAATGTTTCAGTTTAAGCTTTATATATGTTATATATGTATATCGTTGCAGCGGAATTAATTAAAAATAAATTACTTGTAAAAACGAACTCACACACACATACGGAAAAGTAAATGACAAGGAATTAAATCTTTGTATGTGTATTTAAATTATACACATACGAAACGGCCTTACGGCCAGAAACTTTATTAAAGAACAAGTCTTTACAAAACGATACTCTTGGATTTACAAAGATAATTACCAAAGGCTATACACATGTATGCCTTCGTATTAATCGTATCCGAAGAGTATGAACAATCAACAACAAAACCTAGCTACTGAATTGAACACCTATTCTAAGCTATCGAATCATCAGCTGAACAAAAGAACTCTCTTAGGGACGAGAGAACACACGGCACGACGAGCTTCACAAGTGAAGTCGCGGCTCTAAAAGCTCGATGATCGATTCCCGAAGTAAATGTGTTTCTGGAGGTGTTAATGTGTTGTATGAGTGTTGTGTTGTATTCTGGATTGTTAAGGAATGCAGCTGTAGACGTCCTCTATTTATAGGTGAGAGTCTTCAACTAATTCCCTTGAAAAGCTAGGTCAACAAGCGGTTGAGAGAAACCAGGGCAGGCTGCTTTGACTGCTGCCGCAGGATGCCTTCTGAAGTTCTTCTGGAATTCACTGCCACACTGCACTGCCTTCCATACTATCTGGACTTCAGCATTCCCTTGCCCTTATATCATGCTTCGCTTGATTCACTGAACTCAACCTCTTGTCCAAGCCTTGCACTGCTTGCGGCATAACACTGCCTGGCTGTGCTGCGGCAGAAATCTTCTATGTTGATTGTTTTTCAAGCACGTTCCAACTAATGAACTATGCTAAATCAAATCACCAATTATGACAAGTGATTACAACAGTTTAAATTGTGAAGAAAGAAGAAAACAAATAAATATGTTAGCAAAACAACTTCTGCCTAGATCCTTTAAGGCATTGTAATGCCCAAACATATTTATCCTTACATGAACAATCAACAACAAAACCTAGCTACTGAATTGAACACCTATTCTAAGCTATCGAATCATCAGCTGAACAAAAGAACTCTCTTAGAGACGAGAGAACACACGGCACGACGAGTTTCACAAATGAAGTCGCGGCTCTAAAAGCTCGATGATCGATTTCTGATGGAAATGTGTTTCTGGGGGTGTTAATGTGTTGTATGAAAGTTGAGTAAATGCAGCTGGGTCGTCCTCTATTTATAGGTGAGAGTCTCCAACTGATTTCCTCATTTTGATAGGTCAACAATCGGTTGAGAGAAACCAGGGCAGGCTGCTTTGACTGCTGCCGCAGGATGCCTTCTGAAGTTCTTCTGGAATTCACTGCCACACTGCACTGCCTTCCATACTATCTGGACTTCAGCATTCCCTTGACCTTATATCATGCTTCGCTTGATTCTCTGAACTCAACCTCTTGTCCAAGCCTTGCACTGCTTGCGGCATAACTATGCCTGGCTGTGCTGCGACAGAAATCTTCTATGTTGATTGTTTTTCAAGCACGTTCCAACTAATGAACTATGCTAAATCAAATCACCAATTATGACAAGTGATTACAACAGTTAAATTGTAAAGAAAGAAGAAAACAAATAAATATGTTAACAAAACAACTTCTGCCTAGATCCTTTAAGGCATTGTAATGGCCAAACATATTTATCCTTACACATCTTATAACCCATCGCTCCATGATTTGGCAATAATCGTAATTCGTATCTACACCCCACCTAAGATAGTTGAAGCCGAAGATAAGATTTTGATGGTGTCGGCAGAGCACATGCAACCAAATTATTTATGGCAATAAATTCGACGTGTTTGGTTTCGACACCTTCTATTTAAGGAAAGTTCGTACTATACATTACCATTACCAAAAATGTTGAGCACTATTAATATTACCATTGTCGGGTTAGCCGTAGCAGTCCTTGTTACTTGTGCATGGCAATTCATGAACTGGGTTTGGCTAAGGCCTCGGAAGATCGAGAAGCTCTTCCGACGGCAAGGGATGAAGGGGAACCCTTACCGGTTCTTGGTTGGCGATTCAAAAGAAACGAGCGACATGTACGAGAAAGCCTACTCTAAACCCATCGGCCTCAACGATGACATCACTCCGCGTGTCATGCCAAACATCCTCCACAACATACAAAAATACGGTAATTATTCCTTCTCATGGTCGGGGCCGAGGCCCCGTTTATTCATTATGGACACTAAAGTTGCACGAGAGGTGTTGAGTAAACATCGTACCTATCCCAAGACGTTCAGAATCGCTAGCCAACTCGTGAAGTTGCTGTTTAGCGGCATCGCTTGTTTGGAGGGCGACGAGTGGGTCCAATTCAGAGGAAAACTCAACCCCGTTTTCACCGTAGACAAGTTGAAGGTAAAATCGATTTTTTCAAATTTTTTGTTTATTTATTTCGACAAAAATATTGATCTTGTGTGTATCGATATTATTAGCCTATGGTCCCTACATTCCAATCATGCGCCGAGGAGGCTCTATTGAAATGGCGGGAGATAGTGTCGAAAGAAGGAGGGTCGTGCGTCGTTGATGTGTGTCACTATATCGAAACTTTCACGAGCGAAGTTTTGTCGCAGCTGATGTTTACCTCTCCCTACACCGCAGACATCAAACAAACGTTTTTTGAAATGTCGGAGCTTTCGGAATTGGTCAAACTTCCTTCCAAGATACTCACTTTGCCCGGAGAGAAGTAAGGCTTTTTTTTTTTTACTTAATTTCAGTCAATTTCAGTTCAGTTCAATTCAGCTCGATTAACTTGGTGTCAAAATATAAATTAGAAAAAAAATCAATAAAAAATACTTTAAATCAATAATATTAGGTATTAAATTTAGTTTAGTTGGGTTTGTTTAAAAAATTATTATTATTTTTATAAAAAAATCAATTCAGTTCAAATTCATTAAGTTCAGTTCAGCTCGTTTCAGTCTAAATTAAGAACATAGCTTTAAGTCGTGGTAAGAAAAGGAATTTAAAGTCGTAACATCTCATACGCATAGCGTTTTGTTGAATTATATATATATATATATATAGGTACCTGCCGACAAAAACCAATCTCCGGGCAAAAGAAATCGATAGACACACTCGAGCTGTGTTCATCTCTATGATTAACGAGAGATTGAGAAGCACGGAGAAAAGAGCGCCAAGCGGGAATCAGGACTTGTTGGACGTGCTCATGGAAGATTTGTACGACGGGAAAACCACGAGGGAGAAGGATCGTCGGAGAATCATCGAAGATGTAATCGAAAACTGCAAAGTGTTTTTCTTCGCCGGTTACGAGACGAGTTCCAATCTCATGGCATGGACACTGATCATGCTCTCGTTTCACCAAGACTGGCAAGATCGCGCTAGAGACGAGGTTTTCCAAGTGTTGGGCGACAAGAAAGAAATCACTAACGACGACTTGACCAAGCTCAAGACGGTAAGTTGTAGTATTGAAGAATATATATTCGACTCACTAATATAAATGTCAGAGCTCGAGCGACTTCTAACAGTTGGACTCGATTGTAATTTTCATGCCTGTGTAGGTTACCATGATCGTGAACGAGATGCTTCGTTTATACCTGTAGGGATCGGTTTATCGGAGATGGCTAAGAACAGAGAAAGACGAGGCTTGTGTTAGACACAATCTCCTTAAAACAAAATTCGACCTCTACCGATCGTTTGTTTCCCAGGATACAACGTCTCAAGCAACTACGTTGCACGTCGAACCGAGAGTTGCCTGAAAGACTTCACCGGAGGGCCAAAGAGAATAGGAAAGAAAAGGATAAGAAAGTAGCAATTGCTGGAGTGGTTTTTGGTGTGTTTTACTTTCAGACATGAGGCTCGTTTATATAGCCGAGCACATAGGGTTGCTGAGGGTTCATGCATGAACCTGGACATTGTTGACCGTAACGGTCAAGCCATTATGGCTCTGCATTAAGGACTCCTTAATGGCCATTTCAAATTCAAAAATAATATAATCAGAATATAATTTTCATTTGATTTATTTAATAAATAAAATTACAATTATTTATGAGTCAAATAACCGTTACTTTGTAACGATTCGGAAAAGAAAATCGCAAAAAGAAAGTAGCTTGGTCGACTGCCCCCAAATCGAAGCGACATTCGTGTACGCAGGTCGCGCTCGCACACAAGTTCGGGGTTCGTAGTCAAGTTTTGCACCCCCCTGCGCGCACGTAGGAGGCGGAGCAATACTATAATAATTGATTCATAAGCTACTAAAGGCCAAGCATCTTATATACCCACTTGCCTTTTGTTAGTTTTCCAATGTGGGATAACTAATATCCCTTTCATTTTTTTTTTTCCTTTTTCCCTCTATTATGATTATATTTTAGAAATTAATTTCTCATTCATTTCAACTCCGATTTGAGCGAATGAGCTATCGTTTCGAAGCTCTCTCCGAGCTCTATATTTTCCAACAATACCCACCGGTCATGGAGATCACGAGGCTCGTGGGAGAGGACACGAAGATAAAAGACTACACCGTTCCGAAGGGCACTCTCGTCACTTTCCCTGTGCTCATGTTTCATCGGAGCAAGGAGATATGGGGCGAAGACGCCGGAGAGTTCAATCCGGGAAGGTTCTCGGAAGGAGTGCTGAAAGCGACAAAGGGTGAGTCAGCGTTCATGCCGTTCGGGTGGGGCCCGCGCATATGCGTCGGCTTGAACTTTGCCATGCTGGAGACGAAAACATTCCTCGCGATGCTTTTGCGCGAGTTCAAGATCGAGTTCTCGCCGACGTATAGACACGCCCCGGGAGTGGCAATCACTATCCATCCACAGCTTGGCGCCCCTGTCGTGCTGAAGACACTGTAAAACCGCTCGCTTCGCATCTCACTCGTCGTACGTTGCTCGTGATTTCGATATGAATCCCTTTGTGTATAATATAAAACATGTATTGATGTTGATTAGTGGTATGCGAAGTGTGTGTGTGAGAGAGAGATAATGACTTAATGTGTAATTATATAAGAATTACATGTATCCTTGTTAATGTGTTTTGTAAAGAGCCTTTGAGTCGTTGAAATTTGGTCTATTGTAAACCAGGTTTTGCCCATGATATAGATTTTTGCTTATGTTTTGTTAACATTTTGGTTACAATATATGCATGTTACATTGCATTTTATAAAAAAAATCACATTTATATAAGCTAGAAGCTGGTTAAGTAGAGCATTTAGAAGCCATTTTAATCTGACGACACATTCATTATCATTATTACTTTTATTTTTTGCTTAATTGCTCTGTTACATTCTGGATGATATGCTTCAGCTATTCTAGACATAAGCAGGAAGTATCTTGATTGTTGTTAACCCATTCACGAAGCTTCCTCATCTATACAATATGTATATGATGGAGCAGTACAAAGGGGCTCCATTCGGTGAACTCAGCCCTCATGTATTTGTCGTGGCTGACGCGTCTTACAGGTTTGTCCAGTTTGAAAATGTTATTCTGCAATTGAAATTTATATTTTCTTCACTCTAACGTGGTGAGTATTTGTCTGACTTTTTTATGTCTCAGGGCAATGATGTGTGAGGGTCTTAGTCTATCTATTCTGGTTAATGGAGAAAGTGGTGCTGGAAAAACTGAGACAACAAAGTTGATAATGTAATATCTCGCTTATGTCGGTGGTCGTGCTGCTGGTGATGACAGAACAGTTGAACAAGTTATGGAGGTGGGCTCTTGTTGATCAAGTTACTTTGTATAATTGTGGGTATTTTTAGTTGAATTTAGACTTGCCTTGAAAAGATAATTTTGTTAGAGTTTTTTAATTATTCATTTAGATATTTTTATTTTGGAAAGATAATTGTGGAATTTTGGATATTGAATATAATGGATATTTAATATTTTTAATATTATATTTGGTGTAATTTTTATGTTAAAAATATCGTATTTATCGAACAAAACAGGTGTATTTATCGTATTAACATATATATGACATCGCTATTGAAAATATTATGATGTTTTATGTATATAGTAGAAATCGGTTTTAATACTCTAAGAGCATCTCCAACTGATACCAAAAACCTATTTTGGAGTAGAGGAGATGCTTCAAGCGATATCAAAATTATTTACTCTTTTAGAATTAGTCAAAAATTAGTATTTAATAATAATAAAACACAGAAAACTTAATCTTTCTGTAAAACCTCTTTTTTAAAATTTGACTAAAAGCTTACCATTAAGCTCCTATAGTGGCATAAAATGTTTAATATACACATAATTTATTTATTTTTATATGATTTTTTTTAATGATTTATAAAAAAATTCAAAAAAATTTAATAATTTATTTATAAAATAAGAAAATAACTTACCTCCATTGATTTACATCTTACTCGATCGAGGAGTCAACAATCGAGTGAGTGTGAAGTTTTTTCTTTTCTGTTCTTTATAAAAATATATATAAATAAATAACTTAGCAAACTCTCTTAAATAAATTATACAATGAGACAATGTCAAGATAATTATGAAATAAGTCCTAATTTGATACTTCATCCCTCATGTAGTGATGGTCATATATGTTCCAGCATTTATATAATGAAATATTGCTTTGTTGATTTTTTTACTAAAAAAATCAAGAGTAAAAATATTTTTATTTAATAAAATAAATAATTGTAAGTAAAATTTAAAAAATAAGTAAAAATTTAAGTAAATATAAAATAATATTTTAACATAAAAGATAAAGTTAAATTTTTTAGGTGCCCCATGCAACTAATGGTTCACTAAAAAAAACAAGGAACCCCTACGGAGATTTCCTACGGCCTTTTTCCCGCAGGGGTTTTTCTACGGCTTTTCCTATGGGGATCATTTTCTGAGTTCCCTTACGGCATTTCTTACGGCCCAGCCGTAGGGGTGACTCCCGTAGGGGATTTCCGTAAGGGACTGCGCGCGCATTCGCGCCTTCCAAGAGGCCCTACGGAGTCCCCTACGGCTAGGCGTAGGGAAATAGTCTCTACGGGCATACCTCCGTAGGAGAGTAATAAATCCTCTACGGGTAATTCCCCCGTAGGGAACCCCTACGGGAAATAGCGGGGAGTAGAGAAATTTATTCCCTACGGCAAATGCGTAGAGGATTTGTGCTTTTTTTATAACTATTAATTTATATAATAATAAATTAATTTAAACGTTTAAATTAATTTTACTAATAATTACTTAATTCTTAACTTAAAAATACAAGTTTACGCTTCCAGAACATAGTCGAATAGTAAGATATTTGATAATTTATTGATTTTTTTTCATAAGTGTCTGCTACTCGACATATTTCTCGATTTAGATCGATGAACTAAAGATTGAGTGGGTCGTTTCTCTTATATAAAAAAAAATACCTTTACCTCTTTATTCACGTGGATGCATGATTTGATTGGTTGTCCAATATAATTTTGGTTATTATTGTAAATCTTAACGACTTAGTGATATTCACGATACAAAACCGTATGATAAAAAACTTAATTATTGTAAACCTAACTATATAATACAGAGTACAATTCAAGATACTTTATTAATTGCAGCTAGACATAAATTAAGACATGTTCTTTAGTACTTAATTTCAATCTAATTAATTTCAGTTCAGATTATTTAAGTTCAGTTCAGATTACTTCAGGTTTCAAAATAAATTAAAATAAAATAAGTAAAAAATAATTTCAATCTATCATTTTAAATATACAATCTAATTACTGTTATAATATTATTAATATTTTTTAAAAAATATTTAAAAATTTATAAGAATTATTATTATTTTTATAAAAAAACCAATTCAGTTCAGTTTAGATTGCTTGAATTAAGTTCAATTTAGTTTATCGCTTGAGTTAAGTTCAGTTCAACTAGTTTCAATCCAAAAAGAATCTAAAAGAACAAGTCATAAGTTTTGCAGATGGACAAATGTACCTAGGCATCACACCAAGCACGAGCCTTGATAGGGGGTAGGTAAGGTGACTAGCCAACAACTTCTATTAATATAAACTATTCCTTGAACATTATTATTAGAGCATCAAATGGTAAACAATTAATATCTAATAATTGCATCACATGATTTGACAAATAATTAAAAATCCACATAAACATCGTGGACATAATAAAGTACAATTTAAAAGCAGATATATCCATTTAATCACAATTAATTATCGAGCGGATTTAAATCATAGTACTTTAATTCGAATAAAACCGGAGTGACACCCGGACTCAGTGAGAAGTCAGCTGGATGCACGGCTGGACATGGCCCTGCACCTACTGATAGCACGTGTAGGTGACTTGCCAAAAACTTCTATTTTAGGATATCCATGCAAACTATTCCTTGATCAAAATGTTGAACATTATTAATATTACCATCCTTGGGTTGACCATAATCCTTGTTACTTGGGCATGGCAGTTCATAAACTGGGTTTGGCTAAGGCCACGAAAG
Organism: Euphrasia confusa; assembly: GCA_954870475.1. Taxonomy (NCBI): domain Eukaryota; kingdom Viridiplantae; phylum Streptophyta; class Magnoliopsida; order Lamiales; family Orobanchaceae; genus Euphrasia; species Euphrasia confusa. The sequence goes on along the minus strand of OX940969.1, from coordinate 1,500,667 downwards.
ATCGAGAAGTTATTCCGACAACAAGGGATGAAGGGGAACCCTTACCGGTTCTTGTTTGGTGATTCAAATGAAACGAGCGACATGTACGAGAAAGCCTACTCTAAACCCATTGGCTTCCACGACGACATCACTCCGCGTGTAATGCCAAACATCCTCCACAACGTACAAAAATATGGTTAGTAGTAGTATTAGTAACTTACTTGATTTGAATTATTATAACAGTGATAATATAGACAACTTGACATTTATATTAGTATGTCGAATATATATTCTCCAATATAAACGAACATGTGTGTGAGAATCTTCAAGTTGATAACTTTATTTTTTTCTCTTGGTGCATGCAGGTAGTTATTCGTTCTCGTGGTCGGGACCAAGACCCCGTGTGTTCATAATGGACACCGGAGCTGCACGAGAGGTGTTGAGTAAACATCGTTCGTATCCGAAGCCATTTGAAGTAGCTAACCACATCGTGAAATTGCTGCTTACTGGCATCGCTGGTTTGGAGGGCGACGAGTGGGCAAAATCCCGAGGGAGACTCAACCCCGTTTTCAGCGTAGACAAGTTGAAGGTACGTAAAATTTCTCAAATTTATTTCAACACGTGTATATCGATCGATTTATTTATTTTATATTTGTTTTTGAAGTAGAACCCGATTTGTTTATTCCTGAATACTAGTAGCTTCTTTCAAAAGGGTTTCTGCTTCCTCAGTAAATGTTTTAGTAGAAGATATGATTTCTTGAAACTGAGGTTTATTATTTTTTTTAAGTAAGTATGTAATTCAACAAGAAATTTCCGTACCTGTCCGATTTCTAATGAATCAAGATAACCATTTGTTCCGGTATAAATAGTCATTATATTATTTGTTCTAATTTAAGAGGAGCAGATTGAGATTATTTAAGCAATTCACGTGACCGGCCACATTTGGTAATATATATCAGCCTATGGTCCCTTCAATTCAATCATGCACCGAGGAGGCTCTAAACAAATGGAGGGAGATGGTGTCGAAGGAAGGAGGGTCGTGTGTTGTTGATGTGTGCCACGATCTCGAAATTTTCACGAGTGAAGTTTTGTCGCAGCTAATGTTTACCTCTCCGTACACCGATGACATCAAGCGCACGTTTCTTGAGTTGTCGGAGCTTTCGAATTTGGCAAAACTTCCTTCCAAGATACTCACTCTACCCGGAGAGAAGTAAGTCTGACTGAACTGAACTGAATTGATCTAAACTGAATTGAACTGAACTGAACTTGTCTGAAATGAAGTGAATTGAAAAAAAGTCCAAAAGAACAAGTCATAAGTAGTGTAACATGTCGATCGTAGCTAGCACGTATGATATTTTTATATGCATGCATGCATGGTGCTTAATTTGTTGAATTAGGTACCTGCCCACACGAACCAATCGGCGGGGGAAAGAAATCAACGGACACGCTAGAGCTGTGTTCACCTCTATGATTTGTGAGAGGCTGAAGAAAAGATCAGCGCCGATGAGCGGGAATAAGGACTTGTTGGATGTGCTGATGGAAGATTTGTACAACGAGCACGTCACCAATGAGAAGGATCGTCGGAAAATCATCGAAGATGTATTCGAAAACTGCAAGTTGTTTTTCTTTGCAGGTTTTGAGACGAGTTCTAATCTCTTGGCGTGGACGCTGATCATGCTTTCATTTCACCAAGACTGGCAAGATCGTGCGAGAGAAGAGGTTTTTCAAGTATTGGGCGACAAGAAAGATATCACCAACGATGACTTGGGAAAGCTCAAGACGGTAAGTAGCTAGTTTTCGTTCGAATATAACAAACAATTAACTTATACTACCTCTATCTCAAATTAATGGTCACACTTCCTTCACAAAAATACAAAGAAAGTGTGACAAATTAGTCTGAATTACCATGCAAAATTAACCATGTAGGTTAACATGCTTGTAAACGAGATGTTGCGTTTATACCCACCGGTCATGGAGCTCACGAGGATCGTGAACGAGGAAACAAAGATAAAAGATTACACCATACCGGCAGGCTCGCTCATCACGTTCCCGTTGCTCATGTTTCATCGAAGCAAAGAGATTTGGGGCGAGGACGCGGGGGAGTTCAATCCAGGTAGGTTTTCCGAAGGAGTGATGAAAGCGACCAATGGGGAGTCGGCGTTCATGCCGTTCGGGTGGGGCCCGCGCATTTGCGTAGGCATGAACTTTGCCGTGTGGGAAACTAAAACGTTCCTCGCGATGCTTCTGCGCGAATTCAAAATCGAGTTCTCGCCGACGTACGCACACGCCCCGGCCGCCGCAATCACTATCCAACCACAGTTTGGCGCTCCTGTCGTGCTCAGGACACTGTGAACCCATTTGCGCTCATGTGCTCCTATGGTTGCTCTCGTATGCATTGATCCCTTTGTGTGTAAAATAAAATACTTATAAACAATTGTTAAACTTAAATTTGTGGTCAAGGTTTGAGCATTTGAATTGAAGGAGGTCAAATGTTAAATATTGGAGGCTACCAATCAACATCCTATAATGAGAGGGGTAAGGAAAATGATCACCATCAAACTTGGACAAGATATTGGTACTGACCATGGGAGTTGGAACTCCCTTAGCAGTCTGAAGTCCAAATTTAATGAGAAGATCACAAATGTATTTATGTTGAGAAAGATGAATCCCAGGGTGTTATATGTGATCTCAACTCCCAAGAAATAGTGTAATATGCCAAGGTCCTTGAGTGAAAAAGAGGTAGCAAGTTGAGATATAAAGAGGGATATGCTGAGAGTGAGAGCAGAACTTCTTGTTATAATTAAATGATCAACATAGACTAATACCAGAATTGTGTGATGAGGAGTAGGGGTCTTCAATAAACCGTCAAACTCGATCCGTCCACCAAACCAATCGGTACCCGCTCAAATCCGCCGATTTTATTTTAGAAAAAATAAACTACGATTTAAAATTTTAGAACCCGTCAAAAAATGAGCGAGTCATGGTTACATAATCGACCACCCACTTAAAAACCGACCCACCCGCATATATATATATATATATATATATATATATATATATATATATATATATATATATATATATATATATATATATATATATATATATATATTCATAATTTTATTTTTAAGTATTTTAACACAAAATTTTAATTTTTATATGATATTAATATTTTACTATTATTTAATTTCATTTTAAAAATATTAATATGAGATTTAAAAATATTTTTTAATATTTTAGTTTGATTTATTATAATTGTAAGTATAACTTATATGTGCTTAACATTTTAGAAATTAAAAAACTTTTAAAATAATATATGTAACGAATCATACTTATATTTAATATTGAATTTATAATTTATTATGCTAGTTTATAACAATTAAATTAAGTTAAACTGTTTAGAAGAAGTGATATGTAAGCTTAAAGATTTTATGTATATACGTAGAGATGGATGACATGTGACTTATAATTTTTCTTATATTATACATTTACATACGCACATATGTAGATAAATAAACTCACTCGCCATTTCGCCCGCAATCCGCTCGTATCCGCCCTCACCTGCCCCACTCGGTTAGAGTAAAATTTGGGTGGGTACGGTTGATAAAATTGGCAGCCCGCCATTATTTGGGTGAGCCGTTTTTTTAAGGAAATACCCGCTCAAATCGCCCGTGAACACCCCTAATTGGGAGTGTGCTGAATATACAAGGAAGAATCAACTTTGGAACTAACAAAACCAAGTTGTAGAAGGACATACCTTAATTTATCAAAACAAGCTTTTGAAGCTTGTTTTAAACCATATATAGCCTTATGAAGCTTACAGGTCATTCTCTCTTTCGCAGGTACTTCAAAACCATGTGGTTGTTTCATATATATGTTAAGGTCAGGCTCCAAAACTCCATTGGTTGTTTCATATATATGTTAAGGTCGGGCTCCAAAACTCCATTGAGAAAGGCATTGTCTACATCCACTTGCCTTATATCCCATCCTTTGGAAAAATCTATGGTGAGTATCAGTCTAATTGTGGTAGGTTTAATGACAGAGCTATACACATCTGTGTAATCTAAACCAGGAAGTTGTGTGAATCCTTTGGTTACTAACCTAGCCTTGTGTTTCAATAGGGACCTATTAGCATTTTTTTTAAGTTTAAATACCCATCTGGATCCAATCACATTGTGATTAGGTGGTGCAGGAACAAGACTCCATGTAGAATTTCTGAGGAGAGAATTATACTCAGAATTCATGGCTTTATGCCAAGGTGGTGAAAGTAAAGCTTGCTGATGAGTGGCAGGTTCAGAGGTGGAAATAGTTGAGGTTGTATAGATTTTAGGTTTAAAGATACCAAGTTTGGATCTTGTCACCATGGGGTAGTGACAGGTGGTGGTGAACAGTGATTATCAGAAGAGGATGAGGAAGATGTGGATTCAGGTTCTGGTGCAACCACTGGATTATGATGAGGTGGTGAAGGTGATTTTGTAGAAGTGGACTCAGATGTTGATGAATAAGTGGATGAATCGGAATAAAATTGATCATGGTTTATATGAGGTGAAGGTGGGGATGGAGGTAAAGGTATATTCTAGAGAATGGAAATAGGAGAAATATTTGGAGTATATTGGTGTGAAGGGAGGGAATCAGATTCAGTGATTTGTTTTTTAGCTGGGAAAATTGACTCATTAAGTATCACATTTCTGGTGAGCAAGACTTTCTTGGATGGCAATTGTACCTTATAACCCTTGTACTTTGGGTGATAGCCAAGAAAAATACTTGGGATGGATTTGAAATCCAATTTGTCTTTGTTATAGGTTTCATATGAGGAAATACCTGACATCCAAACACTTTTAGAGCCTGATAATCAGGTTTGGATCCATGAAGAAGCTCATAAGGAATCTGGAAATTGATTGAGCTCTGTGGTAGCCTATTTATGAGGTCAACAGCAGCCCCAAAAGCATCCTCCCAATATGCTGTAGAAAGACCAGAATGACACAGCATGCTCAATCCAAATTTAACATGTCTATGTTTCCTTTCCAGAAACCCATTTTGTTGGGGTGTATAGGGTCAGGAAAGATGATGGATAAAGTGCTCAGTGGTTTAAACTCAGTCCCACCATCACTATGAACAACTTTAATCTTGATATTCTATTGATTCTCAACCATATGCTTAAAATGCTGGAAAGCTGCAAGTGTTTCAAATTTTGCAGATAAGAAATATATCCAGGTATACCTGGTGCAATCATCCAGAAATGAAACATAATAATTATGACCATGTATAGATCTTATGAGTGCAGGACCCCACAAGTCAGTGTGCACAAGTGCCAAGGGAGTAGAAGCCCTGTGATGTGTGTGTGTAAATGGCAGTTGGTGAGACTTAGCCTGTGCACAATTAGAACAAAAAGAGAAAGAGTTTGAATTATCATAAGTGATGTTACAAAGTTGTAGGGCTTTTCTAGTAACATCAATAGAGGTATGCCCAAATCTCTTGTGCTATTGTTCTAAACCTTTCAAATTCTTAAGAAAAGAACATAAAATTTGAAACAGGCTTCACTGCAATAATGTTGAATGAGCTGCATTTCTTGGGAAAACTTTGACCATCCTAGGCTTGTGGAAGAACTTGTGGTGGATTAAACTGGAAGAGTCCCTGGTTAAGCTTCCCTGTGAGAAACACTCCCTTTTGTTGCTTGTTCCTTTACAAAACAAATAGTCGGATGAAATTCAAAAATTACTTGACTGACCCTTGCAAACTGAGAGACACTCAAAAGATTCTTAGTAATTTTTGGCACATGTAGTAATTTGTTCAATTTGAACACATGAGGCTTTTCAGAAAAAATGTCAAAGGTAACAAGAGCTTTACCAATATTAGAAATATCAAGGTGAGAGCTATTACCAGTCTGAAGTTTATTGTGACCTTCATAGTCAAAAGCAATGCTAAGGTTGGATAAATCATTGGTGGTGTCATGAGAAGCCCCTGAATCAGGGTACCAGCTGCTTTCAGAAGCATTTTCAATTGAAGAATACATGGTTGAACCATGATATCCACCTTGAGTTTGTTGTGGCCTGTCACCTTCTCCAGTATGATTTTGCTCTTGTTGTTGTTGTTGTTGTGGTAGTTGCTGCCTAGGGACAAATTCAGAGTTATAACGATGGTGACATTTGTCTGTTGTGTGGTTATTATAACCACATATTTTTCACTGCATCCTCACACCAGAAGTAGTTCTACCTCCCTTACCTCTGTTGTTTCCAGTTCTGCCTCTTTGAACACCACCTCGGCCCCTTTGATTTCCACCTCCTTTGTTACCTTGTGCATAATTAGCACTAGGAAAGGACTTCTCAATTTGATTGGTGGTCTCAAGTCTGCTTTCATAGCTCAACAAGAGAGAGGTGAGATCCTTAAGTCCATAACTGTCACCATTAGATGTCACAGTTACCACAATAGCATCATACTCATTTCCCAAGCCATTGAGGATGTACAAAATCTGATTCTCTTCCTTCAATATCTCACCTGTACTAACCAAAGCATCACACAGAGATTTCATCTTATTGAGATATTCTCTCATAGTCATAGATCCCTTTTTCAAGCTCTGCAACTGTATTTTGTACTGCATTCTCCTAGTCGTAGATTGACTGGAAAATGAGGACTCAAGATTTTGCCATATTTCATATGAAGTGTTAAATCCAACAACAGAAATAAGGATCGTTTCAGAAAGTGAGGACAAGATCCAAGAAGCCAAAAGTTGATCTTGCCTCTGCCAAAATACAAAATCAGAGTTAAGCCTCAAACCTCCATCTTCTTCTGAGGTGATGAACTTAGGTGGAGGTTGTTCTGTACCATCTAGGTAACCCTCTAAACCTTGACCTTTCACAGCTATCATTACTTGTTGTCTCTAGATGAGGAAATTCTCATCTGTAAGCTTTGTGGCGATTTGTTGATGGTTGAGCTGCTGCAGCTTCATTCCATTGAAACTTGACTTGTGGTTTTCTTGTGTCGCCATGACCAGTATGAAAAATCCCCTTGAACCTCTAACTTGCTCTGATACCATATTGGATTTATGAATAATAAATACAAAAATAAAATGCAAAAAATGATTATTCCATTGATGTTGGAATTCCTTGGGATTAGCCCACAATCGTGTATTTATACACACGAGCTGAAAAGCTTTAAAAAAGGAAACAAGATGTAAGGGCATAAAGGTAATATAACTCAGCCCAATAACTAAAAGAGACATCTAATACTAAACGACGTCGTAGAGGCTCGAATTAAGGCACAATTGGGGCTGAAACGGCGTCGTTTGGGTCTGATTTTAGGGGAAAATGAGCTGCGTCTAACAGTTGTAAACACTCTTCCAAGTATCTCACTCTTAATGTTTGATTCTCAAGCACCCATTGTTCATAATTCATATAATTTCAACTTTGAAATATATACTCTACCAACCAAGTCCTCGATTGTTCACGCGGCTATGCCGACTACACTCATACACTGATACACTTTACTCAATTTAAAAAAAAAAAATCACAATTTTATCCTTGAAATAACCTTATTTATGTACACTTTTATTCTTACTTTTTCATCGAATCAATTTAATAATTTAGACATGGAAATATGGGGCTAATAATTTACATCTATCACCCATCCTCTATGATTTGCTAATTATCAATATACACCAAAATTGGTGTCGGCAGAGCAGTCCTACCGCCAATTGTTTACTGCATTAAAAATTCGACCTCGAGGCACACGCGCGCGCGTGGGGCATTACCACCTTCTATTTAAGGAAAGTACCGTACAAATACATTTACCACACCAAAAAATGTTGAGCATAATTGTTCCCCTTGTCTCGGCCGTAGTCCTAACTTGGACATGGCAATTCATAAACTGGGTTTGGCTAAGGCCTCGGAAGATCGAGAAGCTCTTACGTCGGCAAGGCATGAAAGGAAACCCCTACCGGTTCTTGATCGGCGATTCCAATGAAACGAGCGAAATGTACGACAAAGCCTACTCCAAGCCCATCGCATTCGACGATGACATCGTCCCCCGTGTCATGCCAAACATCCTCCACACCGTACAAAAATACGGTAACTCGAGACTTGAGTCACTTAGAGAGGTTTCATGTTATTAATTAATTAATATATTTCTGGATCCGCGCCCTGCTTGCAGGCAATTATTCGTTCTCGTGGTCGGGCCCACGGCCCCGCGTGTTCATAATGGACACGGGGGCCGCGAGAGAGGTGTTGACCAAACACCGTTCCTATCCGAAGACATTCAGAATAGCTAACCAGACGGTGAAGCTGCTCGTCAGCGGCGTCGCGTATTTGGAAGGAGACGAGTGGGCGAAATCCAGAGGAAAGCTCAATCCTGTTTTCAGTGTCGACAAGTTGAAGGTATGAAAAAAAAGGTCAGATTTTTTTTTTTTCCGATTTTTTCGTTTCAAAACTTATTTTGATGATCATTTTGTAATGTGTATTAGCCTATGGTCCCTGCATTTCAATTGTGCACCGAGGGGACTCTGAGTAAATGGAGGGAGATGGCGTCGAAGGAAGGAGGGTCGTGCGTCGTTGATGTGTGCCACGATCTCGACACTTTCACAAGTGAAGTTTTGTCGCAGCTGATGTTTAACTCTCCGTACACCGAAGAAATCGAACGGACGTTTCTTGAACTGTCGGAGCTTTCGAATTTGGCCAAACTTCCTTCCAAGATACTCACTATACCCGGAGAGAAGTAAGACTGTTTTTTTGGACTTAAACTAATTGATCTCAACTTATTGGACCTAAACTAGTTTTTTCAAAGAAATTTAAAAAACTAATATCCGGAAATATTTTGGTGATAATGATAAAAGTAAACTGAATATTGTGTATGGATTCCGTTTATCTCCAAATATTTTTATGTTTGGGCGTTTCGTTTAGGTACCTGCCCACACGAACCACTCGTCGGGGCAGAGAAATCGACAGGCACGTTCGTGCCGTGTTCACCTCCATGATTCACGAGAGACTAAACACGAAGAAGAAAAGAGCGCCGAGCGGGAATCAGGACTTGTTGGACGTGCTGATGGAAGATTTGTACGACGGGAAAACCACCAAGGAGAAGGATCGTCGGAAAATCATCGAAGATGTGATCGGAAACTGCAAGGTGTTTTTCTTCGCGGGTTTCGAGACGAGTTCCACTCTCTTGACGTGGACACTGATCATGCTCTCGTTTCACCAAGACTGGCAAGCTCGCGCCAGAGACGAGGTTTTCCAAGTGTTGGGCGACAAGAAAGAAATCACCAACGATGACTTGGGCAAGCTCAAGACGGTACTGTTTTTCAACTGAAACTAACTGAACTGAACTGATGTTGTGAAATGTTTAATTATGTAAACATATATTTACACAAAGTTGAACTAAACTGAACTGAACATGACTGCATGCATGCAGGTTACTATGATCGTAAACGAGATGTTGCGTTTATACCCACCGGTGATGGAGCTCAGCAGGCTCGTGACCGAGGACACGAAGATAAAAGAACACACGATACCGGAAGGCACGCTCATCACGTTCCCGGTGCTCATGTTTCATCGGAGCAAAGAGATTTGGGGCGAGGACGCCGGAGAGTTCAATCCGGAAAGGTTCTCAGAGGGAGTGATGAAAGCGACCAAGGGAGAGGCCGCGTTCATGCCGTTCGGGTGGGGCCCGCGCATTTGCGTCGGCATGAACTTTGCCATGCTGGAGACGAAAACGTTCCTCGCGATGCTTCTGCGCGAGTTCAAGATCGAGTTCTCGCCGACGTACACGCATGCCCCGACTGTGGCCTTCACCATTCAACCGCAGTTTGGAGCTCCTGTCGTGATCAGGACACTGTGAAACCATTTTGATTTGATTGTCTGAATAATCACCAAACGTACGTGTAGTTTGGGTTTGTGGCACATTCTGTTTTGGTATTAAAACCAAATACATAATTAATTATTTGAATACAAAATATATAAAATAGTAATTAATTTAATAATTATGTATAACTTAAAAATAAAAAGATTCCCTCCGAAAATAAGAAATTAGACTGAATTTGGTGTTAGAAATTGTTTAAGGGGAGGAGATATTTATAGGGCAAGAATTAGAATTAAAAAAAATATATATATATATTCATAAGAGCGTGGGAAGGTTTGAACTCGAATTTGATCCGAATCTTCCGCGTGCTGGATAACCGCGGGCCGGGTCAATTTTGGCCCGTGAGGCCGGCGAGCCAAGCCAAACCAAACCCCCTGTCTCTACACTAGGGTGTTCATCGGTTCAAAACCGAACCGAACCGGACCGGAACCGGCTTGGACCGAAACCGAAATCGTGAAAAATCATGATTCGGAAACCGGACCGAAATAATACCGGTCTGGACCGAACCACCGGTAAATTCGATTCGGTCCGATTTTGGACCGGATAAAACCGAAATAATTAAAATTTTAATAAATTAAATATAAAATAATAATTAAAATTAATTTTTATATTTATAAAATTTAAATTTTATTCAATAAAAATAAAATATCATTTTTAAGTAAATAAAATATTTTAAAATTAAAAAAATATTTTATTTATTTATTTATTTATAAATTATTTTGTTATATTAATTATATTAATACTATATTAATTAAAGTATTAATAATTTAATATATAGTGAAATTTTTAGTTAATAAAAAAATTATATTTGATAAGTAGAACAATTTTTAAATTAGAAAAAATAATTTATCAAGTTATCTATTTATTTTTTTAAAAATATAACAATTTATATTATTAAAAAATATTATATATATTAATAAATTAAATTCCGGTCTAATCCGGTCCGGACCGGATTTTACCGATTTTTAACCGGAACCGGACTGAAAACCGGAATCTCGATTTTAGTTGAACCAGAAACCGGTCCGAAATTTTACAGGTCCAGACCGAACCGGACCAACCGGTCCGATTTCGGTCCGATTTCCGATCCGGGCCATTTTATGAACACCCCTACTCTACACCTCTAGTCCTAATTAAGGAAAAGACTCAAAATTAACAAAAGTTCGAACTGAATTCTCTTGTTTGTTTGTGATTTACAGAGTCTATAACAGTTTCTAATTAAAGTGTTAAATTTAGTTCATAATCACAATTTAAGAATTCGATGATATTTTACATTTTGTTGTAATAAAAATATCTAATAAAAAATTAATTTTTAGGAGTTTATTAAATATTTATAAGTTAATTTTGTAAAAAAATAAGACCATTTTAAATTTTTTGAATAACACTTAAATATTATTAGAGTTTACATTGAAAAAATTCGGCTTCAATAATTAATTTAGAAAAATCAATTTTATCTAGAAAAATCTTTTGTTTTCATGAACATTCATTTTAATTCATTTTAATTAATATATTAAAATAAATTGATTTGATAATATTTTAGGAATATCAAATTTCACGGGGATTCGAACGGGCTATTTCAATATTCAAGCAAATAACCATCGAGCTATTCAAGGTTTGGATTAACTTTTTCTAAATTTCACCTACATTGAATTAATTTCACCTACTTTGAAATTCAGGAAATACCTCAATTGATTCATGGGTCGAGTTCGCACATGACTCGACCACGAAGGTCTCGCACGTAAATCCTTATGGATCAGCGTTTTAAGGAACTTCCAACGATATATTCTAAGTAATTAATATATAATCATAATCAATTTGATATTTGATATTACTGCAAGAATATAATGGTATCACAATTTAATTACTTGTGTTGGTGTATAGTTCGATCGAGTTTGTCAATAAGTTAACTTAAACTATACACCTTGTTTTTTACTCACTTCATAGTATGGAAGAGTTAGCTCTTGTTGTAGGTAGAGTGAACTTGGAGTATATCTCTGCTGGTGGTAGAGTTGGCTCTTGCTGGAGGTAGAGTAAGCAAAGAAGTATATCCCTGCTGGTGGTAGAGTTATCTCTTGTTGTAGGTAGAGTGAGCTTGAAGTATATATCTACTGGTGGTAGAGTTAGCTCTTGCTGGAGGTAGAGTGAGCTGAGAGTATAGCTCTTGTTGAAGGTAGAGTTAGCTCTTGCTAGAGATAGAGTGAGCTGGAAGTATATCCCTGTTGAAGGTAGAGTGAGCTCCTGCTGAAGGTAGAGAGAGGTCTTGCTGGAGGTAGAGTGCGTGAGCTCTTGCTGAAGGTAGACTTAGGTCCTGCTGAAGGTAGAGTGAGCTGGTAGTATATCCCTGCTGGAGGTAGAGTGAGATCCTGCTGAAGGTAGAGAGAGGTTTTGCTGGAGGTAGAGTTAGCTACGCATGGCGTGAAAAATGCAGCTTGGCCAACGTAGAGTTGGAATGACTTCGAAGATTTAGCTAAGTGCATGTGAGAATACAAGTGCGCCAACGTGGAGATATCACTTGTGCCAACGTGGGACCGCGTGTTACAATGTGCGTCAACGTGGAGATGACACTTGCTCCAACGTGGGGCCAAGTTATGAAGGGTTAGCTCAACGTGGAGTTAGCGGAGTTGGTCTCTGCATCAACATAGAGTTGGTCGGTTGCGCCAACGTTGTACAAGCACTCGCGCCAACGTGGAGCTACGTTATCATGCTCTTGCGCCAACATGCAATCGGGTTGACTTGGATGGCACATCAAGTCAACGTCACATTGTTAGTGTGTAGTTCTTCCTAGTTCAACATAGAACCACGTTGTTCTTGTTTGAACTACGTTGAACTATACAATTTGTTTTGTAGTATTTTCATGTTGAATGTTTGTATGGTAGAGCTAGCTGAGTGGACCGGGAAAATACAAGTGGTCCAACGTGGGACCCCAACATGAAAAGTTCCCTCAGCGTCGAGCAAGCAGACTTGGTCTCTACAAACAACATGAAGTATGTTAGGTATTGGTAGAGCTAGCTGAGTGGACCGGCAAAATACAAGTGGTCCAACGTGGGACCACATCATGAAGAGTTCCCTCAGCGTCGAGCAAGCAGACTTGGTCTCTACAAACAACATGAAGTCTGCTAGGTATTGGTAGAGCTAGCTGAGTGGACTGGGAAAATACAAGTGGTCCAACGTGGGACTACATCGTGAAGAGTTCCCTCAGCGTCGAACAAGCAGACTTGGTATCTACAAACAACATGGAGTTGCATAAGTGCGTCAACGTGGAACTTGCTATTTCGTCAACGTGGTTCAGCGTGGATCAAGATAAATTGCATGTTCACCAACGCACTACCAATTAGAGAGTTCAAGGCTTACCGTGAAGACCTTGAATCAGAGCTAACACATTGACGGACGCGGAGCAAGCATAGCTACACATAGAGCTGGACGATTGACTGCTAAGGAATGAAGCCAGCTATGAGTATGACTAGAAGACTTCGCTAGAAGGATTCTAGTTCAAGAGAAAACTACTAAGTATACCTGCTATGCCTGCTACAAGCTTGAAGCACGAAGACACGCTAGCGTGGGTGCGTAGAGCTGGGTTTGTCAAGTGCGGACACATTAACGGACGCGGGGCAAGCATAGCTAGACATAGAGCTGGACGATTGACTGCTAAGGAATAACCAGCTATGGGTATGACTAGAAGACTTCGCTAGAAGAATTCTAGTTCAAGAGAAAAATACTAAGTATACCTGCTACAAGCTTGAAGCACGAAGGCACGCTAGTGTGTGAGTGCGTAGAGCTGGGTTCGTTAAGTACGGAAAAATAGAATTTCGAATATTCCATGAAGATGCTTTGGGCTCGGCCCATTAAGCGTGAATTCCGGAAACCCTAATTTACGAAGCCTATAAATAGTCGGTAGTTGGAATTCACTATTAATGCATTCATTTCTAAATTCATAGAGAGAGAAATATTGTTAGACCGAGAGACTTCGCTAGAATTATGTAAATGCTTCTCTCAAGAAATCTGGATTATCGAATATATTCGACACGGCCAACTTCTATAATCCTTAAATCGACCAAGAAGTGAGGTGCATAAGTGGAACCAACAAAACAATTTTGGTTGTTTAAAGTTGTCTAGCTATATTATTGACTTGGTATTATTGATTTATAAATTATTCATTCCAAAATCAACAAGTGTATAGTAGTAGGACCACTTTAAAAAAATCATTGAAAAGAAAGTGAGAGATAAGGTTGGTGATAAAAACCACATATCACAACCCCCCTCCCCCCCAATTATTTTTCTTGTCTATATATTTAAATGAGTGTTTTAATTGTGAGCATTTGTTTGCAAGGAGAATAAAAAATAAAAAAAATAAAAACTAAACGGATTATAATGGCTAGTGGAATGAAGAGCGCCACCACCCTCACCGTGCCGAGGATCAAGCTGGGCTCGCAGGGCCTGGAGGTGTCTGCCCAGGGACTAGGCTGCATGGGGATGTCGGCCTTCTACGGGCCCGCAAAGCCCGACGACGAAATGATACACCTCATTCACCACGCCGTCGACTCTGGCATCACCCTCCTCGACACCTCCGACTTGTACGGACCCCACACCAACGAAATACTCCTCGGCAAGGTACTGTTAGAGAATTAAGTTGGACAAGTTGATCAGATTTACTGTATTATATATATTAGTGAGTTGAATATATATTCTATAATATTTATAATAATAAGTATAACATGAAGTATTCGCTTAATTACTCGCGTAGGCTCTCAAGGGGGGAGTGAGGGAGAAGGTGGAGCTGGCGACGAAGTTTGGGATCAAGTTGGACGAACACTACAACATGGAGATCAAAGGCGATCCGGCCTTCGTGAGGGCTAGCTGCGAGGCCAGTTTGAAGAGGCTCGACGTCGGCTGCATAGATCTATATTACCAGCACCGGATCGACACACGTCTCCCCATCGAAGTCACGGTTATATTTCATATTTACTCTCGATTAAATTACTTTTTAAAGTGAAAAAGAAAAAATAATAAACGTGGTGTCTGATATGTTAATTGTGGTTTAATTTATAATAAGATGGGAGAGCTAAAGAAACTTGTGGAAGAAGGGAAGATAAAATACGTGGGACTATCGGAAGCGTCGGCTTCGACTATTCGGAGGGCTCACGCTGTTCATCCGATCACAGCTGTCCAGCTGGAGTGGTCTTTGTGGGCCAGAGAGGCCGAAGAAGAAATCATTCCCACTTGCAGAGAACTCGGCATTGGAATAGTTGCCTACAGCCCTCTCGGGCGAGGATTCTTCTCGGGAGGCGCGGAGTTGATACAAGACTTGACAAACGACGACTATCGAAAGGTACTTAATTATTAAGACCTGTTCTTTTGAACTGAACAGAACTGAACTTATAATTATATGTTGTTGATTGCAGTCGATGCCTAGGTTCCAGGCGGAGAACCTGGAGGAGAACGAGAGAGTGTTTGAACGAGTGAAAGATATGGCTACGAAGAAGGGCTGCACCCCTTCGCAGCTGTCGTTGGCGTGGGTCCATCACCAGGGGGATGACGTATGCCCTATCCCGGGGACCACCAAAATCAGGAACCTGGACCAAAACATCGGAGCTCTCGGGGTGAGGCTGACGCCGGAGGACATGGCCGAGCTCGAGAGCATCGCTCTGTCCGGAGCAGTCAAGGGTGACTTGAACCGTCAAGAGTACCTCAATTGGAGGCACTCCGACACGCCGCCTCTGTCCACTTGCCAATCTGCATAGACCATATATATATATATATATATATATATATATATATATATATATATATATATATATATATATATATATATATATATATATATATATATATGCCAGCTGGTTTAATTGAGTGTGTTAGTAATAATATTCAAATAAGAAGATGAAATTGGATTCTTCTACTGTTGTATTAATTTTGAACTAAATAATGTAACAATCAAAATATTGAAGTTAATTATTTTATTTTTATTGAAGTTAATTCAATTGAGCGTAACAAAATTTTAAATTAAAAGATAAAATACGCTCATGAATTGAGCTATTTTAGAAAATTGTATGAGATTTTTTTTACACGTGTACAATTTATATAATCAATTATTCCCAGAAATATGTGAAATATGTGCTGAGATTATCTTTTTTTTACAAGCGTACTATCTAAATAAATAATTATTCTCTCTATTCCATATTTTATTTCACTTTTTATTTGGTCACACTTTCATTATTTACACATTTTATATCATGAAAATATTTTTATATCATTAAAAAATACTCAATACTCCCTCCAAACCAAATTAATAGTGTGACTATTAGTGTGATATTGAGAGTATGACTATTAGTGTGGAGGAAAGGAAGTAGTATTTTAAGATTTACGACCCCAGTTTCCTTTTAACTTGGTTTCCACAAGACAACAACATGAATTAATTATAAAACCTATACCTAAAGTTTTTATAAAACCTACCCCTAAAGTTTAGCTTTTTCACCTTTTAACTTGGTTTCCATAAGACAACAACATGAATTAATTGTAAAACCTCATGAATTAATTATAAAACCTTAATTATAAAACCTACACCTAAAGTTTTTATAAAACCTACCCCTAAAGTTTAGCTTTTTTCTCTCTACGCATAATCGAGTGGTAAGGCTCAACCTTTGCTCTATCTCACATTTCAAAATTTTATTAAAATATTATAAAGTTTGTTCTACATAACTACGTGTCAAATTTTTATTAAAATATTATCCAATCGAGTAAAGATGGAGTTTAACCTCTCTCCTATATTAAAAAAAATAACTTAGCTTCTCCGCACATTTCTCAGCCCCATTCACGGCTAATTCAATGTCAGGCTTATGGACACAACCCACACACCTTATTCGTTCGACATGTGAATTCCACTATCCATACTATCCAACACATGATGTTTAAATGGCTGACTTCTAGGTTCTTCATTGACCCACTCAGCTGGGTCAGAAGTCAACTTGTTTCGTCAGTCTGTAAGTCTAAAACATTGAAGATGCGTAAAAAGGCCCATATTGTTATCACTGCACAGCCCAAGATACACAAAATCACAGGTCCAGCTCTTGATTAATTATGACCCGGTCCATTCCTTTTATTTATCCTAAGCGTACACGTGTAATAATCCTATGGATGTATGTAGCTTAGGGTTTTGTCTCATGCACTATAAATGCTGACATGCATCAGCTCGATTATGTAGGGTTTATATACTATTTCTGGAATTCTCAATAGCCGTCTTTATCTTCTATCATTTATTGTTCAGCTCAAACTATGAAACTCTTTCATGGTATCAGAGCCAAAGTTTGATTTTTGCTGAGCGTTCTTTCTTTCCTTTTCTGTTAGATAAAGATTAAAGCTTTTTCGAGAAAAAAAAAAAGAGTATAAATGAGTCTGCAACATCGGGTTCTCCTTCTCTCTCCTTCAGCTCACAGGGAACCCTTGTTCACCCTCAACACCAACTCATCTCGATAAAGCTCACTGATTCCAATTATCTGCTGTGGAAGATGCAGATTCTCACAGCTGTGAGAGGTTATGGACTTGAGTCCTTCCTGCTACCTGGGCCAAGGCCACAACAGTTTTCACTGAATCTTGATACAGGTTCACAAGAGCTGAACCCAGAATATCAAGCGTGGGTTAGACAAGATCAGCTGCTAGCCTCGTGGTTGTTATCTTCATTATCTGAAAATCTCCTTGTGATGATGGTAGGGCTTCAGACCTCCTTGGAAATTTGGAGAACCCTTGGTCAGAATTTCTCTTCTCAATCTGCAGCCAAGAAGATGCAATACAAATTGCAGCTCACCACTACCAAGAAGGGCTCTCTTCCAATGAGAGAATATCTGAATAAAATCAAAAATTGCTGTGATCTCCTTGCATCTGCTGGACACATGGTGTCAGAAGAAGATCAGATCTTGCAAATTCTTGCTGGACTGAGTAATGAGTTTGACCCTATTGTGGTTGCTATTACCTCAAGATCTGAGCCTTGCAGTGTTAGTGAAATTTATGCCATGCTGTTGAGTTATGAAACCAGGCTTGAAAGCCTCTCCCCTTCATCTGTCAATACAGATGGTTCAAATCCATCTGTGAATGCAGCCTTTCAGAGAAACATAAATGGTGGTAACCAAGCTGCAAGAGGAAGAGGCAATAACAATCATAGGGGTAGAGGAAGATCCACTTCAAGAGGTAGAGGTGGTGGAAATGGCAGAGGCAGGTCAGGCCAAAGGAGTGGAGGCTGTCAAATTTGTGGTTACACAAATCACCTTGCTGATAAGTGCTATTACAGATTTGACTCCAATTTTACACCTCAAGAGCCTCAGAATCCATCACAACAACCTCAAGCTCCCTCTGCTTTTGTAGCTCAATCTGCACCCTCTGAGCCAGATTCTGATTTCTCTTGGGATGCAGATTCTGGAGCTTCAAATTATGTGACAAGTGACTTCAACAATCTGAATTCAGCCACTGATTATCATGGAGGGAGCAAGGTCCACATTGGCAATGGTGCAGGTTTGTGTATAACTCATATTGGTAGTGCTGCTGTCAAATCACCTTCATCTAATAACCTGTTTCACTTGTCCAAATTGTTACTTGTTCCTGATATAGCCAAAAACCTGATTAGTGTGTCTCAGTTTTCCAAAGACAACAATGTCTATTTTGAGTTTCACCCTGATTTTTGTTGTGTTAAGGACAAGGTAACCAGCCAAACACTGCTGCAAGGGGTTCTTAAACAAGGTCTTTACCAGTTTGATGTCAAAGTTGTCCCTGCCTTCTCCAGTCAAAAAGCCTCATGTGTCACCTCCTTGCATTCTCCCTCAGCTTTTCTCCTCAATAAGAAGACCCCTACTATAGCTATTTGGCATAGAAGATTAGGTCATGCATCCAATAAAGTAGTAAAAGCTGTATTAGGTTCTGATTCTACTCTTTGTAATGAGAAACCTATTTTTAATGACAGTGAGGTGTGTGATTCATGTATGAAAGGCAAAAGTCATCAACTTCCTTTCAGTTTATCTCAGTCCATTTATGCGCATTCCTTTGATCTTATTCATTCAGATGTTTGGGGCCCTTCAGCTAATAAAACCAGAAATGGCTTTCAATATTATGTCTCTTTCATTGACCATCACACTAGATATACCTGGTTTTACCTTCTTAAACACAAGTCAGATGTTCATTCAGCCTTTGTTCATTTGCATAATCTGGTCAAAACTCAATTTAATTCAAAAATTAAATGTCTTCAAAGTGATGGTGGTGGAGAGTTTATAGGGCTCACTAAATTTCTGCAGGATGAGGGTATTGAACATAGAATGTCATGTCCTTATACACCACAACAAAATGGCCTAGCAGAGAGAAAACATAGACACATTGTTGAAGTTGATCTATCCCTTCTTGCTCATTCTAACCTACCAATTAAATTCTGGGATGATGCTTTCACCACTGCTGTTTATATCATTAATAGGCTGCCAACTCCTGTGTTGAAACTTAAAACCCCTTTTGAACTTCTGTATAATAAGAAACCTTCATATAACCAGTTGAAAGTCTTTGGTTGCCTCTGTTACTCTCACATTAGACCCTACAACAGCAGTAAACTAGAATTCAGATCTCAACCATCAACATTTCTTGGCTACAATAGCAAATATAAAGGTTATAAAGCTCTACTTCCAAATGGTAAAGTTGTTATAACTAGAAATGTAATTTTTGATGAGTCTGTTTTTCCCTATGCCATGTCTTCCATCAAACCTGTTGCTTCTTCTCAGTGTACCTCCATTTTGGGATCTCCACCACAAATCCATACACCAAACAACAGCAGAGTCATCAGGTCACCTTCATCCTCAAATAATGATGATAATAATGCCACTGAATTATCTCCAGCTAATAACTCACCTGCCTCAAATCACACCATCTCTTCCTCTTCTTCTCAGTCACACCACACCCCAGTTACCATTGATTCTAATGCATCCAGTAATACAACCATCCCTTTGACAGTAGAACTACCTTTTGAGTTAAATGATGAACCTGTCACTAATGATTTTGTGCAACCTGCAGTTACTGAAAGACAAAGTAATCAGCATCATATGGTTACTAGGTCTAGAACAGGTTCACTCAAGCCAAAGGTGTATGTTCTTACAGATAATACTGAGCCTAAAACCCATCAAGAAGCACTCAAAGATTCAAACTGGAAGCAGGCTATGGAGGAAGAGTATGATGCATTACTTCAAAATAACACTTGGACATTGTGTGAACCAAGTTCAAATCAGAAGATTATTGGCTGCAGGTGGGTTTACAAGCTCAAAACTCATTCAGATGGCTCAGTGGCTAGGTATAAAGCGAGGCTTGTTGCTAAAGGGTATGATCAAACTCCTGGTTTTGATTATTTTGAAACATTTAGTTCAGTTGTCAAACCTACAACTATAAGGATAGTTCTGGCTATATCTGTTACTCAAGGGTGGCTTGTTAGACAGCTTGATGTCAAGAATGCCTTCTTAAATGGAGATTTAACAGAGCATGTGTATATGCTGCAACCACCAGGTTTTGAAGTTAAATCTTCCACTTCTTCTCTGCCACTGGTCTGTAGACTCAACAAGGCCTTATATGGTCTCAAGCAAGCTCCTAGGGCTTGGTCAGATAAGCTCAAAAATGTTCTGTTTAATCATGATTTCAAGTGCTCTAAAGCAGATGCTTCACTACAAAAAAAATCGCGGATCCCCTACGGGGATCCCCTACGGGATATATGCCGTAGGGGTGCCCTTACGGCATCCCCTACGGGAAGCGCTATATTGACGATCCCTACGGGCACCCCTACGGCTCCTCCCGTAGGGGTGAATCCCGTAGGGGTTCCCCGTAGGGATAAGCGCGCGTATTGTCGCGCCTAGCTTCCCTCCAAAGGTTACTACGGGGTCCCCCTACGGGTGCCCGTAGGCTATTAGGCCCTACGGCATGCACCCCCGTAGGGGACGTGGCGCGTCTAACCCCTACGGCTGATCCCGTAGGGGTACAATAATTTACCCTACGGCTGGTAGCCGTAGGGGACCCTACGGGAATTTCCCCGTAGGGGATAAATAAAACGACATCGTTTTATTTATTTACTTATGCCCTACGGGCCCGTCGCCGTAGGGCCTGCCGTAGGGGTCGTCTATTTATCAGTTCTGCACAGCAGAACAGATTCATTTCTCATTCACGCGTAAGAAAGAGGGACGGCGAGGGGCGACGCGATTTCAGGCGATTCGACGTGTGCTCCGGCGAATTCAAGTGCAACCCATCTCGTTGACTCCGATTCTTCAAAGGATTAAGGTTCGTAACTCTATTTTCAACTTTGAATGGTTTAGTTTTTGAATTTTAAAAAATCTAGGGTTTGGATAGAAATCGGGTTTTCTTCAAAAATTGTTTTGTATATTGTTGTTATGAAAGGGGGTAAGTGAATAATTACTTTAGTTTGTTGATTTTGTGTATCTATTTCGATGAATTGAATTTAGGGTTTTGAAAAATTATAGCGAATCGAGGCGTGCTCGAGGTGAATTCAAGTACAACTGACCTTGTTAAGTGCTGGTCCTTTAACTTTAATGGTTTGATTTTTTGATATTGAAAAATCGAGGGTTGAATAGAAATTGGGATTTTTTTCAAAAATTCTTATGTTTTTTTTCAAAAAGGGTGTTTGTGACATTGTAAAATGTGGTGTTTCAAGTTTGTGAGTATGAAATCATTTTTGGATTTTATTTGAGTATGAAGTTTGGGAGTTGATTAATATTGGAATTTTGAATGTTTGAATTTTATAAATATTGGAACGAGTATAAAATGGTAAGGAAAATAATATTGGAATATTGATAAATGTTTCAATTTTATTAATATTGGAATTTTATAAATATTGGAATGAATTTTTTTTTGGTTTTAGAAAAGAGAAATTTGTTGAAAAATTTATTAATGTTTATGTTGTTATTTTGTAATTTGTAATGTGTGTTTAATATTTGTTGAGATATATATGTTAAATATGTTACAAGTTTGATTTTGTGTTCTATGTACAAGAGCTTAGACCCGTTTGAGATTTAATATCGAACTTACCATTCGATATTGAATCTTGAATTGTCCCATTTTTGGACAGTTTGAGAATGTGATTATGATGTTCTTTGTTAGTTGATATGTGTTTCGATTATGGACTTATTTTAAGATTTGGTTAGTTATTTCTCTACGTTCTCGGGTACATTGAAACACGTGTACTTAGAGAACTGTAGGGAAGTGCTGCCAAATTTTTTAAGTCCATTCGAGACACTAACTAACAAAGAACATCATATCACATTCTTGAATGGGATAGGACCCTTACCAATAAAGCAATTACAACGCATATGTGCTGTCGAAATTATGTCAAAATCTCATTAACTTTTTTAAATGTGTATGATTGTTTACTATACTTTCTTAAATGTGTATGATTGTTTATTTTGTTTAAAGATTATCGTTTTAATTCTATAGAATGAACTCTGATCGTAATTGGATGTACAAACGGAGGGTTGGCGGTTATCTGTCTAAAGAGTTTTTGGATGGAATCGAGTCATTCATTGAGTTCGCAAGAAAAAATGCTGAATGGAAAGACGGTGATAAGTTGAAATGTCCTTATCGAAAGAGGTGTAGCAATATTAATTACTTGGACACTGAGACAATCACGCGGCATCTGCTGAAGCATGGGTTTGTTCCGGGTTATTACACATGGTTATTCCACGGCGAAGGCCATCTTTATGAACAAGTTCTGAATCAGAATGTGATCCATGTTCCAAGCCAATCAAACATTCCGGCCGATCCAAATCTATACATCGATATGATCCGTGATGCTGCTGGTCCTTCATTTAATCAGTCTGAAACAGTTGAAGAACCACCCAATCCTGAGGCTCAAAAGTTTTACGATATGTTGAAAGCAGCGAATGACCCATTGTACGAAGGATGTGAAACTCATTCGAAGTTGTCTTTTGTTGCTAGAACGATGAATATAAAGTCCGAGTGTCACACCTCAGAGAAAGGTTACGACCTATACGGATCGTTGATCAAAGAAGTGTTGCCCAAAGGTAACGTGGTAACTGAAAACTTCTACAAGAGCAAGCAACTACTTCGAGGCATGGGTTTACCGGTTGAGAAAATTGACACGTGTATCAATAACTGCATGATATACTGGGGAAGCGAAGACCGTGACAGAAAGAGTTGTAAGATTTGTGATCATCCGCGATTCAAACCAGTGAACTCGAACAATAACAAACAGAAGAAGACAAGCATACCGTACAAGAGAATGCATTATTTTCCTTTGACGCCCCGTCTGCAACGTTTGTATGCATCTAATGCCACAGCTGCGGACATGAGGTGGCATGCCGAACATGTTGTCAAAGATGATATTATGCATCATCCATCAGATTCTATGGCTAGGAAGCATTTCAACCAAGAATATCCAGACTTCGCAGCTGATTCTCGAAATGTCAGATTAGGTTTATGTATCGATGGGTTTCAACCGTTTGGAAGTTTCGGTCAACAGTACTCTTCATGGCCCGTAATAGTCACACCTTACAATTTGCCACCGCATATGTGCATGAAAGACCAATACATGTTTTTAACCGTATTGATCCCAGGACCGAAAAACCCGAAGGACAAAATTGACGTGTTCCTACAGCCGTTGATGGAGCAGCGTTTGCGAGATGAGATGCTAGGTCGACCGCCTCCCTGATTGTATTTTATTATGCTTTGTTTGTTTAACTTCATATTTTAGATGACTTTGAATGATTTTGGATGTTTCTGAATGTTGTTGAACGATGTTGTATGTTTTCTGAATGATTTAGTATGTTTTTTAATGATTTAGTTTGTTGAATGACTTGGTATGATTTTGAAAAAATGAGTGCAAGTTTGGGGTAGGAAAACAGAAATTAGCCTGCCCCTTTTTTTTGAAATTCCCTACGGGCATAGCCGTAGGGACCTATGCCAGACGTCCCCTACGGGAGGAGCTGTAGGGGACACACTCCCATAGTCCCCTACGGGTGAAGCCGTAGGGGACACTCTCCCACGGTCCCCTACGGGAGGAGCCGTAGGGGACACCCTCCCATAGTCCCCTACGGGAGGAGCCGTAGGGGACACCCTCCCATAGTCCCCTACGGGAGGAGCCGTAGGGGACACCCCTACGTCCGCCCCTACGGCGTCGACGTCGGTCGGGCCTACGGGAAGAATGGGCGGGGAAAATGAAGCTCCCTACGAGGTCCCCTACGAGCTTCCCGTAGGGGATGTCCCCTACGGCGATTTTTTCCCGTAGGGATGAAGCTCCCTACGAGCCTAACCCTTACGTCCAAATCCCGTAGGGGATGCCGTAGGGGATTGGCTTCCCTACGGGGATCCCTACGGGAACTGCCGTAGGGAATTCGCTGTTTTTTTGTAGTGCTTCTCTTTTCTTAAAACAATCAACTGCTGGCTGTGTTTGGGTATTGGTTTATGTAGATGATATACTTGTTACAGGTAGTGATTTGAATGGAGTTTCCTCTGTTATTAAGACACTACACTGTCATTTTTCAATGAAAGATCTTGGTGAAGTCCATCACTTTCTTGGCATAGAAATAAAACACACCACAACAGGTCTTCATCTCAGTCAAGAAAAGTATATCAAGAGCTTACTTGAAAGGGCTAATATGATTAATGCTAAGAGTGCTCCAACACCCATGGTGTCTGCTGCTAAACTCTCTAGGTTTCAGGGAGAACCTACTGTTGATGCTACACAATATAGGAGTATAGTGGGTGCATTACAATATGCTACTATAACAAGGCCAGAGCTTGCATACAGTGTCAATAGAGTTTGTCAATATATGCACTGTCCTCTTGATCTTCATTGGAAGGCTGTTAAAAGGATCCTAAGGTATCTGGCTGGTTCACCATCTCAAGGTCAGTTCTTTGCAAAGAACTCACCTCTGAAGGTAGTAGCTTACTCAGATGCAGACTGGGCTGCTGATATAGATGATAGGAAGTCAGTTTCAGGCTTCTGTGTTTATCTTGGTCAAAATGTGATCTCTTGGTCTTCTAAAAAGCAATCTGTGGTTTCAAGGAGCTCTGCAGAAGCTGAGTATAGGAGCCTTGCTAATGTAGCAGCTGAAGTTAAATGGATTCTATCTCTACTCACTGAACTCAAAGTGAAATCAACTCAGTCACCTGTCATTTGGGTTGACAATCAATCTGCCATTGCATTGGCTTCAAATCCAGTTCTTCATGCAAGAACTAAACATGTTGAGTTGGATGTTCACTTTGTTAGAGACCTTATTCAACAGGGAATGTTTAGAGTTCAGTTTGTTCCCTCCATTGATCAGACTGCAGACATTTTTACAAAGGCTCTCAGCAGGCAATTCTTCTCACGGCTTACTCTGAAACTATCAGTTCTTCCTTCAACCGTGCTTGAATTGAGGGGGAGTAAAAAGGCCCATATTGTTATCACTGCACAGCCCAAGATACACAACATCACAGGCCCAGCTCTTGATTAATTATGACCCGGTCCATTCCTTTTATTTATCCTAAGCGTACACGTGTAATAATCCTATGGATGTATGTAGCTTAGGGTTTTGTCTCATGCACTATAAATGCTGACATGCATCAGCTCGATTATGTAGGGTTTATATACTATTTCTGGAATCCTCAATAGCCATCTTTATCTTCTATCATTTATTGTTCAGCTCAAACTATGAAACTCTTTCAATGCGGACTGTCACATTTAACATTAAAATTAGTATTTTATTCGAATATGAAATTAAAATTGTTAATTTTTACAGTATTATTTTATTTTATTTGCAATTTATGGATATATAATGATTAACGTGTAAAAATTATTTTGAGAAATATTTATAATTATTTTTCAAATATAATTTATGCATTATGTTTTGGATTTGATTTATTTATTTCTACAAAAATATTTAGTAAATTAGGGCTTAATCTAATATAGGCAAAAGCTTTTTTTTTATATATAAATCAAGTTCATAGCCTTTTAAATTACATGAGCATGAGTTAGGATCAATCAATTAAGCTCGACCCATACTATCCAATTGATAGTCATATTACTATATATTTATGTTGGATATCTTAAGCTATTTTTTCATTAGTCCATCCATAAGCAAGGCAATATGCACATAGTCGTCGTCTTGGATGAAGTTCATACCACCGAAAAGGTGAAGGGCTTACGAATGACGAAGATAACCAGCGATAATAATCGAAAGAAGAAATCGAGACTTTTCGACGGGATGAATGTAATGTTTAATGTTTTTTATGGATAAATTGGCAAGTTTGTTTTACTAATAGTACATTTTAACAGTTATGAATTACGGATGAGTTTATAAAATAATTAAAAGGAGAAATTAAGAGTATTATCGAAATTAATCGTGGATGAAAATACATTATCTGTGACACCCAAATTTTATTGAGCTTGATTTATACACCATTTCAAAATTGAGTCAATATTTTAAAAAAAATTGTTAAGGTTAGAGGTGTTCATCGATCTAAAACTGAACCAAACCGAACCACAACCGAATGTGACCGTAATCATAAAAAATTATTACTCAAAACAAAGCAAGAATAATACGAGTCCAGGCCGAAACAGTAAATTCCGGATTGTTTCGGTTTTGGACCGGATGAAAATAGAATAATTTAAAATTTTAATAAAATAAATAAATAATAATAATTAAAATTAATTTAATATTTATAAAATTTTAATTTTAATCAATTTATAATATGAATATTATTTTTAAGTAGATAAATATTTTAGAAAATAAAATAATATTTTTATTTATTTATTTATAGATTATTTTGTTATATTAATTATATTAAATATTAATAATTGAAATATATAGTGAGCATGGTTGTTCACATTTTAGGGGCTCTAGGCATTGTATTAAAATCGGGCCCTCATATTAAGTTAAATTAATACCCTTCTATTTTAAGTATAGTTTTTAAAACATTTCTCTTAGTATTTTGAGATGTCAAATTAATTATAATTACATCACTATTATTTTAATATATAAAAAAATTATTTATGTTGATGTTAGTCACGTTTTATTTGTATTAGTACTTCTGTTTTTTTTTTCTTTCGTTTTTCACTTTTTGGTAAATATTTTTTAAGCAATCTCATATAACAAATCAAAATAGTTCAGTAATAAAAATATATATACTTACATAGTAGAAATAAACTAATATTACCTTAATTTATCTTTAAAAAATATTTTTTTTATTTAAAAAATTATTTTGTAAATAAAAAAACAATTTTATTAAGTAAGAAGAACTAGTAATATTTGTTTGAAAATAATAATTACAAACCTTAAAATTGTTAATAGTCAAATAATTTCTCAATTTCTTTTTTTTTTTTGCTTCTAGTTGTGTTTATCAATAAAAAAATTAAGAATTAAGACTGTTTTTAATTTTTTTTCTTATGTTGTAAATAATATAGTTTTTTTTTTTTTTTTTTTTTTATGTTTTTGTAATTTGTTTGATATTTAAAAGTTAATTAATAACGTAATTAATAGTAACCGTCTAATTAATAACTTATTAATAAGGTTTTAAAAATTCATTTTCCTTAATATATAATAATAATAATAATATTAATAATAATATTATGGGCTCCCATTGCCGTCGCACCACGGGCCTAATAATGAGGATTTTAGTTAATAAAAAAAATTAATAAAAGTAGAACAATTTTTTAATAAAAAACTAAATTATCAAGCTATTCAACTACTATGTGATTTTAAAATAATTTTTATTAATCGTTTTGAAATATATCTAATTGAATAGTTCAGATTTATTGATACTCCTTCCGTTTGGTACTTGTAGTCATACATATTTTGTAATTTAAATAGAAAGTATGACAATAAATGCTTTCAGAGTCGAGTGGTTAGGCTTGTGATAACATAATTGATGTGAGTGTAATTTTCGGTGATTCAAAGTTCGAATTTCGAGTTAGATAAATTTTCATTAAAATATTACGAAGTTTGACATTGGATGAGACATGTTGCCTATTTTGCACAGTTACTCGGACACATCCCTCGATTTGCATTCTACTCGATCGGAGAGCTCCAATTGGATGAGGGAGAAGTTTCTCATCTATCATCCTTATAGTTCTCTCGCACAGATGTTTGTTACTCGGGCACATCTCTCGATTTATATTTTACCCGATCGAGAAACTTCCGATTGAGTGGAGGAAAAGTTTCTTGTCTATCCTCCTTCGAAAAAAATTATGACAATAGATACAGAACACGAGTAAGTGTTTGTTACTCGGGTACATCCCTCAATTTGAATTATACTCGATCGATGAGTCTCCGATTGGGTGGGGAAAAGTTTTTCGTCTATCTTCTTTAAAGCTCTCTCTTAAAAATTTCTGTTATTCGAGCATATTCTTCGATTTATATTCAACTCGTGAGAGAGAGAGATCGAGTGGGCGAGGCATGTCCCTCAATTTATGTCGTATAGATATGGCCTCCTATTGGTGGACAGTAGTACTCTCATTCAATGCGAGTATTGGATTATTGCGCCCTCGTGAGCCACGCTTAATCTATTATTTTAATACTCGCATTCAATGCGTGGTCCAAATTTCCATGTGCAGGAATAGTTGTTATCAATTTAAATGAATTATTAATATTTATATGTAAAAGGATTATAAATAAATTATTTAATATTATTAATTTTAATTTTCAACTCATTTATGTTACAGTAAATGTCAAATTTTCGTCAATGACATTTTTAAATATGGTGTTAAAGTGATAAGATTATAAATTTATATTTGAGCTTTAAAACATAAGTTGATACTGTATTATCTTCAAATTATAATGAATATACTCTAATATCTCGTCAGTTTAGTGTTGTAAACACGTGGACTTCTAGAATCTCATTCTTGTAAAGAGACAGATGTTAAAAGTGTTTTTTTTGTAGCAGTGATATATAACTTCAAGTTTAATAAAGACATGAAGTCACTTATGTCTTCATTTGATTAATTATTAATTTTTGACAAGGATAAAAAGGTAAAAACACTTACCAAAATCAAATTCTGGTTTCCATATTCTATAGTTCAGTATATGATTTGGCATGCAATTGTCACTACACCCCAAAGTAGTTGCAGCAGTTGATAAGATTTTGATGACGAGCCACACGCGCGCGCGTGTGGTTTAGCCAGATTCTATATATTTAAGGAGAGTAAGGTGCAAATTAATTAATACAGTATAATTACTACTGCTACTACACATTAGTTACCATAGCAAAAATGTTGAGCATTATTACTAGTGTTGTTGTCGTGGCCGTAGTAGCCTTTGTTACTTTTGCATGGAAGTTCATAGACTGGGTTTGGCTAAGGCCTCGGAAGATCGAGAAGCTATTCCGACAGCAAGGGATGAAAGGAAACTCTTACCGTTT
Organism: Euphrasia confusa; assembly: GCA_954870475.1. Classification (NCBI taxonomy): domain Eukaryota; kingdom Viridiplantae; phylum Streptophyta; class Magnoliopsida; order Lamiales; family Orobanchaceae; genus Euphrasia; species Euphrasia confusa. Next base: position 1,471,477 of record OX940969.1, on the reverse strand, counting down.
CTTGATCGGCGATTCCGTCGAAACGGGCGAAATGTACGACAAAGCCTACTCCAAGCCCATCGGCTTCCACGACGACATCACTCCTCGTGTCATGCCAAACATCTTCAACAACGTACAAAAATACGGTACTATAATTTTGATTATATATAGTATTAATAATTAGTACGTACGTACTTTAATTTAATTAAATTATAATATTTGTGGGCGGGCATGCAGGAAATTATTCCTTCTCGTGGTCGGGACCACGACCGCGGTTGTTCATAATGGACACGGGGGCTGCGAGAGAGGTGTTGAGCAAACACCGTTCGTATGGGAAGACTTTCAAAATAGCCAGCCATGCCTTGAAGCTGCTGTTCAGCGGCCTCGCGTCTTTGGAGGGTGACGAGTGGGCCAAAGTTAGAGGAAAGCTCAATCCTGTTTTCAGTGTAGACAAGTTGAAGGTAATTAATACTATATATATATAATTGATTTTTAATTAAATTGATCACGACGATGATAATTAATAATGACGATGATCATTTGATAATATATATATATATATATTAGCCTATGGTCCCTGCATTTCAATTGAGCACCGAGGAGACTCTGAGTAAATGGAGGGAGATGGTGTCCAAGGAAGGAGGGTCGGGCGTGGTTGATGTGTGCCACGATCTCAACACTTTCACGTGCGAAGTTTTTTCGCAGGTGATGTTTACTGCTCCGTACACCGACGACATCAAACGCACGTTTCTTGAACTCGGGGAGCTTTCGAATATGGCCAAACTTCCTTCCAAGATACTCAATATACCCGGAGAGGAGTAAGGCTGATATGTTCATTTGAACTTAATTTCAGTTGATCAGCTCGATTAAGTTGTTTTGTTTATTAGGTACTTGCCGACACGAACCAATCGCCGGGGGAGAGAAATCAACAGGCACGTTCGAGCCGTGTTCACCTCCATGATTCGCGAGAGACTAAACACCTGCAAGGAGAAACGAGCCTCGAAGCAGGACTTGTTGGACGTGTTGATGGAAGATTTGTACGACGGGAAAACCACCACATGGGAGAATGATGTCGAAGGCGTGATCGGAAACTGCAAACTGTTCTTCTTCGCGGGTTCCGAGACGAGCGCTTCTCTCTTGACTTGGACGATCCTCATGCTCGCTTATCGCCAGGATTGGCAAGCTCGAGCGAGGGACGAGGTTCTCCAAGTGTTTGGGGACAAGAAGAAATTAGAGATCACGAACGAGGACTTGGGAAAGCTGAAGACGGTGGGCATGATCTTGAACGAGATGCTTCGTTTGTACCCGCCGGGGATGGAAATAACGAGGCTAGTCAACGAGGACATTAAGGTGAAAGATTACACTGTTCCGGCAGGCACGCTCCTCACTTTCCCGGTGCTCATGTTCCATCGGAGCAAAGAGATTTGGGGAGAGGACGCATTGGAGTTCAACCCGGAAAGGTTCGCCCAAGGAGTGACAAAGGCGGCCACCAAGGCAGGGGAGGTTGCGTTCATGCCTTTCGGGTGGGGCCCGCGCAATTGCGTCGGCTTGAACTTTGCAATGCTCGAGATGAAAACGTTCCTCGCCATGCTGCTGCGCGAGTTCAAGATCGACTTCTCGCAGACCTACACGCACGCTCCCGCAGTCGCAATCACTATCAACCCACAGTTTGGAGCTCCCGTCGTGCTCACCAGCCTGTGAAACTGAAACCGTTTCATTTCCGCTTTCCGCTTGCTTTATTCTTTTCATTTTCTAATAATTACTATCATTTATGTTTATTCATTGTCTGAGCTTTGTGTAATAAATTTATACTCCATGCACATGCACGTGAGATTCAATAATAACTCGTATTTTCACTTTTTATATATAGGTAAACCTCTGTCTAATACGTATGCTCATACTTCATTTCACTATATTTACAAAGAAAGTACTACGACTATATATATACATCTCACACAAAAAATATATATTCTTCTTCGTTTATTAAACTCTATAAATATCTTATAAGGAAAAAATTACCATTTCTATAAGAATTTATTAAATATTTATAATTTTTTTTAAAAGATCAGTTTGTAAAATTTTGACGAAAAAAAAAAAAAAATCAAATTAACACAAGTACGAACTGAATTCTCTTGCTTTCTTGTGATTCAGAGCTTCTAATGATATTTATACCAGTTTCAAATGTAGGTGTTTAATTTCTTAGGAGTTAATTTCTATTTACCAACTAATTATATACACTCTACTTGTTTTCATGTCTCAACTTAATTCTTTTAAAAACAATTTTTTTTTTACTATTTCACTTTTAAATACAATTTTACATTTACTTTATTCACTTAATTACAATTACATTACAATTACAATTACTTAATTAAAAAAAATATATTCTTATCTTATGTTGTGTTCAACAAGTTAACAAATAATACTACTGGGCTTATAATAGTTTGTTTGGGCCGAAATTAACTTAGCGGCCCATCGCACCACCTGCCTATCTTTATAATATATAAATCCTGAAATTAATAAATCCTAATTACCCAATAGAAACATCCAATTTTGCCACATCATTTCTATTAACCAATAGGATGACTCAATTTCCCCTATAGCGTAACTTTTCACTCTTAATTTCAAATTTTATTAACCAATAAAATCTCTCAATTTTACCACGTAGAATCTCTCAATATTTTCTCATTAAATAAATAAATTATTAAATAAATAAATTGTAATTAAAAATTAAATGTTGGTCAAATATCCCATAATTACATTCGTCCGCTACTTCTTCTTCTCTTCTCATTTTCCAAAATTCTTCTCCTTTGAACTTCCGCTGCTGCTCTTTGAATTAGGGTTTTTTATCAAAAAAAAGATTGCAGACAATCGTATTCAAATTTGCGATGACGATGATGATTGTCTTTTTTTTTTGCAGATTAAGTTTCCGTGGTCATCTTCTCCCAAATTGGTCAGTGTATCTATATATATGCGCTCCATATATGCGCTTCTTATTCTTCTTCCATAAAATCATCTTCGTCTTCCTTCCCTGTTCATGTTTTCAGCGTATCGCAATATTTCAGATTAAGGGTTTTTCATCTCCTTCCCCGGCTTCCGCTGTTATTCCAGATTGAGGTTTCGATTGCACAGGTTTTTCTCAACCCTATTCATCCGCTATCAGATTAAGGGTTTCGATCAAGTTTTTTTTGCCCTACACTGCTATATCAAAAGTAAGGCTCTTATCAAATTTTTTTTTGTGCAGTTTCATAATCTACAATTTTTACAGCTATATCAGTGAGAAAGATGGTAAAAACCGAAATGATAGCAGCTGAACCTATGCCGAAGCCTTCTTCTTTTTCTTCGGTCGAGTTATGGTCTTGGAGTGGTATATTCCTCATATCATTTGTATCCGCTTTGCTTTACCCGACTCCACTCGGAACCAATGCTAGGACATGCTTGCCTTTTCTCCTAACGTCCACTGTACTAGGCTACATGTTTGGTTCTTTGTAAGAAACGAAAATTATTTACTCGGCCAGCCGTGTCTTTCCATTTAGTTATTATTGTTTCCTCAACTCGATCTCAGTTTTTTCATTATTTGATTTTCGATTCAGGCTACCGTCAGCGTGAAGAAGGTATTCCGGTGCGATTTTTGCCGGTGTCTTGAGAACGGTCAATTTGCTGATCGTAAGTGTTGTTGTTTGCTCTGATTTCTCGAATTTTTCTTTTTTCTTTTCGTCCCATTTTTTTTTCTTTGATTTCGATTTGATTCATTACTCGCGAAGCCTGAAATTTAATCTTTCGGCGGTAAAATAATTTCGCCGGTCATAGGAAGTCAGGATTATGATGTTGTGATGCGTGGGTGTTCGGTTGGGGCTCCTGAAGTTCATCTTTCATCAAGACTTCATGTCCGTATTGATGTTCCCTTTTTTTAATCCCTGTTGCATGCTTACTCCCGGCTCCATCATGATAACTATTGTTTCTCCTTCTTTCTCATCAAGTTACATTGACTTTATTTTTCTTTTCTATCTAATGGTAGGTTACAGGTGAAGATGAGTATACAGATGATGTTCCCATGCCACCCAAAGGCTTACATGCTGCTGTAATATTAAGTAAAAAGCCTCACGCTAGGATACTTGCAATAGATGATACAGCAGCAAAGTCTTCTCCTGAGTTTGCAGGAGTATTTTTTGCTAAAGATGTGCCTGAGGAAAATAGGAAAACAGAGTCTTATTCAGCTGTTGTGTTACTCTTTTCATAAGAAATTGCTTTTTCTTTGCCTCTGAAAGATATTAGTAGTACTCCAATGTTAAGTTTTTGTTTTTCGATTTATTTGGTTTAGCGTTTACTAATTTCGTGTCTTCCAAAATCCTTTTTTTTGTGCAAATTGAGACATGATTCGTTGATCTTGCTTTCGCCTTTTTAAAGCTTCAATTTTTTAAACTTTTTTTGCAGATTGAGGAACCAATCTAAATTTTCTCATCCTGATTCTAATTTTCGATTAATTTGCTGTATCTTTTTTTGTAGATCTTTCATTCCGATGAAAATCCAACTCCTCCGTCGATCGCCACTCCAAGGAGTCTTCAACCAGCCGCTTCTCGGGTTCGCTGAAGCCCAGAATGAGTAAGATTTCCCCAAACGACGCTGAAAATCTTGAAATTTGCATAGATATATGTAAAGAGTTTTATTTATTTATTGTTTTGGTGTTTATCAATTCCAGGAGCGGAGGTCAATGGGGCGGAGACCTTCTCATCACGTATCGCTCCATACCTAACGAAAAACACGTGACTTAACATTAGTATTGTTGAGGATTCGCGCAACAAGGTCTAGAATAACCGAATAAATCCGATTAAACTAAACTTTCATAAACCACACGAATATGAATATCCAAAACCGCACGAATACGACTTGACTCTCAAGCTCACGATCTCTCACATATATGAACTCACAAGAACACGAAAGCAAAGAAAAATGAAAGCACAAGACAAGATTTACGAGCTTCAGTTTCGTGCTGCGCAGCAGCAGAAACCTACGTGCTCGGGGAGAGGGGTGTTTCTTCTTTATTATATGAACAACGAGATTACAACTATTCCTAGTAACCCTAGAACCAACAAGGTGTAAGCGATTACAAGTTTAATCTCTAAAGAAGAAGTATAGAACTCGGTTCTTTCTCTCTCGCGCTACATCGCGCTCCCCCTACGCTCCTTCCACTCGATGCATCTGATCGAGCGTCCTTTTATAGAGGACCTGGACGTCGATTTATGGTAGGAATAGGTTCCTTGTGCTCCAAGGATTCCGTAGCCTTTTGAATCACCTCAATCGGATAAGTATGGAAAGAGATATTCAATTTTTGGTTTATTACCAAAAATAGGAGATGCTGCATCCTGCCAGGAAACCGCCAGCTGCGCAACGCCCCCTGCTGCGCAAAGCCCTGCTGCAGCGTCATGCCTTAGAATTTCGAACATATTTCCACAAATCTCCACCTTGTTCAAACTTCTAAACCCATGTCTACCATCTTGCAGTAGTGATCAAGTACTGCTCAACCCAGACAGGCCAAAATCCAAACAACTCCTTTTGCTACGACACCTTATTCACCATGTCATGATCAAACCCGATCATTCGACTCCATTCCAGTATGATTTCGAATCACACTGCTCCCATATGATCATACCCGATCATATTTCTCCTAGTATTGACATTAGACATAACATGCCATGCCCAATACTACCGCAACACCTGCCACAGGTATTCCATTCCAAAATTCTTCAACACCACCATGCGGCATCAAGAACTTGTACATGACATACGTCATAATCCGAAAGTAGATGTCACTCCACCTTCTCGCACCTCCAGAAACCTCCAGAGACGACTTCATCAAGTTAGCAACTCACAGCACTGCATGCAGCAGTCTGAATCTCGCTGCCTAACTTAGCCCCCCTGCAGCAGCATGATGCCTGCCACAGCCCCTGCGCAATTTCAGCATTGCGAGGTTGTCCTCTTGGGACTTGATTCAAACATGCATCTCCGACATGAAATATGGAGCTCAAACCATTTTCATATCCCGGAAAGTTGATGTAGATCACCTTTCCCCACCTCTGGATAGCATCAGAGCGTGAATCCTCCAAGTCAACAACTCACAGAACTGCCTGCCGCAGCCTGAGTCTTGTCGCTGCCCTTGAACCTTTCAATAGCATCGTAATGCCTACTGCAGCCCCTTCACAATGCTCGGAAGCTTGTGAAATAGTCCACGTGGGACCAGATGCCGATGCACGTCCCTACTTGTACTCTTGCCGCAATCGCCCTTGCGGTAGTTGCTACCGTAGTCGCTATTGTAGTCTGTGCATGCAGTCTCTACCATAGCTAATGCCTCCACCTCGAGAAGCATTATATCCTGTTGAAGTATCTCGAACGAGTCTAATCAACCCCATGCATCACATCACCATAACAAGAGTCTTAGCGTAATTGCTTCATCTTATAATAATGGCAGAAGAACGTTGTCTCTGCCCCTGCCATGCCGTATGGCAGACCCTGCCATGCCTGTACCCTACCACACTAACACTTGAATGCTTCAATGTTGTGCTTTCCGGTAGTTACACCACACGGCTACCTGTTGAGTTCGACTCTACGGTAAACCCTACTGCCTCTGCCTAGGCAATAGTAGTCTCTGCCTCCACTTGGAAATAGTGGAAACCCTCTGCCTCTTTACCGGACAGATTTCAGGCCCTGTTGCTTCTCCTTGAGTAGATTAGTGGTGGTAAGAATCATCAATTCGAACCAATCCTCCTTGGTACGCCTTGCACCAACATCCGCTCTATGTGTAACCCCTGCCGCAGCGGCTGCTACACCAACAACAGTCCTTGTTGATTTTCTAGTATCCAGACTACCAAAATCAACATCCCCACATCCAATTCGAGCATCATCCCCGACCTCCATCTTCTTGGACGTGAAACCGTAACCATTGGTTACATTGACATACCTCAACAACCTTCGAACTGCCACCAGCGACTCCTTCTCATGAACCTCGATATCACACCCATACCCTGGTCAATATCAGGCCTGCTATACACCATAGCATGTATAAGACTTCCCAATGCCCTTACATAAGGCACTGCTGCCCTGGCTGCTGCGGTGGTTCCCCATGCCGCAGGACAATTCTTCACAGAAAGTATTAAGTGCTGCCTAAGGGAAGTTGCGCAACTCCACCTCAAAAATAACAACACTAACCCTCCTTTCTGCATAATTGGACAACCGATACCCTCCCGATCAGTTTTATGTTGAGTATTATCAATCTGGTAATCGTTGCTACGATTTTCTTCATGGCAGTCGCTGCTACAGCTGCTGCCTTCAGAACCACTGCCACTGCTGCAGCTGCTGCCTTCAGCGTTGCCTCCACCTTCAGCGATGTCTTGATCATCCTGAAGCCTTTTAGTCCGGTAATCGATGCTACGATTTACCCCACGGCATTCGCTACCGCAATCAATGGCAATGCCATTGCTGCTGCCTCTGTCGTTGCCATCGACGATGCCTTGGCCATTGTCTCCACCTTCAACGATGTTTCTTTCATCTTGAGGTTTGGTAATATGGTAGTCGATGATGCGACCTACCCCATCGCAGTTGATACTGCAGTCAATGCCACTGCCCCTGCCGCTGCCTTTGACAATGCCTACGCCGCTGCCTCGAGCGACACCTTCGTCAATGCCTCCACCCTCAGCGATGTTTTGATCATCCTGAGGTCTTGGAATCATGATAGTCTCTGCTTCCGCAGTCTCTACCGCAGTCCTTAAGCCATTCCTGCTGTCACTGCCTTCCTTGTAGTTTATGCTGCCGCAGTGACTACCGCAGCAACTATGCCTGTTGCTGCCTTTACCAATGATGGACAAGAAATACTTTCCACCATCTTTCGTCTTCGTTCTAGATGGACTCCAGAGATCGGAATGGAAGTTATTTAGGCAACCCTTGGTTGTGTGCCTTCCGGTGCCAAAGCTTGCCCTTGCAGCCTTGCCTAGAGCACAACGATCACAAAATTTGAGCTTGCGCATCTTATCACCTGAGAATGCCTTTTGCTTTGCCAGCTCCAGCAGCCCTTTCTCTACAAGATGTCCAAGCCTTTTGTGCCATCGCAAGATCTTGTCACTAGATGTGACTGCAGACCCTGCTGCAGCCCCTGCAACAGTCCCTGCAGCAGGTGCTGCTTTAATTCCTGTAGCTGCTGCATCACCTGCTGCTGCCACCGCAGTGCTTCCTACAACAGCCACTGCCCTGCCTCTCAAATAATACAAGTCATTCATCTTCTCTCCTTCTAGCACTACCGTGCTGCCTCTCTTCACTTGGAGGCATCCTCCACTAGAACAAAAATTATATCCCGAGCTATCAAATTGACCAAGGGAAATAAGATTCCTCTTGATCTCCGGGATGTATCTCACCTTGGTTAGAAGCTTCACCGAGCCATCAACCAACTTCAGACGAATAGTGCCAATGCCCTCAACCTTGCATGCTAGGTTATTTCCAAGAATGACCGAACCTCCATCAATCTCCTCAAAACCTTCAAACCACTGCCGCATGGGGCTCATGTGGAATGTGCAGCCAGAATCTAGAATCCACTCCGTCTCTTTCCTCGAAGTGATATTTAGGACTTCAGCATCGATTGCCCCTGCCCTTGCCTCCGCAACATCAGCATGATTGTTGCCCTGATTCTGCTGCTGCTTTAAGAGGCGACAATCCCTCTTAAAGTGACCGATTTTGTTACAATGATAACACTTTGAGTCACCATTGGATGATGCTTTGTTCTCACTCTTTTGGCCCTTCTTCTGATTCTTCTTCTTTGTGAAATTCTTGTTCACCGTTACCAATCCTTCAGCTGCAGCAGGATGATCTTTCTTGGAGTCCTTCTTTTGCTGCTCCTTAGTCTTTAGGGCAACTTGTACCTCCTCCAAAGTCAGGGCATGCTGCCTTCCAAGAATGATGGCATCCTTGAATTGATCGAGTGATGAAGGCAGTGATCCTAACAAGAGCAATGCTTGATCTTCCTCCTTCAACTTCTCATCAATATTCTCAAAGTCATCAAGAATCTTCACAAAGTCATCCATCTGATCCACGATGGATTTGTCCGAGACCATCTTGAAGGCATACAACTTCTGCTTCAAGTACAATCGATTTGCCAAGGATTTAGTAAGATACAAACTCTCCAACTTCTGCCATAGGTCATAGGCAGTAGCTTCGTTTTTCACTTCCCTTAAAACCTTGTCTCCGAGATTCAAAAAAATCACAGCTCGTGCCATGTCTGAAATCTCACCGATGTCACCTGATGCACCCCCTGCAACAGCGCCTGATGCAGCCCCTGCAGCAGCGCCTGCTGCAGCCTTTACGGCAGCTTCCTCTGCCTCATCCTTCTTGGCCTCTGGACCTTTTCCCTTGTCTTTTCCAGCACCTCTAGTGCTTCCCGGTGGCAGTAGCGCTGCCGCCAATCCTTGCTACGTTAGTATTGCCCTAATCTTGATCCTCCAAAGACCAAAATCGTTCTTGCCCGTGAACTTCTCAACTTCATACTTCGACGATACAGACTTCATCTTCTCCTCGTGATTTATCTTCCCACAGACGGCGCCACTTGTTGAGGATTCGCGCAACAAGGTCTAGAATAACCGAATAAATCCGATTAAACTAAACTTTCATAAACCACACGAATATGAATATCCAAAACCGCACGAATACGACTTGACTCTCAAGCTCACGATCTCTCACATATATGAACTCACAAGAACACGAAAGCAAAGAAAAATGAAAGCACAAGACAAGATTTACGAGCTTCAGTTTCGTGCTGCGCAGCAGCAGAAACCTACGTGCTCGGGGAGAGGGGTGTTTCTTCTTTATTATATGAACAACGAGATTACAACTATTCCTAGTAACCCTAGAACCAACAAGGTGTAAGCGATTACAAGTTTAATCTCTAAAGAAGAAGTATAGAACTCGGTTCTTTCTCTCTCGCGCTACATCGCGCTCCCCCTACGCTCCTTCCACTCGATGCATCTGATCGAGCGTCCTTTTATAGAGGACCTGGACGTCGATTTATGGTAGGAATAGGTTCCTTGTGCTCCAAGGATTCCGTAGCCTTTTGAATCACCTCAATCGGATAAGTATGGAAAGAGATATTCAATTTTTGGTTTATTACCAAAAATAGGAGATGCTGCATCCTGCCAGGAAACCGCCAGCTGCGCAACGCCCCCTGCTGCGCAAAGCCCTGCTGCAGCGTCATGCCTTAGAATTTCGAACATATTTCCACAAGTATTAATTAACCATGAAGATCGAGTCGACCCTCTGCGCGAGTACTGTGATATGTTGTTGTTAATTTTTCCAGGTTTTTGACTTGGGGGAAGAAGGGTCGGATAGCGTGCTCCGTAGGATTTTTCTCAATATAGAAAGGCTCAAGAACAGTGGTGATGATTTTTCTACTGAACTTGCAAAGAAGTTACGAATAATTGTGAGTGGATTCTTCTAATAATTAGTTGTATTTTCGTACGTGTAGTTGTTGTAATTAATTAAGGTGTGTAGGTTGCTGGTGGAGATGATACTGCTGGCTGGATTCTTGGGGTGGTTTCGGATCTAAAATTATCGGATCCACCACCAGTAGCAACTGTGTCCCTAGGAACAGGAAATAATTTACCATTCTCATTCGGTTGGGTAAGAATAAGATCCTGTAATGTAATGTTGGTAATTTTCATCGCGAATATACAGGGTAATGTAATGTAATGTTGGTGAAGAATTCATTGCGTGCTGTATAAGAATCTTTCATGAGCTCCGACAAGGCTACACCTCATATCCGGATAATAGTTCCTGGTGGACTAAAAGATATGTTACGATTAAGGTTGGTCTCTCTCTTTCCGGTCTATCTTATTTTTTATTTTTATTTTTTTTATGTGGTCTTTGACCGAGAATATAGTGTTGGCATGTGCTACTTTTGGTTTTGATTATAAAACTAAGCTAAAATATGTTGTGGAATCCCAGGATGACACTCGGCTCAAACAACCCCAACAATGGCAGCCTTCCCATAATCCTTTTGTATGCTAAGTATTTTGGTGGTGGTCTTCAAATAATCTCAATAGAAGGATATGGTATGTTATTATCTCTACACAACAAATTTACACCAGCAACTAAAAGGTAGGCTCTGTTTTAGTGTCTGGCATTGTAAGATGAACTTTTTTTTATCTCTTGGCATCTCTCTATTCACACGTCATTCTTTTTGCTAAGCTAAAGATATAATCTCTACTCACATATTCATATATCTTTCTTTTTACTATTGCCTATTTTTTTGGGGGTCTACAATAGCCAAGTAACACATGTTTATACGCCAAATGACAATTAAAATTTTTATTATTTATTCAAGTTTCTAAATAGTGCCGAGAACATATTCATGTTTCTTTGACTGAGGAGCTCGAACTTATCATGAACGGCGATATCATTAATTTTGAAGAGCAATGGAGAAGGGCCTTCATCAAATGCTTCATCAAAATTGATGATGAAATTGGAGGGAAATCAACGGCCGAGCCATTAATTTTAATCCTTGGAAGAATTGCTTGATTTTGGATTGCTTTATAGTTTTGTGTGTGTTTACATACAACTCTTCTTGATGAAGTAACTAAAAAATCTCAGGTGAATTAGAACATTTATGCATCATACGGAGACATGATTTTAATATGTTTTTATTCAACTCTAATGTAAGTTATTTATATTATTTATGATTATTGGATAAATTAAGTTTGGTTGCGGTTTATAAAACAAGAAGCATAGTTACTTCTTATTATGTTGTTACTTTATTACTTCTTATTTTTTTAAGCTGTCAGACGTTGGCCCTCACCGTGTATATGAACACCGATGTCATAGTCTATCGAGTAGTAGTGGGCAGATTTTATCCTGAACCTGTCGCTCTGGATTTGCATAGGGAAAGATTGGAAGAGGAAATTGATGTTTAAAGGGGATGGTGTAGACAATGAATTAAATATGAGCTCGAGTGACAGTTAATCGTGACAATGATAATGAAGTCGGTGTTATTGATGATCATCTGATTTAAAAACTGGGAACTTTGTACTCTTATTACAACACTCATTAATATGAAATTAATTAATTTTATACTAATTAAATAATATATTTCTTTTTTTGTTTTGTTATGTTTCAGAAAAACCTTTTTTTTAATATTATATTTATTTTTGCTTTGTTATTGATTATATTGTTTTTAATACTCTTAATATACATTAATAGATTAATTTAACATTTAATCATAAATTAGAATATCAATGATACTAAATAATATTACAAATAAAATATTTTAATATTAATTTTTACCATCTTTTAAATTTTTTTTATTACACTTAAATATTTTAATATTAATTTTTACATATAGAATACACTATATGACATGATTTTTAAAATTATTTTAAAAAATGAAAAAACACTAAATTTTAATTCATTTAAAAAAATTAAATTCTATATTCTATTCTAAAAAGATGACAATGTTATTCTTTCATTTGATATATTAATTTTTTTTATTCTTACGCAAAAATAAATAAACTAAATGAGGTTTTAAAATAATAAGAATAATAAAACATACATATAAGAAATGTTTAAAATATCAAATATTTTTATTAATAATTTTGAAATTTATATTTATATATTTATTAATTTTTATGGATAAATAAAAAAAGTTATATTATCCATATTATTTATAAATTTAATAATGCTTTAATATATATATATATATATATATATATATATATATATATATATATATATATATATATTTTCAATTATTTTTTTTCATCAAAAATATTTGAATCAAAAATAAAAAATATATTTTATTTCAAATTCTAAAATCATTTTAGAATAAATAATATTTATTATTTGTTTTTTTAAATATGTTCGTAGTGGTATTGAACAAAGCATTGTGAAGTTTTGAACTATAAAACTCTTTCCAATTTATAAAACTCCCCATCCGAATAGATTAAAAGTATAAAACTCTTTCCAATTTATAAGACTCCCCATCCGAATAGATTAAAAGTTTGTAAAAAAAAAAAATCGAGCATTGTTTAAACATATATATTGAAATTAACTTTAAAATAAATCGGGTAAAACTTTGAGTTTTACTCCCGAGCATCGCCGGGCTGAAAGATTATTTATGTTCTTAATCGAAGCTGAACTGTTATTTTGAAATTAACTTAATCGAAGTTGAACTGAAGCAATCTGAACTGAACTCAATTGAAGCGATCTGAACTGAACTGAAATGTACTGAAATTAAGTCCAAAAGAACATGTTCTAAGTCTGAACTGTGCTGAAGAGAATAATTCTAAAGCGATCTGAACTGAACTGAAATGTACTGAAATTAAGTCCAAAAGAACATGTTCTAAGTCTGAACTGTGCTGAAGAGAATAATTCTAAAAGAACATATCCATTTGAACTGAACTGAAATGAATTGAACTTAATAGGTTTGAACTGAATTGAAGCTGAAAATAAGTCAAAAAGAACAGATCTTTACTCTCTCTGATTCAAGATTTTGTCATTTCGCTTTCAACGTGACAATTTCCTGTTATGATATCGTATGGAACGAGTTAGATGCAATATTTATCCAAAGTGAGGATTATCTATGTACTCACGGGCAATTGTATGTTGCACTTTCAAGAGTCATTGCAAAATTAAAATTGTTATGTTTGAATAATATTCAATTCTATGCCAAATAGATTAGGGGGTTGTAACATTTTTTTTTTCATATGTATTCAAACAAATATATATATATATATATATATATATATATATATATATATATATATATATATATATAAATTTAAAAATAACAAAAAAAAATCAATTATAATTTCGGTGCACAATTAAACTCTTGAAAAATATACTACCTCTGTCCCAAGACAATGGTCACACTTCCTTCACAAATAACAAAGGAAGTATAACCATTAATATGGGACAGAGGTAGTATTTCTTATAAGAATAACTTCTTATAGTAATATTTTTTTCTCGGTACACTTATGAAGTTTTTACTGTATATTGAAAATTTTAGTAGACAATTAATAGAAACACAATCAAAACAATTATTTAAAACGGAAAAAACTTTTGCATTTTAATAAATATTTCATGTTTGATATAACAATTAATAATAAGATTCGATACGAGTTGACAAATAAGATCGAAATTTCGATTGTGAGTTTTATATTAATTCTTAACTACTTACTATCGCTTACTATCGATAAAATACGTTGCATTTTTTTTAAATTAATTCATAATAAATTAACTTCTACAACTATCCATGTTATTTTTTGGAACTTCAATTCACTATCATTTGGTCGTTTGCTTATTGAAATTAAACCCAGAAGAACTGATGTCGTAAAAAACGGGTTAGACAAAGTTAGATCTTCCTCTCTTAGAGGAAATTGGAATGGAAACTGATATTGTAGTAAAACGTGGAAGAGGACGCCCTAGGAAGAAGAAGATTGATAACCCGACGACGGACAATGGGGTTATCAACACCTCCGAGGCGAGGGCTGATTCTGTTCCTATCAACAATCCATTGATGCAGCAATTTAACCAGGTCTCAGAGGAGATGATTCGGACGATTATAACGAGACATTCGGATTTTGGATTTGATGTACCAGAGTTTGCGAATTTGGTGAATAGGGTGGATGGTAGAGAGAATGGTGGTCTGGATCGAGGGGCTACAGGTAGTGGTAATATTGGTTTGAATGGGAATGCTGGGAATTACTGTACACCTCTGGGTGATGACGACCAAGCCATAACCGAGCAAAAGAGGAAGGCGATATGTACTACTACGTTAAATACAAATGACGTCGCGTCTCTTAATTCTGGGAATATAGCGGATGATGTTCATCATCTTCAGGAAAATTTGCAGATAGAAGCGTCGGATTCCGGAGTTGCCAATGATTTGGAATCCGTTCTGGGTGATCCTGTGTTCGTTGAGCGTCAATCGGGAATTGATTTTCAAAATTCAAAATCAAAATCCCAATCCGCGATCCATGCTGACCTTCCGTTAGTTGCGCGAGAAATAAGGGAGAATGGAGGAAATAATCTATTTAATTCTGGTAGTAAATTTGGGGATGGGGACAACATGCATGTGGACTATATTATGGGAAAGGAAGGTACAACTAACCCTCTTTTACTTGCGACAAATATGCATGAGATTTGTAATGCAACTTTTGAAGAATTATGGGGTAATCATTGTATTGATGACGTGGATACTATGAATAGAAAAAATATTTCAGAAATTACTAATTCTGAAAGGTGTGAGAACCAGGCTGCTGTGATAGTTTCAAATCAGGTGGGCCGGCCCGATTCGGGTTCTATTTTTGCTGGTCCACAATCTTTAATGGCCAGCCCAATGGGGACTCATCCTAAAGCCCACTCTTTGGGTGCCCAATCGCCTGCTAGGAGGAGTAATCGGCAGAGTAATTCAGGGCCAGGTCCATTAACAGCTGCAGGGTCAACTTCGGCTTCACAAAACATTATTTTGCACCAGAAAACTGAGAACGCTCACGATCCTCTCGCCAATCTTTTTGTTGGGAGCGTCTGCGTTAAATCAGGCACTGAGATTAATAGTAGAGATGCGACGACCGAACCAAGTAAACCGATTACACCGTCAAGGGTTTCGCTGCGGTATATCCAACCGGAAATTAACAACGGCCAATTGTATGCTCGACCCACGTGGAGCTCAGTGCAGGATGGTATGAAACGATGGGAAAATACCCTTGTGGGCTATTTTCTGGGAGCGGAACTAGGATTCCAGTCTACACAAAAAACTGTTCGCTCGTTGTGGAAAGGGATGTCGGAGGTTAAATCGAATGCGAATGGATTTTATTTTTTCTCGTTTCGATCTGAGACGGAATTACGTACAGTCGTGGAAGGTGGACCTTGGATTATTGCGGGTAAGCCAATATTATTACAGAGATGGAAAGCGGGCATGAAACTGGAAAGGCAAGAACACAGGAAGGTCCCGGTTTGGATCAAGTTGAGAAACCTCCCTCTTGAATATTGGAATGTCGAGGGGCTGAGTGCAGTGGCAAGTACGGTGGGAATTCCTTTATACCCGGACTCAATTACGTCTTCTATGGCTCGATTGGATTATGCGAGAGTGTGTGTTATGATTAAAATCGAGGAAACCTTAAAAGAGCGTGTTATTATACTCAATCCTACAGCGGTGGAAGGGGAATACCAAGGTAGTTGTTCTGTTGATATCGAGTACGAATGGAGACCCCCTGCATGTACTCACTGTGATACGTTTGGTCATATGAAGAACTCATGCCCTCGACTGGAAGTTCAGGTCAAGAAGAAGCCAATTACCAGGTATGAACAGAAGCGGCATACTCCGACCGAAAACATGAGTAAGGATAAGGAGGATGAGTGGATTGTGGTGGGTCAGAAAAAACAGCGCCGTCCGAGATCCCCTACAAATGTGTTGACTGCTGCTGTCAGGCCAAAAGAATATGAAAGGCAGGTTGTCGATGCTTCGGAAGCTAATGTACATCAGGTACCTCTGAAGGGATTGGTCGTTAAGCGGGCGGTTGTTCGTCAGCCTAGTATTGGCCATCCACCCGCCGCCGGCCAAACGCACCCTCGATCGACAGCTAGTTGTTCCCATGAAATTCAACATAATTATAACAAGTTTGGTGTTTTGAATAAAGTGAGTGATTTGGATGAATTGAGCATTGATAATTCGGGTACCGGGTACTTACCTAGGCAACCAGTTACTATGGAGCGTGTGGGTTCGGGAGATAGGGAGGAAGGAGAAATTGGGGAGGGAACTATGGTGGTGTACTGTCAGGGTCTTGAAGCAGCCCTTTCCACGGGTCCCCATGTGTAGTACACTCTGCTGGAACGTTAGAGGGCTGAATAAGCCGGATCATCAGCGGGCGGTTCGGGATCTTATTCAGGAGAACTCAGTTAGTCTCGTTGCCCTTCTTGAGACACATGTCACTGGAAATAGGTCTTCCTTTATTGCA
The DNA here is from genome assembly GCA_954870475.1 of Euphrasia confusa. NCBI lineage: Eukaryota > Viridiplantae > Streptophyta > Magnoliopsida > Lamiales > Orobanchaceae > Euphrasia > Euphrasia confusa. The sequence goes on along the minus strand of OX940969.1, from coordinate 1,454,519 downwards.
GATCGAGTGTTTTCTTCGTGGAGTAGATATATTGATTATGTAGATGGTCCAGGTAAGCGTATCTGGGTCGGTTGGGATCAGAGTTTGGTGGATGTCCAGATGGTTCATACCTCTGACCAGTGGTTTCATTGTCGAGTTACGGAGCTCAGGACGACGGTCACGCGGTTTTACACGTTCGTCTATGCCCACAACACTGTGATTCAGAGACGAGTGTTATGGGACTATATACTTTCTATTTCTGAGCACCTGCAGGAGGTTGATTGGGTAGTGTTGGGTGATTTCAACACAATCCTGGATACGAGTGAGGCCATGGGAGGTAGAGCGGCTATGGAGACGGATGACGAGTTTCAGGCTTGCCTGATGGCGGCTGATTTGGTCACGTTACCGACGGTGGGTCCGTGGTACACATGGCATAATCAGCAGGTGGCGGATCGAAAGTGGCGTCGACTGGATAGAGTGGTGGCTAACCCTTCCTGGTTGGTGCATCGTGCTGAGAGTATCTATCACACCCTGCCGTCTCGGACGTCGGACCATGCTCCCCTACTTTTGGACCCGGTGACTTCTGGAAACGGATACAAAGCGTGGTTTCGTTTCGACAACCACATTACTGATATGGAGGATTTTATTCCTCAGACGAGGCGTATTTGGGAGTATGCGATTCATGGTCTGCCTATGTATTCGGTAGTTAAAAAGCTTAAGCTTCTCAAAGGTGTTTTCAGGCAGATGAGGAGGAGACAGGGGCACTTAGGGGCGAATGTGACGAGGGCAAGGGAGTTTCTGCTCTATGTCCAGACATATTTGACTACGGATCCCACCTTTGAGCCATTACTTGTGTTAGATGGTATATGTCGTCGCTTGTACGCACGAGCGGTTGAGGCGGAGCAGACTTATTTACGCCAGAGGGCGAAGACGTCATGGTTGCGAGATGGGGATCAGTGTACGGCTTTTTTCTTTAAGAGTATCGCGGTTCGACGGGCTCGATCGCGTATCCTTCAGGTTGAGACAGCTTCTGGGGATATTGTACATGACTCTTCCCAGATCAGTAGTACGATAGTGTCGTTCTTTCAGGGGCTGTTGGGTACCTCTACCCATCCTGTGGTAGGAGATCTACGACCTTTCGTGACTCGAAGGTTAACTGTTGAGATGGCAGAGCGTATGATCAGACCGGTGACAGCGACGGAGATTCAGAACGTACTTTTTGCGTTCGATGATGATAGAGCTCCGGGTCCTGATGGTTATTCATCGGCCTTCTTCAAACAAGCCTGGCCGGTGATTAAATTTGAGAGTCTTACGGCTATTTCAGATTTTTTCCGCACCGGGAAGCTTGTAAGAGAGGTTAACTCGACAATTATTTCGCTTATACCGAAGGTTGCTGCCCCGAAGCATCCTAAGGACTTTCGCCCCATCTCGTGCTGCAACGTGCTGTACAAGGTGATTGCGAAAATTATCTCGAATCGTATGAGTGACAGTATGGCATTTTTGGTGGACAGATCGCAGACGGCCTTTGTCCCTGGCAGACGCATTGGGGATAACATCCTCCTTGCACAGGAGATACTGCAGGGATACGGACAGAGGAGACTTCCAGCTAGATGTGTGTTGAAAGTCGATATTATGAAGGCCTATGACACGGTTGAGTGGGGTTTCTTGCGGGCAACGTTGGAGACCATGGGATTCCATCAGGTGTTCATTGGTTGGATTATGGAGTGCCTCACTACTCCGGCCTACTCGGTGAACATTAATGGTTCGGCCGAGGGTTATTTCAGAGGTGCCCGGGGATTGAGGCAGGGGGACCCAATGTCACCCTTTCTCTTTGTTTTAGTGATGGAGGTCCTGCGCGGTATTTTGGAATGGCATATTCAGGCTGAGCCAGAGTTCCAATACCATTGGAGATGTGAGAGGACACGGACTTATATGTTGAGTTTTGCTGATGACCTACTTCTTGCATGTCATGCTGATCCTGTTTCTATTACTACGCTCATGCGGGGAGTGCAGCTTTTCTCGACTTACTCGGGTCTACATGAGAATGTAGATAAGAGTAATATCTATCTCTCCCTCCAGGCGCAGGATGATGTGTCGATACTCCAGCCAGTCTTTGATTTCCCAGTAGGGACCCTACCTGTGCGTTATCTGGGAGTCCCTCTTATCTCTTCTCAGTTGAGGCTGAGGGATTGTGCCCCCCTGCTACAGAGAATTGATGCTAGACTGGGCTCTTGGACCTCTCGTACCCTATCTTATGCAGGGCGATTACAGCTGATCCGATCAGTTCTTGGTACTCTACATATCTACTGGGCCAGTGTTTTCATCCTACCCCAGGGGATTATCGAGGAGATTGAGAAGAGGCTGAGGAGATTTCTTTGGTTTGGGTTGGGCAACAAGGGGTATGCCAAGGTCCGATGGGTTGATATTTTTCGCCCTGCCAGTGAGGGTGGTTTGGGTATCCGAGATCTCACTGCATAGAATCGGGCCCTTATGACCAGACATATCTGGGCTATTCTGAGTCAGGACCCGGAATCTGTTTGGGTCAGTTGGATTCGGGAGAATCGACTGAGGAGGCACTCTTTTTGGAGTGCTAAGATGCCGAGGGCATGCTCTTGGAGTTGGAGACAGCTTCTTAAGCTACGTCCGACTGTTTTACCAGCTATACAGATGCAGGTCGGGAATGGATCACAGTTTTACCTTTGGAGGGACCCGTGGCATCCCATTGGTCGATTGGAGGAGGTGTGTCAGTTGGGACCATGGCTTAGGAGGCTCCCGCGGGCGATCTGGAGTGGTGGCTTCTCAGGCGATCTCTATCATACGGGAGAAGATTCTTTCGTTACGACTCCCTGATTCTCTTCAAGCACGGGCACTGAAGAGAGTATGGCATATAGCATGGTGATTTTTTTATTATATGTCTGGTTTGTTTGGAGAGCTAGTCTGTTAGCTCTTTGTTGCGGTGGGTTCTCTTACCTATGCGCAGTTGTGTATCATACATTTTATTTTTTATGTGATTGACCTTTACCAAAAAAAAAAAAAACTATCCATGTTATATGTTTTATGCTTGGTTGACTTTATCATATTATTAAACATTGATAATAATGATATTAACTAATTTTGAATAATTTTTGAATTTTAAATTTTCTATACAATAAATATGAATTTATTTTCTAATAAAATTATATTTGAAATATTAATATATAATACGACTATAATGTGATACATATTTTTAAAGTTATTCTTTTTATTAATTTTCTAACATTATAAAAAAATTGAGTTAGGAAGATAGTTAAAAAATAAACGAAACAATTATTTAAAAATTTAATTATATTAGCAATCTAACTATTCACTCATTATAATTCACACTTAGATATATGTTTAAAGAAAATAATAAAAACGTTTAAAATTATTATTGATTTTTTCTCAATTAATTCAAAATTACAAAATTGAGATTTATCATATATAATTCCATTTACTAATTATAGTAATTTTTTATATTTTCTTTATTTATCAATTATATCTCTCTATTATAAATTTAAATATAGAAATTAATAAATAAAATAAATAAATATTATTATCCAATCAAAATGTTATAATTTAAATGCTATTTCATGAAAACTTTCTTTTTAATGATATATATTTTTTTCTTTGTTATTGATTTTATTGTTTTTAATACTCCTAATAGACATTAATAGATTAATTGAACTATTATTTATAAATGGAAATATTAATGATAACAAATAATATTACATATAAAATATTTTAATATTAATTTTTACCTTTTAATTATACAAAATATATTAAATGATCATTTAAAATTCTTTTATTACCCATAAATATTCTAAAATTAATTATTGACATTTATATTTATGGATAAATACAAAAAGTCATATACTAAATTAGTTTAATGTCGTTAAATATTACACACAAAGATTATCCATATTATTTATAATTTAATAATGCTTCAAAATATATTTTTATATTTTATTTTCAATTATTTTTTTGCATCAAATAATTGAATCAAAAATAAAAAATATATTGTTTTGCAAAATCTAAAATTATTTTAGAATAAATAATATTTATTATTTGTTTTTTTCATCTATGTTGGTAGGGATATTGAACAAAGTTATTGTGAGCCTTTGAACTATAATTTTTTTTCATAATATAAATTAAAAACTCCCCATATCTGAATAAATTAAAAGTTTGTTAAATTTTTTATTTTATTTATTTCAAACTTATGTAAACAAACTTAAATTTTTATATAATATTTTAAACGTATATTCTTAAATTAAGTTTAAAATAAACTGAGTAAAAACTTTGAGTTTACTCTCGGTGCATCGTACAATAAAAAATTTCAAACTAATGTATACAAAAATAAATATATATATTTATTTAATTGTTTAAACATATATTCTTAAATTAATTTCTAAATATCTCCAGGTAAAACTTTGAATTTTACTCCGGAGCATCGCCCGGGTTGAAAGATACTAGTATATATAAACGATCTACCAGAATCCCTAGCATCAGTCACCACCACCATTGAATAGACTTTTTTGTAAGATTTCATGTCGATGAGGTATTAATTTGATTGAGATGCTTTTGGTTGTGGTAAATTGGAATATCGAAGTTACATGCAGCGAGAAGCTCTTGAATGTTACCTTGAACTGAATTTTCAATTTTAAAAAACTAATGGGAAATATAAAAGAGAAAAGTTTCTTATCTCAATCATTTATGTATTTTTCTTAGAATTTACAAATTATTTTTGCATAAATAGTTCAACAGAGCAAAAACTAGATGATTGACAAATGTTTTTTTTGAGGTATTCCATAAAAACAATGGTAATATTAGAGTATGGGCAGATTGCTTTTTAATATTATTTTGAAGATTCATTCTTTTTCACTTTATTTGTAGGGGTTTTATATTTATTACTTGTTTATTTATTAGGGTATTTGTATTTTTTAAATACTAAGTAGGGACATTTTTTAAAATGTATAAAGTATCCTTACAATAATATTAAACAATCTTTCATTGGTAAATAATATTACGGTAACATATATTAATTTAGTAACTACAATAATATTAAACAATCTTTCATTGGTAAATAATATTACGGTCACATATATTAATTTAGTAAGAGCGTTACTAAATATATATAAATATATTTGCGTAAGAATCTAAATATATTAAAAATTAGTAAATATATTGGTAAAATATATTTGATTATATGTTATATATATATATGTTAATATCAAAATATATTGCGCAAGCAAATATATATGCATAGCATTAGTACATATATATTTATAATTATAGTTGTTGGATGTACTATATGTGTTATTCTTAGTAAATTATATTCATCGTTTTCAAATTAATTTTAGTTATTGTACTAATGGTTTGTCTTGATTTTAATGTTGGTGAATATCTATGATAATTTTCATTTTCTGTATACTTATTTGGGTTTCATTGATTATATCTATAATAGTTTTAATTTTAATTGTACTTGTAAGTGTTTCTTTATCTATGATAGTTTTGATTTTATTTGTATTTCATTGATTATATCTATGATAGTTTTGATTTCAATTGTACTTATAATTGTAAAGGATGAATTTAGTTGATTACTACATCTATGATAGTTTTAATTTTTTTACTTATTTTTGTTTCAGTGATTATATGATAATTTTAATTTTACATCTATGATAGTTTTAATTTTTTTTACTTATTTGTGTTTCAGTGATTATATGATAATTTTAATTTTAATTGAACTTGTAAGTGTTTTTTTATCTATGATAGTTTTTATTTTATTTGTATTTCCTGGATTATATCTATGATAGTTTTGATTTCAATTGTATTAGATTTTATATTTGAAAGATACCTTCTTGCCTTGGGTTCGGAATCGTGAAACCGACTCCAATAATTCGCGTTCTTGTGGTCGATGGTTCAATCTAAGATAGATTTTTTTGTTGAAGACGCAAGAAAGATGCACTTCAATAAATCTCAAATTTGATTTCTTGTTTTTTATTTTTTGTAATTTTATTGGAGTGGTTATTAGAATTAGTGTAAAATATGAAAGTAGAGAAATGGATGACGTGACTGACGGTGAAAAATAATACGGAAATAATAGGGGTTTGAATTTTACTCTTTTTAAATAATTTAATAAATTTTGAAATTGAAAAAGAATATTATTGTCCAAGTGTCCTATATAATAATCATAGAAAAGTACAGGTACTGTAACGACCCGAATTTTTGAAAACAGCGGAAAGTTTTAATTTTGGAAATAAATTTTGATAAAATGCGGGTGTCACAAAATTTTATTTAAAAAAATAACACTTTTATAAATTTTGGTCAACAAAATGAATTAAACACTTTAGTTCATAAAAATAATATTTATATATTTATATATTAAGTCTGTACATTTATATATATATATATATATATATATATATATATATATATATATATATATATATAATAACAAGTATATTTATATATATAGACACACAAGAAAATTATGTACTATGCAGTGAACTTGTTATATAATACTGCATGTGGGTAAACTAATCACATAATAAATTAGGACACCTTAAAAAAATATTTGAAATCATTATAAATGAAGCAAGAAGTCAGAATATGCATTTGGATGTTTTAAAATAAGAATTAATGTCGAAACAAAATAATAGATTATGCATAATGAAACAACTATTTATTTTAATTATTCGTCCATCCTGGTCACCTCCCTCGCTCGGCATCCTCGTGTGTACCTAAAAATAGTTGTTGTCGAAAGGGTGAGCTCAATGCGCTCAATAGGGTCATTACCTCATCTAATACCGGAATCAAATACATGTATACTCAATGAACATAACATGAAAATATTGTAATTTTAATAGAACATGAGATCCATTTAATAATTTGGATAACATGAAAATATTGTAATTTTAATAAACATGAGATCCATTTAATAATCTGGATATTGCGAGTTGCGCCAACTATTGCGTTGGTCTCCTTCGACCCTTTTCCCCGGTCTCCGGTTACAACAGAAAATATATTTTTAATAAATTCACATAAATGCACACATAGAGACACACATAGTGAAACAAGTAATAGAAGAAATAAATCGACAACATGACACCTACCTCGAAGAGGTCGTGACGTGAATGCTAAGTCCGTAGATGCGCTCCTAAGGCTCGTGAGTCTCGTCCTCTACAAATATGTACCCTTAAATTAATAGGTTACCCCAATTGTAATAATTATAGAAACTGCTGTGATCTTAAATTGTAAGGCTAAAAGAATGAAATTGTAATTTTCTAAACAATGCCGAACTTAAATAAGGTATCCAGTAGAATAGGTGTACTGAATATATTAAAACTATAGGGCTTTTGGCAATAAATATTTATAACTAAAAAGGTGGGTGTGGGTTCAGATTCCTACTTCTCTACCGATCCTATTTCTTTTTCCTCCCGTCAACAAATACAGAGAGAGAATGTGGAAATACTATGAGATGAACTTAGTGGGGAGTGGGTAAGGCTTATTCACGGTCTAAACAATTCAAAGCCCCAACAAGATTTGAGAAAATGTTCATGGGTTTCTCTATCACATGTTACGTTTTGGACAGAAAGATAGGCTTCGACTTTTGGGGAAATTACATCGGCAATTGTCTTGGCTTGGGGATGGCAATTTCAGCCGAGTGCCCAAATTTCGTACAAGTGATAACCTACTGACGCTATAAAACCAAGCTAAAAATACGGGGTGAATAGAGGACTTGGATCTGTTCTAGTAATATGAGGTTCAGTAGAAGGACGTGGAGACGGGGTAATCGGTCCGATGGATATATTCGGGTGATTTCAACAGTGATTTTATTTGTGATTTCTGTGTATATAACTATGGTGTGTTAAATATTCCTATCAGCAAGGAAGAAAGTAAGAGAAAGAACAACATAGAGGAGAAGATAGAAGACTACGTACCTCTCTTGCCGTGTGATTCTAATTGGTGTGCGGTGCGATAAGGTAAAAGTGATTATTTATAAGGGTGATTGAGAGTAAAACCTACGAATCTTTCCTTGCTAAGATAGGTTTGGTTAGATTGGGCTTGGACTAATTAATTAAATTGGGCTAAAAATAATTTGGGTTTGGTCAATATAAATTCTAAAGGGTTAGGACAAGGCAGTGACAAGGCAGTGGTGGTAGTGACAAGGCAGTGACTTCACGGCGGCCTCGCCGGTGACCCAAGAGCACTCAGCTCTCACCTCACTCAAACAATCAACTCCGCCTCACAAAAGAGGTAAATCAGTCGAGTCTGTCAAATTTCAAATGGGGGTGTTCAAGTGCGGTCCCACGCCTAGCGCACAGACGAGAGCGGGAGTTCGAATATGCACTAGGGAGCCTCAATCTATCTCAAAACCATATGGTACTAAGTAGGAGAACTCCCTAGGCTTATATCATAGACTCCCCTCTCACAATTATTCGATGTGGGACAACTCACAAGTGGCCTTCAACACACCCCCTCCACTTGTGAGTCCTAGTCAAAGGGTGGTTATAACCACTCACAAACAGGATCGAAACCTGCTCTGATACCATGTCAAATTCCAAACGGGGGTGTTCAAGTGCGGTCCCACGCCTAGCGCACAGACGAGAGCGGGAGTTCGAATATGCACTAGGGAGCCTCAATCTATCTCAAAACCATATGGTACTAAGTAGGAGAACTCCCTAGGCTTATATCATAGACTCCCCTCTCACAATTATTCGATGTGGGACAACTCACAAGTGGCCTTCAACAGATGCGATAGACGAGAAAAACTATGTGTTCAAGTACACTGTGATCGAAGGGGGTGTTTTGGAAGATGTTTTTGAATCCATTTCCTATGTCGTCAAGGTCGAACCGGGGCCCGATGGAGGCTCCGTGTGCAAAACCCTAACGACTTACCACACGAAAAAGGATGATTATCACATGAGTGAGGACAAGATTAAGGAAGGGAAAGAGAAGGCTACGGCAGGATCGAAACCCCCTCCACTTGTGAGTCCTAGTCAAAGGGTGGTTATAACCACTCACAAACAGGATCGAAACCTGCTCTGATACCATGTTAGGATTTATATAATCCGACAAGGGTTAAAGGAAAGAAAAAGATAAACATAGAGAACTTGTGGTATTAGAACAAAATAAGCGTAATCTAAAATATACAAGAGAGAGGCTTTATATAGCCAACAAAAGGTAAACCCTAATCCTATAAACAAAAGGTAAACCCTAATAATCCTATAAATATAATAACTAATATAAAAATATGCTAACACCCCCCCTCAAACTCACGATGGTACAGCAAGTAGCATCGAGAGTTTGTCAATGAAAAATCTATGACGGCTGACAGAATGAGACTCCGTGAAGCAGTCAGCCAACTGTAAGGACGACGGAGTAAACGGTAGAGAAATGGTTCCGTGATCCAAATGATGCCGAGTGAAATGACAATCAATCTCAATGTGTTTGGTGCGCTCATGAAACACCGTGTTGTGAGCAATCTGAATGACACTCTTATTATCGCAGTACATAGGTGTGGGGTCAGTAAGAGTGACTCCCATGTCAGCCAGTAACCAGCGCAGCCATATAATCTCAGCCGTAGTGGAAGCCATAGCACGATACTCTGCCTCGGTGGATGAACGAGAGACTACAGCTTGCTTCTTACTTCTCCAAGAAATAAGAGAATCACCAAGAAAAATACAAAACCCAGTAGTGGACTTCCGAGAAGTCGAATCACCAGCCCAATCGGCATCAGAAAAGGCACGAAGCTCCAATGAAGAAGTGGATGGAAACAAAAGACTCTGATAAAGAGATCCCCGTAGGTAACGTAAAATACGCACAACAGCAGCCCAATGTACAGTCGTGGGTGCTGAAACAAACTGACTAACAATGTGAACAGCATAGGCAATATCAGGACGAGTGATCGTCAAATAAACAAGACTACCAACAATGGACCTATACAGAGTAGGATCTTGTAGAAGAGTGCCATCATCTAGAGTATACTTTGCGTTCAGCTCGAGAGGAGTGTCAGTGGTGCGAGTGTCAGTGAGTCGTGCACGGTGAAGAATATCAGCAGCATACTTGGACTGAGAGAGAAGGTAACCTCGAGGAGAGGAGGCAACTTCAATTCCCAGAAAGTATCGTAAAGGGCCCAAATCTTTCATCTCAAAACAACGGGACAAGGTTTCTTTCAAACCCACAATACCATCAACATCATCACCCGTAATAATCATATCATCAACATATAACAGAAGGAGAACACGGCCGGCAGAAGTCGATCGAACAAATAAAGCCGAGTCATAAGGGCTTGAGACAAAACCAAGGGAAATCACAACTCGAGAAAATCTATCATACCAAGCACGAGGTGCTTGTTTAAGGCCATACAACGCCTTCTTAAGGCGACAAACCTGTCCTGGAGCATGAGAGACGCCTGGTGGGGGAACCAAATACACTTCTTCCTTCAATTCTCCATTCAAAAAGGCATTTTTAACATCCATCTGAGATATGTTCCACTGTTGAACAGAAGCAACAGCAATGAGGACACGAACTGAAGTCATCTTGGCTACCGGAGCAAAAGTCTCCTCATAATCTAAACCATACTCTTGAGCAAACCCCTTAGCAACTAAGCGGGCCTTGTATCGCTCAATAGAACCATCAGACTTCGTCTTAACTTTGTACACCCATCTAGAACCAATAGCCTTTTTACCTGCAGGAAGATCAACAAGGTCCCAAGTACCAGTCTTGTCTAAGGCAGACAGTTCCTCAGCCATAGCATTTTGCCAATCACGGGATCGGACAGCCTCCTTATAGGAGGAAGGCTCAGAGATTGGATCAATGGAAACAAGAAATGACGCAAAGGACTTGGAATAACAAGAGTATGCAAAATCAGGTAATTGAGTAGACTTACGTATGCGTACTGGATAGCGTGGCGCAGCAAGATCCGTAGTCACAAGCGGTGATTGGGTAGCCGTGTCAGGGGTCGGAGAATCGTCAACAATAGGTGCAGTAGGAAGTGAAGAGTCAGAAGAGAAGAGATCAATGTGAATAAGATCAGATTTAGTCAAGTTGTGTGTGCTGGAGGGAATGGTAAAGAAGGGGATATGCTCAAGGAAGGAGACATGGCGAGACACATATAATTTTCTAGAGGAGGGATCATAACAACGATAACCTTTTTGACCTATACCATACCCAAGAAAAACACATATAGCAACCCGAGAGGAAAGTTTGGACAGTTCAACATGTGGACGAAGAACAAAGCAAGTGGAACCGAAGACTCTTAAGACAGAATAATTTGGTGTTTGGCCAAATAACTGCTCATAAGGAGAAGTGCCAGAGTTATGAGCAGTCGGAATACGATTAATAATGTAAGTGGAGGTAAGGACAGCTTCTCCCCAAAACTCATTTGGAACACTAGCGGATAACAACATAGACCTGGCAGTTTCAACAATATGTCGGTGTTTTCTCTCAGCAACACCATTCTGCTGAGGGGTATTAGTGCACGAGGATTGATGCACAGTACCGTCAGACAAAAAAAGATCAGAAAGAGTTCCACTAGTGTATTCCCCACCCAAATCAGAACGAAAACACTTAACAACAGCGGAGTGTTGGGTTTTAACGTAGGCTTGAAAATCTGTATAAATCTTAGTGAACTCAGAACGATTTTTCATCAAAAACACCCAAACATAACGAGTATAGTCATCGATAAAGGACACATAATATCTAGACCCCCCTTTAGTAGGAATAGGAGCGGGTCCCCAAACATCAGAGTGGACTAAATCAAAAGGTGCACAAGATTTTGATGAACTATTATGAAAAGGCAAAGCAGAAAATTTCCCAAGTTTACATCCACGACAATCAGAAATATCATGAGATTTTAAATCACCCAAAACGCCAGTATTACACAAAAATTTTAAACGAGAGTGTGAAACATGACCAAGTCTAGAGTGCCATAAAAAATACTTAGAGGATGACTTGGTTAAATGAAAGGAAGATAAATCAACAGAGGTGGCAGCTGCATAGCCAGGAGTGCGCAGCTCATCCAAAACATAGAGACCCCCCTGTCTACGGCCTGTCCCAATCAGCCTCTTGGAGTCGGGATCCTGCACAGAACAAGAAGTGGCAGAAAAATGAACAGAATATCCAGAATCACACAATTGACCAACAGATGCAAGACTTAGAGTAAGCTTAGGTATACAATAGACATTTGAGAGAGACACGTGAGGAGTGTTAATGGTGCCAACGCCAACTAATGGTAATGATGAACCATCAGCAGTAACAACAGTAGGGGAACAAGACTCAGAAGACAAGGATGTGAACTTAGATGGATCAGGAGACATATGAAACGAAGCCCACGAGTCCAAGACCCAAAGGGATGATGATATACCTGAGGGATTTGATGAAGGCAAACCTGATGGAGTACGAGTAGTCATGGCAAAATGCTGAGGCGGGGGGACTGTCTGACCTGAGGCCGAAGACTGAGTAGCAAGGAATCGTTGAAACTGTTCTGCAAGAGCATCCATAGAAGTTTTCTGAGAAGAAGCCACATCCAAATCACCCGCAGATGCAGCTGCAGCCATATAAGATGACCCACTACGGGTTTGTCCGGTACCCGATGTGCGTTGCTGTCCACCACTTTTCTGTTGCTGAGACTTATCACCAGACGAGTTCTTCAGGGCTAATACAGGACACTGGCTTATCCAATGTCCAGGCTTCTTGCAATAACGACATTCAACCTTTCTAGCTGTATTTGGTCGAGACTGTTGAGATGGTGCTGCCAAAACGGATGCAGAAGGGGCGTTTGGAACCTTTTGCGTTTTCAGTCGAGTTTCTTCAGCTAGCAACTCGTGAACCACTGAATCGACAGAGGGCAAAGGATTACGATGCATAATCGAAGCACGACAGTGCTCGTATTCCGGGCGAAGCGAGTGCAGAAGCTGAACAAGACGCGACTCCTCCCGATGAATAAGATAAGGTCCAAAGGCTTTTAATTCAGCAGATTCTGTCATAGCCAACTGATCCCAAAGAGCAGTGATTTCAGCATAAAATTCCTGGATGGTGCGATCATTCTGTGACAGAACACGAATTTCCCCTTCTAACTGAAAGCGAACAGATATATTGGTGCGCATAAATAGCCTTTCCAAGTAGTCCCAGACCTCCTTAGCAGTTTCATATTTAGCCAATTGCACACCAATCTTAACATCGACAGAATTATTGATCCAAGTAATAATTTTGGAATTGGCACAATCCCACTTATCAAGCAAATCATCATAATTATCAGTACCTGTTTTGGGAGCTTGAGCAACGCCAGAAACATATCTCCACATCTCTTTACCGCGAAGAAAATTTTTCATAACATAGCTCCAATACGAATAGTTTTTGCCATCCAAACGAACACCAATTGACTGCAACGAGTCTTCACTAGGAGCCATTGGAAAACAAGCGAAAGCAAAAACGCCAACAACCGAAACGATCAGAAAAGATTAAACGAAACGAAATTTGAACAAGTGTGCTTTAGATGATTGCTGGCTCTGATACCATGTCAAATTCAAATGGGGGTGTTCAAGTGCGGTCCCACGCCTAGCGCACAAACGAGAGCGGGAGCCCGAATATGCACTAGAGAGCCTCAATCTATCTCAAAACCACATGGTATCAGAGCAGGTTTCGATCCTGTTTGTGATTGGTTATAACCACCCTTTGACTAGGACTCACAAGTGGAGGGGGTGTGTTGAAGACCACTTGTGAGTTGTCCCACATCGAATAATTGTGAGAGGGGAGTCTATGATATAAGCCTAGGGAGTTCTCCTACTTAATACCATATGGTTTTGAGATAGATTGAGGCTCTCTAGTGCATATTCGGGCTCCCGCTCTCGTTTGTGCGCTAGGCGTGGGACCGCACTTGAACACCCCCATTTGAAATTTGACATGGTATCAGAGCAGGTTTCGATCCTGTTCGTTAGTGGTTATAACCACCCTTTGACTAGGACTCACAAGTGGAGGGGGTGTGTTGAAGGCCACTTGTGAGTTGTCCCACATCGAATAATTGTGAGAGGGGAGTCTATGATATAAGCCTAGGGAGCTCTCCTACTTAGTACCATATGGTTTTGAGTTAGATTGAGGCTCTCTAGTGCATATTCAAGCTCCCGCTCTCGTGTGTGCGCTAGGCGTGGGACCGCACTTGAACACCCCCATTTGGAATTTGACAGAGTCCAGGAGCTTCACTAGTCGTCTCCAGCAACCGAGCTCACTAGGAGGTCAGCCGGAGACGAAGGGGGAAGCGGCGGAGACGATGAACGGAATACCACAGAATCGCACACACTGAAATGTGAGATCGCACACACACTCTGTGAGAGGCTAGGGTTTGAGTAAAGGGTGAAGTGAGTAAAGGCAGCAGATAGAGTTCAATATATCATAAGGGATCAACGGACAGGATCAAGCCACAGCAGGGTAGCCCTAAGATCAACGGTCAAGATAAGTCAACACTTAATGGACCGGGTCAAGAGTTTAATTGTTATCAGAACAATCAAACAAACACTGGGCTGGGCTACATGGGCTGAGGCATGGGCTGATATATAAATGAAGTGGGCCTGCACTCAATTGGGCCCGGCTGCCTTGTGACAAATTAAATGGGCCAACACCCTATAATTTCAACAGATGCCTTCAAGGTCGCTGTGGAGAAGATTTCAGCGAACGTGAGTAGTTCTGTTAGTGGAGATCATAAGCCCACCGTTGAGGTACAAGTGTCGAGTTTCTTACAAATTCGTTCGAACCGATTTTTGTTTGAGAACAAACATCTTACGTAAGCTTGTTCAGGTGTTGAACGATACCGATGGTGAGGTGATGCCGCTCCTCGTTTACGTCGCTCGCGAAAGACGGCCTTCTCAGCAACACCATTTCAAAGCCGGAGCACTCAATGCCCTCGTATATATACTCTCTGAAATTAGAGATTATTAGGATGATGAACAACTTGATTTTCTGAAATTATAAAAAAAAAGTAAGAAAAATATAGCGGTGATCGAAACTATTCTGTAACTATGTAAATATTTATTGAATATTTATTTAAATATTTGTTGTAAATACTACTCCCTTCATTTTAGAAATTTTTGGACATCATCTTTATAATTTACAAATCAACGGTGCATAGTTTTGTAAAATCGAAAGAATATTTAAATAGTTTAGTACTTAAGCTGCTCCTTTTATAAAATGTCATTTTAATAAAATATTTTGTGTGCCTCGTGAGCCCCACGCTTGCTCGATCTATTATACTCATGCATGGTCCAAATTTCCACATGGAGTGGTACGTACCCTCAGTGGTCCTATCCTATGTACTCTAATTGCTTAATGGTCGAAAATATTTTTGTGTGCGATTCGATGATCCGTACATCAGAAATTAGATATTCCGTCCATCAAATTAAAGTAAAAATAAACTGTGCAGTATAAATTTACTGAAATTTTTTTGAAAAATGACCAAAAAACAAAACACATATATATATAGCTCAAGCGTACGTAATTCTAGTAGAGTAGTAAGTACAGTAAAAATAAAGAATTTACGTGTCAATTCGAAATGAGAAAAAATACTGGAAGCTCCACAATAAAAAATACTGGAGTATACCACATAATCACAAAGACATATACTCTCGTTCCTAGACATTTCTCAGAATATAATTTCAGTGTTAAATGTGTGATCTGTATGATTGTATCATAGGAATAATTTTAATTTATAAGCGTAGAAAACAAATATAACAATTATAAATATAAATATTAAATAAAATTAATTTAATATATTAAAATAAAGTTTTTGACTTACTATACTTTATATACATGACAAGCAATGCACGTTGATTATACTGTATATATTAAAAAATGAATTTAATTAGACATGTGTAAAACCATTTTATTCATTCTATTACTATATATAAGTGACACACTACAAAAAAAATAGGTTTTTGCGACCACACAATGTGGTCGCAAAAAACGAGTTGTGGTCAATAGAAGTCATATCATAAGAAACATTTACAGTTCGAACATATAAATTAATTCACACAAATAGAATTCATAGTTCATAGAAACGGTAAAATAAATTAAAGTAAAGTTTTGAGCAAAAATACCAGAGCCAAAAGGTGATAAAGCATCATAGAGAGAGTCATAGCTGAACAAAAGCTATACGATCAGAAATATTTTAAGAAATGTCATTTTATAGTGACTTTTATAAAATTATTCTATAAAACAATGACTATTAGTTTTCAATGACTATTATTTTATAAAAGAATGACTATTATTTTCGGGATAATCGTGAATTATCACGTGTTTGAAGGGATGGACGACAAGGGTCGGATTTCACCGTCGCTTCGATGTTTGGTGTTGAGGATAACAGGCCAGAAAAACAGAAACAAAACGCGAGCTCTGTCGACACTGAATCCCTCACAATAACACTGAACAACTCACAGCAACACTGAATCACAGTCAGCAACACTGAACCACTGAAGCGAACACTAAAATCACACACACGTCGAAAACACTCAACACTCACCGCGCCGGAAGTTTGTATTGGGTATATCGAACTCAAACACGAAGAGAAACAATCACACAACAAACGATTTTACGTGCTTCGATCACCGGAAGGTGATCTACGTGCACGGTGGAGGGGAGGGGTGTTCTGGTATTATACGAAGCTAAAATTGTACAAAGCTCTCTCTAGTTCAATGCTTGCATATCAATCACAAACACGAGTGATTATATCCTAAAACTGAAATGCACAAAATCGATGAACACATCCTAGCCATCGAGCCATAACAACCTCGCAAATCTCGACCGTGCGATGATGCGTAGCAATTCCATGTGCATTTCGTAGATGAGCTAGCAAGAATCACGTAGCATCAAGAATCATCTCGAATGGTGAAGAATCAGCTGATAAATCAATCGACCTAGACCATGCACCCGCTGCCCAAATCAGCATCAAAACGACGCCGTTTTGTTCTTCCGCGAAATTCAAATATGGGCAAAATTATCAATTTACCCTTGAAGCGCATTTTGTCGATTTTGCCTCCGGAGATGATTTTTCGTGTACATTTCAACATATCTCTACCTTACACAACAAATCAACTCCCAACAATCTCCATAGCAAAACAACACCACAGTAACAACACTGATCACACCATAAAAGCATTGAATGAGAAAACAGTTCAAGAACTGACCTGAACCAGATTTCAGAACAGACTTCAAAACCAAATCCTGCTCTCCACAGCTGGATTTAGAATCTCTAATCAGTCCCATCATGATTCTTATATCCTTAGCTTCAAATCCATACCAAGAACTCATCATATAATCCACCACAGCTTCAGAAATACCCAAATGCGACTAAATGATTCAAAACTGATTTAGTTGAAAAACTCATGTACTCAACTTCTTCAATTCTGAATCAAAGGACTTCAAACCACCTCCACTAGGTTTGTACACTGAAATGTGACTTCACTGCACATTCCATTCACTACAAACCATCCTCCAACACAGAATCACTAAAACGAAATATGAATCTTTTTATCAATACATTATTATTTTAGGGTTAAGATAATAAGATTTCCTCATGAATATCAAAGTTATTTTTGGGGTAAAAGTGAATCACTTAGAAAAGAAAAAAGTATATGATACAGAACAGCGCATAGGGGAGAAAAACCCCACTGCATCACCGAGCTAACAGAATGACTCTTCAACCAACCAAACTAAAACTTATAACACTAAAGAATACAAACACAATCACCACAAACACAACCACGAGGCTATATGTCATATGAATATCAAAGTTCAAATGGTTAAAGATTACCTTTTAATTGAAGATATATCTTGAACTAATATATTATTTTAATATTGACATTAATTAAATATTTGTAAATCATATTTGTATTTTACTATATATACATAATACATTTGTGATGCAAAAATAATCAAAATAATGGGTAAAAATAGTAAACGTTAATAATCAAAATTTTATTAAAATTAATTAAAGTTTTGTTGAATTGTTTTGTTTATTTAAAAAAAAACTTCTCATTTTTTTTTATTTATTGGTATTAATAATGATGCATAATATCAGGGTCGTCTTGAAAGTTTCGGTGGCCTTTGCGAAATGTCAATATGGGGCCCTAGCTAGTAGCTAGTGTCGCAGTAAGTAAACAAATACAAAATAATAAACTATATTTCTTAACTATTTTTTTTGGCATAAATTCTTTAAAAAAATTTATATCAATGTATAAATGTATTTCTATCTAACTCCTTGCTATTCAGATTTTTTTAATAAAGATAAAATAAATTCTATTTTTTAAATAATTTTTTTAAAACATAAACAAAGATTAAGCAAAACAAGACTTGCGAAATGTCAATATAGGCCTTAGCTAGTAAGTAAACAAATACAAAATAATAAATGATAGTATTTCTTAACTTTATTTTTGCATGAATTCTTTTAAAAAAATTCAAATCAATGTATAAATGGATTTCCATCTAACGTTATTCTTAATGAATTAATTAACGCTATTTTTTTATTAGCACTAAAACAAAGATTTTACTAAAAAAAATTATTAACTAAAATAAATTATTTTTTTTAAACAAATTTTTTTAAAACATAAATAAAAATTAAGCTCAACAAAACTTTATTAACTATTAGCACTAAAACAAAGATTTTACTAAGATTTTTTTTATTAACTAAAACAAATTATTTTTTTTAAACAATTTTTTTTAAAACATAAATAAAAATTAAGCTCAACAAAACTTTATTAACGCTAAAACAATTTTTTTTAATAGAACATGTCTAAAAAAATTGGGCCCCAAAATCTTGGGGGCCCTGTGCAAGCGACTCGCACATGCTAAAAGCCGGTCCTGCATAATATTAAAAATGTCTTTTGAAAGTATTTTTGACTAACAATTTTCAACAACATTGCTCTTGAATCCTATAATCCGTTTTGAAATATAAATAATGAATGATTGTATATAAATAACTATAGTGTAACTATGTATTAAACTATCTTCTTTCTTTTTCAAAATGTCCTAATAATAGCCTATGGTCCTGCATTTCAATTGTGCACCGAGGAGACTCTGAGTAAAAGGAGGGAGATGATGTCCAAGGAAGGTTTAAAAAATATAAATTATGACAATACAGAGTTTATTCCAAATTAAAAGTGGTCTCAAATTAGGACCATGAATTTTTAATACTAAAGAGAGTTTATTCATTAATAGAGTATTGTTTTTAAAAATTTTACGGTATATACCTTACTTAATATTATTTAATTGATAAAAAAAACATTTTTTTTTTCAGTTCTTGTACAAATTCTAAACAAACTATAGGGGACGAAGGGGGTATAAAAGAGAAAATCAATTTTATCTAGAGAAATCCTGAAAAACATTCATATATTATTTCATATATACTCCATTATTATTATTACATATGTTGAATTGTGCCACAAAACCACGAAGAGGAGCTTCCAGGCATAAGTGTCGGCCGACACCGAGATTCTGTCGGCCGACAGACCCAGCGCGTTCGCGCTGGGACACGCTCTCTCTCGCCAACCTTCAGAGGCTGTGGCGCGTTTGCGCTGGAGCTGGCGAGCTCTCGCCAGGGGCTGTAGGCCGACAGCCTAGACCCGTCGGCCGACAGCCTGGACCCGTCGGCCGACACCGCCCAGAATTCAGCCAGCGTATTTTTGGAATTATTTCCAAATCGATGGTAGGTGTTTTCCTACTCTTTCTAGGACTCTTATGGGCGAGAATTAATGTTTCCATACATTAATTAGGACTTCCCCCTATATAAAGAGAGTTGCTCCATTGACACAGGAGACACGAGACACCGATTATAATTCTATAGCTATTGCGTGAGATTTTGAGGGTTTAGAGCGTATATCATCCTTGTAATCGTGAATCAATATTACAGTGAATTGTTCGTCGTTCCTCCCGTAATTTTTCCAAGTTGGGTTTCCACATAAATTCTTGTCTTCTCTATTTTTCGTTGATTTCTTTTCTTTAGTATTTTTGATATTATCATACTATACATTGTCCGTTCCTACAACAACATAAATGACGTTGCAAGAGTACTTTGAAGGTGTGTTGTTTTAGAAATAATTCGAGGGCAGAAAAAAACATTATGAGTTGGAACTTTACGTGGTTCTAGAACTCGGTCAGAGTCTCCTAGAATTACAAACAATTTTTTTATTTAATTTTTTTCATTAATTATGTATTAATACTCTTAAAAAATAAAAAATATAGAGTAATTAATTTATCTTTTCATTTTAAAATAAAAATCAACTAATATTTTTCTAAATAATTTTTTAAATTTTATTCACGATTATTTTATATTTTAAGCTTAAAAATATTTTTTTATTCATTAATTTTTTATCAATAAGTCAAAACTAAAGTAAGAGAATTTGTTTTAAATGTATGTGCTGGTAGGATTCATATAATGGATGAAAAGATAAACGTAGAAAATATAAACTTGTGTTATTAGAACTTGTGTTATTAGAACAAAATAAGCGTGATCTAAAATATACAAGAGAGAGGCTTTATATAGCCAAAACAAAAGGTAAACCCTAATCCTACACTAAAAAAAACAGGAGAACACCGACTAATATACAAGAGAGAGGCTTTATATAGCCAAAACAAAAAGTAAACCCTAATCCTACACTACAAAAAAACAGGAGAACACCGACTGCAAAAACAGTCGGTATTACAGTTGGTATACCAATACCGACTATAATATCGACTGTTTTGAGCAGTCAAAAAAGGCCTTGTCGGTAAATAGAACACCAACTGTTTTGATCTACAGACAGTATCACAACCGACTGTAGACCGACCACATGTGCAGTCAGTAGGACCGAACTGATTCTCAAACAGTCGGATAATACCGGGTGTGAGTGACTGTTATAGCAGTCAGTAACACCGACTGCTAATACAGTCGGTGATGTACGCTAGGACTACCAACTGTTCTTACAGTCAGTAAACTAAAAAAAAAATAAAAAAAAAATATTTAAATTTTAAATTCCATTCAATACCATTTCATTACACCAACCAAACAAACATACACAATAATTTCAAATTCAACAATTTACAAAAGTATAGAAATCCAAATTTAATTACAATCAATCTGCCCCAAATCATGGGGAAGTCACGACAATCAATCTGCCCCAAATCATGGGGAAGTGGACGGGGGCTGTTGTGCCTGCTGCTGGAGTAGATCCAAGATGTTGCCAACTGTTATTTTATCACGGTTTGAGACTTCTCTAAGCTCTCAATCTTAGTCTTCATCTGCTGGACTTCTTGCCACTCACGAACAACCTCTTGAGACGAAGACGAGCTACCCCGCTGCGTAGACAAACTCCCGAACGGCTAGCAACGGTCATATAGATATCGTCGA
Organism: Euphrasia confusa; assembly: GCA_954870475.1. Classification (NCBI taxonomy): domain Eukaryota; kingdom Viridiplantae; phylum Streptophyta; class Magnoliopsida; order Lamiales; family Orobanchaceae; genus Euphrasia; species Euphrasia confusa. The sequence continues at coordinate 1,433,155 of OX940969.1, read as the reverse complement.
TGTAAACCTCGCTCTGCGTAGACAACCGTATTTCCTCAATCGTCTTATCAACCTCGACCCTGCAAAAATAAAACAGAAATTGTTACAATCCAAACTTTTATTAATTATCAAGTATGAAATTTAATAATTTGAAACATACCGCTGTCTTCTCAGCTTTTTTCGTTGTGTAGCTCCCATCCGGCTTGTGGTGCAGGCGGTTGAAGATTTTATACTTAGTTGTCTCTCGACGAGACGACGAGTACTCTTTTTCTATAAATCATTTAAACCTCAAGGTTATGAAACATTTATATATTCATTATACTTACAATGTCCATTGCGTGATCAATCGTAGACTGAGAGCCACAAAATATATATATTTATATACATTTTTTAGACCACATTTTCTTCATCATCAAAATTTTCATTCTCGTTTTGATCATGGATCGCAAATTAGATGTCATGAAAGAGTCAATCAAAGAAAGAAAGATAAAACATAACAATTGCAAACAACAAATTCAATTTCAATTCAAATCCCAAATATCAAAACCTCAAACTCTAATTATAAATTGAGTATTTTTTTAACTTAGTTTTGATATAGTCTTTCAACTCTTCAAAGTCCATCTTCTGATGGTTTTAATTACATGAAAATAAAAATATATCCAGTTTATAAACTAAAAATTTCATCAGTTTGTAAGATGTTCCAACACAGAAACAAATCCTTAGAAATAACTCACGTTCAATACCTTAACTAGTTAAGTAACAAAATCACAACATACAGTCATACCCACAAAGCATTTCAATAGTTTGAAACTTTTATGTTAAAACAACTTTCACAACAAAATCCCAAATCATCAAACCCTAATTTCAAACATAAAAAATAAATAAAAACAAACTAATCAAAAATGTAAAAGTAACAGGGCTGCTGGAATTACCTTGCCGACTGCCGGAGGTGAACGGAGGAGGCGGGGTCTCGTCGGACATGCTGTGGCTCGTGCTCCTAGTCGCGGCTGTGGCTCGTGCTCCTAGTCGCGGTGGTTCGTCGACAGCAGTGGCTCTTCGACGGCGGCAGAGGAGCTGTGGTTTATGGGTGATGCTGCTGCCCGTGGCTCTACGGCGTGGCTCCGGGGTGGTTCGACGACGGCGGGAGTGAGGTGATTAGTCGACGGCCGCAGGGCTCGGTGTGGTTCGACGAGGGGGGTGTCTCGTCGACGGCGTGGCTCGGGGGTCTTCGTATGTGGTAGTGGTGGTGGTGGCGGCAGAGAAGAGTAGATCGGTAGAAGGAGGCGGATCGATTGAAGTAATTTAGGGAAATGAAATTTAGGGTTAGAAGGAGGGGAACGAGAAATGAAATGAAAGGCCGAAATCAAAATTATAAGGGGAATGTGATGGGGACCCCGGTCGATCGAACAGGTCCTTGCACCAAACACCTAACCAGCCAAGTTAGTTGAGGCGCTCGCGCGGTCTTCAAAGCTTGTTTGGCTCGAGAGTACAATGAGTTCTTCACGGTACCGCACGCCTCGGGTAGAGTAGATCGACCTTTACTCGAGTTGATTGATACGTTGGCTCCTTTGGATGGATGAATCGAGCGATTCTCAGTCCGCCTCGACTCGCGAGATATGAACGTGGGTTCGATTATCACAATCTACACCACACGTGTTGACGACGACGAGTGTTTGTCGTGGAACAAACGCCGGTCAAAATAAATTTATAAGTTTCCTAGACCTTTCACCAACAACGAGTATTAGTGGCAAGTATAGGGTCGATCCCACGAGGAGTTTATTGTTACTTTCCCCCGGCTTTACCCAAAGGGTTGTCACGTTTAAAAAGGGTTTTGTGTTCGCTGTGGGCACAGCGGTTCCGTGATCTCCTTGCTACCTTAACTGAAATAAAACAAAAACAAAATGAAAACGAATTAAAAACATTTGGGCAAGTCGTTACCTTGATCACACTGGTCAAGTGTTTACTGTTCACTGACACATATATCATTTTGCTAACAGCTTCATCTTCCGGTTATAGGCCCAAAATATTAACGTCCCTATGATGTCACGCACGCCAATACCCCTGACCCTCATTCGCTCTTATGTTTAAAATCCTATTAGATCTCTCTCAATAGGTCTCCTGACATTGACCAATTCGACACTATGTGACCGCATGAGTCTAAGTTGATCAAACCGCTTTCATCCTCCAAGCAAACCCAGAATGGCCAATAGCATGCCTGGACAGACCCAAGTCATACGACCACATCTCCAGCAACATGTTGTACTTCGCGGACGCCCAGTCTCCCGGTCGCGTTGATCCACGTACTTGTGTGTTAGGCAAGTCGGGGTTCCCACTGGTCATTGTAGGATTGCCCAAGTCCCTAACATCCTCGATATACTACCCTGTTGAATCGGGAACAAAGCTAAGCTAGTTGCTGTCATCAAGAAGCCTCACAGTATTTTACACAGCAGCCTGATCAGGATCAGAACTTGACCAAACGATGTTAATTCAGCAATACATAATTAAAATAAATAAAGAAAGCAAAAACGAAATTCAATAACTGAAACAAAAGGGAATTAAATTAAAGAAAAACATAATATACAATTTCGCCCAAAAGGGCGGTGTTCCTCCTCACTCGACTCTCAAAACAAATACATATAAACTCTCAATTTTTTGTTGTTTTGTGGAGCTCGGGTTGTGTGTTGTTGTGTTCGGTCCTCTCTTTTTCGTGGCTCTATTTCGTGGCTCCTTGTGTTCTTCACGTCCTCATATATTTATAGATGATAGGAGTCTTGGGAAGCAAGTAAAAATCGCTGATCTTGATTGGATAAGGATTCTCTTGAAGACTCCTAGATTTTCAGGATTCTGGACAGCTGCCTGCCCATGCTGACGTCTTGACAGACTCGTGTGTATATAGGACTCTGATTTGATAGAGACGTGTTGGACAATGACTCTAAGGTTGGATGAGAGTCCTTCTTTGATACTTCTCTGAATCTGGTCGCCTTTGAGGACTCCATGATTCCCAGGACTCTACTGCTTGCTCAACGTCCGTCTCTGATCAATTGTCGCTCTTGCCCAATTGCTTTATCTCCGATAGCCTTCTTTACGAGGTAGCAGATCATGCGCAATACTTGGTCGTGCGTCAGTCTTGCTCCACTTTCTGACTCTGTCCCAACTTGCTCAACGGGACTTGGATGTTCCAGTCAGACCAGCTTGCTCAACCTGCACCCTTGACCACGAAGGTAATTTCCTTGCCACTTTTACGCCTCGGTCTTCTCTTTGCCTTGGTTAAGTCATGGATCACGTGTGAGACTTTGGAAGTAAGGAATCTCCGCAAAGTTCCTTCGCCCATAATGGTTGCTTGCTCAACTGTCGGTGATCAGTCGAAAGTGAGTGTTTTGCCCAAATGGCAGGACTTCTTCATCTTTCACGTAATTCACTCCTATTATGCCCAAGGTGTCACCTGCTATGCCCTGCATCACTCTTACTCCAAATGTGTCCTCCCAGACATAATAAAATAATAAAAAGAAAATAAAGACTCGATTACTTGACTCAAAAGAACTAAAAATGAGCCAAAAAATATGGCTCATCACACGCACACACTTTACTACGCTTGTCCTCAAGCGTGCGGTATGACTTGCCTGCTCAATTAGAAATCAAAGGGAGGTAGAGATAGAAAAAATAACAGAAGACTCAAGCATGCTTATCAAAATACAGAAATTGATCAAGTGAACAGACAGTCAAAATCATAGTCAATGTAATGCATAAAAAACGGTCAAGAGTTTGCAACAGGATTTTGGGTATTCTCTCCAAGTGTTTCTCTCTATAGTGTATGGGTAGTGTTTCGCTCAATGTTGTTTTAAAAGAAGCTTTGCTTTGGGCTTGACCAAGTTCTATCCTGTGAAATTTTCAGTTGAGTTGGGCAATATCTTTAGGGCTTTCCGGGGTTGACTGTATAGGCTATCTTGGGCAATGCCCAGAATTGATCTCAGGTAGGGTTGCGTTTTACTTAGCAACTTTTTCCTCCTAATCTCTTCTCATTATCTCACGGGCCTTAGCACACCCTTTTATTCATGGATTTTTTTTCTCTTTTTTTTTTTTTTGCTTTTTTTTGCTTTTTTTTTTTGAGAAGACATTGCCCTGACCTGCTTCTTTTATGTAATAGAGCATATCTGCAGGTTGGCCAGGGCAGTGGGAGTTTTCCCCCAGGTGATCAAGAAATATAGGCTCGGCTCAAGGGGCTAACAAGGGTCTTCTTTTTATTCATAGTACAGAACAAAATGCCTAAATCATTTACTACATCAACTCAATTTCAATTATCACAATGGTCAGAACTTGGGCAAGCTTCAGCATTACAAACTTTTTAAACAACTACGCTCAAGAAAGAAATATCACACAAATGTAGGCTCAAATCCTCACATCTTACCTAGTTGCAATTCCATCGTCCCTAATATTTTTCATGCATAGACTATTAATTTTGAAAATTGTTCAAATTGATCAAGGTATCTATCAAGCATGCGACTCGATCAAACTATGGGGTTGCTCTTGTCCTTCCCCCACTCACACACTTTGCCTCTGGCAAAGTGTGAAAACAGTAATAAGTTGGGCAAGCATCCCCCCTGACTCCGAATCCAACGATGTTGGCGCACCTTCCCACATACACACTTTGCCTTGGGCAAAGTGTGCAAATAAAGAGGTCGACCCCATCAGACAAGGTCTTCAGACTCAAATAAAAATATGTCAGTGGGAGGAACGCATTCAAGAGGAGAGATCAGCAAGGTACCTTTGCCCAGTGTGGGCATTGTGTGCAGGCAATACCTCTGGTCTCATTCAAGGCCCTTCCCAAAATATTTAATTGTTTGACCTCAGCTGGCTTGCCATACGATTCTATCTTTTCTGGTCATGGCAGTTGCCCAAGGTCTCTGTTCTTGCTCAACGCGCATCTTCCTCCTCCAGCTTTGGCTCCTTGCCCATTATCTGCAACACAAAACACACTACCTTTCGAGGAGAACACTGCTCAAGGCTTATTTATTGAATAAAATAAATAAAGGGAAAAGATACTACCAGGTTGCCTCCTGGCTAGCGCCTAAGTTATCGTCATGGGCATGACGTTGGGTTGCACGTGCAGTTTGCCTTGCTCTACCTGTTCTGCCTTCAATTGCCCTGTATGGTCAAGCTAAAGCAAAACAAAAATTACAAGTCAAATAGCACGGAGAAAGTAACTGTAATTTAAACTCCCCGGCAACGGCGCCAATTTTGACGACGACGAGTGTTTGTCGTGGAACAAACGCCGGTCAAAATAAATTTATAAGTTTCCTAGACCTTTCACCAACAACGAGTATTAGTGGCAAGTATAGGGTCGATCCCACGAGGAGTTTATTGTTACTTTCCCCCGGCTTTACCCAAAGGGTTGTCACGTTTAAAAAGGGTTTTGTGTTCGCTGTGGGCACAGCGGTTCCGTGATCTCCTTGCTACCTTAACTGAAATAAAACAAAAACAAAATGAAAACGAATTAAAAACATTTGGGCAAGTCGTTACCTTGATCACACTGGTCAAGTGTTTACTGTTCACTGGCACATATATCATTTTGCTAACAGCTTCATCTTCCGGTTATAGGCCCAAAATATTAACGTCCCTATGATGTCACGCACGCCAATACCCCTGACCCTCATTCGCTCTTATGTTTAAAATCCTATTAGATCTCTCTCAATAGGTCTCCTGACATTGACCAATTCGACACTATGTGACCGCATGAGTCTAAGTTGATCAAGCCGCTTTCATCCTCCAAGCAAACCCAGAATGGCCAATAGCATGCCTGGACAGACCCAAGTCATACGACCACATCTCCAGCAACATGTTGTACTTCGCGGACGCCCAGTCTCCCGGTCGCGTTGATCCACGTACTTGTGTGTTAGGCAAGTCGGGGTTCCCACTGGTCATTGTAGGATTGCCCAAGTCCCTAACATCCTCGATATACTACCCTGTTGAATCGGGAACAAAGCTAAGCTAGTTGCTGTCATCAAGAAGCCTCACAGTATTTTACACAGCAGCCTGATCAGGATCAGAACTTGACCAAACGATGTTAATTCAGCAATACATAATTAAAATAAATAAAAAAAGCAAAAACGAAATTCAATAACTGAAACAAAAGGGAATTAAATTAAAGAAAAACATAATATACAATTTCGCCCAAAAGGGCGGTGTTCCTCCTCACTCGACTCTCAAAACAAATACATATAAACTCTCAATTTTTTGTTGTTTTGTGGAGCTCGGGTTGTGTGTTGTTGTGTTCGGTCCTCTCTTTTTCGTGGCTCTATTTCGTGGCTCCTTGTGTTCTTCACGTCCTCATATATTTATAGATGATAGGAGTCTTGGGAAGCAAGTAAAAATCGCTGATCTTGATTGGATAAGGATTCTCTTGAAGACTCCTAGATTTTCAGGATTCTGGACAGCTGCCTGCCCATGCTGACGTCTTGACAGACTCGTGTGTATATAGGACTCTGATTTGATAGAGACGTGTTGGACAATGACTCTAAGGTTGGATGAGAGTCCTTCTTTGATACTTCTCTGAATCTGGTCGCCTTTGAGGACTCCATGATTCCCAGGACTCTACTGCTTGCTCAACGTCCGTCTCTGATCAATTGTCGCTCTTGCCCAATTGCTTTATCTCCGATAGCCTTCTTTACGAGGTAGCAGATCATGCGCAATACTTGGTCGTGCGTCAGTCTTGCTCCACTTTCTGACTCTGTCCCAACTTGCTCAACGGGACTTGGATGTTCCAGTCAGACCAGCTTGCTCAACCTGCACCCTTGACCACGAAGGTAATTTCCTTGCCACTTTTACGCCTCGGTCTTCTCTTTGCCTTGGTTAAGTCATGGATCACGTGTGAGACTTTGGAAGTAAGGAATCTCCGCAAAGTTCCTTCGCCCATAATGGTTGCTTGCTCAACTGTCGGTGATCAGTCGAAAGTGAGTGTTTTGCCCAAATGGCAGGACTTCTTCATCTTTCACGTAATTCACTCCTATTATGCCCAAGGTGTCACCTGCTATACCCTGCATCACTCTTACTCCAAATGTGTCCTCCCAGTCATAATAAAATAATAAAAAGAAAATAAAGACTCGATTACTTGACTCAAAAGAACTAAAAATGAGCCAAAAAATATGGCTCATCACGTGTGTCCCAACAAGTGATTATTACGATCAACTTGTGGTTCCTCGTACAAGGTGATCACGCACACAAGCACGGAAAAGGGTAACGGTTTTATAGCCTTGTAATCGGCTCTAGTGTTTTAGATAACACCCAACTATACAAGCACTGCTTGTCAATAAACCACACGGTTTTTCTATTGATTCCCTTGAATGATTTTTACAATGGTATGAGGCTCCTTATATAGGAGTAGTTCCTTGGTCCCTAAGCTAAAGAAAATAATATAAAAATGATAAGAGAATCCCAACACTTGGAAACTCTATCACGACCAAATCTAAAAGAATCCTAATTCTTTTAGACTACTATTTTCCCTAATTACTTAATTAAATAAACTAACTAATTAATTAAATAAATAAAAGAAAATAATAAACTAAGATTAATTAATATTAATTAATCGGATAGGGTGGACGCGAAGTCGGGTCGCCCACTACCGCCGTCGTGGCTCGCCACCGCCGCCGTCCGCCGCCGCATGATCGCCGCCGTACGTCGCCGTGCACCACTGCTATTCTCCGGAGATCGCCGTCCCAATGGCCGGAGGTTCGCCGGAGAGTTCCTTCTCCTTGCCGGATGATTCGCCGGAGCTACGACGCATAACGCGAGTCTCGTATCCCCGCCGCTGAATATTACTAAGTATTCCGGGCTTATGGTGACCTTGATCACCTCTCGTAACTAGGCTCGTACATCGCTGCGAGATGCTACGAGTACTACCGTAGTCACTAGCATCGAGCGTTGTCTCGCTCCGATTGCTCGTTGACAACTCGTGTCCACTCCCGCGTCGCCTTATAGGTATCGTGCGGATTCGCATAGAAAACCTCTTAAGTGACTTGCTACGGGGTGCTATGATAGACTTGAACGCTGGCTCGTTCTGTGTCTCATAGTAATCCTTGAGCGCATCATCGCTCCGCATCAAGGCTAGTAACTCGACGAATGTCTCGTATACTACTCCATGATTTGACGTTAGTACGTCCTTTAGCTCACGTACTCGGCCTGGTGACTCGTTGATACGAGTGCTAATCGAAGCCTCCACTAGTGATTCGTACGCTGCCTCGTACGGTCTCGTAGCGGGTGATTCGATTACCCTGACTTCGAGTGATGACTCGTAGCGAGCTACGGTCCTCGAGTCACGGTTCGCATCATTCCCCCTTCCTTTAAAATTATACTTGCCCTCAAGTATATCTTCAAAGTGGGAACGCGTCGCCGCCTCTACGCTCGAGTCATGTTGAAAATAAATTTTCAACTTGGCTCTTGCCTCGCCCTCGGTGCTGACTTGTACGTCTCGTGGGTGCCACGCCCTTGAAACTCCAAGTTTCACCTCGGCTCCGTCCATACGGCTCTTGTCTTGTTGATGATACCAATTCTGATGGCTTGTGTATCTCAACTCAACTAGGCCCATGGCTCGTTCCTTAGCTTCGTACTTGATCTTCGAGTCTTGTTGGTTTTGCCGTGCCAACGCGCCTCGCTTCAAGTGCTCCGCCTCGGACCACCGTCCTCGTTCTATGGGTCCACAGGATTCGCTCTTTAAACGATCCAATCGTAGAGCTTTGAAGTCCTCGTCATCCCCATGGAACTTCCGTGTAGAGTCTCGTAGCTTGTCCAGGTTGCCAACCCTTCGAGCCACGCTCCTCCCGTACTCCCGTGAGTACGCATGACTTGGCCTCGAACCTTCGTGGCCTCGTCGTTGCTCGACGCCCCTCCGTGTCTTGTCCCGAACGCTTCTCCATGACAGAGTCGTGCCTCGGCCTTCGACATGGAAATCGATCCATCGTTCCCATGTTGGCCTCGGTTGCCACCGTTACAGCGTCCACCGATTCCTTCAGTTGCTCAAAGTCCAGCCTCACGGCCTCCGCGGCATCCTCGAGGGTTGCTAGCCTCTCGCGATTGCTCCGACTGCCTTCGTTAGGACTTGTGGCCATCGATCCCTGTGCAAAAGAATCGAACACTCGTACTTACCTAGAGATCCTTCGAATTGCTTCGTTGAATCTCTCTCAATGAGAGCACCAGTTTATGGGGACCCCGGTCGATCGAACAGGTCCTTGCACCAAACACCTAACCAGCCAAGTTTGTTGAGGCGCTCGCGCGGTCTTCAAAGCTTGTTTGGCTCGAGAGTACAATGAGTTCTTCACGGTACCGCACGCCTCGGGTAGAGTAGATCGACCTTTACTCGAGTTGATTGATACGTTGGCTCCTTTGGATGGATGAATCGAGCGATTCTCAGTCCGCCTCGACTCGCGAGATATGAACGTGGGTTCGATTATCACAATCTACACCACACGTGTGTCCCAATAAGTGATTATTACGATCAACTTGTGGTTCCTCGTACAAGGTGATCACGCACACAAGCACGGAAAAGGGTAACGGTTTTATAGCCTTGTAATCGGCTCTAGTGTTTTAGATAACACCCAACTATACAAGCACTGCTTGTCAATAAACCACACGGTTTTTCTATTGATTCCCTTGAATGATTTTTACAATGGTATGAGGCTCCTTATATAGGAGTAGTTCCTTGGTCCCTAAGCTAAAGAAAATAATATAAAAATGATAAGAGAATCCCAACACTTGGAAACTCTATCACGACCAAATCTAAAAGAATCCTAATTCTTTTAGACTACTATTTTCCCTAATTACTTAATTAAATAAACTAACTAATTAATTAAATAAATAAAAGAAAATAATAAACTAAGATTAATTAATATTATTAATTAATATTAATTAATCGGATAGGGTGGACGCGAAGTCGGGTCGCCCACTACCGCCGTCGTGGCTCGCCACCGCCGCCGTCCGCCGCCGCATGATCGCCGCCGTACGTCGCCGTGCACCACTGCTATTCTCCGGAGATCGCCGTCCCAATGGCCGGAGGTTCGCCGGAGAGTTCCTTCTCCTTGCCGGATGATTCGCCGGAGCTACGACGCATAACGCGAGTCTCGTATCCCCGCCGCTGAATATTACTAAGTATTCCGGGCTTATGGTGACCTTGATCACCTCTCGTAACTAGGCTCGTACATCGCTGCGAGATGCTACGAGTACTACCGTAGTCACTAGCATCGAGCGCTGTCTCGCTCCGATTGCTCGTTGACAACTCGTGTCCACTCCCGCGTCGCCTTATAGGTATCGTGCGGATTCGCATAGAAAACCTCTTAAGTGACTTGCTACGGGGTGCTATGATAGACTTGAACGCTGGCTCGTTCTGTGTCTCATAGTAATCCTTGAGCGCATCATCGCTCCGCATCAAGGCTAGTAACTCGACGAATGTCTCGTATACTACTCCATGATTTGACGTTAGTACGTCCTTTAGCTCACGTACTCGGCCTGGTGACTCGTTGATACGAGTGCTAATCGATGCCTCCACTAGTGATTCGTACGCTGCCTCGTACGGTCTCGTAGCGGGTGATTCGATTACCCTGACTTCGAGTGATGACTCGTAGCGAGCTACGGTCCTCGAGTCACGGTTCGCATCAGAATGACCGACTGTTCACCAACAGTCAGTGCATAAGAAAATTTAATCACTAAATATTTTTTAGAAATATTTCAAAATTTAATAAATTGTTCTAAGACTTAATACATCACTTTGTGAGTTTTTATAAAATACCGACTGTCACATGCAGTCGGCGTGGGTTTTTTAAGAATACCGAATGTCACATGCAGTCGGTGTAAGTTTTTAATGAATACCGAATGTTCAAATAGTCAGTAATTTCTTCGGTATAAAGGCGGGATGTTTTCCCGCACCCACACTGACTGCTGGACCGACTGTGTTAGAACTGACTGTATTTACAGTCGGTAAAACAATCAGTATTTCTCAGCAGTCGGGGTAACAGTCGGTGATCACCGACTATTTTGTACAGTCGGTAATTTTAGTCGGTATACGAAAGTTTTTTTGTAGTGCTATAAATATAAGGTAAACCATAATATAATAAATAATATATAAATATAAATATATTCTAACACCCCCCTCAAACTCACGAGGGTACAGCAAGAAGCATCGAGAGTTTGTCAACGAAAAATCTATGAGCGCAACCATATAATCTCAGCCGTAGTGGAAGCCATAGCACGATACTCTGCCTCGGTGGATGAACGAGAAACTACAGCTTACTTCTCCAAGAAATAAGAGAATCATCATAGCACGAAGCTCCAATGAAGAAGTGGATGGAAACAAAAGACTCTGAAACCACATCCAAACGAACACCAATTGACTGCAACGAGTCCTCACTAGGAGCCATTGGAAAACAAGCGAAACCGAAAACGCCAACAACCAAAACGAACAGAAAAAATTAACCAAAACGAACCAAAATTAACCAACAACCAAAACGAACCAATTAACCAAAACGAACCAAAATTAACCAACAACCAAAACGAACCAATTAACCAAAACAAACCAAAATTAACCAATTAACCAAAACGAACCAAAATTAACCAACAACCAAAAAATCGGGGCTTCGCCCCGAACCCCGAACGGGGGCGCGCTGCCCCCCGTACCCCCAGCGAACTCAGCGCATAGTTGATGGCTCTGATACCATGTTAGAATTTATATAATCGAACAAGGATTAAAGGAAAAGATAAAAGTAGAAAATATAAACTTGTGTTATTAGAACAAAATAAGCGTTATCTAAAATATACAAGAGAGAGATTTTATATAGCCAAAACAAAAGGTAAACCCTAATCCTATAAATATAAGGTAAACCATAATATAATAACTAATATATAAATATATATATTCTAACATGTACCTGTCCTAGTGTGTAATTTTGACAGAAGGTACGTACTAGTGTATTTACACCCTCACTCTATCAAGATACTTGAGCCACTCATAAAATTGTGGTGTCGGGTGTGTTTGTAATTTAGTCTTCTCTGCGTGCACGTTACGCTAAGCTTTTGCTGATCGATGTTTACATTTTTCCTCAACGTTCTTTTCAGTAGTACTAGACTATAGTTACGTGCTCGATATTAATTTGTCGATTCGACAGCACCAACCATTCGACGACACGTTTTCTGAGATAGATAATTAACGTGACATGCCAACAACTTGCATTTAAGGATCCTCAAAGAAGGCTGTCGAGTATTCTATTCATGCAAACTACTATTCCTTAAATTTTCCGATAAAAATATGTCGAGCATCGTTATTGCTGCTGTTGTTCTTGGGTTGGGCATAGTCCTTAATTGGGCATGGCAGTTCGTATACTGGGCTTGGCTAAGGCCGAGAAAGATCGAGAAGCTGTTCAGACAGCAAGGGCTGAAGGGGAACTCTTACCAGTTCTTGGTTGGCGATTCAAAAGAAACGAGCGACATGTACGAGAAAGCCTACTCCAAGCCCATCGGCTTCAACGATGACATCACTCCGCGTGTCATGCCAAACATCCTCCACAACGTACAAAAATACGGTAGTTATTCGTTCTCATGGTCAGGGCCGAGGCCCCGTTTATTCATTATGGACACTAAAGCTGCACGAGGGGTGTTAAGTAAACATCGTACCTATCCCAAGACGTTTAAAATAGCTAACCATATGGTGAAGTTGCTCTTCAGCGGTATCGCTTGTTTGGATGGCGACGAGTGGGCCCAGTTCAGAGGAAAGCTCAACCCAGTTTTCAGCGTCGACAAGTTGAAGGTATTAATTAATTTCTCGATTTTTAATTAATTTTTCAACAAAAATATTATTTATTGATACTACGTACGCGTTGTATATTGTATTATTAGCCTATGGTCCCGGCATTTCAATTGTGCACCGAGGGGACTCTGAGTAAATGGAGAGAGATAGTGTCGAAGGAAGGAGGGTCGTGCGTCGTTGATGTGCGCCAATATCTCGACACTTTCACGAGCGAAGTTTTGTCGCAGCTCATGTTTACCTCTCCCTACACCGCAGACATCAAACAAACGTTTCTCGAACTGGCGGAGCTTTCGGAATTGGTCAAACTTCCTTCCAAGATACTCACTATGCCCGGAGAGAAGTAATTAATTATTAGCGCGCACATGATCTATTTCAATTCGATTAATTAAATTCATTTCAAAATATATTAATTTAGGTACCTGCCCACACGAAACAATCGTCGGGGAAAAGAAATCGACAGTCACGCTCGAGCCGTGTTCACCTCCATGATCCGCGAGAGGCTGCACACGGATAAAAGAGCGCCGAGCGGGAATCAGGACTTGTTGGACGTGCTCATGGAAGATCTGTACGACGGGAAAATCACCAGGGAGAAGGATCGTCGCAAAATCATCGAAGATGTAATCGAAAACTGCAAGTTGTTTTTCTTCGCCGGTTTCGAGACGAGTTCTAATCTCTTGTCGTGGACGCTGATCATGCTCTCGTTTCACCAAGACTGGCAAGCTCGCGCTAGAGACGAGGTTTTTCAAGTGTTGGGCGACAAGAAAGATATCACGAACGACGACCTGAGCAAGCTCAAGACGGTAATCAGTTCGAGCTGCTGTCAGATGATGATGCAGTTTTAATTTCTTATAAATATAATGTTGAGTTAAAAATTTTCATGCGTGCAGGTTACCATGATCGTGAACGAGATGCTTCGTTTGTATCCACCGGTGATGGAAATCACGAGGCTGGCGGGCGAGGACACAAAGATAAACGAATACATCGTCCCAGGCGGCACGCTCATGACTTTCCCGGTGCTGATGTTTCATCGGAGCAAGGAGATATGGGGGGAAGATGCAGGGGAGTTCAACCCGGGAAGGTTCTCCGAGGGAGTGATGAAAGCGACAAAGGGAGAGTCCGCCTTCATGCCGTTCGGGTGGGGCCCACGCATTTGCATCGCCATGAACTTTGCCGTGTGGGAGACGAAAACGTTCCTCGCGATGCTTTTGCGAGAATTCAAAATCGAGTTCTCGCCGACTTATACGCACGCGCCTGCCGTGGCAATCACTGTTCATCCTCAGCTCGGCGCTCCCGTCGTGCTGAAGACACTGTAAATCCGTTTGCATCGATTCGGAGTTCTTCTTTGAGTAATATGTATTGTAGCTCTTTGTATAGTAGAGCCATATTCTCTGCATTCCTTTGTGTGTAAAATAAAACATGTATTGATGTTGTTTGATATCCCTTATTGATCGGTTGAAAAAAATTATTATGTACGTGGGTCAAATATAATTTAGCTTAAAGGTTATTCGTCCAACTTTAAAATATATATGGTGTAAATTATCAGAGCTGATCGACCCTTAAGTCGTAAGGAAATTCGGCGCCAAAATTTCCCTCCAATTTTGCTTACGAATTTGCTTACGAATGCGACGTAAGCATTTGCTTACGACCCAAAATGCTTACGATCCTTAAGCCGTAAGGAAACTCGGCGGCAAAATTTACCTCCAATTTTGCTTACGGAATTGCTTAAGACTTATAGACGCCGTTAGCAAATTTTTTCGACTTTAATGTTGTAAGTAAATAATAAAATGTCGAATTAAAATGAGAATTAAATAAATTCAATTATAAATGTTCAAAAATAATATGTAAATTTTATTATAAATATAATTAAATTAATAATTAAATATAATATTTTATTTATAAATTATATTAACATCATAATGTAAATAAATTAGAAGTGTAACATAGCTAGATATTATATTATGGGATAATTGTAGGCTAGTATCTGAACTATAGACATTTTTGTACTTTGGTTACCCAATTTGCATTCTGTACCCCCGACTACCTGATCACTTTGACAAATTTGCACTTTCATGCAAAAAGTGGCGTTTTCCGGCGAGTGCATTACACGTGATTCTCTCTGCCAGGTGTCGCGTTTTCAGCTTACTGAGGAGGGAAAATACATGAATACCCCTGTATTCATTTTACCTATTTAATAAATCATTATATGTTTTGAAAAATCATAATTCTTTAAAATCCGCTCCCAAATTATAAAACGCGACTTCCCCAATTCCAACCCTAACCCTAATTTCGATTTTCAAAGATTCAAGAACACATGTAATCAAATCGAGATGGAAAAGCTTTGTATCTGCGGGGATCCGTTGGTGATAAGAATTTCATGGTCCGACGCGAATCCGGGGAGGAGATTCATGGCATGCGCAAAAGATCGGGTAAGTATTATTAGAACCCTAATTTACGTTTTCGATCCTCTAAGCATCAACCCAGAGCACTCAATTTCATTCTGCAGTAAATAATTTCACTTTCTCAGTTCATCTTTTCAAATCCCCAATTTTAACCCTAACCCTAATTTTGATTTTTTGCAGAAGTTTGGGGGTTGCAAGAAATTTGTTTGGGTCGACCCACCTGCTTGTGAAAGATGCTCTCAAATCATACCTGGGCTGCTCAGGAACATAAATGGAAAAGAATCAGATTTGAAGATGATGGAGTTGAAGAACTTTGAGTTGAAGAAAACCATTTCAAGATGCGGATTGCTTTAGCTCTTGGAATTGCAGTGACTTTGATTTATGCTTTTTACTTTTAAGATTGTTACTTTGATTTGTAATGTGTGTTGTTGCTGCTGGATTTGTAATGTGTGTGATTTTCAGATTGTTACTTTTAAGATTGTTGCTTCAATTTAATATGACAACATGGAATGATCTTTTTCTCTTACTCTTGGTATGATTTATGGTAAGATACACAATACCTAATACACATGGAATGCTTAAAACATAATAACTTGTTCCCAAAATATAATACTACACAATAACCTGTTCATAATGCTTAACAAAGGGCAATGTCATTAGATACATACCACATAACTAACTTGTTCACAGAATCCCCAGAACTAACAACTGTTCAAAAGATTCCAAAACCAACAGTTACACAACACAATAACTGGTTCCCAAAACTAAGAAGTGTTCAAGAGTTTCCAAAATCTAAACAAGACATAAACATTCATTCCCATCATTGTTGTACACATTCAGGAGGGACCTCTTGCCAATGCAACACCTTGTGTGGTGAAGATGTGAAAGGTTGATCTGCAGGCTCAATTGAGAACAAGGGTTGAGAAAATGAAATTTGTCTTTTAACAGGCAACCTCTGGAAGACATTTGTGGGTTGGGATGATGATTTGCCTAGATAAAAAGCACTTTCAACAGATCTTTTACCTGCCTCAAAAGCTGACATGACTTCCTTTCCCTTGCTCTTCTGCTTTTTGACATTATCAGTCTTTTCAGGCACTGAGGGGTGAACAGCAGGCTCAGATGCACTTGCAGGCTCATTGCTCTTTCTCTTTCCATGTTGTATTGCAGGCTCAAATGCAATTGCAGGTTCATTTCTCTTTCTCTGTCCATGTTGAACTGCAGGAGCTTCTGTGAGATTCTCAGTAGACTGTACAAACACACAAGCAAATCAGAAACATATAATTCCAAAAACAACATTAACAAAAAAGCATCAAAAAGTCCATTTTGTTTGTCACTCATTACTGTCCATAAATATGCACTGCTTTCAGTTATCCCCAAATCAGAGACCAAGAGCTCCAAAAACCACAGCCAAGAACTGTACTTCTCTTTCTCCACAACAGCATAAGCAATAGGGTACATCTGATTATTGCCATCAACTCCAACTGCACTTAGCAGCACTCCTCCATACTCAGTTTTTAGGTGGCACCCATCCAAGCAAATGATCCTCCTGTTCCCAGCTGTCATTCCAAGTTTTACAGCATTCCAACATATGTATAGCCTCTGAAACACAGCCTCATCAGATAGATCTTTGGACTTGATTTTGAATGTGGTATTTGGGTTGCTTCTGAAAACTTCAGCAGCATACCTGTAGAACATTGAATTTCCACTCAATAAAGATATATAAAATTATATTTCCACTCAATAGATATCTTCGGCTGCCCGACGATCGAGCCCCGGCGTCCAGCCGGGGCTCCTCCTCCACGCGCCGCTGGGAGCGGAGGGGTTCCGCCACGGCACCAGCCCGTGGCACCCCGCGATCGACGTGAAGTCGATCGCATGCCCCGGCGTCCAGCCGGGGCTTCTCCCTTGCGCGCCGGTGATCGAACTCTAGGGTTTCGATCACCACCCTCGGCCCAGCCGAGGGCTTCGCATGCATGCATGTGCACGACCCCACGGGGATCCGAACCGCCGCGGTCCGGTGGTTCGACCACCACCGCCGGTTCATCCTCTTTCCGAGGTTCGTTTGTTCCTCGGATCTTCGTTCATATGCATATACGAATAATCAATTAAAATCATTGAGGGGGTTTCAATGATTTACCTTTGTTCTCGTTGTACGGAGAAACGAGGTCTTATGAAGACCTTGAGACCTTCCCACGTATTCCTTGCACTTCGTTCGAACGTCGTGTGGGCGACGATCGTCCGAACTCTTTTGGATCTCCTTCTCTCCTTTCTCTCTCTAGAATTGTGATCTTCAAGTTATGAGAATAGAGAAGACCATGTAGTACTTTTATAGGCTACGTATGGGATCTAAAGGAGGTGGAATATTGGGCTTCCAATATTAATGATTAAATTGAGCCCAAGCCCAAATCTATTAATCCATTAATATTAATTATATTTATTTTCCACTATATAAATATAATTGCACTCCCAATATTATATCATATTATATCAAATAATATTATCTCTTCGGTAGTATTATTTATTCCGTGCGTTTAAGATATAAATGTCCATGAATAAATTTAAATTAATTGCGTAATTAATTTATTCATCTCTTGTATCCGAGACTAGTACCATTCAACTTTAATTATTATGCGGAACAAATCCACCTGCAGGGTTTACATAATAATTCCTTATGAACTCATCTCGGGGACATTATCAACCCTTATCGGGACACACTTTCCCATCAAGAATTCACAGCATGTCATACACAAAATACAGTGACCCAATGAAATTACGTCTTCGACGTAAGATACCAACTTTTTGTGAAGTCGGTCTTAAAACAGTCTTCGTTCGCTCAACCACACTCCGTTAACACACACTCGAAGTAATGTGTATATGATCGAACTCAAAGTAGTTAAGTAGTGAAGACAAGGTTGTATAATAGTTTCATTTCATTGACAAACAAAACTAACTATTACACTTGTGGAGAAAGGTAGACGGAATGATCAAGAGTCGTATCCCAAGTGACGCAGCACTCCAACGAACTAATGATCTAGTACTATATCACCTAGAGCTAAATCGCATA
The DNA here is from genome assembly GCA_954870475.1 of Euphrasia confusa. NCBI lineage: Eukaryota > Viridiplantae > Streptophyta > Magnoliopsida > Lamiales > Orobanchaceae > Euphrasia > Euphrasia confusa. Next base: position 1,414,932 of record OX940969.1, on the reverse strand, counting down.
ACTCTACTATCGGTGCACAGCACAAAACAACTACCAAAACTCTTAAAGCTATAAGCCGTAAACAACAAACGTTGATACTCGGATATCGGATTTCGTTCTCTCAAAATCGTCAAAGGATGTCATCCAACTTCATGGGTATATATAGGTAAGCCACACATGTGAGACGTTGACGTGGCACGATCTGATTCGTCGCATGCTTAGATGATGCAACAATTCCATGGATGACATCACTTTTGGAATCTTCGATTCTTGAATCTTGGAATCTTGAATCTTCGATTCTTGAATCTTCGAATTTTGAATCATCGATTCTTTAACTTCAGACTTCAACACATCTTGACTCCGTCGATCTCAATACTTCATCTTCAACTTCATCGTGGTGAACACTCGTCGTTGAACATTTCATATTTCATCGTCTTCATTGTCGTCGATATAGTTGAAGTAGTAAAAAGTAAATCCACATTGCAAGGACAGAGAATGTGAGAAATGCGACTCCGTTCGCAATTGTTGATGAGGCAGGAATTGCGACTCAAGTCGCAAGAGTTTAAGGGCCACAGGGATTTGCGACTCAAGTCGCAATTATTGAGGGTCGAGGATTTGCGAACCCGTTCGCAAAACATGGAGATGCAAGACTTGCGACTCCATTCGCAAATGATGTGAGGCATGGGATTTGCGACTCTGTTCGCATTTGTTGAGGGTAGAAGAGAATTGCGACTCCAGTCGCACATCATGAGAAAGCAATATTTGCGACTCCAGTCGCACATCATGAAGAAGCAAGATTTGCGACTCCAGTCGCACATCATGAAGAAGCAAGATTTGCGACTCCAGTCGCGCATCATGAAGATGGTGGGATTTGCGACTCTGTTCGCACATCATGAGAGTGGCGAGAATTGCGACTCTGTTCGCACATCATGAAAGGAAGAATTGCGACTCCAGTCGCATATCATGCAAGAATTGCGACTCCAGTCGCATATGATGATGGATTTGCGATTCCATTCGCATATGATGATGATGATGAATTTTGCGACTTCATTCGCAATATATGTACTTTACTTGTCCATTCACTCACTCACCTGAAATCCAATCAAGCAACGAAAATCATATGTTGTTGACAAAACAAACATTTACAATCTCCCCCTTTTTGGCACAACTCATATGAATTAGAGTTCGAAAATAAGAGTCATACAGACTCCCCCTCAACACAATATATCGAGAGAAGACTAAGTAAAAAGAAAAAGGAAACCAACCATTCAACAACCAATAGAGATAAAACAATAAACCAAAAACTTAGTCGATAGATTAAACATCCAAAACATCAATAGCTGAGTTCAACAAAACAAGATATGAAAAACATGCATGATGGAAAATAATCAAGTCTTATGCATGCAGATAATTAAAAAGACAGAATAAGTAAATAGTTCAAGTTTTTTTTTTTTTTTCAGAAACACAGCATCAGCATCACTGAGATGCAAACTCAGAACCCTTCGGTGAGTCCGCAGGAGTAGGTGAGCGCATAGGAGAAGTCTGTGGTGAAGCGTCACCGGACTTTGCTTCATCATCTGTCTTGGCGTCACCTTCATCATCTTCAACAGCATCATCATCAGTGTCAGTGGTATGGTCTCGATGACCATAGATCTCATATTCCCCAAACTCATCTTCCCCAAGCTTGATTCTCTCATCATCATTGTCATCATCAAGATCTTCAATCTCAACATCTTCTTCAACATCTTTCAGACCGTCAGACGGCATCGCAAATGATGCCTCTGGATGTGTGGAACTCCCAAACTTCTTTTCATCCTTCAGTTCTTCAGCAACTTTCATTTTGTCAGACTTAGGTTCTTCAACAGCTTTACCTTTACCTTTCCTTAGCAGCTCATACACCTCCCCAGCCAGCATCTCTCTAACACCCTCATCATCGGTGTCCACAACTTTCGATTTAGCTATCTCAGCCAGAGCTTCCTTGATCCCATCCTTGATGAGATCAAACATAAACGTGTTACTTAGACTCTTCACAGATGAGCCAGCACTGGATCCACCCAAACCTCCCCCTTGATGGGTTATCTGATGAAGGGCATCAATGGCTTCCTTTTGCTCGATTTGGGCTTCGACCATCTCATTGTAAGCAATGGCATGAGCAGCCTGCTTACGTTCCAAGTTTCTTGTCGTTGTGAAGCAGCGATAGACAATAGCAGAGGGAACAACAGCCCGAAAGTTATTCATTGGATGAAAAGGATTTCTGTGTGGAGGTAGACCAGACTTAGGGCCAAATTTCTGAGGAACTACTCTCGGTTGAGGAGTAGGTGCAGTTTTCGTGCGCTTGACACTCGGCTGTTCTAGCTTGAGGACAGGTGCCCTTTTCTTAGACGACTTCGGGGACAAAGGCGGGGAGACAGGATCAGGAACATCCTCACGTTTAGTATAAGTAGTCCAAGGGAGATCATTCATTCTGTTTTTCAGGAAGGTAGGAGTGATGTTGATGTGAGAGTTTTTCTTTACCTTCCTCTCTGTTTCCGTCATTGGAATAAACTTTTGATCAATCATCATCCCATAGATCAAGCATGGGTGAGTGAGATGAATCCTCCTGACTTCCTCAAGATCAGGTTGCTGGCGGAGAACTTCATTCGACGCCTTAGCCACTCTGCAAATATCAGCAAATATGATCTCACCTAGATCAACCTGTTCGCCACAGCCAAGGCGAAACAAGATATGCATGAGCTTCGGAGAAAGATAGTTCTCATCAGGGTGTGCAGCCCAATTTGTCATACCAAGTCTATGCAAAGCACCATAGAAGGCAGAGAGCTTGTTCGGAGTAGGAAGAGGTGTTCTAGCCTTGCCCTTGGTTAAGAAAGAGCCAATCTTTAGAGCATTCGCTCTATCATCAGGGGTGGGGGACTTCCAGGATCCCTCAATCTCTAACCTTTTCAGAAAATTGTTAATGTTCAGAGGACGAAAGGTGTAAAGTTTCTCACGAAATACAACACGGCCACACATCTTGTGTGACGGATCAGCGAACTCGGGGGTCAGGTTGGCGTAAAACTTCTGAATGATAGGCAGAGAGAATCTGTAAGTTTGAGTGACAGACTCAAGGATATGCATATCAGTAAAAAACTTCGAAAGACCATACTTCTCATAATCAATAACACGGACTTGACGATCCTCAAGAATGGGTAGATTCTCAATTAAGGTGAGACGACGTTCCGCTTTCTCAGTAAAGAAATCTGGTTTGTAGGGAGGACCACAATCTTCAACCTTCATCACATAGAACTGATCAGCCGTGGCTCCTGTCGAGCCCGAAGAGTGAGGTACGATAGGTGGAATAAAAGAACCAGAAACAACATGTTTTCCCTTGTCACTCGAGCCTGGTGCTCGTGATTTCGACTTAGAGGTGTCGCCAGAAAGAGAGGGTTTGGTCCTCTTAGGGTCAGCAGCAGAGTCAGAGGGTTTAACTGTTTCAGCAGTAGACGGAACTTTGTCAAGTTTCTTACCATCAGCAGTCATCTCGCCATCAGCGATCATTCGCTCATACTCCTTGCGAGACACATTTCCTTTGAAGGTACGCAGAAAGCCAGATTTAGGATCCTTAGTATTCTTGCCTCCACCATGAGACACAGAATGTGCAGGCTTGGCTGTCTGAGCAAGATCAACCGTGGGAGAGTCAGAGATGGATTTGCCAGAGCGACGATCCATCTTATCCATATGTTTCTGTAAGGCGTGAAGTGCCTTTTTCTTTGATTCAGGTGACGGAGCCTGCTTCCAAGTATCGCGAAGAGACTCTAACACTTCCTTATCAAGATCATCGAAGAGATTACCAGTCGAGGAAGACATAGTGATAACAGGAGTGAGATAAAAAGTGAGAATCTACGAAACCTAAGAATCGAACCCAGCGGTCGTCGAACGCCGGTTGCGTGAAGAGAGGAAACTGCTAACTCAGACTTTCGATGAGGGCACAAGTGTATGAGAATAAGAGAATATCAAAAGCATGTAACCCTAATCCATGATTTTGAAGTCCTATTTATAGGAGAAAAATGGGCCTGCTCGTCTTGGACAAAAAGACCTGCGAAAAAGCCCATTAAACAGTACAAAAACGGCCCATTAGTATAAAAACGAATAAAATATAATAAAATATAAATCTGAAAAACTGGGAAAATTTTCTAAGTAATAAAGGAATTTCAAAAATTTCGAAAATTTCCAAAAATTTCGTCGACGAGCATGAGGTAACTCTGATGTTCATCGTCGCACAGCAGGATCGATGGAGATGAAGTGCTGTATCTGTTATGTTGATCATCAGAGGTGAAGCGAGGAGAACGCAAGGGGATGATGCGCGACTTGAGTCGCGTGCGACTGGAGTCGCAAACCCAGCTTCCTCCGCATTTGCGAATTGAGTCGCAGGACGTGCGACTGGATTCGCAACAGCTGAAAAATGATCAACGTCACATGAGGTGTAGTGTGATCCGGAGTACATGCCATTTCAATGACCCATCTTGCATGAGGAGTTATGCACTTGAAGCTGCCACACTCAATATTTGCCGTAAGGAATGAACTCCACATGATGCTGAACATGAACGAACATAATATATCACAAAACAACACATCCCGAGTTAGTATTCAAGCGTTCAACACACTGCAAACATTCAAAAACATTTTAGTGGAGATTCAATCGGTGATACCAGGCAGTGAAGAGCAAATATTTTCCCAAAAAAAGAAAATTCACTTTTCATCAATCTCCAAATCAAAAATATCACACAAGGTGAATAAAAACTTTGAGGTACATGAAATAGCTCTCGAATTAAAAACCGGTGAAACGGACCGAAGTATATTGAAATAAGTTTAACTTGTCCTTCGTCGCAATCACAAGGATGCAATCGTGTTTCATCGGAACATATATGGTGAGTTAACACCGCACAAGAGATTTTAATTCATGAGTGTAAGGTGAACTCTTAAGGCACTCCTCTTGGGACTAGCGTTACTACATCAGAGGGGAGCCGGCGGACAATGTGATCCGGCGTCCTCCAGACGAGTTTTAGCTTTAAATGATTATGCAACAGATGCTCATTACAGCAGTCAGAGGGGAGCAAGGATCATCCTGCATCTCCGAAGTGTGATGGTTGAGCATCTTAAATTATAGCGTCTATGTGCTACCTTTCGAAGAGGGGAGCCGGCGGACAAAGTGATCCGGCGTCCTCCGTTACTTGGTATTATAGATCAATGCAAATGAGCTAATGGGAGTTATATGCCAAGTTCACATGTTTACACTCAGAGGAATAAATACACTTGGGTCCGAAGACTAAAGCGGCCTCGATCCATGTTCATCTGATTAGATTAATTCACGACGATCCAAAGTGCGTATTCAGAAGTAAAGAAAACAATCTTTCAGACTTCAAAAATTTCGTGAACTCTTAGAGAGAACACAGGCAGAGAGAATTTCTTAAATTTTTAAATCTCTCAAAGTCAAGAGGTTTGGTGAAGATGTCAGCGATTTGTTTTTCTGTTGAAATATGCTGTAGACTGACTATATCACGATCAACCAAATCTCTAATGAAATGATGTCGAATGTCGATGTGTTTAGTGCGAGAATGCTGGACAGGATTTTCGCTGATTTTGATAGCACTTTGGTTATCACAGTACAGCACCAAGGGAGCACTCTCGATAAGGTAATCATTCAACATCTGCTTTAGCCAAAGCAATTGAGTGCAGCAACTCCCAGCTGCAACATACTCAGACTCAGCTGTCGATAGAGCGATGCAATTTTGCTTCCGACTATGCCATGACACTATGTTATTGCCAAGAAAGCAGCAGCATCCAGAAGTGCTCTTTCGTTCATCATTGTCACTCGCCCAATCCGCGTCAGAGAAACCGACAAGATTTGCTGTAGTGTCACAGGCATACCAAATACCGAGATCAGAAGTTCCAGAGATGTAGCGGAGTATCCGTTTCACAGCTCGTAGATGGTCCTCCTTAGGATCAGCTTGGTACCTGGCACACATACAAACACTAAACATTATATCAGGGCGAGTAGCAGTTAAATAAAGTAAACTCCCAATCATAGATCGATAGAGTGTTTGATCAACACTTCGACTCTTAGTCGACATAGATAACCGATCAGTTGTAGCCATGGGAGTTTTTGCGGGCTTAGCATGGTGCATCTCAAACTTCTCAACCATATTTTTCGCATATTTGCTTTGTGAGACGAAGATCCCATTCGGTCGTTGAGATATCTGAAGACCCAAAAATTGGTGTAGTTCTCCTTCAAGACTCATCTGAAATGTTGAAGACATAGAATCCGTGAAAGCTTTCACGAGCTTGGGGCACGTAGCACCAAATACAATGTCATCAACGTAAATCTGAGGAACCATCATATGTTTGCCATCACGCTTCAAGAATAGGGTCTTGTCGACAGAACCACGAACAAATCCAAACTTTAGAAGATAGTCTGTCAGACACCCATACCACGCCCTCGGTGCTTGCTTCAACCCGTATAAAGCTTTGTGAAGCTTGTAAACATGATTCGGCTTCTTCGGGTCCTCGAAGCCTTTCGGTTGAGCAACATACACTTCTTCTTCTAGTACTCCATTTAGGAATGCAGCTTTGACATCCATTTGTCTAAGTTTGATGCCGAGATGGCAAGCAATAGCAATCAGAAGACGAATAGACTCAATGCGAGCAACTGGAGCAAAAGTTTCATCAAAATCTATCCCTTCCACTTGGGCATAGCCTTGTGCAACGAGACGAGCTTTGTTTCGCACAACTTGGTTATGCTCATCCGTTTTGTTCTTGAAAATCCACTTGGTCCCAACAACATTAATGTTCGAAGTACGGGGAACCAAGGACCAAACATTGTTTCTTGTGAACTCATTTAGTTCGTCTTGCATAGCCATAATCCAGAAGTCATCCTTCATAGCTTCCTTGTAATTTTTCGGTTCCGTTTCAGATAGAAAGCAAGAGACTCCGATTTCATGGCACACAGCAGAAGTGCAGATGTTATAGAGTTCGTTGGGAGAAGGAATTTGTTTCTTCGAGCGTGTAGTTCGCTCGTTCATGTTTCCAATCATCTGAGTTGGAGGATGTCTCTTCTGTACAATACGAGATCCCTCTCTAGGTGCATCAGCTGGGTTATCCACTTCTTCACATTCTTCCTCATCAGATGATAAAGTGTCATTGTGTTGATGACTCGTTTCTCCAACCTCAAGTGGAGTGTTTGGTGAAGATACTTCAGGAGTCACACAAGTAGGTGTAGATGGGAAGGTTCGATATTCAAGAATTCCTTCCTTAACCCAATCAGCATCCACATCTTTCCCTAGAAAGTCTTGTTCATCAAAGTTTATGTTCACTGTTTCGATGACCTTCTTAGTGCGGAGATTGTACGCTCGGTATGCATGGCTGTTCTGACTATAGCCGACAAAGATACCACGGTCTGCCTTGGCATCAAATTTCTTAAGTGAATCACGATCCTTCAAGATGTAGCATGTACAGCCAAAGACACGAAAATGCGAAACAGATGGCTTCTTGCCATTCACAAGTTCGTACGCGGTTGCCGATGTGCCAGATCGAATACTTATACGATTCAGAATGTATCCAGCAGTAGAGACGGCTTCCGCCCAAAAGGTACGAGCAAGATTTTTCGAGATTAGCATGACACGAGCCATTTCTTGCAGCGTACGGTTCTTACGTTCGGCTATCCCATTCTGTTGGGGTGTCTTAGGAGCCGAGTATTCATGATGAATTCCCTTCATCAAACAAAATTCATTGAAGCTAGAGTTCTCAAATTCAGTCCCGTGATCACTTCTGATCCTCTTCACTTTCGCTTCATGATTTGTTCTTATCCATTTAACAATACCTCTGAAAGCATCGAAAGTCTCATCCTTTGTTGCAAGAAATCTCGTCCAAGTATAACGAGAGAAATCATCAACTACCACCAGAACATACTCCTTTTTAGCAATACTCTTCACTTCCATTTGACCCATGAGATCCATGTGGAGGAGTTCAAAGGGAGCAGATGTGCTCATCAGTGTTGGAAGTGCAGGATGAGGAGTTCTCGTCAGTTTACCCTTCTGACAGTCACCACACACTCTTTTCTCAATTTTGGGGAGTTGAGAGATTCCCCGAACAATCTCCCCCTTAATCAATTTACTCAGATTTCGAGTGCTGGTGTGTCCAAGGCGTTGATGCCACAAATCGACCTCATCAGGAACAGTCACAGAGAAGCAACTATACTCAGTTGTATAGCAATTGTTCTTAGCACGCGGACCTTCCATGATGCACTTCCCTTCAGCATCAAATACCTTGCACGAGTCTCTATCAAAACTAACATTCAGCCCTTCGTCACACAGTTGGCTGATGCTGATGAGATTTGCCACGAGTCCCTTCACATGAACAACATTTCGGATGGGTGGCAATCCCTTGATATGCAGCGTTCCCTTACCCATGACAACGCCTTTAGCTCCCCCTCCAAACACCACGGGAGAACCAGTCATAGGCTCATATTCTTTTAAGAACTTCTTGGTTCCGGTCATATGACGGGAACAACCACTGTCGAAGTACCAAATGCCTTTGTTTCCAGAATCGGAGGCATTGAGTGCAACGTTGCAAAAAATAAGTTCTCTTGGTCTCCACATAGTCGAAGTGATAGAGTTAGACTTAGCTTCACTCTTTTGGGACTTAGGAACCCACTTTTTCTCCACATTAAAATCTTGTGACTTAGTCTCTGTCACTAGTTTCACAGTTTTCTCATCTTTTGTGACAGGAGTAATGTGTTTCTTCACATTCTTAACAACTCCAATTTTCTTCCTCTCAGTCATCAGATCCCGATTTATGTCATCTCTCAGCTTAAAGCAGAAAGGTCTAATGTGTCCGGGTTCATGGCAGTAATGACACACATATTTCCTCTTATGACGAACCTCAGCATTCAATGAGGTCTTAACCATGACAGGTTTAGATCCAGAGCGTTTAACATTCGGTTTCACGTTCTGAGGTTTACTTAATTTCTTCAGCAACGTCTTCTCGTATGGCAAAATACCACGAGGATGTTTCACAATAGATTTAGGAAATTGATATGTCTCCGCCTTCAAACTAGTAGTCGAGACCGACTTTTGAGTTTCAGCTTTCGGCGATGTTACAACCTTCTTTCCATCAGCAATTTCCTTACGTTTCATTCTTTCAGAATCATCTATGGTCTTACTCTCAGAAGAGTCAGTAGAAGCTTTGACGAAGGTCACTTCTTTCTTTTCAGGTGCAGTATAGATAGATTCAAAAACTTTCTGAAATCCAAGTCCAACACGACCTGGGTTCATGTAAGATGCGGCATTTTCAAACACTGAAGAGTTAGTATTCATCTTTCTCAACAGTTCATCAGTCATCTGAAGCTTCTCCTTTAGAACATAACGTTCCTTGTCACACATAGCTAGATCAGTTTGGGCTTTCATCAAGGACGACTTCAGCTCATCATTCTCAGCGTCGGTGTTTTTGAAGAGAGTTTGGAGTTTCTTCACTTCTGATGTTTCCTTCTTCAGTGATGCCTTTAGTTTCGAGTTCTCAGAACTCAACTTCTCAAATGATTCTCTCAGTTCGACAACTTCTTTGTAATATTTATGTTTCTCTTCGAAGAGAGCATCAAATTTAATTTTCAGAATTGTCAGAGAGTTATTCAGCCTTATCTTCTCATCCTCCGTCTTTTCAACTGAGTTTTTTAACTCAACGGTCTCATCATACATCTTGTGTTTCTCATCCGAGAGTTCAGCAATAGATTCTGTCAGAAACTTCTGCGACACTGCAAGTGTAACATTCTCAGTGATAGCTAAGTCATTCAAACTTTTAAGTTCAGAGAGATCAATTCTCAGAGTGAGCAGCTCATTACTCACAGCTTCAGTTTGACTTACTTCAGGAGTCATCTTCATCTCTTCAGCTTCAGATTCAGATTCATCATCTGAGAAAATATCATCATCACAATAGTTTCGATTGACAGAAGCCGTACGAAAAATGTTGTCAGCTGTTGCAGTGTCTTTTAGAAAAGAATCAAAAAAAAAGTTTTCGACCTCCACATTTTCGAGGTCAAGTGTTTCACCAAAAGTGACAACTAGAGCGTTGTCTTCCTCGTCGTCGGAGTTATCATCATCAGATGCATCGTTCTCAGAGATCACATCTTCATCATCAATCACCACATAGCTTACTGGTAGCTTCTACTTTCGATGCAGGTTAGGGCACTCATTCTTGACGTGTCCATATCCTTTGCACTCATAGCACTGCATTTTAGAAACATCTTTGCTATTAGAGGTGTATGGTGATAGCTTTGTGCCTTTAAACTTCTTGTCAGATGAAGACCCCTGATTTCGATTATCTGGAGTGTTCGTATATGAGTTAGAACTTTTCTGAAATTTTCGGAAATTTCGTGCTCGGTTCTTTCTCTTAAAATCTTGTTTAACAAGATAGGTGACTATGTCAGTCAACACAGCAAGCTTGTCTGGGTTGTTCGAATTCATCAACCGTTCAATATCTTCAGCTTCCTCATCATCAGACTCATTCATATCAGCTGAGAAACTACTTTCAGACTTCTCATTTTTCAAACGAGAGTGTTGAGACTTCGTGCTTCTTGAACTCTTCCCCTTCTCAGAAATCTTAAGAGCAGTCATTGGCTCGTAAACAAGAGACATATCTGGGTTGCTTCGTACTTTGAGAGTCAAGTCATAATTTCTCAAATCAGCCATTAGGTCAGCATAGTCCCAGTTTTGATTACCATCGTTACGTGCTTCAATGGTCAGTACCTTGCTCTCGAACCTAGAGCTTACACTTGATAGAACCTTCTCGTAGACCATGATAGCAGGAAAAACTTCTCCCAGTTCAAATGCCTCATTAACATATCTCATAACCTTGTCTAGATAGTCATTTATGTCTTCATCTTCTCTCATGCGGAGTTGATGAAACTGAGCAGTTATAGTTCGGATCTTTGAGCGTTTGACAGCGTGACTACCCTCACACGTCCTCTGTAGCGTCTCCCACGCATCTCTGGCTGATGTGCAATTTTTGACCAGCTGATACATACTGAGGTCCAGCCATTCACAAATAAGTAGGAGTGCTTTACTATTTGCAGTAGACAAGTCATGCTCTTCTCTAGTCCAACTACGTTCAGGCTTAGGGGTTCTAAGTCCATCAGCATCTTCAGTGTGAGGACGCTCCCATCCTTCCAACACAGCCATCCATGCTCTTGAGTCAAATCCCTTGATTCTAGCAGATACTTTCGCTTTCCAGTTTGAGTAGTTCTGATGAGTAAGCATAATCGGTTTCTGGACAAACATAGACGACTCCATTGTAGCGGAAATATGGAGTCAAGTAACGGATCACGTCTTATACGTATGACGTCCCGCTCTGATACCAATTGAAATTACGTCTTCGACGTAAGATACCAACTTTTTGTGAAGTCGGTCTTAAAACAGTCTTCGTTCGCTCAACCACACTCCGTTAACACACACTCGAAGTAATGTGTATATGATCGAACTCAAAGTAGTTAAGTAGTGAAGACAAGGTTGTATAATAGTTTCATTTCATTGACAAACAAAACTAACTATTACACTTGTGGAGAAAGGTAGACGGAATGATCAAGAGTCGTATCCCAAGTGACGCAGCACTCCAACGAACTAATGATCTAGTACTATATCACCTAGAGCTAAATCGCATAACTCTACTATCGGTGCACAGCACAAAACAACTACCAAAACTCTTAAAGCTATAAGCCGTAAACAACGAACGTTGATACTCGGATATCGGATTTCGTTCTCTCAAAATCGTCAAAGGATGTCATCCAACTTCATGGGTATATATAGGTAAGCCACACATGTGAGACGTTGACGTGGCACGATCTGATTCGTCGCATGCTTAGATGATGCAACAATTCCATGGATGACATCACTTTTGGAATCTTCGATTCTTGAATCTTGGAATCTTGAATCTTCGATTCTTGAATCTTCGAATTTTGAATCATCGATTCTTTAACTTCAGACTTCAACACATCTTGACTCCGTCGATCTCAATACTTCATCTTCAACTTCATCGTGGTGAACACTCGTCGTTGAACATTTCATATTTCATCGTCTTCATTGTCGTCGATATAGTTGAAGTAGTAAAAAGCAAATCCACATTGCAAGGACAGAGAATGTGAGAAATGCGACTCCGTTCGCAATTGTTGATGAGGCAGGAATTGCGACTCAAGTCGCAAGAGTTTAAGGGCCACAGGAATTTGCGACTCAAGTCGCAATTATTGAGGGTCGAGGATTTGCGAACCCGTTCGCAAAACATGGAGATGCAAGACTTGCGACTCCATTCGCAAATGATGTGAGGCATGGGATTTGCGACTCTGTTCGCATTTGTTGAGGGTAGAAGAGAATTGCGACTCCAGTCGCACATCATGAGAAAGCAAGATTTGCGACTCCAGTCGCACATCATGAAGAAGCAAGATTTGCGACTCCAGTCGCACATCATGAAGAAGCAAGATTTGCGACTCCAGTCGCGCATCATGAAGATGGTGGGATTTGCGACTCTGTTCGCACATCATGAGAGTGGCGAGAATTGCGACTCTGTTCGCACATCATGAAAGGAAGAATTGCGACTCCAGTCGCATATCATGCAAGAATTGCGACTCCAGTCGCATATGATGATGGATTTGCGATTCCATTCGCATATGATGATGATGATGAATTTTGCGACTTCATTCGCAATATATGTACTTTACTTGTCCATTCACTCACTCACCTGAAATCCAATCAAGCAACGAAAATCATATGTTGTTGACAAAACAAACATTTACACCCAACTTTATCGGTAATTGACCAGATATTCTAATCGGTCAATTCCTTTGGAAAATCAAAGTCACTAATATTAAATGCACACACCCGCAATAATATCAGGGATTAAGAATAAAATACACTGAGACTTAAATCGATTATCTAAGGCAATCCTAATCGATAAATCTCAAGCGATCCGCCCAATACACCAAGTGTACAAGTATGATAAAATAATTAAGACAAAATATTTTTTCTTTCATACAACGACTATACCGATGGATTGGTCCTTGTCCATCTAGGTCGTGAGCAACTGTTCGATTATATACGAGTAACCGATAGTATGATCTTCCGTGTAACGACGCACACCATACTAACTACAACGTACATAATCTAGGACTATAATTTGCCTATATTTAATTATAAATAATTAAACGCAAACAATTGTTTATTTATTTAAATAGATTAGTGGCAATGTATCGGGAGTTAATATCACTTAAATCTAGACATTAAGTATACAACTCCAACAAGTCCAACATAAAGTTGGACATTTTCCATGTCAGTCTTCTCATTGAACACCTTAAATATTCTTGACTTCTTCTGCCCTGAGTTTTCAGGTCGTTTTACATGTTGTTTCTCCTTGGAACACCCTTCACTTTGGCTCCTTGTTAATTGCCTTTTCCCCTTAAGATCTTTCTTCTTTCCACAGTCATATTCAGAGTCAACAAACTTATAGAAATCTGCATTATCTTTCTCACAATCAAAGTCACTATCCACCTCATAGTCAGACAACTCAAAGTCATCTCCCATAGATATTTCCCCATCACTGTCCTCCTCCTCTATCTCCTCATCAACAAGATTTTGCATTGAGGCATTTATAAGATTTTGTTCATTTCCCACCACATTATCACCTGCCATACCCTCAGCATTATCACCATCTGCTACAGCATCTTTATCATCATCTTCAACATTATTACCATCTGCTACATCATCTTTATCACCATCTACCATACCCTCCAATTTCTCAAAATCCTCCATAATATCACCATCAGGAAGTGCTAAACCATCAGATGAGTACACAATATCATCACTTTTCAAATCATCATGATCAACATAGATAGCCACAGTGAGGTCTACACTAATACAAGCAGAGATTAATGGCCCAGCACTGAAATCATCACACACATATTCCAGAGATACAATTATCATGGCCACTCATACTAACATAAAAATTTACATACCCCTCTATACCAACACGACTATCCATCAGCCCCAAGTCAATTTTTTTAACTTTCTCGGCTTCAACAAAATCAAAATAATCCACTTTTCCATCCACATAGCTTTTCTTACCTGAATTCAGCATAAAAGAACCTGAATGGTGGAGAATAATTGTGCAGACATCTGTAAGTCCTCCATAGTCGGGAACGAGCTTTCCATCAGGTAGAACTGTAGATTGCGACCTTAATTTCCACGACATTATTCCAAAATAGAGCTTGAAATTGGGAGTTTGAAATTAGGGTTTTTGGTATTTCGAATCTACTGCGGGAAATTGGGAGTTTGAAGTTAGGGTTTTTGCAGTAGGAGATTTGGGGATGAGCTGAGAGTTCTTACACCGATTAATTATGTGCGAGATTGGGGAAGAAATTGAATTGGGGAAGAGGTAGTGTTTTTGAGTTGTGAGATTTTATTCTTCTTACGGGGTGTTAGAACATTTTAATGTTGTGTTTATTTCTTCAACTGATAAAAAGGAAGTGGATTTAATGTTTATTTTTTTATTCAGCTAATATGGATATAGAAAATGTCCAAATTAACCCTGTCAGTAGCTGCTGAGAGAATTGTCAATCACGTGCAATGCACGAGTCGCCGGAAAACGCCACTTTTTGCATAAAAGTGCAAATTCGTCAAAGTTCAGGTAGTCGGGTGTACAGAATGCAATTTGGGTAACCAAAGTACAAAAGTGCTTATAGTTCAGATACTAGCCTACAATTATCCCTTATATTATATATAATCTAATATAATATATTTATTTTATTAATTAGTTTTATTATTTTATTTTATTTAAATAATTTATTTAACTTAATTATTTCTTTTATCAAATTATTATTTTATGATATATACATATATGTATCAAAAGCATTCAATTTATTCAATATAATAAATGTTGTAGCCTAACGGTTTCTTCCACCTTCAGGTTCTCGAACACTACAAAAAGTTCGCGGATTCCCTACGGGCTGGCCGTAGGGGAGCCCCTTGGGAAACTCGTCTCCGCCTCCCCTTCTCCCCGTAGGGGTTCCCTAAGGCATCCCCGTAGATGGCCGTAGGGGTATTCCCTACGGCTAAGCCCGTAGGGAATACGTTTTTATCCAAAAACGTGGCCCATAATGTTGCTTGGGCCACCGGCCCGACCCACAACCAAGGTCCGACAATATCCCAACAACCCAAGGCCCGACCCAAGCCCAGTCCTCTTCGTAGTAATTAATAATGTGTATTGCATAGCCAAGGGTTTGAACCCTGAACCTCATGAGTGAAGATGAGGAAGATAACCGCTGGCTATCTGAGTTATATGTACAATTTTTAAAAGATAATATATATGTATTCATTAACCTATATTTATTATGTAGTATAATGTAATAATAAGATAAAAATACAATATATATATATATATATATATAAAAGCTAATTTTAAATAAAACACCATTTAAATATATTAAATTGCAAAATTTTTGTAATTGATTATTTTAATTTTTTGCGTAATTGTATAATTTTTATAATTAATTATTTTTATAAAATTATAATTGCTTAGTTGTATAATTGCCTAAACAGTTAAAAAAACTTTAATTGTAATTTATAATTTAGTGAAATAGTGGTTTAAAAAAACATTTCAAACAATTTAGCGTAATTTTATAATAATATTTAATTAATTTATTATTATATAAATGAATAGTGTAAAAAAAAAAAACAAATCCCCTATTATTATATAAATTAATTTGCCGTAGGGAATATTTTTCAATTCTCCCTACGGGAAATAGCCGTAGGAGACCCCTACGGGAAAAATTCCCGTAGGGGATTTATTATTCCCCTACGGGCGTGTGCCGTAGGGACAATGTTGAAATATGACTCAAATCGAAAGAGAAGTAAATCGGGACAAAATTTGGAGTCGGGATGCGAAAAGATCGATGTAGCAGTCTGGCGCATTTGCGCCAGCCTGCTGGGGCCGTGGCGCATTTGCGTCAGCCTGCTGAGGCTGTGGCGCGTTTGCGTCAGCTTTCTTGTGCGATTTTTCGCTGCGTTTTTTGGACTCCAAATATGGGTTTTTGATTTATTTTATTGGTTAGGAAATAAGAATTATATTAGAATATAATTCTATTCCTTGTGGATTTAGGAGTCATATATTAGGAAAATGGTTTATTCCTATTCCTATTGGTTACCTAATTTATGGGTTTTCTACACCTATAAATAGGGATCTCCATGGACATAATTATTGAGTGAGAGCGTGTAGAACACGAGCTAATACCATCATAGAGATAGATATTATTGTGTGAGATTAGAGGGTTTTAGAGTGGATATCAATCCTTGTAATCATCGGCAATATTATAGTGAAAGTTCTCGTCGTTCCTCCCGTGGTTTTTTCCCGATTTGGGTTTCCACGTAAATTCCTTGTCTTCTTTTCTTGTCTCCTTCTTTATTTGTTGTTGAGTTATATTCGGGGTTCCGCATATTGTTCGTACTATACATCGTCGTTTTACAACAAGTGGTATCAGAGCGAGGTTTCGATGGCGAGCGTGAGGTACGATCTACCGAATTTAAATCTCAACACGAGGTTTCCTATTTGGCAATACAAGATGAGGTTAGTCCTCAGATCTCTTAAGCAAGAGATTTTTCTTCTTGGTGTTGACAACAAGCCGAAGGACATGAAGCATGACGAGTGGGTGGAGCTCGATCAGATGGCTATGGCGACCATAGGGCTTCATGTTTCGGATTCTTTGACCGAGGAAACGACGGAGGCGAAGACCGCAAAGGAATTATGGGAGTTGTTGGAATCGATGTGCGTTGAGAAAACGGTGTCCAGCAAGCATCACTTGAAGAGAAGTCTCTACTTCCTCAAGATGGCGGAGGGGTCGTCGATTCAAGACCATGTAGCGAGATTCAAGGAGCGTGTAGCTGACCTTGGGAAAATTGGCGTGAAGATCGAAGATGATGATCTTGCGTTTTGGATGTTATGCTCGCTACCCCCCTCCATGGCGGCTTTTCGGGACACGCTTCTCAATGGACGAGATAGTCTCACGTTTAAAGACGTAACTTCGGCTCTCTCGTCAAGGGAAAACGTACAAAAGATGGAGTCCAACAAGGATGGTGTGCCCGATGTGGGTGAAGGACTTAACGTCCAAAAGAAGTACCGTGATAAAGGGAGCGACTCGGGGAACTCGAAGTCGCGACACGGGAATAAGACGTGTTTCTATTGCAAGAAGAAGGGACACATAAAGTCGGAGTGCTACGCGTGGAAGAAAAAGGAGAGCAACAACAATAATTCCGGTAATAAGGATTCCGGTGACGTTGGATTAGTAGATGGGAATTTCTATGGAGAACTACTAATGGCTCTAGGCGAGAACTCCAACTTTTGTGGTGATTGGATCTTAGACTCGGGTTGCTCGTTTCATATGTGTCCGGACCGGACGTTGTTCGAGACTTATGAATCTTTGGAGCATGGTGCGGTGTTCATGGCTAATGACACCTCGTGCAAGGTCGAAGGGATTGGGAATATCCGCTTGAAGATGTTCGATGGCACGGTGCGCACGTTAGGCGAGGTAAGACATGTCCCTGACTTGAAGAGGAACTTGATTTCTTTGAGTACCCTTGATATGAAGGGCTACAAACTCACTTGTAAAGGTGGAGTTTTAAGGGTTACCAAAGGTGGTTTGGTAATATTGCGGGGAAAGAGAAAGGCGAGTCGCCTTTATGTCCTCGATGGAAGCTCGGCGAAAGAAGTAACCGAGGTTGATAAAAGCTACACCGGAGAAGGTGGAGTTCATGAGGCTACCGAAGAGGCTTTGGTAGTGTTGGGAGGAGAAGAAAAGGCGAGACGACCTTATGTCCTCCAAGAAGGCGCGGTGAAGGAAGTAACCGGGGCCGAAACCCGACTCTTGCTAGAAGAGTCTATCCGCCTTAGAGGCGCGCAACCAAGTAAGGTCGGAGTGACCAAGCTCATTGAAGATAAAGCGGTGAACGAAGTAACCGTGGGAAAAACTAGGCTCTCGGATGAAGAGTCTACACGACTAGACCATGTGCGGCTTGGGCATGTGAGGAAAGTCGATTTGAAGGATCGAGTGTTTCTCGATCTATGGAGTGTTTCTAAACCTGGTGAGCATTGTGCGCTTGGAAAGCGCTCGAGAGGGTATATCTCGAATTGGGCTCACAATTCGAAGAAGACACTCGGGTATGTACGTTCCTATTTAATGGGACCTTTGAAGGTCCAATCTTCTAGGAACTAGGCCCGTTGGGGCGTTTGGAGGAAGACGAGGGGCGAGACTATAGATGTGCGATGTGATTTCGCATGCGCGATGGGATTTCGCGGCTTGGTGTTATATGTGATGTGATTTCACATGTGCGATGGGATTTCGCGGTTTCTCGTCAAGGTGGAGATTGTTGAAATATGACTCGAATCGAAAGAGAAGTAAATCGGGACAAAATTTAGAGTCGGGATGCGAAAAGATCGATGTAGCAGTCTGGCGCATTTGCGCCAGCCTGCTGGGGCCGTGGCGCATTTGCGTCAGCCTGCTGAGGCTGTGGCGCGTTTGCGTCAGCTTTCTTGTGCGATTTTTCGCTGCGTTTTTTGGACTCCAAATATGGGTTTTTGATTTATTTTATTGGTTAGGAAATAAGAATTATATTAGAATATAATTCTATTCCTTGTGGATTTAGGAGTCATATATTAGGAAAAGAGTTTATTCCTATTCCTATTGGTTACCTAATTTATGGGTTTTCTACACCTATAAATAGGGATCTCCATGGACATAATTATTGAGTGAGAGCGTGTAGAACACGAGCTAATACCATCATAGAGATAGATATTATTGTGTGAGATTAGAGGGTTTTAGAGTGGATATCAATTCTTGTAATCATCGGCAATATTATAGTGAAAGTTCTCGTCGTTCCTCCCGTGGTTTTTTCCCGATTTGGGTTTCCACGTAAATTCCTTGTCTTCTTTTCTTGTCTCCTTCTTTATTTGTTGTTGAGTTATATTCGGGGTTCCGCATATTGTTCGTACTATACATCGTCGTTTTACAACAGACAATTTCCCTATGGCTACCCGTAGGGGACCCCGTAAGGAATTTTGGGGACAATTTCCCTATGGCTAGCCGTAGGGGACCCCGTAGGGAATCTTGGAGGGAAGCTATGCGCGCGAATGCGCGCGCAGTTCCCTACGGGGATCCCCTACGGGAGTCACCCCTACGGCAGGGGCCGTAGGGAATGCCGTAGGGAATCCCCGTAGGGATTCCCTGGTTTTTTTGTAGTGGAAAGTGCTGGGTTCGAATCCCCCACATCCCAAATGTGGGTGACCGACCCTCATACATACACAATTGCGGGCAGCGCCGGGCCGACTCGGAGGTTGGTTGCGGGCGGGCTGAGTGTGCCAAAAATCTCGAAGGTGCTGGGTTCGAATCCCCCACATCCCAAATGTGGGTGACCGACCCTCATACATACACAATTGCGGGCAGCGCCGGGCCGACTCAGAGGTTGGTTGCGGGCAGGCTGAGTGTGCCATAAATTATTTTAATAAAAATGTTCCAAATTTCCTAAAAGACAAATTATTTTTAAAAAAATGTTCCAAATTCCTTACAGACTGGCCGGCTCGGAGGTTGGTTGTGGGCGGGCTGAGTGTGCCACAAATTATTTTAATAAAAATGTTTCAAATTTCCTTACGGACTGGCCGTAAAAAAAGACGTTTGCTTACGGCCTCAATCCGTAAATACAGTTTGCTTACGAATTTGGCCGTAAGTATTTTCCAGTTTTTTGTAGTGTTTATTCTTTCCAATGTGCTTACGGCCTCAATCCGTAAGTAAACAGTTTGCTTACGGATTTGGCCGTAAGCATTTTCTAATTTTTTTGTAGTGTTTATTTTTTTCGGTGTTGTATTAATCCCGTTTATTTATCTGTTTTAACGAAAACTGTATTAATTACATATAAAAATATAAACCCTAAAATACATATTTAAATAATTATTTTTTGTGCCCTCGTGAGCCACGCTCTATAATAGACCATTCCATATGCGGTCCAAAATTCCACATGCCTTGTGGTACCGTCAGTCTCACGGCCGAGTCACATGTTTGTCATTGTGGGTCTCCTAAGTAGTAATTGCCCAAAATATTTTTTGTAAGGTGCAGTGGTGTACCCTGTGTCAGAAACATTTGATTTGATACATCCTTGAAATTAAAGTAAAAAATAATTCGATAATTCTTCCTTGACATAATTTAAAATTCACGTTATTTTTATATATACTATAAAAAAATCTGATTTTACTTTGGATATATATGTAAAAATAATATTTTGTTCATTCTATAAATAGGCAACAGTACTACAAACATTATTTGTAGAAAGGAGTAGAAAAAAAACAGCATGGAAACCCCTTCCCTCCTCCACACATGCCGAGTCAAAAAAACCGACATGATAATAAACCGGGCCCACATCTTCCTCCAGGGGCTGGCATTGCTAGCCCTCTTCTACTACCGGCTCACCACCCTCTCCGACGAAGCCCTCGTTCCCCATCTACTCGTCTTTCTCTCCGAGAGCATCCTCACCTTCATGTGGCTCCTCCACCGGACCTACAAGTGGCGGCCGGTGAGTCGGACCGCCTACCCCGGGAGGCTCCCGCCGGACGAGAAGCTTCCCCCGATCGACGTCTTCGTCTGCACGGCCGACCCTAGCCGAGAGCCGTCCCTCGCCGTGATGAACACGGTCGTGTCGGCGATGGCCCTCGACTACCCCGGCGACAAGCTCTCCGTTTACCTCTCCGACGACGGTGGGTCCCCCTTGACTCTTTGCGCGATGAAGGAGGCAAGGAAGTTCGCCTCGTTGTGGGTCCCGTTTCGGAAAAAGTACGAGGTGAAGACTAGTTGCCCGGGGGCTTACTTTTCGACCCCCGGTGGGAGCAGCAGTACTGAGTTTGTGGTTGACAGGAAAAAGATTGAGGTTGGTTTTTGATTTAACTATTTAAAATATATATTTGACTCAAATAATATAAATGTCAAGTTGTCCAGCAGCTTCTCGATCTCTAACAGTATATGCATGCATGCATGCAGGAAAAGTACGAGGAGTTCAAGGAAGCGTTGAAGAAGCATACGGAAAACGTAGGAACTTCTGTCAGCAACGATCATCCGCCCATTGTCGAGGTAATTAACCTCTGTGCCTGTTTCTCTGGGACGGATTAATATTGAAACTAAATTATTGTTTATAAAATTTCTGGTTCCGTCACTGAATCGACAGGTGATTAACTATGTCAATATTGGAGAAAGCAATGCATCCGAAGATGCAATGCCGCTTCTCGTTTATCTTGCAAGGGAAAAAAGGCCGTCCCATCCCCATCATTTCAAGGCCGGAGCTATCAACACTCTCGTAAGTAATCTTAAAACTATATTTTAAACTGAAAAAGTAAAAATAATTATTCAAAAACAGAAAATTATATTCTCTTGGTGAACTGCAGATTAGGGTATCCGCAGTGATGAGCAATGCCCCATACATTCTCTTGGTGGACTGTGACCACTACTGCAACGACCCCTCGTCCGCCCGCCAAGCTATGTGCTTCCATCTCGATCCTCGACTCGCTCCAAAACTATCCTTTGTTCAGTTCCCGCAGAGATTCCACAATATCGGCGAGCACGACATCTACGATGGTCGCCTCAACTATTTCAAGGTACGTAAGTACGTGTTATATATATTATATATTTATATATGTGTGCACACGTAATAAAAAATTAATTTACTCGATTTTTGCCACGAACAGAGAAGGTGGCATGGCGCAGATGGACTCGGGGGACCGGTCATAACCGGTTGCAACATGTTCATGAAAAGGGAAGCACTCTACGGGACTAAGAACTCTCGAGACGGTTTTGATTTCAACGACATAAGGAAGAGCTTCGGGTCAAGCAACGTGTTGGTGAACTCGATTTACCGAAGCCAGGAATCGAACTTCCCAAAGTATGGAGTGATCACGGGATCCCTCGAAAAGGAGGTGCAACTCGTAGCCTCGTGCACCTACGACAACCACTCGCAATGGGGTAAACATGTCGGGTTCGTATATTTCTCGGTGGTGGAGGATATTATTACCAGCGAAAACTTGCATCGTCAGGGCTGGATGTCCGTGTGGGTTGATCCCCCGACTCCTTGTTTCTTGGGATCCTCCCCTACCGACATGACGACTAGCTTCTTTCAGCAGTCGAGATGGGGACTTGGACTCATGCAGATCTCTATGTCCAAGTATTGTTCTCTCTTGCATGGGCGAGGGAGGATGTCGATTCTTCATTGCCTCAGCTACGCCGCCCTTACCTTCGACGCAATCTATGTCCTCCCGTTTCTCGGTTTGGCTATAGTTCCCCAACTATGTCTCCTCCATGGCATTTCTTTGTATCCTAAGGTGAGGCTGATAATATATAACAGTTCGAGCTTTTAGATGCTGCTGCTTCTGCTTCTAACACTGTACGTACATTTCTTCAATTTTCATCGTTGCATGCATGCATGCAGGCTTCGGACCCGTATTTCCTCGTGTTCGCCTTTGTCTTCCTGATGTCGCAGCTCAAGCACGTGCAAGAAGTTCTCTTCTTCGGAGACTCGCTCATGACGGCTCTGCTCGAGCTTAGGGTTTGGATGATGAAGTCGGCTTCGTGCTACCTTTACGCGACATTGGACGCGATCTTGGATAAGTTGGGTTACAAGGAAGCCCTTTTCAACCTCACGAACAAGGTGGTGGACGAAGAACGAGAGGTGCGATTCAAGAAGGGGATATACGATTTCCAAGGGTCGCCTATGTTCGTTACTCCGATATGCAGCTTGTACATCCTCAATGTGGTTGCCTTTGCCGTCGGAGTGTGGAGGATGATTGAGCGTGGCGAGGCGAGCGAGCTTTTCACGCAAGTTTTCCTCTCGTTTTTCGGGATAATTGTGAATTATCAAGTGTTTGAAGGGATGATGCTGAGGAAGGATAAGGGCCGGATTTCGCCATCGATTTCGCTCGCTTCGCTAGCGATTGCCGCTTTGGTGTTGGGGTTCGGATATCTTACTCTCGCTGTCGTCTCATGAGTTCACTTGATCGATTCGCCTAGTTCGTCCGTCTCCGGTTGGCTAATTTGAATTTTTTAAGTTTTTGTACTTTGATTGTGATCAATATAATTAGTTTTCCCTCCAATTCGTTTAATAAGTTAGTTGATCGGCTTATTGTGATCAACATTATCTTTTTTTTTAATTATTAAATAACAAGTAATGTTCCCAAGATTTTAATCACACATGCATACTTAAAAAGAAACTGTGAAATTTTATTTCAATCAACTCATACATATAAAAAAAGGACATTGATTTTATTAGTAACGTTTTTAGTTTTGTACATGTAGATTATTTTGAGACCGATGTACTCAAGCTTAAGAGATTATAGGAAAATTTTGGCAGTCATATAATACTACTGAGTAGTATTTGATTTTTAAAACAGTGCAGATAAATTTCTCCCATACCACAACTTTATGATCCACCAGTCAGAATGTGATAGGGCCAGGCCAACTCAACCCAACCAACACCCATAACAATTCACGAAATCAATTATCGGATGCGATATGGATAAGATGTGTCGGCCCTAATCAAATTATCAAACTATGTGTAGCTGCCAGTTGGAGTCATCATTAAATAATTTTAAAATATTCTCTATAATAAATATGGTTGATTGTGTGAATTTGTTTTGATAAGGAAGAGAAACGAGAAACTCCACTTTCACCCGATCGGAGGTCCCTCGATCGGGTAAGATGTAAATCGAGAAATGTGCCCGACTAGCAGACACCTGTGTGAGAGAGCCAACAGAGCGAACCCCAGGACAAACCTTCATAATATTTCAATGAAAATTTGACCCACTCGAGATTCGAACCCTGCGTCGTCGGGAAATTACACCCACATCATCACAGACTTTACCACTCGACTATGCTCCTGGGGACGCGGTTGATTGTGTGAATTAAACAACACTCGTGTGAAATATGAAAATTATTGTTTTTGTCATTTTGATAAAAAAAATTAAAAATTAAAAAATGTATTTTTAATTTTTTTTTAAATAATTATGAATAAAATTTAAAAAGTATTAGTACCTCCGTCCTAACATGGTTGAAGAACACATAAATTAAGAAAAATATTACTTTTTGACTTGTTAAACAGAAAGTAAGATATAAAAATGTTTTATATATTAAATTAAAAAGTAAAGTAATTGTAAGTAAAGTTTGAAAACTAGTGAAAAAATAGTAATAATCTTAATATATTATCAGATTTTATATTGTTAGTTTACGTCAAGTATCGAGTTGACGTCAAAGACTCCAGCCGTGCGTGGGCTTTCGAAGCGACAACTTAATATATTATCAGATTTTATATTGTTAGTTTATTTTTAATTTTTTGATTTTAAATTTTATGGACTTTTAGATTTTCTAATTAGCCGCTTAGGTTTACGTTCGATTTTCGGTATTTATACATCCCTTTTGGGGTGCACACAAGATTATTATTATTTTTTTTTATTGAAACTTTAAGAGCACGTCTCTTATTTTCTGGTGGATTTCAAACTTGTTTTATAGAGCACGACGTAGATTGTGCTCTTCATCGATAGAAAGTTCGACGTTGATCAACCTTCCGTACTTCTACACTGCGTCCAGTGACATATACAGAAATTTAGTTTAGGAGAGTCAATTTTTAACTCATGTCGACAATATTTTCCTAGTTATATTTATATATTCTACAAGAGGAAGTACGTTCATGGTAAAAAATTACAACTCATTTATGAAAAAAAATCGAAAAATTTATATTAAAATAAATAAATTTTAAAATTCAATATTATTATAAAAAATATTCAAAATTCGATTAACTAATTTCAATACATATATGAAATTCTAAGATTATATTTCAACATCAATATAATAAATACTTTTCTATATCCAAATATAATGTCTACATTTTTTATTTTTAGATATTTCAACTTCTTTGAAAATTTTACTAGCAACTAATAAAAAAACATAGTTTTACTTTTAATTTTTTAATAAAAAATTAAAAGTTAGTTTTTTTTTGAGTTACTATATTGAAAGGAAAAAAATCGTATCATTATAAATTCTTTAATGAAACAAAAATTAAAAATTAAAGTATAAAAAATATATAAATTTTATATTTTAAAATATAAATGTAAATTTGTTACTTAATATATTGAGGTCTGTGGATAAATGGTTCTTTTATAAGAAAGATGTGTTTTTTGTGCTCATTTATAAGAATGTGAGTTTTTTGAACCAATTCCTATTGAGTTGTCTACTATACCCTTCAAACCTAAAAAAAAAAGACAACAAGAATTAAAAATTATCGGTCCCCCCTCTTCTCTTTTCTCTCTCCCGACTGCCACCACCGTTTTTTTTTTCTTCCAATTTGAACAATTCACCGGAGATGTCATCGATGGAGTCCGAACGTGAGGAGCAGGAGCACGAAGTCGACCATGAAGAGGAGGAAGAACCGCTGCTCCAACCGCCGGTAATTCCCGATTTCGAAACCCTTTTTTTTCGATTTTTTTTCGAGAATTCGAGTAATGTGATGGATTATATGGTGCTTTAGATGCTTGGTTGAGTTGTTTGTTGAGTTTGAACTGTAAATGTGACCATAATTGTTCTGAAATTTGATTTTTCCGATTCGATTCATGGTTACTCGAATCGAGTAACCCAGTTTTTTGTAACTGTCGTTCGAGTAACATATGATTACTCGAACGTTCGAGTAACCTATGTTTAGTCGAACGGTTACTTGAATTCGAGTAACCCGAACATTACTCCAATTCGTGTAACCTCATCGACCAACCTATTCGTGTAGTCGGCTCTTGATTACTCGAAGGGGTTGGTCGATCGTCTGTTACTCGATCGTGTAACACGATCGAGTAACAGGCAAAAACTTTTTTTTTGTTTTGTTTTTTTTGTTTTTAATCCTATTAATATGTTTTTAATTGTTTCTTCTCCATTTGTGCAGGCTGGTTTCCGATGGAGGAGACCGGATTTCATCCACATTTCGAGAGCGATCAATTGCGGCGATCGACGCGGCGTTTTGAAAACCGTACAAGATACTCTGAGGGAGGAGGGTGGGGACGAGGGCCTCGCGGAGTACGAACAGACGTATCTGTTCAGTCAGTTCCTTCCCATGCCCAGTGCAGACCGATCGAACAAGCCTCTGCACAAGCTGCTATCGAGAGAGATCGTTAGTAAGAGCAGAATACCAGAGTTTGAGCACTGGTTTGCTATCGGGGATCGTATTGTGAAGTTCCGAGCACAAGAATACGCCCTGATCACCGGCCTGCGCTTTGGGGATAGTAACTTCGATCCCACAGACAAAGGCCATGAAACTCCCAGTACAGGCATCCATCGGAGGTTATTCCGTTGCAGAGTGATGAAGATTGAAGCACTGCTCAGTTCGTTCAAGGATCAGCGGAGGATGGGCAACGACCTAAATGATTATTTCAAGGTTGCCAACATCTTGATTCTCTACTTCGTTCTGATTGGTCAAGAGAAATTGGATGTCGAGAACTGGGTTTGGGCACTGGTGGAGGATCACGATGGCTGGGAGTTGTTTCCTTGGGGTTCTTACACGTTCCAGAACTTCTCGCACTACATCAGCAGTGCTGGGATGGCAGCTGATCAAGCCGACAAAGCGGCTTATCACTTTTACGGTCCAGTTTGGGCTTCCAGTGTTGGGCCTTCGAGGCCTTTCCTGCTTTAGGGAGACAGTGCGCTACTCGGAGCCGAGAGACGCGAAGGCCCCGGTTTTTGCATTGGACGCAGAGGAAGACTAACTTCGATTTCACGGATTATTTCGAGGATGAGCAGGTAACCGTCAATCTGTTTCGTTAATAATTTTGAATTAATAATTTTATCGAATATCTAATAAATATTTTTTTGTTATTGTTTTCTTTTAGCTTGAAGTGCACGAGACCCTCACACCGACACCGGAGGAGGAGGAGATGATGTATTACAGGAGTTTGACTGAGGCCGGTGAGCTGTATGCCGTCCCGTACCAGCCTCCCCTCCGCTTAACTCACGCAGCGGCGCCGACACGAGCACCGGCACCGAAGAAGAAGATGGAGAAAAAGAAGAAGAAGAAGTTTGTGGACCGTGTGGCCGAAAGCGTGGCCAAGACATTCAAGAAGGCGGCGACAGGTATCCGCACGCGTGAAGATGTCACGCCCAGCTCTTCAGCAGAGAGACAAGAGAGACGTAAATCTCGGAAAGCTCGACATAATTCTCCGCCTCCTCCACATAATTCTCCGCCTCCTCCACATAATTCTCCGCCTCCTATTCCTCCTCGAGGTGCTTCTCCTCCTGCTCGAGATGCTACTCCTCCTGAGTCTCGAGCTGCACATGCATCTGAGAGAGTGGTGGACGATGATCCACCTATTTATCGTCGGAGTGACCTCGAGAGGATCTTGTTCGACACGTCCGAGAAGGGATTCACGACTCACATCGTGAAGGCCGTCACGGAGAGCGTGACGAAGAGTGTCACGGAGAGCTTGCTCTCTAAAATGAAGGGCTTCTTCGGTATGAGCCGACACTCGCAGCCACGGCCTTATCCCTCGAGGCCAGTGTACGAAGAGCCTTCCTCGCCTTCCTACCACTGCGAGGACATTGCTGTGACTTCTTTGCGCAGAGCACCAGCTCGATTCTCGACGTCGGCGATGCCTGACCCCCCGAAGTATTCATTTGGAGATGCTGCCGCATGGATGCGTTACCGCATGCAGCCCCAGCCCCAGGTGCCTCCGGTATTTCCATTTGAGTATCCATTCGAGAGTTACCAGATGTCGGGTCCATACGGTCCATTCTAGGGTCCAGTCTTTCCATTTCAGGGTTATCAGATGCCGCCACCGGCCTATCCATTTGAGTCATCCAGCTACCGCACGCTTCCGTCGATTGTTCCTTTTGATCTGGAGACGTCCAGCACGCCGACACCACCTGTTGTGGTCGATGTTGAGACCCATACTGGGAGGAAGTTTGATATCTTCTCAGACCTAACTGCTGATGACGAGGAGGGTGACGACGAGGATGACGGGGACCTCGGGTGCTTCACTGACGAGGATGACGACGACGACGAGGAGGGTGACGAGTCCGAGCAGGATGACGAGGAGAGCAGCCTCGGACCTCGTGTTGTTCAGCCTTCCAAGTACTTGCGTAGCCCTTTCATCCGACAGTTCACCAGGGCACGCGGTAGAAGAAGCTGGAAGTTGTACGATGTGTACAGAGCATCGGGGCCCGATTCCTGCGTTAGGGTGAGGTGCTGTGATGATTTGATCCTTGATCAGAAATTCTTCGACGATGTGGAAAATGCCTCTGTTTGGTTCAGCTCTCAGGTAATATTTTAAATTATAACCTTGTTAATTTATGTTTAAATATTAACAACGTGTCAATATTCAAGTGCTCGACTTGTATATTGCGTTCATGAAAGTAAAAATCAGAACTAGGACAGGGGTGAAGAGTTACGTGAAGCCAAGTGGGCACCAGATCTTCGGTCCCAGCTTCTACGTAAGTGAATGTCTTTTATCTATGTTAGTTATATTTTACTTTTATCATTTTCAAAGAATGATTTCTGCCTCGAATACGGGAAACAGAAGCATACAGGGACTTCGAATGATTTCGAGCAGCGATACAAGAATTGGAAACCACCTCAGCGTATGATAGACATTGTATCGGGTCCGGGTGGTGGTGAGCATGGTTGGTACAATATCAATCAGGTATGTTAGCTGAATTTGAACAATCTTTGGTTTCTATGATTTCTTATATTTTCATTGTTTGTATTTTTAATGTTTGTATGTAAGGTGGCCATGATTTGCAACATTGATAACATTCACTGGATCGTGGCGGTCATTGATTTCGAGAACTGGACTGTCGAAGTGTATGATTCAATGTGCAATATCAGAGCCGCACAGCTGAAGTCCCTGACAGATTTGTTGCCTCGATTGTTGAGAAGCGCACACTGGTGGGAGAAGCACTCGTACCTGTAAGATTCGTTCATTTCACTGTGTAGTGTAGTTTTTTTTCTTATATGATATTGACGTGAGAAGTGTTTCATTCATTTCAATGTTTTATGTTTCAGGGAGCGTAAGAGGTGTGCTTTCAAGTTTAAGCTGATGCCCAAGGCTCAACAAATAATCCAACCCGACGGAAACTCGTGTGGGCCAATTTGTTGCATGTACATGGATCGCTTGTTCAACAAGAAACAAACTCACGAGAACAAGACTATTGACATTCCTTACATCGTTAAGTATAGAAAGTATATTGCTATGATGATTTACTGGTTAGCTCAGGATGGATACACGAATGAAGACATACGAGCTTAGTATTTGTTGGTATTTGTGTTTGATTATACTTGTTTAGGATGAATTATTGTTTAGTATTGTTGGTATTTTTGTTTTGGATGTGTTGTATATTGAATGCTTGATTAGAATATTGCAGGTTTGGGTTTAAAAATGTGCAAAAAATCTTTTTTCATTCTGCCCAGAGGTTACTCGAATGGACTGTTCCATCGAGTAATCAAGAACAGGTCCATCGAGTAACGTAGAATCAGGCCTGAATCTGCAAGAGTACTTTAAAACGGTTACTCGAAATGGTTATTCGAAGGGGTTACTCGAAAGGGTTATGCGAAAGGGTTACTGGAATTGGGTTACTCGAAATAGGTTACAGGAAAAGGTTACTCGAATGGCCATCATCCTGTAATCATAAATCTCCAAGGTTGGTCGATGGGTTGTTACTCGATCTACCATCGCCTAACCATCGACTAACCGTGCAAAATTAATATTTTTTGGCCTTTTTTTGGATAATTAAAATATTTTTTGCACTAATAAGTTCAATTTAGAGCCATAAAACATTATTAAAACAGTTTAGATGATCAATCGATTCGTTTAGAGTGAAAACAAGTGAAACGTGGAACATTAGTCATACTTTTCTAAATATCTTAAGTAAGTTTACAACAAACAAACTATGATATTAGATCAATGTTGACATGTTATGGATTAGAACTCCAAAATTGAACATTAAAACATGTTTAATAAGTGTTTTTTATCATTAAAATGAAGTTACATACGCAAAAACACAATTAGAAATTGACGAACGGCCTTAAAATTGAAAAAAATGGGTCTTGTTCTTAGTTACTCGATGGTTACTCGATGGTTGCTCGATGGTAACCCTAATGTACTCGATGGAAACCCTAATTTACTCGAAAGGGTTGACCGAATGTCGGGTTACTCGAATGTTGGGTTACAAGATGGGGTTAATCGAATAGGTTACTCGAATGGGTTAATCGATGAGGTTACAAGATGGGGTTAATCGAATTGGTTACAAGATGGAGTTACTCGAATGGTTATATAAAATAGGTTACTCGAATTGGTTAATCGAATGGGTTACAAGATGGGGTTAATCGAAGAGGTTACGAGATGTGGTTAATCGAAGAGGTTAATCGATTAGGTTACTCGAATAGGTTAATCGAACGGGTTAAAAGATGGGATTAATCGAATAGGTTACAATATTGGGTTAATCGAAAGAGGTTAATCGATGAGGTTACTCGATGGAGTACTGAATATGCAGAATGCCTTTACTGTTTTTTTTACATACCCTGACCTGCAAATCACATAGGTATAACAAAAACCACTGCAAATATCCAAAGAAACACACTGCATATATCCAGAAACAAGATAATAAATCAATCCTAGTCATACGATGTATCGAGAAACACGATAACAAATCAACCAAACACAAGAAGAGCCCTCAATCCACACGCATCGGACATTTTGTTTTTGTGTGGCCCTCGGTTCTGCAAATGCTGCACTTTTTCTTCTGCCATCTTCGACCCGATTCTTGCGTTCCTGAGGCTTCCGGAGGGACATTCAAATCAACGCCTGCAGGAGGGATGTAAGCCTTGCAGTTGCGTATGTTATGTCCTACGCCCTTACATTTCGTACACACTTGCACACAAAGACGCGGTATTAGGTATTTACTCAAACTAATGACGACACAATTTTAGGTACGAAGAACAAACCTGTACACGACGAACAGACCCAGATCCCTCAACTGCAGAACGAACCCGACTCAGCCGCGGACGTCTAGCCTGACTAACCACTTCCGGTGGAAGACACACGTACGAAGCTACTTCTGGAGGGACAACCCAATCATCAATGTGTGGTACTGGCACAATAGGAGTCGCATACATCTCTCTCAAGCTGCTTTGCTTGAAATAGGGGCCGACGAAACCGTAAAATGAAAATCTAGCCCGTCTACATAAAGTATCAAGTTAGTGGCATTAATTAATTGATTGTTTAAAATTAAAAAGAAGATGTAAGGAAACCGATACCATACCGTATAGCGGCAGCAGCATGACGACACGGAATTAGGTCTAAGTCGAACTCCCGACAGTCACACGTGCGTCTCGCGATATCCACGAGATAGGACCTGTCGTTTTCCTCAACTCTGAACACGGTCCCCGCACTGACCTCCCGAACAGGAAAATGATGACTCAACTGATTCTGATTAGACACCTTTGCGAATGCCTCTTCGGTCAGCTCATCATCTCTCTCATTAGCCTTCTTTCGTTTCTCGTCAAACCATCTCTCAATCATCGCACGAATCGACTCGAGCATAGCACAAACAGGCAATCGTCGTGGCCATTTGATAGCACCGTTGAAGACTTCAGCCGCATTCGATGTCATGAAACCATATCGTCGTGCAGCACATTTCGACCTTGCCCAGGTCTGAACACCGAGTCCAACGAGGCGCCTATAAGCACCGTAGGCAACACATTTTCAAACTCATCCACTCGATAACAGTTGGCAGCTTTGTGTACAATTGTGATCACATGAGAGCGGTACATTGCTAGATTCTTCTCGAGGTGGTGACAGCACAACGCACGGGTTGCGTGGGGATAGGCACTCCGAATAGCATTCGCGATGCTCTTGTGCTGGTCGGACACAATGAGCAGATCGTCTGCATCGTAGCAAAGCTTGAGGTTCTCTAGAAACCACGTCCACTCCAGGTCATTCTCAATCGGACCGATACCAAAGGCAAGCGGGAAAATCTGCTCGTTTCCGTCCTTCGTGACGGCAACAAATAACACACCACTGTTTTTCCCCTTCAAATGAGTGGCGTTGACTACTATGACGGGACGCAGAGTGCGCTGCTGAAATGCACTAATGCACTGCCCAAGTGCAACAAACATGTGACAGAACACACCCTCACTGGTCGTCTGAATCTCATACCGAGTCCCTGGATTGCATTCTTTCAGCATGTGCAGATATGACGGGAGCATCTGATATGAATCCTGATAGTTGTCGTACCTCATTTCAACGGCCAGGTTCCTCGTCCGCAGGGCGAAGCTGTAATCGATTACAACTCCGTACAATCTCCTCATATCAGAAATCATCGTCTTCGGCTTCAGTGTGATCTCATCGTCGACTAGCTGACGTGCAAAGTAAGTAGCGGCAACCTTGCTCGACACGTGATGATCGGCAGTCCGACCCAAATCATTGACACACTCGTGATTCAAGTTCAGCCTCGTAATCTTCCAGAGTGTTTCGTCATTCCCAGTAGCACACAATTTGAACGGGCACTTCTCAGAACCTCGCTTGCAGACGAACGCTACACGTTCAGAGGTCGAGCGTTTAGTGGCACACTCCACCATATGCTCCATGTGATACATCCCCACCGCTATCTTCAGATCCGATTTCGTTCGGAATGTCGAGTCGACTGCAATATGACCATACACCAGTTCGGGAGGCTCGACCGATCGCAATGGAACCGCGGGGTCAAACTCCGGCAGTGGAATGATCCAGTTGCGCAGTGGATTATTCTGAGCATTCTGAGCTGCTTCGGGTTGCTCGCCGGCTCCCACACTAGAACTCGAGGACAGATTACGGCGTGACAGAATATTTGTGATGACCTGCGGCTGTCTAATCCATTCTGTCCATTCAGTGGTCAACGACTGCAACAGATCGGCCTGACGAGCTTCTTCGTCGTCCTCGGAATTCTCAGCATGCCTCTCGCCCTCAGTCGGTACATCCGGATCCACTTCTGGAATATTCACCTCGGGGGCATTTGGTTGTGCCTCCTCTAGCATCTCGGTGACGAAAATGAAACAATCGTCCTTTTGCTCGTCTAGCATGCGGGATACATCGTCGTCGCTAAGCAAAGGACACCGCACGCTCCTAAAATCATTGTCTCGTGTTAAGATGAACAACATGTACTCGATATTCGGCGGAGGGCGCAAAACGGCACGAATCTGGCTCACAAGACCATCGAGGGTAAGTTGATCCCTCCTGAAGAAAAGGCACATATCTATCCCGTCGACGTAGACCGCTCGTTCCCAACGACCACCGTAACGTATCGTGATTCGTTAATTCGACATCTACAATTACAAAAAACATTATTGAATTAGGTTAACTATTACAACATATGCATATATATCGACGAAACAAACCAAAAATTACGGAAAATGCGTTTTTTGCAAAAAACAGGCCCTGTTACTCGAATGGACTGTTCCATCGAGTAACAGGATGGACGGTTTCATTCGAGTAACAGGATGGTCATTCGAGTAACAGGATGGCCTGTTACATTCGAGTAACAGGATCATCCTGTAAAGAAGTTCGAGTAACCTCACATTACTCGAATCTGTTACTCGAATAAGGTTACTCGAACCACTAGTCGAAGGTGTTTCAGTAATGAAGCATTCGAGTAACCAAGATCTTCAAAAATTCTTAGTTACTCGATGGGTTACTCGATGGAGCGTACCATCGAGCAACCCATCGAGTAAACGACGCAAGAAATAAAATCGCAAAAAAACTTGAACACGTACCTCTCGTTTTCGCTCGTTAAGGCACGCGTATATCCGACGGCGTTTTCCAGAATTTAACGGGGCAACATGATAGGGATTTTTTGAGAGAATTTTGAGAGAATTTTTGAATTTTTTTTTTTGTTTTGGTTTTGGTAGGTTTGATATGAATATAGATATGAATGCACAATTAAACCTACACCAAACCCTCACCTCACCAAAATCTGATCTCGTGGGCCCCACAATCCAATTTGTTTGTGTTTTTATTTTATATGATATTCTTTTTATTTTGTTTTGTTTTTTGGATTTATTAAAAAAGTAAGGGTATAAAAGACAATTTATGTTCAATTGGTGTAAAAAACTCACACTTTTATAAGGAGGACTTTAAACTCATCCCCTTATCAAATGTGACTAAAAAGTCACATAATATATTTATGCATTCTTACAAATTAAAATCAAAACTTACTTTCAATAACACACGCTCATGATGTATTATATGTGTACACATTACTGATTACTAGTGTTTTTTTAAAAGGGATACTTCAAAGTTCTAACACACACACCACACATTATAAAAATATTATATATATATATATATATATATATATATATATATATATATATATATATATATAATATATATATATATGCATTCTTACAAATTAAAATCAAAACTTACTTTCAATAACACACGCTCATGATGTATTATATGTGTACACATTACTGATTACTAGTGTTTTTTTAAAAGGGATACTTCAAAGTTCTAACACACAAACCACACATTATAAATATATATATATATATATATATATATAAGTACAGTACTATATATAGTAGTAAAAAAAATAGGGCACAGTGCCCCTGTGACGGTTTCGGTATATCGATCCGATCGATATACCGTGTGTGCAGAAGCGTGTAAAGCATATAAATCTATCATGCTTGATCTAGTACACACAATATATATATAGACACATATATATATATATATATATATATATATATATAGAGAGAGAGAGAGAGAGAGATCAACGAGTTCTTACATTTGATGATGAAGTGATTCGTTGATGTTAGTTAAGGTGATGTTGAGTCGATTGAACCATCTTAATGGATCAGCCACGAAGTGTTCACCTTTGGAATGACCTAGTCACGTCTTTGGATCGCCCGGATGTTGAAGCCGAACAAATGACTCGGCCTCTACGTGTTGCACACGAACCCGGAAAATGACTTGCTTGCTTGATCGAGTTGATTCTCAAAGAACAACTTCTTTTCTCTCTATTTGTGTGTGTGAATTTCGTGGGTAATGATTATGTGTGATGAAAATATGATTTTCATCCATATAATAGCATCATTATTCATCCCATTACACTCCTTTGTAACTTACAACATAATGGACATCATTATGCACCATTAACATGCAAAGAGGTTACAAATGAGGTGAAAGGTCATGCCACATAAATAGGGGTGTAAATGGTACGGATAATTTCCGCTCCGAATCCGACTCCGTAACCGTTTTTAAGGATATGGTATGAGATTCTAGGAATCTGGCGGATACGGGTGAGGATACGGATATTTGATGTGCGGATATCCGACAGATATGGTAGCGGATATGGTATTGCTATTATCCGACGGATGCGGATTATCCGCCATTTTACGAGGATTATCCGATCTTTTTAATACGGATTATCCGATTATAATTAGCCTAAAAAATTGGTCCACTATCTTATTAACCCATTAACCTAATAATTGTCATTCTATATGAGATAACTCTAGTCAATCACGTAGTCACATCATCGTCATCTCATTACGTATATTCCTAGACTATAATAATTACTAGACTATAATAAGTATAAATACTAAAAATTAATTAAGTATAAAAAATATTTTAATTCATTATCTTAAATAATAAAAAATTAATTTTGAAGAGTTTATTTGCTCATATATAAATATGAAAAATAAAAATAATGTGGTTCTATTTTCAAATACAATTATTTATTATTATTTTTTTAATTAATTTATTATTTTTATATTAACGAAAAGAAATAAAAATAATAATTTTATTTATCCGATGATATTTATCCGTATTCGGTCCGAATTCGCTCCGTTTCCGATCCGAATCCGTAGTCCGATATAATCCGCATTTGTATCCGTATCCGGTCATTATCCGCTCCGCTCCGTATCCACCAAAAAAATATGGTTAAGAATATACAGAGAGCATTATCCGATTCGATCCGTTCCGTTTACACCCCTACACATAGACATGCCACTATGCATTGTATGTGGTCCCACTTGCTTGTGTGGCATGTCATGTCACACTATGTGACATGCATCCATGCAAACCATGCATCCCATGCATGTGAATTAAATCCACGTAAATATTGATTCTAAATCAATATATATATATATATATATATATATATATATATATATATATATATATATATATATATATATATATATATCAAGCATAGTACATCATCTTCGAGTCCGTGTGTGACCCTGTAGGTATGATTTATCGATCAATATTATATTGTTCCCAGCAAATAATATTATCAAATAATCATTTAACATCTATAGACGACTTTATGACTATATCGATTGCACACGTAGGATCGAAGAACATATACCAACACCATGGGCCCAGTGTGGCTCCGTCATTGACTGCGTCAGGTGGTATTAGAGCGAACCAGCTAATGGCGAACCAACCCATGGTCAACTTCGGCTTTAACCTAGTCTATTAATGCTTTGACAAACCAGTTGGCAACTGAGATGGCGAATCTGACAACTCAGGTGACACATTTATTAAGTCAATATGCCAACAACAATAACCTTTACAATAATCGGCAACGAGGTGGAAAAAATGAGGGCAATAAACTTATTCGAGGTGGAAACCATACTAACAACTCGTCTTCTGAATTTGATGACGTCGGAGATGAACCACACGAGTGTGGCAACCAAGATTATCGAATGAAAGTGGACATAAGTTTTTCCATGGAACTATGGATATTGAAAGAGTTTATGGATTGGCAGATAGAAGTGGACATATTCTTTGATGTCATGGGGGATTTCCGAGAATAAACAAGTCAAGATGGTGGCGTTTCGTTTGAAAAATAATGTTGCGGTATGGTGGGATAAAATGGTCCTTCAAAGACAGAGACAAAGGAAAAGACCAGTAAAATCCTGGCGAAGGATGAAACAATTAATGATGGAGCGGTTCCTTTCGGAAGACTATGAGCAAATTTTATACAAGATGCATATCGAGTGTGCTAAAGACAACAAAAACGTGTCCGAGTACACCACTGAATTTCTACGTATTTCTGAGCGTAACGACTTGAGCGAATCTGACAATCAAAAGGTAGCATGTTATATAAGTGGCCTGAAACTTTCTATACAAGAGAAATTATGGTTACAAACCGTATGGACCGTAACGGAAGCATCAATCTTGGATATGAATGCCGAGTTAATGGAGAGAGGAAGTCGAAATTTATCTACCCCTCGTAGATATATTTTATATTTTTAAAAATAATAGTGAAAGAAGCGACAATCAAACAGTTGATTAGGGATAAAATATAGCAAAAAATAATGTGCTTAAGGAACAAAATACTACGACCATAGGAGTTGGTACAACCCATATTGGAGCCTAAGCTAAAGCACATGTGCAAAAAACGAATAACCCATATGCTAAGCCCATGGGAATTAAGTGTTATCAATGCGGCCATCCAGGCCATAAGTCCAACGAGTGTCCAGCTAGAAGAACAATTGGGTTACTTGATGAGGGCAAAGAATATGATGATTATGATGGGGCTGAATTTGCAGAACAGGAATTCGTTGAAAAAGTCAACATCGTGCTATAGGGAATCCTTTTATCAGCCAAAGAAGAAGGGCAGAGCAAGAATCTTTTCAAAGTTGTGTAATAAGAAGGGCCTGATTCTCATCCATGGCTGCAGCTGTTTAGTGGGAGCTTAAACCCTTCAATGTATCCCCAATTTTAGGATAAGGATTTCTATTTTTAATTAAATAATAAGAGTTCCTATATCGTGCAAATGAATGTACCATGCTTGGTACATTCTGCCCATCAAATACATGCACACATAGAAAATATAAATAAAAAACCTAAAATTTCATTAGCCTTCGCAGCAGAAAAAAAACAGTGTTATTGGGCAGAAATCGACACGAAGAGGACGATCAAGGAGAAGTAGAGAGATCGGGGCGGCATACACACCGATAACATCGCACATGAGGGTATCATCTCCGGCAAGGGCGCACAAGAGTGGGGATATATTTTGTTCCTCCAACGAAAATACCTTCGATTGCTTGACTTTTGTGGTCAACGGGGAGAAATCGATGTCTCTGAGGTTGACCTAATGACCACTCTGCTAGAGTTTTACAATCTCGGACTCGTTTCAAGAGCAACAAGCTCGAGGTGGAGGTGTTTGTTTTGTTTGTGTGATTCACAATTTTATTTTATTTTGAAATAGGTGATGGTGTTTGTGGGCCGGTAATTAATTATTTTAAGATTTAGAATATGATTTCGGTTGATTTTTGTTATTAGTTTTATTTTTTGCAAATATTTTAAGAGAAATATTCATTTGATTAATAATATATATTCATAATTTATCAATAAATTTTCATTTGTTTTGGTTAACTTTTAAACAATGAATTTTTTTTATAGGTCAATTACAATGTCTTGGGGTTTCTTCAATTCGAGTGTTCAACCAACTGACCTAATAACCTTGACTTATTTTGAACATAAGGAATAAAATCATCATTTAAAAGATGTAAAATAAGATATTTTTGTTGCATAATTAATATTTTTTAGTAATAATCACACTTAAAAAAAACATGTGTCCCGATTTTTGATAAAAAAAAATCAATAGAAAATACTAACTTCGCCCGAGTAGTTACATTTTATTTATAATTTTTTTTAATATGACTATTCATCCGTACAATACAGAGAAAATATTTTTTGGGATAAATTTAAAAATACATTTATAATTCTATATTGATATAGGAAAATACATTTGTACTCCTATATTGATAGTGTTTCATATTTTGTATACGCTTACTTAATAATTTGTTTTTTTTAACACATAAATAATTCATAAAATGTCTCAAATTTCCTTTCAATTGGTTGAATATTGATTTAACATCCGGGGAATCGAAAGTGTTGTCCGATGACCGAATAAATTATATAACATTTTCGGTTCACATACACATATTCGGTCCTCGGCTTTTTATTGAGTTCCCGAAACTCTTACAATAAAACTCTCACATATTCAATAAAATTTAATCAATTTTTAATTTAAAATGTATTTGAGATATTTTATAAATTATATGTGTATAAATATTTTTTTAGGGATAATTATAGTTTAGTGGCTAAACTATAGGCACTTTCATATTTTGGTGGTTCATTTTTATTTATGGTTTAGTGCCTGAACTATAACCTAATTACACTCTAGTGGCTAAAATCCTGAAACGACGGATTTCGTCGACACGTGCAAAACACGTGCTTAATTTAATGTTAGCTGCGGATTTTGGAGGGTATTATCGACATTTCCATAAATTATTAATATATACTAAATTAATAAATATATATATTTTGAAAAATCTTATTACTCCCACTTCACAAACACACAAAACCCAATCCCGAATTCTTCAAGAATCTTAAAATTCTGAAATCGAAATTTCTTCCACTTCACATACACACAAAACCCAATCCCAAATTCTCCAAGAATCCTAAAATTCTGAAATCTCCATGAGCGGGGCCGACGGGTGACGCGGCAGAGAAAATCCCGAAGTATAGGCTAGCAAGGGCATTGGGAGGGGAGGTCGGGTTGGAGATGACGAACGTGAGCCCGAAGCCCGGGCTGGTGGCGATCTCGGGCAGGATCGAGAACATGAACTGGGTCGAAAACGACGTCATTACGTTGGTGGAATTCGGCGAGGGTTTGAAGAGTATTCTGGACGGGTAAAAGGCGCATAGAGTACTTAAATACCTATTTTCTTCCTCTGTTCTTCTGTAAAAGAGACGAGTTCGAAAACTCATATTCTTTTTTTGACTTTTTTTGAGATTTGACCTATTGAAATTCTCATCGAAGAAGACGATATCAATTAACAACAGCGGGGAGAATAATATGAGATTTTGCTCTATTGAAATTCTCATCTAAGAAGACGATATCAATTAATAGTACGTATCCTTATAATATATAATCCAGCTAATAATTGTCCTATGTCATATGTTTTAACCGTTTGATTTTTTTTTATTCACACCTATTAATAAACAAACAAGCATATTAAATTTGTGTTCACGCGAATTATTATTAATTATTATTTTTAGCGTAATTAATTAGCGCAATTATTTTTAATTAATTACATTTATAATCTCTTTAATACACTCCTTTAGTAAATATTGACTTAAAATATTCAAAATATCATCTTTATTCCTTAATTATCTCTAATTAAGTTTATTCTAATTAAAAAAATATGAGAGAATTGCATTTTTTATTAATATATTTAATCGATTAATTAATAAATTTATATTATAAAAACAATAATATCGAAATTTAAGTTAATTCAAATTTATTATATTTAAAAAATAATAATAATTATCAAACCTTACTTCAAATCCGTGTGTATATAAAGGACGTCGTCATCTACACTCACTACATACCTCTCACTTTTCATTTCAACTATTTTTATTTCAACTATTTTTTTTATTTGTTCATTCTCACATTTATTTATTTTTTGCAGAACTTTATGTAAGTTTTGTTTTTTTTATTTTTTTGTATTTTTGCAGTTTTTTCATTTTAGCTATTTTTTTTATTTGTTAATGCTCACATTTATTTATTTTTGTTCGGAGCTTTATATAAGTTTTGTTGTTTTTTTTGTTATTTTGCTAAGTATTATTTTACTAATATTTTAATTTAAATTTGATTGTTTGATAATTAATATTTTTATTTTTTGTAGCCTTCAAATATAAAGTATTTTTTACTAATTCGAATTTTAATTTTAATATTATTGTTTTATTATTAATATTTATAAAGTATTTTTTACTAATTTGAATTTTAGTTTTAATATTATTGTTTAATCATTAATATTTTTATTTTTTGCAGTTTCAATGTAAATATTTTTTACTAATAAATATTAATTAATATTACCAGTTTGTTGATTATAATTGTATCAAAATATAACAATTTATTTCGTAATAATTTTTGTATTTTTTTTTTGAATTTTTTATTCTTTTTGATTATTTATTTTTTTGCAGAACTTTTGAATTTCTTACTATTTTTTGTTTATTTTGTATAACTATTTATTTTATAGGTTTGATTATAAATAAAATACTCTACGAATTGAACAATTAGAAGTCAATGAAAAAAAATGGAGACATTGGATTGCACAAATTTTAAATGGATTCCAAGTTTTTGTTTATGTTTCCTAATAAAATTAAAGTAGTTTTTGTTAATTTTATTTATTTTGTAATTTACTCAATTGTAATTTTAGAATAGTTTGTTTTCATTTTATTTATGATTTATTTTATCTATTTACTTTAATTTATAAAATTTATGGAATTTACAATAATTCTATTTAATTTTATTCTAATTTTGTTTATGTTGCAACTTATTCAACAATATCTTTATTTGTATTACTTACCAATATTACTAAAACAGAATTAAAATCTTTGATTGAGTTCATGAAATAAAATCGTATTTAATAATTATTGAATAACTGAAAAAAAAAATAATAATACAATCAATGATTATTATTTTTCTACAAAAAAATTGTTTATTATTAGATTTTTTTACTTTTTTTATTTACATAAATATATTCAAAAATAATTTATGTATTTTAGTTCGATCTTTTTTTTATATATAAATAATAATAATAATAATTTTGATTTAATTAATTTATGTATTTTAATTATAGGAATTATAAAAAATTAAATTAATAAATTGCAAAAATAATTATTATATCATCATCCAATACGATGTATAAATAATATTATAAATTTATAAAATAAAATTATATCCTTAGTTAGAGAAATCAAATAAAAATTTTATTATCTTGATTATAAATTATATATCAATTATATTATTAATTATGAGTATGTAAATCTAGCAATTAGATAAATTCAAATGTCAACTAAAATTATATATCAATAATATTATTAATTATGAGTATGGTAAATCTATTCCTTATAAGCAATTAAATTAATTCAAATGTAATTAATTTGAGAATGAAATAATAATAATTCAAATTTTTATTAATTTACAATTAGAAATAATATTATTCTCTATTTATATTACTTTTCAGCATTAAAAAAATATTTTACCATAAATCCTTATAATATATAATTCAGCTAGCAATTGTGTCATATATTTTAACCGTTTGATTTTTTTGTGTTCACAACTATTAATAAACAATCACCGTTAGATTAAATTTGTGTTCACACTGATCATTATTAATTATTATTTTTAACGTAATTAATTTGCGTAATTATTTTTAATTAATTAGGTAATTATTTATTTCTTTATATAATATAATTTAGTTTTTAATAATCTCCTTAATATACTCTTTAATTGTAGTAAATATTGACTTGAAATATTCAAAATATCACATCTATTCCTTATTTATCTCCTTTAATTAAGTTTATTCTATTATACTAATAAAATTAATTATAGTAATTAAGGAATGATGGAAGAGAATCTGCATTTTTTATTAATATATTTAATAATTAATTTATTTATTTATATTATACAAACAATAATATCGAAATTTAAAGTAATTCAAATTTATTATATTTAAAAAATAATAATAATTATCAAATTCTACTTATGGATCTTATCTTCACTCATTCCCTACCTCTCACTTTTCAGTTATTTTTTTTATTTGTTTATGCTCAAATTTATTTATTATTTTGCAAAGCTTTATGTAAATTTTATTGTTTTTTTTGTTTTTTTTATACTTTTCAGCTATTTTTTTTGTTATGCTCACATTTTTTTTTTCAGAGTTAGAGCTTTAGGTAAGTTTTGTTGTTTTTTTTGTTTTTTGTATTTTTGCCGCCTTTTTATTTCAGTTTTTTTTTTATTTGTTTATGCTCATATTTTTTTTCAAGGCTATATGTAAGTTTTGTTATTTTTTTGTTTTTATTTTTTTATTTTTTGCGTAAGTATTCTTTTACTAATTCCATTTTAATTTAAATTTGATTGTTTGATAATTAATATTTTTATTTTTTTTTAGTTCAAATGTAAGTATATCTTTACTCAAATTTTAATTTTAATATTATTGTTTTAATATTTGTATTTTTGCAGCGTAATTATTTTTTACTAATTTGAATTTTAGTTTTAAATATTGTTTGATCATTAATATTTTTATTTTTTGCAACTTTCAATATAAGTATTTTTATACTAATTAATATTAGTGTTTGTTGATTATAATTGTATTGTAAATATAACAATTTATTTAGTAATGATTTTTGTATTTTTTTTTCAAATTTTTTGAATTTTTTTATTCTTTTTGATGATTAATTTTTTTTGCATAATTTTTGGATTTCTTACTCTTTTTTGTTTATTTTATATGTTTCTTTATAACTATTTATTTTGTAGATTTTATTATAAGTAAAATACGCTACGAACAATTAGAAGTCCAGGAAGAAAGATCGAAACATTGGATTGCACAAATTTTAAATGGATTCCAAGTTTTTGTTTATGTTCCTAATAAAATTAGATTAATTTGTGTTAATTTTATTTATGATTTAATTTACTCAATTTATTGTAATTTTAGAGTAGTTTGTTTTCATTTTATTTATGATATATTTTATCTATTTATTTTAATTTATAAAATTTACGCAATTTACAATAATTTTATTTAATTTTATTCTAATTTTGTTTATGTTGACAGTATCTTTATTTCTATTACTTACAAATATCACTAAAACATAATTAAAATCATTGATTGAGTTAATGAAATAAAATCGTATTTAATAATTATTGAATAATATTATTAGATTTTTAATTTTTTTATTTACTGAAATAAATTCAAAAATAATTTATGTATTTTAGTTCGATCATTTTTTATATATAAATAATAATAATAATAATAATTGTGATTTAATTAATTTATGTATTTTAATTATAGGAATTACATATAATTAAAGTAATAAATTACAAAAATAATTATTATATCAATTAGTTATCCAACCATATTTGATGTATAAATAATATTATAAATTTATAAAATAAAATTATATCCTTAATTAGAGAAATCAAATAAAAATTTTATTATCTCTGATAATAAATTATATATCAATTATATTATTAATTATTCAATTAATCACGCTTGAAACTAAATTAATATATTTTAATCTATTTAAATAAGAAATATTCAGAATATCACATTTATTTTCTTTAATTACGTTTATTCTATTATACTACTATTTATTTATAGTATTAAATTAATTTGTAATTATTTAATTGTATTCCGTTCATTCTTTTTCATCCCTCTAATTGTCTAGAGATCTTTTTATAATAATTTTATTTTATTTTGAACTCTTTAATAATCATTTTCGTAAGAATCTATGTCTTGGTTATATTCTTCTTTTTCTAATGTAAATCTCTCCCTACAAAAAAGACTTCCATTAGTTTTACTAAAGTTATATTATTGAATTTAATATGTATAGACCTAAATACATTTTTTAGTATATATGTGTAATAAATAAGTGATTTATAATTGTTATTATATTTACTGCAGGTTATTAATATTTGCACA
Organism: Euphrasia confusa; assembly: GCA_954870475.1. Classification (NCBI taxonomy): domain Eukaryota; kingdom Viridiplantae; phylum Streptophyta; class Magnoliopsida; order Lamiales; family Orobanchaceae; genus Euphrasia; species Euphrasia confusa. Next base: position 1,370,359 of record OX940969.1, on the reverse strand, counting down.
ACTTTTAAAATCAATGAAAAACTGTCCTAGCGATGTTGGTATTACATAATTTGCCTCACATGCAATCATTCACAGAATGTCAATTATTGCAATTTTGTGTGCTATTTTTGTTATCGTGATCTTATTCGTCACACCAAGTTTAAAATTTATCTTCAAGTTCATGACGGAAAGCACTTCGCGAATTTTGTATTAATGAATGAAGTTGCATTATTTCTAAATCAGAAATCAGCTGATCGATTGGTTCTTTCAATTCTCTCGGTATTTAATTCTCTTATATATATATATATATATATATATATATATATCAATTTTTTTATGTAATTTTATTTCTGTCATTTTATAACTGTATTTTTATTATATTAATTAATTAATTAATAATACAATGTATCTTTATGTACATAAGGATACTGCCGACGATCATATTGTAACATCTTCAACTGAAAGTATAAACAAAGTAACTCCTGCGGTTGTATCATCTCTTAATGAAAACGATTTTATGTTTAAGGTCAGGGTTGACGGAGACAATCTTTTTGGAAAATTATGTTGTTGCATTGTAGATATGCGAAATTTGGATTCTATATTATTATGGCTGCACAAGGAAAGATTAATCCGTAATCCGTCCTTCCTTACAATTCTTGATGGGGTCTCCGAATTAATTAAGAAGTCGAACGATGATTCTCCGATTATCCATCCGATGATGATGTTCTTTGAAGCGATAAAGAATCATGCCACCTTTTGAACTTATTTTTTACCTTTTAGTACTATTATCTATTTTTGTACTTTTTTTCTTTTAGAACTTTGTATCATGATACCATTTCAACTTAATTTTTACTTTTACGTACTTTTTGTTAATCTATAATTTTTTTATTATCAACATATTATTATCAAATTTCTATTTTATAATTTTTAAATCATGATATCTATTTAATATAATTCAAAAACTATTGAAATCTAATATATTATAATTGAAAACAGTTTGTCATAATATATATTAACTATACAATCGTGTTATTTTAGTTCAAGATAATTATTAATCTTTTTTCATACTTATCACAATAACCAACAAGTAAGATACTTATTTCCGTTTATTAATATATATATATATATATATATATATATATATCAACCACAACTCAAATGTAATTCTGATTATATGTTCTAACGTAATGCAGGTTTGTCGTCCCCCACAACCCTTACCTGCTTAAGAAGTATGGCGGACATGTTAACGTTGAATGGTGCATTAGATCACGCTCCATCAAATATTTGTTTAAATATGTGCACAAAGGAAATGATCGCACGACGTCTGTATTTTATCAGTCTTATGATCCAAATGAAGGAAAAAAAGTAATCGATGAAATTAAACAGTACTTTGATTGCAGATATATATCGGCTTCAGAAGTTGCGTGAAGGTTGTTTGCATACGAAATGCATTTCAGAGAACCAAACGTCATTATACTTGGTTACCATTGTCACAAACAACAAATTATTATTTACAGAGGCAAAGAGTCTACAAAAACTGTTGTGTCGAAGCATTCTTCTAAAGAAACAATGTTCACAACTTGGATGATGGCCAATTCTAAATATCCCGAAGCCAGGAGCTTGACTTACGCTGAATTTCCCCAAAAATTCGTATGGAATGAGCAACAAATGGAATGGCGACCGAGGCAAAGAGGAATAGCTTTGGAAGATTAAATTATATGTATTCAGGAGCCGGAGAGGTGTATTATTTGAGAATTCTTCTCAATATCGTTCGTGGTTGCACATCCTTTGATGATGTTAAATCGTACGATGGAAGAACATACCAACCTTTAAAGAGGCCTGTTATGCACGTGGATTGTTGGACGACGATAAAGAATACATCGATGCAATAAAAGAGGCTTCAAAATGGGATACAAATTTCATGGTGCGAATGCTTTCCGTCAACATGCTTACGTGTTCAGCCTTGACCAACCCAGAAAACGTTTGGGAAGAATTCAAAGAATATTTGTCGGTTGACGTGCTGCAAATATATCGCAACACCGTCAATAATCAAGGTATTTTTATATTTACAGTTTTAGTGTATGTTAATATTATAATTATTATTATTATTTGAATTATTTTATCTGCTAATTTTTTTGGGTGAGTATTTTTTATATTAATTCACATTAAGAGCCTCTACAGAATAATGAAATCTACCTATTCTTTTATTAACGAATTTACGTTACAGTTGATTAAAATTCAATGGACTTTGATTCTTCTTTTTTAAACATTAAAGAATGTGAATGTCGATTTTTTGTTAAATTCTAAAATTTAAAAAAATTGTTTTTTATATTTTTAATCTACAAAATGAAAGTGTACAGAACTCACATAAAGTACTTTATGTACTGTATATTGTATGTTAAGAAGTAAGTGACTATTCTATGTTAATAATATAAATATAATGGTACTATATCTTACTTAAATTGCAATCAACATAAGATTATTATTTTAGCGAAATTGTTATAGATTTATATTATAAAGTTTTAGTATATTTTAATAGTATTATTATTATTCGACTAATTTTATTTGGCATATACATATCTGTTATTAATTGTGAGTTCTTACTTATAGTGCCTGCATGCAATATAATCCATCGATATTTTTGATAATCGACCGCTAATTATTAACGTATTTTTTCATATTATCCTCAGATGTAACTCTCACGCAAGATGAAATTTATAATTTGTTCTTGCAATTCATTGAAGAGATGATGAAGCGCCAAGGAAAAACGCTGATAGATATTCCAAAAATGTCTTATCCAAAATTCGTTGATGTTACTGTTGGACAAAACAGCCTCTTAGCAACCGAGCTTGCCTATGACAGAAATGCTCTCCGAGTCGAGTACGAACAGTTAGTGGCCATGTTGAATGATGATCAGCGGAAGGCTTATAAGACAATCATTCGAACTCACGACGATCCAAACGGACATGTTTTCTTTTTGTATTGTTATGGTGGAACCGACAAAACTTTTGTTTGGAAGACTCTATCTGCTGTCGTCTGATCTAGGGGCGACATTGTTCTAAATGTTGCTTCAAGCGGTATAACTTATCTTCTTTTACCATGAGGTAGAACAGCCCATTCAAGGTTAAATATTCCAATATCTTTGCACGAAAGCTCTACGTGTAACATCAAACAGCAAAGCGATCTAGGTAAATTGATTGTTAAGACGAAATTCATTATATGGGACAAGGCTCCTATGATGCACAGGTATTAACAATAATTAATTAGATTTTTTTGTCTTACTATCTTATATTTTTATGTTTATTATATAATTATTAATACAACATAATCATATTTATTCTATTTTGGTTTTGATTTTTGTAGGAATTGTTTTGAAGCACTAGATCGAACAATGCGTGATATCATTAGCTCCCATCGACCTGAAGCTCAGCATCTGCCTTTCGGAGGCAAGGTTGTTGTGTTCGGAGGAGATTTTCGACAAATTTTACCGGTCATACCTTAAGGTACGAGACAAGATATAGTTCACGCCACTAATAATTCTTCCATCATATGGATAAATTGCAAAGTTTTGCGCTTGACCAAGAATATGAGGCTGCAAAATATCAGTGAGGGAAATGATGGTCGTAAGTTGCGCGAGTTCTCTGATTGGCTGTCTTCTATAGGGGATGGTACTATTGGTGATGATAACGACGGAGAAGTGGATATAGAGATCCCGGATGAATATTTGATAACTCATTCGGATAATCATATTGAATCGATTGTTCAAGCCACATACCCGAATTTCCATGACCACGTTGGTGATATCAATTTTCTAGACGGACGGGCGATTCTGGCGCCGACCCTGGATGACGTTAATGAAATCAACGATTACATGGTTGCAATGCATAATACTGACGAACGAATTTACTTGAGTTCGGATAGTATTGTCCCTACCGAACGCGGGGATAATATGTTTGCTCAAATGCATTCTGTTGAGTTTTTAAATACCATCATGTGTTCCGAACTTCCAAATCATGAGCTGAAGTTGAAGGTTAGTATTATTATAACCTTTTTTTTTCAAATTTATTTCTATTAATTAATTAATATAGTAGTTAATATAGAAATTCAAATATGATCATTATATAACTGTGCGGCTAATATATATATATATATATATATATATATATATATATTATTGAAGAATAATCAATCACTTTTGATTATTCCTAATATTTATATCCATACAAATATTACGTATATATGTATTCAAATTGTAACTTTGGTTTTTTTATGCAACTATTTATACAGATATATTCTATGTATTGTATTCATTAAATAATTAATTAAATGAATTAATTCAATTTTGTGAGATGTTACATATTTTTGATACATGAATTGTTTTTTATTAGGTTGGTGTGCCTGTTATGTTGTTATGCCGCTTTGGGACTATGCAGTGTTACTAGGATGATTGTAACACACCTTGGTAATTATGTTATTCAGGCAAAAGTATTAGGAGGAAATAATTCTGGGGAATTGGTTTTTATTCCTCGAATTGCTCTGACGCCATCAGATACCAAATTCACGTTTTCTTTTCAACGAAGACAATTTCCGATAATGATATTGTATGTCATGACGATTAATAAGAGTCAAGGTCAGTCGTTGAAAAATGTTGGAATATTTTTTAAGAGACCAGTATTTACGCACGATCAATTATACGTTGCGCTGTCTAGAGTAACCAACACGACCGGGTTGAAACTTTTGCTTTGTGATGATCGTGGCCGTCTTACGAATAGAACAACAAATGTAGTTTATAAAGAAGTATTCCAAAATTTGTAATTTCATTGTAATTTTTTATCGGATATTACAGTTAGATCACAAACTTAATGTTTATTTATGCATTATCAATGTCTATATCGAATTATTTGTTAGGTTAAACATCAAATATAAACAGAAAGAGTTATTTCGAGTAACAAAAATTTGAAATTTATTAGCTTGTATCGCACGGGCAAGATGACTAGTTAATAAATTCAAAAACAATTTAATATTTAATTACTCTCTTTGAAACTAAATTAATATATTTTGATTTATTTAAATAAGGAATATTCAGAATATCACATTTATTCCTTATTTATCTCCTTTAATTACGTTTATTCTATTATACTACTATTTATTTATAGTACTAAATTAATTTGTGATTCTTTAATTGTATTTCATTCAATCTTTCTCATCCCTCTAATTATCTAGAGATCTTTGTATAATAATTTCATTTTCTTTCAACTCTTTACTAATCATTTTCAATATATGTGTTGGTTATATTCTTCTTTGTCCGATGTCCGATGTTAATCCCTCCGACTTCCGTTCAGTTTTACTAAAGGTATATTATTGAATTTAATGTGTATAGACCTAAATACTTTTTTTATTATATATTGTAATAAATAAGTGATTTATAATTGTTATTATATTTACTGGAGGTTATTAAAATTTGCACAACTTTTAAAATTCATGAAAACTGTCCAAGCGATGTTGGTATTACATAATTTGCCCCCACATGCAATCATACAGAGTGTCAATTATTGCAATTTTGTGTGTTATTTTTGTTATCGTGATCTTATTCGTCACACCAAGTTTAAAATCCATCTCCAAGTTCATGACGGAAAGCACTTCGCGAATTTTGTATTGATGAATGAAGTTGCATTATTTCTAAATCAGAAATCAGCTGATCGATTGGTTCTTTCAATCTTCTCGGTATTTAATTCTTTCCTACATATATATCAATTTTTTTATGTAATTTTATTTTTCTGTTATTTTATAACTGTATTTTTTATTATATTAATTACTTAATTAATTAATAATGTAATGTATCTTTATGTATACAAGGATAATGCCGACAATCATATTGTAACATCCAAAGTATAAACAAAGTAACTCCTGCGGTTGTATAATCTTTTAATGAAAACGAGTTTATGTTTAAGGTTAGAGTTGACGGAGACAATCTTTTAGGAAAATTATGTCGTTGCATTGTAGATATACGAAATTTGGATTCTATATTATTATGGCGGCAATGAAAATAAAATAATTTTATCAATTTTCACTTTTAAAATATACATATTTACTTCAAATGATCTTTTTTGATTTTCTATATAATTATAAATATAAATAAATTATTAAAACATTGTTATTGAAAAATATAGTTGAAATAAAAATAATAAAACTATTCATTAATAATTTAATATTAATATAAAAATTCATACATATTATATATTTTAAAAGATCAATCAAAAAGTGATAATTATGATTGAAAAAAAAACTTCAAGTTTTATTTTATTTTATTATTTGTATCATTATAAAAATTAATAAAACAAATTAAGAAATTAGATAGATAAAATAAAAACAAAATTATCGAGAAATCTAATTTTATTAATTATAGCATTCCACATTTATAATTTACAAGGTTATATGTTATAAAATGAAAAATAAATGCATGCATTTTATATTTAAAATGAAAAATTAATGCTGATTTTTTGTATTGAATTGGTTGAATATATCATTTTCTATATCATTATGAAGACAAATAAATTAATAAATCAATTATATTTAGATCGAAAATACTTGAAATACAAACAAACATAAATATTATTCACCAATTTAACTTTATTAGAAAGCAATCATTCAACTTTTATAATTTTCACGGGCAATATATTTTCAGGAGGAGATTTTCTTCAAATTTGACTGGTCATGCCTAAATGTACGAGAGTTCTCTGATTGACTCTTCTACAGGGGATTGTACTACTGACGGCGAGAACGACAGGAAAGTAGATATAGAGATCCCGAATGAATATTTAATAATTCAATCGGATAATTATATGGAATCGATTGTTCATGCCGCGTACCCATCTTTCCATGATTAAATCGAGAATATCAATTTTCTAGAAGGACGAGCCATTCTAGCGCTGATCCTGGATGACGTTAATGAAATCAACGATTACATGGTTGCAATACATAATACGGACGAAAGGATTTACCTGAGTTCGGATAGTATTTTACCTACCGAACGCGAAGATAATATGTTTGATTAAATGCATTCGGTTGAGTTCTTAAATACCAACAAGTGTTCCAAACTACCAAACCATGAAGTTGAAGGTTGGTATTATTATAAACTTTTTTACTAAAATCTATATCTATTAATTAATATAGTAATATATATATATATATAAACTTATTTTTCTTTAAGCAACCATTTATATAGTCATGTCATATTCTATTTATTGTATATAATTAACGAATTAATTAAATGTTGTGACATGGTATATAGTTTTTGATACATGAACTGTTTCGTATCAGGTTTGGGTGTCCGTTATGCTATTGCGGAATATGGATGCCTCTGTCGGACTATGCAATGGTACTAGGATGATTGTAACACAACTTGGTAATTATATTATCCACGTGAAAGTATTAAGAGGAAATAATTCTGGGAAATGGTTTTTAATACTCGAATTGCTTTGATGCCCTCGGATACCAAATTCAAGTTTGCTTTCCAACTAATACAATTATCGATTATAATATCGTATGCCATGACTAATAAGAGTCAAGGTCAGTCGTTGACAAATGTTGGAATATTTTTGAAGAAACAGTATTTACGCACGATCAATTGTAAGTTGTGTTGTCTAGAGTAACCAACACGACTGGATTGAAGCTTCTGTTTTGTGACCAGCGTTGTCGTCTTACGAATAGAACAAATGTAGTCTATAAAGAAGTATTCAAGAATTTGTAATATGAATGTATTTTTTATTTGTCCATTATCAATGTATACATTTAATATTAAGCAGAAAGATCACTACTCCGAAGAAAGAGCACTACTTCGAGTAATAAAAAGTTGAATTAAATACACGTGCATCGCACGGGTAAGAGGACTAGTTTTAGATAGTATACACATATATAAATTAATAAATAGTACATATTTTAGATAGTATATAAATATGAATACGTATAATATGTTTTAAAAATAAATTTAATAAATAATGAAAAGGTTAAAAGAGTAACTTCTCACCTTTAGCCAATGAAATTGTGACACATGTGAACTGAAATCACGTGTTTTGCACGTGTCGCCGGGATCAGCCGTTTCAGATACTGAAGTGTAATTAAGTCTTAGTTCAGACACTAAACCACAAAAAAAAATGAGCCATCAAAGTCTGAAAATGTCTATAGTTGAGTCATTAAATTGTAATTATTCCTACTTTTTATTAAATGAGTGTGTATTATCACATATATATTTTATTCTATGTAAGTAATTAACATGTGATCATTCGGAATTTAAAATGGTCAAAATTAATTAGTTAATTATATGTAGATGTAGTGCAATATTTATTTAATTTATTCGGTAATTATATGGTCTAGTCCAAATGCGACAACAACACACAATGTGATCATGGAATAAACCTATAATCTCTCATCTTGTTAATACAATTAAGAAACGACTTGGTGGTGTCCCTAAACCCCAAGAACCCAAACTCCTTGTTTTTATTCATGCTACACAACGTCTCCTTGTTCCTAAACACGACGTCCACGAGCCAGAAAGCCGCGATATCCCTCAGCTTGGTCTGCGCCAGACCATTCTTCTCGACAATCTCGTCCCACACACTGTCTTTGTCCTTCATCAACTCCTCCAACAACACCGGCTCCTTCCCTTGTTGGTACCCCACCGCCTCCACACCAAACTCCTTAGCCAACACACCCCACAGATGCTTCCACTTGAAAACATCCCCGTTGTTCACATTGAACGCCTCGTTCTTAGCCTTGGGGTCCGTTGCGGCCCACACAAAGTGCTCCGCTAGCAAGTCCGAGTCCACAGCATCCCACAAGCACGTCCACGACACCTCAGTCCCTGTCAAATTATTATTATTATTATTATTATTATTATTATTACTACTACTTGTTTTCACTTTAAAATACAATTTTACCAGTGTACAACAAGGGCTTGTTCTCATGCTTGCAAATGGCGGCGTAAACGCAGAGAGTGCTGACGGTGTTCATCATGCTGCACGGGGAGAACCCGAAGATCAACGCGGGGCGGTGGATTGACCAAGTCAACGCGCCCTCCTTCTCCTTCCTTAGGGCGGCTGTCTCGTAGACCAAGTCCTCGAGGTTGTAGTAGAAGTTGTCCTGCTTGAGCCTGGGCAGGTCCTCGTAGTACGGGCAGTCGTGGGGCACGTTGGTGCTGTCCATCTCGGCCATGTTGCCCCAGTAGTACTTGATCCCCGTCTGGAGCGCCACGTGTCTCAATCCGGGGGCGCTGGGGACCACCGCTTCCAGAACGTTCCGGAACATGAGCGTGTTGAGTGCGCAGTCCTCGGACCCCGTCCACGACACGTAGAAGACGTGGGTGATGTCATCGAGGGGGGTAAGCTTCGCCCGGGTCTCGTCGGTTTTCGCGATGTCGCATTGGACGTAGCGGACGTTGTTCAGTGCGGTCAGCCAGTCCGGGCAGGGCCGCCGGGCCAGCCCGTACACTTTCCACGGGCCCCCGGGGGTGTCCGAGTAGGACAGGGTCTCGGCTAGCCCGCTGCCCGCGATGCCCGTCACCCCGACTATGAGGGCCACGCTTTCGTAGCTCCCGTTCGCCGCCTCCAGTCTTTTCGGTTGGGCGTGGCCGATGGATCTTTTGTGCCACCAGCTCATTATATTAATTGATGAATATGAAAATGAAAATGTGGCACCTCATCATTTTATACTGAATTAAATAATATGTAGGGCCCAAGTGGCATTTTATATTTCTTAGAAAATTTGGTTACTCATATTAATACGAGCACGCGGAGAACGAGGGCATTTATTTAATGAAGGAGCTGAGCAACCAACCCGCGTGCACCATTTAAATTCAAGACAACTTTGATCGGAATTGCATATCTTCATTTTAACAAGTTAACCGTGTTCCAAGGTACGCGCGTGCACTATCATTTACAAATAACTAATGACTAGTACTGTTATTTTTTCGATCGAGATTTTAATACGTAGGCCTGTCTACGATTTTGAAAGAACTTATTTGTTAAGTATTCCACATCGGTTGGAATACATCTTAAAGCTTGTTTTGGATTGTTTTGAGCTTTGACGGTGAAATGCGCTGGAATTGGAGAGTTAGCTAACAACACAAATACTTATTTATATTGAAAGAAAACAACTAGATCGAGCTTTAAAATACAAAAAACAAGTATGGAAAATGGAAGCTCAAAGGCTCCTCTTCATTCATATATTCCATTTACTTGTGTAATTTGAAAACATAAATTTGCATGTCCTTTTCCTCTCCTCTTAGCCCTCTATTTATACTAGTACATGCATGGTATTTTTATGTCACGTAATGCCCACTTATCAGCTCCTAATTGGACCCTTAGTCCACTAACTTCATGCATTAAAAACCCACTTAGACTTGTAATCTTGATCGGAAATCTTCCCGGTGAAGTAGTTTTTCACCGCCTGGTACCTCATTATCCCTTGATCCAAATCTGCTCGAGTAATAAGTCTTTCTTTTCCCGTGCAATCTGTCCTGTCTGATTTCTTCTTTCTTCTTAGTTGATGATTTCTTTGACTGGTCTTAGTTGACTTCTTTTGGGATGACATGGCCACACCATTCATGACACGTGTCAGTGATGATTTTATTGGTTACAACAAAGCTCAAATATAAGTTGGATAACTTTAATACTTTAACAGTTTAACAAGACCTTTTAAGGTGTTATTGACCCAACTTTGACATGGTATCATAGCAGGCCCAACACGATGATGGAGCTCTAGCCGATGACATGAAACAAGAGTAACATGTTGGAATATAAATCATATATTCATATATTGAATATATTTTCTAAAATTAATAAATCCTAAAAAATAACATTGCACTCAATTATCAAATATCATAGACATACCTAGATCCATCGATTGAATCTCTATATGCAAATTAACTTCAATCTTCAGATCCGATGAGATCCGATGACGAACAAAAAATTACAAGACATATCATTACCTTAGATTATAATAAAAAGGGTATATAATACTATTTATTTTTGAAAAATAGTCCAAAATAATACTATATATATATATATATATATATATATATATATATATATATATATATATATATATATATATATATATATATATTGTTACACCATAAAAATCCAACACCAACACGTGTCCAGACGACCGGAGCCACGTCATCAAGAAAGCGATCAAACGGCGGACCAAAGTCAGAATTGAAGCCATGTATGAAGAATGTACCAGGCAAGCTCAACAGTATCCCCAGGAAGACAGCTCCGTACTAATGGAGTTGTATTCTAAATGTCTAGTTTAGTACAAATACGTAACTCCTTATCTATACCTTAATTCGAGATATGATTCAAACATGATTGCATTTAATGCAATAGTCCTTGATGTATACGTTGTAGACAGTATGGCGTGAGGAGACACGCGGAAGATCATACTGTCGGTTACTCGTATACTATCGAACAGTAGCTCACGACTTAGATGGACAGGGACAATCCATCGGTACGTCGTAGTGTGACTGGTAGATAGTCGGTCTTGACTATCATGTTACACTCGTACACTTGGTGTATTGAGCAGGACCACGGGAGGGCGTTCGATTTATACTAATCGCAGTAATCGAACTAGACCTCAGATATTACGGATATACGAATTCTTAATCCCTATATAATTATAGGTGCGTGTGTCCAATTCTCGGTTCTTTGACTTGCTAATGAGTGAGACTAATTGATTAGTCAATATTCTCGGTAAATTGGGAATCGGAATTGTACACACGGCATGCTGTAGATTATAGACAGGAAACCGTGTCCCGTTTATTGGGTTGATGATGTCCCCGAAATGAGCTCATAAAGTTTATCATGTAAACCCTGCAGGTGGATTCGTTCCACATGATAATAAGGATGAGTGGTACTAGTCTCGGATAATAAGAAACAAATTAATTTAATTATTAGTAATTAAAGTTAATTCGTGGACATTCGATATCTTAAACACGGGGAAAGTCGTATATGTAATTCGGCGGAAATATTATTGTTGATATAATATTAAATTAATTTCGGGAATTCAATTATTATTATTTAGTGGAATTAATAATAATTAAAATTGTAATTAATTAAAGGATTTCTTTTAAGGACTCCTAGTTAATTAATTTGCAATTTAGCCCGGGATTTATTTACCTAAGAGGTCCCTAGTGTAGCTCTATTTAAACCCCCCCGCCCTTGCCCTCTCCAAAAACCTACAACTCGCCGCATTTATTTTTGCAGAAGAAAATTAATAGCGTTAGCGCAATTATATTTTCTCTGTAAAAATTAATAAAGCTTGCGCTAATATTTTTCTCTTAGAGAGAAAAAGAATATTACGCTGGTAGATCAGAGAGAGAGCAGAAAAGGCAGAACCCAACGGATCGTTGCCCACACAACGGTTGGAGTCGGGGCAGAGACATACACTAGCAATCGCTAAGGTCTCAACAATCGACCGAGAAGGTATGAGATCGATTCTCAATTCCGCACTTTTCGATCTCTATATTGCGTTAATCATACAACGAACCATCGATTGGTTTGTAAGGCTTGGATGTGATGTTCTCGGACTGCTGGGAGGTCTCTGACCTCCGGCACGGTAGTCGGATCGAGAAAATATCATCGGAACAGCCAGAACGGGCGAAACCCGCTGCTGGAATCGCGACAATGTCGGGCGACATTTTTCCTTAAGCTTTTCATGTCGGCCGACATTTGCCCTGTCGGGCGACATCATTTCATGAGCATTTTGGCGTCGGCCGACAGACAGGGCAGAATGCCCCGTTTTCGCGCGGTTGCACTTTCGGTGCAATGGCTGGGCGTGGTTCGGGTCTAGGGCTTCGTGTTAAGTACAGTGGGTACGCCGGGGGTCGACTGGGCTTGTCCGGATGTTCGAGTAGTCGAACGGACATGTCCCGGGTAGTCGATTTCCAACAAATTGTATCAGAGCCGGTTTTCGGTTCGTTGTATTTTTGCGCGTGTTACCTTGCAGGTTGAACCCGATTATTATGGCCAATTTATTTTTTGATATTTTGAGCTGTATGTGTATGGTTTTGATTAAACTCTCGGGCTTGTCGAGATTGTTTTAATTTTGGAAAGTTGCTTGTTTGTAATAAATAAAAACGACGGGTTGAGTCGTTAGATTTATTTATTTTTCGTTGGATCCGGGACATGTATAGGATCGATCACCATGTATAGGATCGATGCCGGAGTTAGTAGAATAATTTTTTGTAATTATTTTCTGCTATTGGATCGAGAGAAGATCGAAGCCTGGAGGAACGAGAGTCGAGGAGAGCGAACCGGCAACGGGCTGCCATCGAACACACTCCGTGTTTCGTGACGGGCAGCAGCGGGGCTGGGGTTCGTTCGACCCCACGGACGACTCAACGAGGCTCGAGACGAGACTCCAGTGGGAGGAGTTCGTCTCTTGGCCCTCAAGTGAGTCGGTGGTGGATCGAGACCTAGACGAGCAACGAGATGAAGTTCCAAGAGACGTGCATTCAAGATTTTAAGGCCATAATAATCGGGGCCACGTTAAATGCTTTTTTTGTGTTTACGTGTTTATTATTATGTTTAATTATTTTATGCATGTTATCCCTCAATCGTAAAATACTAAGTGGGAGAGGGATTGGAAACAATCCCGCGGTCTCCATTCTCTGTTTCGAGAGTGATGTGTATTGACTTACGAGTTGGCTTTAGTGTCATCCTCCCTATCGGATAAAGTCGATACACGGAAATCACTTTGATCGAAATTCGAATGAAATTCCATCTTAAAATTGAACAATTATATTTTTCAAAAGCAAGTGCCTAATCTGTCTTTCAAAGACTAATTTCAACTCGACTCATTCTCACCTCGGGGAGTGGAATGGAGCCAAAGCGCTTGGCTATGTCGATGACACAGATTAGAGACATTCGAGTCATTCGATGACTAGAACGATTGTCTGGTTGGCTCCCTCACCTAGTGAGAGATAGGGCTCAATTGCACGATTGATCGCTGGTTAGAAACTTCGAGTTTCACTTACGAGATATCAAGCTTTGAATAATAAAATTGTGAAATTTAATGTAAGAGTCAATTAACAAAGTTGTTTGTTTTAGTAAACGTCCACACTATCGTGGCTTGCTAAATGGAAACGGTACTTTGGGTTAATTGAGACTCTATGACATTTAAATAAATGAGATTCAATTAATAAAGTTGTTTGTTTTAGTAAACGTCCACACTAACGTGGCTTGCTAAATGGAAACGGAACTTTGGGATTAATTGAGGCTCGACAGTTATAGAAAGTCGTGGAGGACCGCATGTCAACGTAAACGTCCACAAGAACGTGGCTTGCGGTGGGCATGTAGTTCCCGAGCGGTGGACTTAGTACTGAGAAATGGTACACACTTAGGTACGCTTTATAGTATCCTCCCCATCGGAGTCACTGCTATGATGATGTACGACCGAAGTGAAATCCAATCATAAAATCATTTGGACTGGTAAACGTCCACAAGAACGTGGCTTGCTATGTCTGATAGGATTTTGGAAATGATTGGTAGTTTAATGATATCACTTAAGGGAAATGATATCGAATTAAACTCATTGTTTGTTTTATATGGTATTATTCCCATTAAAAGTCAACAAACTCACTGAACCTGATTGTATGGATAAGAGAGGTAACTTGGACATTGTCCTAACTGCAGAGGAGTACAAATATGTACTCCAAGTCAATTGACCTGCTGATCCAAATGATGCTTCCACTACTAAGGAAGCTCATTGGAAATGGATCAAGGCTAATGAGATGACGCGGAGCAACATTATGACTTTCATGTCAAAAGTGCTGCGACATCAGGATCATGCCATGACCATTACCTATGATATGATGCTTAACCTCAAGAAGTTTTTGGTTATCAGGACAGGACAGCCGGGCAAAGTGAAATGAGGCAACTCATGACGGCCATCATGTCGGAAAAAAAAACGCCCGTGAGGGATCACGTTTTTAGAATGATGGGCTATCTTAATGAGATAGAGATTCTGGGAATAATTATCAATGGGGTAACCCAGGTTGATTTGGTGCTCCAGTCTCTGCCGAGAAGTTTTGAGCAGTTCCGCCTAAACTATAACATGGATAAGAGGTCTTATTCATTGGCGGAGCTCCTGATTGAACTTCAAGCGGCTGAAAGAATCCTTAAGGGCTCTCAAAACACTTGTGGCTGAGAAATTAGCTCTTCCTAGGCCTTCGGGCGGCAAAAGGAAGAAGAAGCAAATACGGAAACCAAGTGGGCCTAATATATCTGGACCACGGAATGGGACAAGCAAGCCCAACAGGGCAAGTGCTTCCGTTGCAAGCAGTCTGGATACTGGGAGTTTTAATTGTCCTCTTAAGCAAAAAGAAGTTGACTCTTCCTTAGTCACCGAAACATGTTTAGTGGTGTTATCTACCAGTACCTGGTGTGTGGATACGACAACCACTAATCATGTCTGCACTTAAATGCGGGGGTTCCAGGAAACCCGGAGACTTAGAAAGGAAGAAGTTATAACCTACATGGGCAATACTGTTAAGGTAACAGCCGTTGCAGTGGGAGATGTTAAATGGTTTTAAACAGTAGGATTTTAGCTCTAATAAATTGTCTTTATGTGCCGGCATTTAGAAAGAAATTTCATTTCAGATTTCTAAATTGGCTTAGAATGGATATTCTGTTTCTTCTGATAGTTTCATACTTTTCAGAGTAGGAAACGGGGTTGTTATCCATTCTGGTACATTGACAGACAATTTAATGCTAAATCCATATTCTTCCACGATGCAACACACCGGAGCAAATAACACATTATCAAACCCCAATAAGAGTAAAGATCCTTCTAGGATGAATCAAATGTACTTATGGAATCTTAGGCTAGATCATTTTAACTTGAGTACGATTCAAAGGGTGAAAGCTGATGGACTACTCAGCTAGGTTGAAGGAAAGGACTTTCCAACCTTCGAATCATACTTGGAAGTTTAAATGACCAGACAACCCTTTACGGTTAAAGGGCATAGATCCAAGAAAGTACTAGAGTTGATTCGCTCTGATGTATGTGAACCTCTTTAAGGAGTTCAAGGCATACTAATCAGAAAATGGGATTAACTCCCAACAGACTACACCATTTATGCCTCAGCAAAATAATGTGTTGTAAAGAAGGAATAGGACTCTTATAGATATGGGAAAGTAGAAAATGAGTTATTCGGAGTTACCTAATTCGTTTTTGGGATATGGCTTGGAAACAGCGGCGTTTATCCTGAACATGATTCCTTTGGAAACTTGTACAGATATTCGGCTGTTTATAGGATACCCTAAGAAAACGAATTGAGATATGTAATATAGTCCAAAGGACCAGATGTTCGTTGATTGCATCAACGTTCGGTTCTTAGACATGGACTATATATGCAAGATCACAAGCCCAAGAGTAGAGTAATACTTAATGTGCTTAGAATGACTGATCAAAACATAGAACCAGCAGCCTAACTGAGTAGTTCACTACTATAATCTTTAGTCACTAAAGATACACCGGAGCGTCGTCATAGTGGGAGTGTTGTTAGACAACCTGATAGGTCCATGTTTATAGGTGAGTCTTCGGACTTGTTACCTGGAGAACATGAAGCCGAACCCTGGACCTATGACGAGACGCTGAAAGATCAAGATGCTCAGTCTTGGCAAAAGGCGATGAAATCTGAGACTGAATCTTTGGATTCAAATCAGGTCTAGGATCTTGTAGCACCGCCCAAAGGTGTAAAAGCCATTGGTTGCAAGTAGGTGTACAAGAGGAAAAGAGGGTCTGACGGGAAGGTGTAAACCTTCAAGGCTAGGCTTGTTGCGAGAGGGTGCACTCAGAAAGAAAGGGATCGATTATGAGTAAACTTTCTCGCCGGTAGCTATGCTAAAAGTCGATCCGGATTCTTTTGTCTTCACATGGAAGATGGAAGTCAAGACGGATTTCTAAATCGAAGTCTTGACGGGACCATTTATGTGGGACAGCCAGAGGGATTCATCGAAAAGAGCCAAGAGCATTCGGTAAGCAAGCTTAATCAATCTTAGGATTGAAGGAAGCTTCAAGATCTTGGACACATGTGGACCTATGAGAAAATCCATTTCATGGATTCATTCAAGGCATGTTTAGGTCATGTGTGTAATAAAGAAGTGACATAAAAGATGTGGTGTTTTCTCATTCTTTATGTAGACGACATCCTTCTAAATTGGCAACAATATGAAAGATGTTATCGGACATAAAGGGATGGTTGTCCGAGTAATTCAATGTAAGAGACTTAGGAGAAGTCAGGAATGTTCTTGGGATCAAAGTATTAAATGATCGCCAGAAAAGAACATAGAACTTATCTCGAGCCTCATACATAAATACAATTCTTACTCGTTACAGCATACAGAATTCCAAGAAAGGTCTTCACCTTTTAGATGTGGAATTCATCTATCTAAAGTTTTGTGTCCGACACAATAAAGGAGATAGATGAAGATTAAGCAGTTCCCTACACCTTAATGGTGGGAAGCTTAATGTATGTAATGCTATGCACGAGACTGATATCTACTATGCCGTGGGCATGGTGGTGAGATATCATAGTAATCCTGGAAAGGATCACTCGATTGATGTAAAGAACATGTTTAGGCTCCTGCAGAGGACCAGGAATTATGTTCCGAGTTACAAAGCAGTCAAGTTGTTTCCTTTGGATTACATAGAACTGGATTTCCAAATCAAACAGGGACAGTCGAAAGTCGAAGTCAGGCTATGTGTTCTCACTGTGAAGTGGAGCAGTCACATGGAAGAATGTAAAGCAGCGATGCATTACGGACTCTACCATGGAAACTGAAAAGATAACGGCCTGTAAGGCAGTTAAAAGGTCAGTGTGGCTCCAGAACTTCCTAAGGGACTTAGATGTGGTTTCTAGTTCACCCAAAGCTATTTTGAATAGCGGTATTGGCAAACTTGAAATGCCACGAGTCCACAGTGGGATCTAACACGTAGAGCGCAAGTACCACCTGATTCGAGAGATCGTCTAGTAAGACGATGCAGTTGTCACCTAGATAGCATCGAGAGGATTGCCTGGTAAAACCCGTTCACAGAGGCACTTCCAGCGAAAGCGTTGGGTAGGCGTGATGAGGTTATGGGAATCTGATGTTTGGGAGAGGGCGACTAGACTTTTAGTATAAGTGGGAGATTGATGGAGTTGTATTCTAAATGTCTAGTTTAGTGCAAATACGTAACTCCTTATCTATACCTTAATTCGAGATATGATTCAAACATGATTGCATTTAATGCAATAGTCCTTGATGTATACGTTGTAGACAGTATGGCGTGAGGAGACACGCGGAAGATCATACTGTCGGTTACTCGTATACTATCGAACAGTAGCTCACGACTTAGATGGACAGGGACAATCCATCGGTACGTCGTAGTGTGACTGGTAGATAGTCGGTCTTGACTATCATGTTACACTCGTACACTTGGTGTATTGAGCAGGACCACGGGAGGGCGTTCGATTTATACTAATCGCAGTAATCGAACTAGACCTCAGATATTACGGATATACGAATTCTTAATCCCTATATAATTATAGGTGCGTGTGTCCAATTCTCGGTTCTTTGACTTGCTAATGAGTGAGACTAATTGATTAGTCAATATTCTCGGTAAATTGGGAATCGGAATTGTACACACGGCATGCTGTAGATTATAGACAGGAAACCGTGTCCCGTTTATTGGGTTGATGATGTCCCCGAAATGAGCTCATAAAGTTTATCATGTAAACCCTGCAGGTGGATTCGTTCCACATGATAATAAGGATGAGTGGTACTAGTCTCGGATAATAAGAAACGAATTAATTTAATTATTAGTAATTAAAGTTAATTCGTGGACATTCGATATCTTAAACACGGGGAAAGTCGTATATGTAATTCGGCGGAAATATTATTGTTGATATAATATTAAATTAATTTCGGGAATTCAATTATTATTATTTAGTGGAATTAATAATAATTAAAATTTTAATTAATTAAAGGATTTCTTTTAAGGACTCCTAGTTAATTAATTTGCAATTTAGCTCGGGATTTATTTACCTAAGAGGTCCCTAGTGTAGCTCTATTTAAACCCCCCCCTTGCCCTCTCCAAAAACCTACAACTCGCCGCATTTATTTTTGTAGAAGAAAATTAATAGCGTTAGCGCAATTATATTTTCTCTGTAAAAATTAATAAAGCTTGCGCTAATATTTTTCTCTTAGAGAGAAAAAGAATATTACGCTGGTAGATCAGAGAGAGAGCAGAAAAGGCAGAACCCAACGGATCGTTGCCCACACAACGGTTGGAGTCGGGGCAGAGACATACACTAGCAATCGCTAAGGTCTCAACAATCGACCGAGAAGGTATGAGATCGATTCTCAATTCCGCACTTTTCGATCTCTATATTGCGTTAATCATACAACGAACCATCGATTGGTTTGTAAGGCTTGGATGTGATGTTCTCGGACTGCTGGGAGGTCTCTGACCTCCGGCACGGTAGTCGGATCGAGAAAATATCATCGGAACAGCCAGAACGCGCGAAACCCGCTGCTGGAATCGCGACAATGTCGGGCGACATTTTTCCTTAAACTTTTCATGTCGGCCGACATTTGCCCTGTCGGGCGACATCATTTCATGAGCATTTTGGCGTCGGCCGACAGACAGGGCAGAATGCCCCGTTTTCGCGCGGTTGCACTTTCGGTGCAATGGCTGGGCGTGGTTCGGGTCTAGGGCTTCGTGTTAAGTACAGTGGGTACGCCGGGGGTCGACTGGGCTTGTCCGGATGTTCGAGTAGTCGAACGGACATGTCCCGGGTAGTCGATTTCCAACACGTACCAGATTAGGGGATCAGTCAGATAAGGCTCCAGGCAAGAGGCGTTGCGCCTCTGGTGACATGCAGCAAGTGGAAGACAAAATTAGTGGGTATTTAATGTAATGACTTAAAAGTCTTCATTAGTGGGTTTAGATGTGATAGGAGGCTAATAGGTGGCATAAGAAGAGCTTGCATGCTCATGCATACAACTAGTATAAAAGAGAGGGGAGAGAGAGGAGAAAAGGGCTTCACCTTTTTTAATTTCCAAATACTATAAGTAAGGAAATAAAAGATCAAGAACACTATGATGTTCATCCCTATTTCCACATTTCCGGCATACATTTTCCGATCTATAATCTGTCCTAACAAATAAATATCTGCTTGGAACCCTTCTTTATATACCCCCCCATTCCAGCACTGTAGAGATTTGGTGAAAAAGGGTCCGAACAGTGGCACTAGAAGGAGGGGTTAGGTTTTACGCATCGGAAAAAGAGGTTCAACCGGCGACAAATATGGCAGACGAGAGAGAAGGCGCGACGGCATCCGACGACTCTGGTGTTTCCGGCAGGTGGCGCGACGTCATGGGAAAGGCGGTCATCGAGGATCCCAACGCTCCGGCGGCTGAGGCAGACCCAGAACCCGTCGACCGAGACGCACCACCGCCGCCAATCCAGATTGTCGATGAGGAAAGCGCCGCCGACGGCCATGCAGAACCCGATCTGCATTCGGATTCTCAGGTTAGAATTCCTATTCGCCGTCATCGTTCTCGCCGCCGTGCTCGTCGTTTGCACCCGTATGATTTGGGTGGGCCGTCGACGCCCGTTGTGGCTCCGCCCCCAATCAAATTCGAAAATCTGGATACTCCAGAAAAAATTGATGAAGCCGTGCATGCTCTTATGCACAGAAAATACGTTTTGACTACTCCATTGAAACATGCAACTGGTGCTTTTATGACACCTGTACATGCCACAACAGTGGCTCCAGAGAAGGTCAAACGCCTCCACAGGAGAGAGCGAAAAAAGCATCCGGTAATAGATCTAAACCGAAATGCTGAATCTGTGGCCACTTCGACGGATCGTCGAGGGAGAGGCAGCCAGAGTGACATGCATCGGTATCGAGAGGGTTCTCCTGTGCCTGGGGCCCAAGGGGCCAGGGCAGAGGAACCGGAGATCGTAGATCTGAAGCAGTAATATGCTGAGTTGGAGAGACGAATGAATGAGGGACAGGGTGTGCATGTACCTTCAGGTTACAAAAATGAACCCCTGGCCCCAGAGGTTGAACATGCATCCATGCAAACTGAAATCCTCCCCATGCCATCCTTAGTCTATGACGGTAAAACTGACCCAGAGACTCATTTGAGTAGGTTCAGGTCTTACATGTCCGGTCGCGGCGCAACCGATGCGACGCGCTGTAGACTCTTTCCCCTTACGTTGGGTGATGTTCCCCACAAATGGTACGCTGGCCTCCCTGCACATTCGATTAAATGTTTCGATGATTTGGTGCAAAGGTTCTTGACGCATTTTGCCTCTAAGGCTGTGAGACTGGAACAGAGCCAACGTCTACTCGGGATAAAACAGGATGATGAGGAGTCGGATGAAAGGTATGTGGAGCGAGTTGAGGAAATTCTCCTGGCTGGTGGAGAGGATATAAATGAGAATTTAAAACTCCATACTGCCATGACCGGTTTGAGAAGAAACTCAAAGTTGTTCAAATCTATGATGAAAAACTATCCAAAATCCTATGAGGAATTTCGTGTGAAAGCTGCCGCTGAGGTAGCATATCAAAGGTTGACCAGGACCCCGCGGGGCCTGGGCGAAACCAAAAAGAAGGCCCCATTCTCTTCAGAGAAAAGGCCAAACTACATTGGAAAGAAATCCGGTGTGAAAACCGGTACTGATCCCAGAATGGATGAAATAAGAGAACTGGAAGCCAATATTCGGCGTGAAACTGGTAAGGCCCCAGAGGCCATTTTGCAGGTGTTCCTGACTCAGAGGGTAGATGTGTTAACCAGGCCCCCGCCTATTAACACTCCCCAAGAGAAGTTGAACCCGAACCTATGGTGTGATTTCCATGAGAAACACGGCCATTCAACAAACCAGTGTCGACAGTTACTGAGGCAATTGTGGAGGCTGTTCAATGAGGGAAAACTGTGGCAGTACCTCCCCCGTCCCGGGGCTGCAGGGAATGAGCCACGGGGTCAGAATCCCCAGGGTCCTCCACCTGCTGCACCGGGCCAGAATCAAAATATTCCGGGACCTCCGGGTGCCCAGGAAGTTATGATGATTGGTGGTGTCAGGCCCTTAACTGAAGACAGCAAGCGGAAACGCAAAAGAGACTTTGCTATGTGGGAAGTTCTGATGGCTACTGCGCCTTCGCAGAGCGCAACAATCTGTGACACTGTGGTGATATCTTTCACGCCACGGGATCGAGCTGAGGCCAAATTCCCGAGGGATGAACCCCTGGTAATCAGGGCGAGGATCCTGGGAATCGATGTGTCTCGCACTTTGGTTGACAACGGTGCTCACTGCAATGTTCTGTATAAGAATGCCCTGGATCAGATGGGCAAGCTGGCCCGTTATGTCTCACCGTGCGATCTGATACTCAAAGGCTTTGGCAACGACGTGGTACATCCATATGGCAAGATCGTACTGGCGGTGGAGCTGAAAGATGTCAAGAATCCAGGTCTGATGTTGGTTAGGAACTTGGAATTTGTAATAATAGATAGGGAGAGCGGCTATAACGCACTCTTATGTAGGCCCTTTTTGGACGCTTTCGAAGCGGTAGCCTCATCCTACTACTATTGTGTAAAATTCCCTACTCCCTCCGGTGCGGTTGGCACCGTGAGGGGCGATCTACTAATGGCAAAGAAGTGTATTTTGTATTTCTGCGATCTTGATAACTTAGCTATAAATGCAAATGATAATCCCCAGGAGAGACTGGAGGAAAATATCAAAGACTCACAGGATGAGCAAAGCAAAAAGTCCCGAGTGGCTGAAGTTACTATTACAGGTATGGAAATCCAGGTTCCTGATGACATAAATACCGTGGGGCCCGGAGCGATCCAAGAGTTGGTTCCGGGGAAGGAAGCAAATTCCCCAGGGCAAGATCCCTGTGCGGGAACAGCTTCCACCAGCCAAACTCAGGATCGGCTGGGGCCGGAGCACGAGGATTATGATCCCAGGACGGGAACCAAACACCGAAAAGGAACCGCCATGGAAGTGGTCGAAAGCTTAGACTCCATACTGTTGGATCCCGAGCAAGCTCATAAGCAAGTACTCGTGGGTACACACATGTTAGAGCACACTCGAAGTGGACTGATAAATTTCCTCAGGGAAAATCAGAGTACCTTCTCCTGGTCAAGTGCGGATTTGGGGAAGATAAATACCAAACATGCATGCCATCGGTTAAAAATCGACCCCAAGAGAAAACCTATTGCCCAGAGGCGAAGGAAAATGGGGCCGGAGAAGTGCGAAGCACTGGCCGGGGAAGTGAACAAATTGATTGAGAATAAACTGGTGAGGCAAGCCTCGAGCGATGCCACCTGGTTATCCAATGCTGTGATGGTATCGAAGACAGTAGGCGCCTGGAGACTGTGCATATCCCAATGACCACTTTCCGATGCCACACATTGATCACCTTGTTGATAACTTGACAGGTCATGCTATATTTTCAACAATTGATGCTAAAGCAGGTTATCATCAGATTCCGATGCACCCAGACGATATAGAGCACACGGCGTTCTACACGGAAAAAGGAGTGTTTTGCTGGGAAAGAATGCCCTTCGGTTTGAAGAACGCTGGGGCCACATATCAAAGGTTAGTAAACATGATGTTTACAGATTTAATCGGTAAAACTGTTGAAGTATATATCGATGATATTATTGTGAAAAGCAAGAATGAAGCGGATCACATAAAAGACCTTGCAGAAGTCTTTAAGATTCTGGGGCACTATAATATGAAACTGAATCCCAAAAAATGCAACTTCGGTATAAGGAAAGGCATGATCCTAGGGCATGTAGTCGGGGAACATGGGATTGAACCCAACCCGGCCAAGATCAAAGCCATACTGGATATGCGGGAACCCCGGGATATCAAGGGCGTGTAGCGCCTTACAGGTTGCTTGGCAGCCCTGAGCCGGTATGTCTCCTGTTTGGGGGATAAAACCCGTCCTTTCTTTGCATCCATCAAAGGAAATAAATTCCACTGGAAAAAAGATGCTCAAGAAGCTTTCAAGCAAATCAAAGAGTATCTATCCAGTCCCAAAGTGGTTGTGGCTCCGAAGCCCGGGGAAAAGTTGTTCCTGTACCTAGCCGCGTCGGAACATGCCATCAGTGCAGTTCTGACGAGAGCAGACGGAATAAAACACCTCCCCGTGTACTTCGTGAGCCAAGTCCTGCATGAAGAAGAAGTACGGTACACACCGTTAGAAAAACTCACTTATGCCCTGATAGTGGCAGTGAGAAAACTCCGGGCGTATCTTTTTTAGCACCCCGTAGAGGTTTTAACAACCATGCCACTAAGGCAAGTATTGCACCGGTCCGATGTCACCGGGAGACTCCTGAAGTGGGCTCTGGAGATAAGTCAATATGACATAACCTTCAGCCCCAGGACAGCAATCAAGGCCCAAGTGTTGGCCGATTTTATTGTGGAACTGACGTTCCCGGAAAAGTCAAATAATCAATCACGCCCGTGGAAACTGTACGTTGACGGTTCAGCAACCACAGCGTGCTCGGGGGCCGGTATAGTACTACTTGGACCCGAGGGAGATTCTATCACCCAGGCGGTTAAATTCGAGTTCCCTGCGTCGAATAATGAGGCTGAATAAGAAGCTCTCGTCGCGGGACTAGAATTAGCCATAGCCGTTGGTGTGAAAAAATTAATTATATTCATGGACTCCCAACTGGTGGTAAACCATGTAACTGGTGAGTATGAAGCCAAGGGAGAACAAATGATCAAATACCTGGAGTTGGTAGGATCACTTTGTAAAAAGATCCCAGAGATAGTAATCGAATAGATCCCGAGGGAACATAACTCACAGGCAGACGCCTTGTCAAAGCTAGCCTCTTCGGAAGGCTCAGCAGATTTTTCAAAAATCATGTTGACTAAGTTATTAAATCCCTCGGTAGATCGAAGAGCAGAACAACTACCAATTCTGCCCGTATCCGGTGAGGACTGGCGAGCACCAATCCTAAGGTACATAGATACTGGGGAATTGCCGCCAGACAAAACCGAAGGCAAACAATTGCGAATTCGAGCAGCAAAATATACAATCTTAAATTCGGATCTCTACCGGAAGAGTTATTCCCTTCCACTGCTGAAATGCGTGTCGAAGGAGGAAGGACTGAGACTCCTGGAGGAGGTCCATGACAGCGTCTGTGGGAACCATGCCGGGGGAAGATCCCTGGCACATAAAATAATGGGTCAAGGCTATTACTGGCCAAGCCTACGGAAGGATGCCATTGGCTACGCTCGTAAATGCGTAAAGTGCCAAGTAATAGGGCCTACCATTAGGACTTCCCCGGAGATGCTGAGATCCCTATACAGTCCCTGGCCGTTTGCTCGTTGGGGAATCGATCTGATAGGACCACTGGCAACGGCCCGGGGAGGGGTAAAATTCGCCATAGTGGCAGTTGATTATTTCACCAAATGGGTGGAAGCAGAATCACTGAACAAGATAGACCAAGCACAGGTCATCAAATTCCTATGGAAGAATATTATATGTCGCTTCGGTTTACCGGAGACGATAATTTCCGATAATGGAAAACAATTCGACGGGGCAGAAGTGGCGGAGTTTTGTGAGAGATGGAAAATCAGAAGATTATTCTCCACTCCGTACCACCCCCAAACGAATGGACAGGTTGAAGCTGTCAACAAGATTCTGAAACACACCATTAAAGCCAAGCTCGAAGAGCGAAAAGGCAAATGGGCAGATGAACTCCCAGAAGTTCTATGGTCCTACAGGACAACAGTCAGACCGGCTACAGGAGAAACCCCATATTCATTAGCGTTCGGCACCGAAGCCGTGATCCCGGCGGAAATTACGGTGTTGTCACATCGAACCGCCCAGGGAGCCGGCGGTGAAAACGAGGAAGCGCTCCAAAGAGAGCTAGACCTTTTGGAAGAAAAGAGGTTAGCTTCTGACTCGTTGAACGAAATGAACAAGCAAAGAATTGCAAGGTGGTATAACTCCAAAGTAAGAGCCAGAGACTTCCAAGTGGGAGACCTGGTGCTAAAAAAGATCCTAGGAGCACATCCTGGGGCCCTGGGTCAATCCTGGGAAGGACCGTTTAGAGTAAGCCAGTGCCTCCAGAACGGAGTGTATGAACTAGAGCTACTCGACGGCACAAAAGATCAGTATCGATGGAATGCGTTACATTTGAAAAAATTCTATCATTAGCCTGGGAA
This sequence comes from Euphrasia confusa, assembly GCA_954870475.1. Lineage (NCBI taxonomy): Eukaryota > Viridiplantae > Streptophyta > Magnoliopsida > Lamiales > Orobanchaceae > Euphrasia > Euphrasia confusa. Next base: position 1,344,139 of record OX940969.1, on the reverse strand, counting down.
CTAAAAATGTTGTAAAACCTTTTGGCGGAGATACAATGTGATGCTTGTTAGCAAACTCTATCTATAAAGAAGTTTTTGAAGTCTAAATTTGAGGTAATGTACCACTATCAATTTTCTTCTTACCTTCATTATTTTCATTTTCATTATAAATATATAATCACTTCGGGAGAAGGCTAAAAGCCGTACCCATGTGATAAATAAAAATGAGCCTACAAGAAGTTAAAACTTCACTAAGGCAAGACATCTATAAGGGGCAAATACGAATATTATAAAGTATATATTTTCCCGGGAAGAGGCTTAGAGCCGTACTCAGGTGATAAATATATCTGGGCCGGGAAGAACTTTAAGCTTCACCCAGGCAACCCCTGAATGAGGGATGATTCCTGTACCAGGAAATAAATTTCCGGCATCCCTGTGAAAGTCTATAAGACTTGAGGGCCGACGAATTCTCTTCTTGGGGATTAGAATTCAGAAGACTCTGAGTCCCTCGGGGAGAGAATAAGAAATTATCTGGCGAACCCAAGAGGCTTAGATAAAGTCCACTGGAACCAGATTGGGCTTCGTGGGCATGCGATCGGGGTAAGCATATGGGACCAGGGCCGAAAGCGAGCACCAAAAGGAAAAGAAAATTTACCTTTGAATCGCCCTACGAAGTTGAGAGCTCAAAGTACCTAGAACGAAGGGTAGAGCCACATTATTCGGACTTGAAAGGCTGACATTTTATGAAAAGATCCATGTCGGGTAATAAAGAGGTGCAAACGCATCCAAATTGTTCAGAGATCCCTATAAGAGGATCCTAACAAAAACCATCAAATAAAAGAGGTGCAAACGCATCCAAATTGTTCAGAGATCCCTATAAGAGGATTCTAACAAAAACCATCAAATAAAAGAGGTGTAAACACACCCAGATTGTTCAGAGGTCCCCATGAGAGGATCCTAACGAAAACTAGCAAAAACTTAAAGTTTTAAGCTATTACAAACCAGAATAGTAATAAGAAATTGTCTGGGGCCGAAGGCCAAAAGATAATACTTATAAATACTGAAATGGTTAAAACCCTGGGTTTTTCACACCCAGTGGAGGTTGCATAAACTTTTTAGACTCTTGAGTTTTGACACTCAAGAGGTGGAATTACCATCAAGGGGAGGAGTCACGGTAGAATCTTTTGGCATGCCCCTGGGCCCGTCACCAACCAGATCCTGTGCCTCCCCATCCTTCATCTCTTCATCTTCTTTGTCTTCTTCTTCTGTTGCAGTAATGGGCAGTTCTCCAGGCATGCAGAGCTTGTCATAAGTGGGCCACCACTTCATGTTTATGCCGAACTCGACCTCGAGATCCTTGAATGGCTGCGGCACCCGGTCATCGAGTGTGTCCTCCTTCATGTAATCTTTGAGTGTCTTGAGGGCGAAGTCTTTGACAACGTCATTCTGCTCCTTTGCCGCTGACCTGATCATTCCAACATAGGCAGTAACATAAAGAAGGTTAGACAGAATTCTTGGATTGTGCGCTGGAGATTCTAACATCTCGCAAGCTTTATCAAAGTTGTCTGTGGTCTCCTTTAGATCAGCTTCGGTCTGGGCCAGTTTGGCTTTCAAATCTTTAATTTCCCGGGACGTCTCGTCCAGGGCCTGCTCCATCATCTTCTCACTCTCCTTGACCGTCTTCAGGGCCTCCTCCAACTCAGATTTTATTTTCGCCTTTTCAGTCCGCTCAGTGTCAATGACTTTCCGGCAAGTGTCCCGATCCCCGGCTGCAGATTTATAGGCCTCATTGAGCTCCTTGATGTGTTGCTCGAGCTTTTTTGCATTGGTTTCGTGAGCTATGATTGCCTCGAGCATTTTCTCTGTACGAGTATGTGCACCTGCGATAGCTACTGTAGCTTGACTGGTTAGCTTGAGCGCCAGGGAAAGCGCATGGTTGTCGTGGTCCATCAAGTCATTGAACTCGGTAGTCCAGCACCGGCCAACTGCATTAATTGTTTCGCCCACAGGACTGTTCTGAGTAGACACCGGAGGGATGGGACCTAGCCCGGAATAGAATGACACGAGCACTGGAGGAATTGGAGGATCGTGCAGGGACATTCTGAAGGATGATACAGTGAGAAGAATGAATGTAGAGTAGAAGACTCAAAATAAATTATATTTATTTTTAGAGTATAAACATAACAAGTAATATACTTACTTGGAGAACAGCTCAGCATGTAACCCATACATAGCGTTTTCGCTAGTGTTAGAGGAACGTGGTGGAGAGTCTGTAACATCAATTATAGGTCCCTGGGACCCCTTGCGTTTTTTCCCTTCTTCCTGTTTGACCTTGAGCAGTGACGTAGCTCCAGAAGGTGGCAGTCCGGTGCTCGGGGCAGCTTCAGACATCACGGTGTCGGAGGTCAGAGGAGTTTCCTGATAAGAATCCACCACATTCATCAGCCCGTGAGGATCGGTTTCCGTTCCCGGGTTGGATAGAGTGTGGGATCGGGTTCGGCTTGCGGGAGTGTTTGATGAACCACCCCGGGTCTTTACGGCACTCTTTCCTCGACCAGCTGATGTGCTGGCTTTAGCTTTTCGCCCTTTGGTGAAAACTGCAGCGTCCACGATGCCAAGGGAGCCAAATATATCTCTGTTGTCAGACATGCCTTCAGGTTTCTCAGTAAAGACAGTGTTGAAATACTCTGCACAGGAAACACATAAATCATTACACCGGGAGGTCTGAAAAGATATCCCAGGGTAGTTTTGATTTATAACATAATGGAGTACCGGGAAGTCTTTTTAGATATCCCAGGGAAGACCATTTAAAAAACAAAAATATAACTAAGTACCAGGGAATTGAAAAATTCCCAGGGAAACTAATACTCGGTTGTTAAGTAGAATACCATGGGATTTGAAAAAGTCTCACAGGGAAAAACTTAAACACTTTGAGGGAAGGTACCTGGATATTCTCGACCTTCGATGTACGGGGGATAGTATAAACCGGCTTCGTCTCGAACGTCGTCGTTGTACAAATTGCAATCTCTCTTTTCTGATGGTATGCATAGTGCTAGGAGATTCGCCGTCTCTAAATCCCACGGGAGATTTATGGTTTTCGACAATCGACCACCTGCACCATTGAAAAGAGTTTAGATCAGTCAATATTGTACAATAGTGAGTTTGAGATGCTTACAGTCAGGTTTTTCAGAATAAGTGACAAGAATGTCAATTTCCCCGTCACGGGTTTGAGTTTTCCAGCGCCCAGAAACAAATAGCCATCTATCCCACCAGCGAACGTCTGTGAGCTTGGGTTCCTTGATCTTCACTTTGTTCGGCCTGAGGCGAATCGTGTAATCCCCGCGGGAGGAGGAGTTGGAGACAACAGGACTAAAGAATTGATGGAATTCTGCACCAGTTATGGGTCGAGAAAGTCCCACCTGGCCCAACGCAGTGAGAACACCGTATAGTTGGCCCCATCCGTTAGGATGGATCTGGTGAGGGGCTAATCCCCAATGGTTGAGAATCACGGAAATGGAGGGGTGTAGCGGGAACCACAACCCCACGTTTAGCGCGTCCTCTCCAACAGCTACCATCCCCGCTGGGGGACAGCACGCCGATTCCCCAGGTAACGGCACATACAAATGAACATTGTTCGGAATCCTCCACTTCTTTCGTTTTTCCAGTAATGTTGAGGGGTCCACTGTACTTCTCCGTCCGTGCGCGCCCCAATCTTGGTGATCCGCATCGGGTCTCACCGGAATCGATTTTCTCGTAACCGGTTGGTAAGGCCCTTCGGTAGCCGGATCTGGCGCCTCCGGCGACGGAAGATCAGGAACGGCTCCCTCCATGAATGATTTATACTCTCTGCCGAAGACGACATGAGGAGCTTCGGGTGGTTGATACCTCCCTCGAGGGCCTCGTCGTAGTCGCGGCATGATTCGATGTATAGATTGAAGAAAATAAAAACAAAAACAAGAATTTCGTAAGGGAAAACAAAGGAAATCGAGAGAGAATTTTCTTACCCGAAAATACGATTTTTGATTTGTGAAAAGTGATTTCAAAAACTTGAAATCCAAAAATATGATGCAGAAGTCGATAAGACTCTACAGTTGCGTATAGGGAGAGAGAAGGGGCGGTTACCGAGGAGAGTACTCAATTACTGCCCCACTATCTCTTAACCCTATCAAATCCTTCTGTAACCGCCAGGCCACGTGGCCAGAAAAACTTGCAAAAAGGTAACTTTTGAAGATTCAAATCTTTTCAAATCTTTTCCATTTCTTTTTGATTTATTTTAATCAGATAAAGACCGAAATTAGATCGGCGCATTAAAAGTCTTCCCGTCTGCACAGGGAAAGAAAATACATGGTCTCTGTACCATTATAAATATTGTTACAGGGGAGTCTTAAGACACAACCCCGTGAGAAAAGATACTTGACTTTTGTATCCAAGGACTATATGTGTCCATTACCAAAAAATACTAATCGGGAAGAATCCCGAAGGAAATTTTTGATCAATGCAGGTACAAAAGTCCAGAACAATGGATTCGCAATCTCCTCTCCCTCTCTCGATGAAATATCTTTCAAGACCACACTAGAGCCACCTAAAATCAAATACATCCCAAGAAGATCCCACGTCAAAAGCCACTGCTGACAAGATCCACAAGCCAAATACCAACTCCGAAGAGTATCAAGAGTCGATTACCAGGAGATCCAAGACCAAACTTCAGAAAAAAAGATGTTATAATCCATCAATTTTCCTGGGGGCCAATGTTACACCATAAAAATCCAACACCGACACGTGTCCAGACGACCGGAGCCACGTCATCAAGAAGGCGATCAAACGGCGGACCAAAGTCAGAATTGAAGCCATGTATGAAGAAGGTACCAGGCGAGCTCAACAGTATCCCCAGGAAGACAGCCCCGTACCAGATTAGGGGATCAGTCAGATAAGGCTCCAGGCAAGAGGCGGTGCGCCTCTGGTGACATGCAGCAAGTGGAAGACAAAATTAGTGGGTATTTAATGTAATGACTTAAAAGTCTTCATTAGTGGGTTTAGATGTGATAGGAGGCTAATAGGTGGCATAAGAAGAGCTTGCATGCTCATGCATACAACTAGTATAAAAGAGAGGGGAGAGAGAGGAGAAAAGGGCTTCACCTTTTTTAATTTCCAAATACTATAAGTAAGGAAATAAAAGATCAAGAACACTATGATGTTCATTCCTATTTCCAGATTTCCGGCATACATTTTCCGATCTATAATCTGTCCTAACAAATAAATATCTGCTTGGAACCCTTCTTTATATACCCCCATTCCAGCACTGTAGAAATTTGGTGAAAAAGGGTCCGAACATATATACAGTCTTTTTATCATATAAGTCGATAGGATGGTATTTTTGTATAATATTTAAAACCAAACTATATTTTTTTCTTAAATTCATCATAATAAATAATCAATATAATTAAATAATATATATTACCTATAATTAATTTAAATAGAAAATTAATATAATTTCTCTAAACATAACAAATTTGTGGTCCTGGTATTTTGGTTTTGTATGAGAGGAGTGGCAGCGAGGACCACAATTTGATGAGGTGGCGCATGAGGGCCTCGTGCGCAAATATTATAAATTTATTAAAAATCAAATTTTGTTTTGTTGGAATTTCGCACGGATTGATTATAACAGAAATTTACACAACTGATTACTCTAATATTTAATCTTATTCAAATTTTGTTTTGGAATTCCGCACGGATTGGTTATAACTTATAACAGAAATTTACACAACTTATTACTCTAATATTTAATTTTATTCGAAATTTATTCAACTAAATAAGCGTAATGAAAATATGAAAAAATTGAATTTGCGTTCTTTCCTAAACTCATCTTCTACTTGAATTGAAAAAAAAAACTTATGAGCTATATAGCCTATAAGGGATTTAGGGGAGTGCAAAAATGCACTGGATCATAAGCAGTGCATTTTCTAACCGTTAAATTACACATAAATATATTTAATGGTGAAAGATATATAATGATTTTAGCCGCACTACTTTGAAATTGTAGAATTATTATTTTATATTTATTTATATTTTATATAAGAACATCCTATAATATTTTTTTCAAAATATATTTTATATATATGTATATTTTATATAAAAAGAATCACACCAATTATATATTTTTTAATATATTATTTGATATATTTATTTATAATTAAAACTTTTAAAACAATTTTATAATTATAAATTATATTCTAAAAATTTTAAAAATATTATATTCGAAAATATAATAAAAATTCATATAATTTAAAAATATTATAAAACTATCATATAATTTTAAAAAGAAATTATATTACTACTATTATTTTATATTTTTATTACATATATTTTTTATATGGAATATTATCATTGAAATAAAAAATAAAAAAATAATGTAAATCATTCAAATATTATCCTTAAAAAAATATATCAAAATGTTTTAAAGCATACGACAATGCGGCAAAAATTATTATATATATATATATCTCACTCATAAGTAAATTTATAATTTTTTTATTAATAATAATGATTGCCTAAAAATAAATTGTAAAAAATAAATTAAATTTTATTGTGTAAATTAAATTATTTTTTTATTAATAAAAATATGGCAGAGGGTAGAAATCATTATATATCTTTCCCTTAAATATTTTTATACTTAATCTAACTGTGAAAAAGTGCACTGCTTATTATTTAGTGCGTTTTTGCACTGAACGCCCCCTAAATCCGCCTATAAGTGCAGTTTAGAGTTTAGGTAGGTATGTCGTTCAAAATTCTACTACTACTACTATACTTAAAGTTCTAAATAGTGGAATCAAATTATGTTACCACACCTTTTTATGATATTACCTCTCTATAAATAAGGCCACCCATAAACTTGGACAGTACTACTAGAGAGTCACGAGCTTGAGCTGGAAGAAAGGTGCGCGCTCTTGGAGCTTAATTGGCAAGTCCTCAACTCATCTCCATCTCTATTTTAATATTTACGATTTAAATTACTTGTCTTATTATATGTATCATTTCGACATCAAATCGAACTAACGATGAATCATCATCGGCCGATCATCGCAGGGAAATCACAACCCAGAATGCTGTCATCCTCCCGTGGAAGGTCTACCGCCTAGAGCTCCGACTACTCCGTCACCTACATCCAGTGCGACGTCTCCGACAAAGCCGCCTCCGCCGCCAAGCTCTCTCCCCTGACCGACATCACTAGGTGTCGGCATCATCACGTCGGTCAGGGGGGAGAGCTTGGCGACGGCATCGGCTTTGTCGGAGACGCCGCACTGGATGTAGGTCACGGAGTACGTTGTCGGAGCTCCAGGCGCAGGCCACCCCGTAGACCTTCCACGGGCGCCGGGGAGGATGGTGGCGAGGCTGTAGCCGACGATGGGTACTGGTTGTTAATCATATTGATTATGTAAAGAGATGGAGACGAGAACTTGCGGATAATTGTTCATCAAATTATGTAAATACTGTTTATCAATGTAAAATAAACAATAATACAAATAACTCCAATTTTCTTAGTCTTTATTGTTTTAGAAAAAATGTAGACGGAAGTAATAACAAAAGAAAAGCGGAAAGTAAAACTTCAGATTGCTGTCGAGGTGTTTGCACTTTCCGTAAATCAATAAAGTTTCGTGTATGCTACGGTTACAGGCTCTCTGATCCTAAAGATACAACGACAGCGGGGCTCGAACGATTTGCACACTGAATCGAACCCTCGGTTGAACAGAAACTGTGATAACTGAGCACACAAAATGATATGATGATATGAATGTCTGAATTTTTGTGCGTGAAATGAATGCATGTATCGTCTTTTTATAGACTGCACTCACGAGAGTTACACCACTCAGATGGCGGTTCGTGGGCTGGCAGTTGCACAAAGTGGAGGAAGACCAAATCCACCACCTTCAACTGCCCACTTTAACAATTATAAACCATTAATTAATTATGAAATTAATGGGATGTTCGACTGGGCGGATTAAACGAGCCCACAGCCTCAATTAAAATGTTCAATCGGACCGTGTCCAAAAACATAGGTATAGGCCGGCCCAACTAGCTCAATTGGCCTAGTGGGCCCCGGAAAGCCCAAGTCCAGCCCAGAGTCCAATTGAGAGCCAGGACCAAGCCCAAGCCCAAGCCCAGGCCCGGGTCCGGGTCGGGACGGGTCGGGGCGGGCGCGCGTGTGGACCTTGCCATGTTCCGCTAATGGTGCATGGACTTAGTCAACTTATTGAACACTCATACTCTCTTATCACATTTAAAGAAAAATGACTTTTGGTATTTTTTTCTATGTGGGATAACACAAATCCCAATAAAATAATAATTGTCAGACATATCCTTACCACGCGCGACACCCTTGTGAGGCGTGAAGGATCTCTGGAGGCTGCCTTGACCCTCCTTCGGTCTTGGTACGACGGACATACCATTTCGACTGCCAAGGCCTACGAGTATTTCCGTCCGAGGGGTACTCAGAAGCCTTGGGCTAGAGACGTTTGGAGATCTTTTCTCGTACCGAAGCATTCCTTTACACTTTGGCTATGTGCTAAAGGGAAGCTTCCTACGTGCGATCGACTGAACTACCTGAGGATTGATCCTACTTGTGTCTACTGTCGGACTGCACCGGAGTCACTGGATCACCTGTTCTTTTCGTGCCTCGTCACTTCCCGCATCTGGGGCTCTATCCGGATGTGGGTGGGCATTGAACGGAACATGTCTACCATATTGAGTGCGCTGAAGTGGATCAAGAAAGAAGTACGATGGACGCTTCCGAAGAACAAGCTTAGGAGGATTGCTCTTGCCACTACTGTCTACACCATTTGGAATGTTAGGAATCGACATATCTTCCAGCAGAAGATTATTTCAGAGACGGCTATTACTAGGGCTATTCAGATTCATGTATGCAGAGATATGTTAGTCATTCATCCTGATTATATATTAAGATAACGACTTAGAGAGTGTTTTGGAGAGTTAGGACTAGACTTCTGGCTTGTCCGTATGCTAGTCTAATCTCTCCCGTTGTTCTCTACCGAGTATGCCCGGATTATGATGTAAAGGCTTCGGCCTAACCTTTTTGGTCTCGTATATATATTTATATTTCCGATAAAAAAAATAATAATTGCTTTCATTTACCAAAGTCGTATTTATGGCAACCTGTAAACATTTATTTTTCACTCACCGATTAACGGATTTTGACGAAATAAAATACCACAATTAACTCGTAACACGGAGATAATTATTGTAACGATTAAACTCGAAATCGAATACATTTTATTAGCCATGAAAAATTACAAACTTTGGTCAAAATACAAATGAAATAGTTAAATAGTACAAATAATTTCAACAATCCCCCACATGAGTGAAATAAATGCAAATGCCATGAATGCAGACTCTTGTGCTCGGTTCTCGGAAGGATCAATTGCTTCTGGAAAGGTAGCTTGTGACCTTGAACCTCCCTTAGTGAAAATCATCGAATGTACTGGTGGGCTAGTGGACGCGATGCCTTGAACTATTCCTCCGTAGTGTACAACGAGTCAATGATAGTCACACAACAAATCTCTATCAGTTTCCATTTCTCTGTTGTGTCCGTTTTGGCCCTGGACAACTCTTTGGATTCATAAATGTTTACATTTGAAGCGGCCTACACTTCACATTTATATAGGTGACCTCCCAGCATGAGTACCCTGAAATACTCCACCTTTTCGAGGTGTGGGATTCATTAAAAGTCTCAACGACTTATCCTTTTACCACATTTCAGGTTCTAGTACTTATTTGCTCGTAGGGATGGAAACGGAAATATTTATTTCCAAGTGCTTAACTGAACTAGCATGACTTAGTTGTCCATTTGAACCAAGTTCGTGGGATCTCCACTCAGCATGGTAGGGTTACCGCCATGGTCATTCTTTAGTTGTGGTTTTTCAAACCCATTCCCTATAGCAACACACTTAATTGATCTCTAGTCATCCCTTTCGTCAAAGGGTCGGCTAAGTTTTCCTGTGACTTAAAATAGTCTAAGGAAATCACTCCATTTGTGATCAATTATCTAACGGTGTTATGTCTTCGACGTATGTGTCGAGATTTTCTGTTATACATATTGCTTTGTGCTCTTGCTATAGCCGATTGGCTATCACAGTGCATCATCACTGGAGACACGGGCTTTTTCCAGCATAGAATATCTTCTAAGTGTTGGAAATCGATATCCCGGGATATCAAAATTGCGGAACCGATAACCCAAACGAAATCCCATCGCTAAAATCTTCACGAGCACGCCACGCAGACCGGGGCTCAGCCAAACGCACGACGCACCCGAAGGCATGCCGCGGCCCAGCCGAGCCCCCGTGAGGGAGGGCTCGCGATCGATGCAATCGATCGCCTTGTGCGATCGATGGGGCTGCAGCGAGCAGCCCCGCGGTGAGTCCGGCGACTCACCGCCGGCGGAGGAGGGGGCGGCTCGCCCAGCGAGCCGCGGCGGCACCAGTCCGCCACCCCAGCGATCGAGCGTGAGCTCGATCGCACCCCCGACGTCCAGCCGGGGTCCTTCGCTTCGTGCGATCCCCAACAGGGCGATCTTCGGTGGTCCGGCGGTCCTAGACCGCCACCACGTGTTCGTCCCTCGTTCCGGGGTTCGTACCTCGGATCTTGGTTATACTGTATTTTCAATATTTAACGATTAATAATTATAAAGGGGGTTTTACGATTTATACCTCGTTCTCGTTGTCCGGAAAAACGAAGAACTTCGATGACCTTGAAGTCTTGCCACGTATTCCTTGCACTAGCTCGAACGTCGGGGTGGGCGATGATCCTCCGAGCTCTGTGGATCTCCTTCAACTCTCTAAAATATCAACTATTGATATTCTTGTCTTCATAATTATGAATGTCATGTAGTGCTTTTATAGGCTATGTATGGAACCTTAAGGAAGTAAAATATTGGGCTTCCCATTAACTATAGTGAAAGGGATAATTATAGTTTAGTACCTAAACTATAGGCACTTTCAGACTTTAGTGACTCATTTTTTTTTTTTGGTGATTTAGTACCTGAACTAAGACTTAATTAGACTTTAGTGGCTGAAACGGTGGATCCCGGCGACACGTGCAAAACACGTGCACTCAGGTTACAAGTGTCACAATTACATAGGTTGAAGGTGTGAAGTTACTTTTTTAACCTTTTCATTATTAATCCCATTTATTTTTAAAACTATTCTTTGATTTATTTTTAAAACGCAATATACACGTATTCTTTCATCTCTATACGGTCCAAGAATACATATAGTATTCTTTCATCTCTATACGGTCCAAGAATACGTATATATAATTGGAGTGAATTCATCATCGTCTCCAAAACTCTAAGCTTGCTCTGGTTCTCCTGAACCTGAAATTCCAGAAACGACCTTGCCGGAAAGTCAAAATTAGAGCTCGAACCTATTCCCCTCTTCTTCGAATCGATGTACCAGCTCCTCATCTCGATCAATTTCTGGAGAATCGAGAATATCGACTTATCGGCAATTTCGAGGGCGGCGGGATCGGTATTACACGTGCGCCGCCTTGAACTGTAAATACGAAGCTTCAAAGGAGGAGAGAGTGGCGAAGAGGGAAGGGATCAGAGCTCGGTCAAGTTTTTTCCTTTTTTTTTCCTCTGAATTTCTGAATTGAACACGAAAATAAAATTGGGGGAAACATGTATAAGGAGACACAGAGAAGAATCACCGGGACGGCGAGTTCATCGGCGGCGGAGAAAGTGGTGGATGAGTAATTGGAATTTGAATTGGAATTGGTTTGGTGATCGGCGGCGGCGTCGAATTGAGAGAAGCAGGCGTCGTGGATGATGTCCTTGTCGGGGAAATCGAGGTTGAGGAGGTCGTCGATGGGGAAAGGATCGTCGGAGTTGTTAAAGGCGGCGAGGCACCAAACGTCGTCGTTGCAATTGAAGAGCGGCTGCGAATTGGCGTGATCGAGATTGATGGCGGCCATTTGCGAGAGGACACTCGACTTGAGGGCACATGCCTCGATGCACTCCATTTTCGAATCCTCTAGAAAATTCATCGGAATTATTCATTCATTCATCCATTGATTTGTTTCGTTTGTTCATTCATTCATTCGTCCCGAAGATGAAGACGAAGATGAAACAGGTGGAGAAAAATAGGGTTTGAATAAAGAGCACTGAAATGAGGGCTGGTTCGTGGAAACTGGTGGTGTGTTAATGGCACTTCTTTTTCTTAACTTTTTCTTCTTTTTTCCTTTTTTTTCTTTTAAAATATATATTAATTATGTATATATTAATAATTTAAGAAAATGTCGATAATATCCTCAAAACCCACAATTAGTATTAAAAGAAGCACGTGGCAGGCACGTGTCGCCGGAATCCGCCGTTTCAGCCACTAAAGTCTAATTAAGTCTTAGTTCAAGTATTAAACCACCAAAAAAAAAGATGAGCCACTAAAGTCTGAAAGTGCTTATAGTTCATTATAATTCAGCCACTAAACTATAATTATCCCTTAATTAAATTGAGCCCAAGCCTAAATCTATTAATTAATTCATGAATTATATTTAACTCCACTATATAAATATAATTGCACTCCCAATATTAAATCATATTATATCATATAATATTTTTCCGATAGTATTATTTATTCCGTATGTTTAAGATATAAATATTAATGAATAAATTATATTTATTTTAATAAATTTATTCATCTCTTATATCCGAGAATATTACCACTCAACTTTATTATTATGCGGGAACAAATCCACTCGCGAGTTTTACATAATAATTTCTTATGAGCTTATCTCGGGGATATTATCAACCCTTATCGGGACATACTTTCCGCCAAGAATTCACAGCATGTCATACATAAAATACAGCGATCCAACTTTACCGGTAATTGACTGGTTATTCTAATCAGTCAATTCCTTTGGAAAATCAAAGTCACTAATATTATATGCACACACCTGCAATAATATCAGGGATTAAGAATAAAATACACTGAGACTTAAATCGATTATCGAATGCAATCCTAATCGATAAATCTCAAGCAAATCCGCTCAATACACCAAGTGTACAAGTATGATAAAATAATTAAGACAAATTATTTTCTCACTCATACAACGACTATACTGATGGATTGGACTTTGTACATCTAGGTCGTGAGCAACTGTTCGATTATGTACGAGTAACTGATAATATGATCTTCCGTGTGACGTCGCACACCATACTAACTACAACGTGTATAATCTAGGACTATAATTTGCATATATTTAATTAAAAATAATTAAAAGCAAATGAATGTTTATTCATTAATAGATAAATGAAAGTGTACAAGGAGTTCAGATCACTTAAATTTAGAAATTAAGTATACTACTCCATCAATCTCCCACTTATACTAAGGTCTAGTCTTCTTCCAAACTTGTGACTCCCAAACCCTTCAAGTTCTTGAAATATACTTCCTTAGGAAGTACCTTTGTGAAAGGGTCCGCTAGGTTATTCTCTGAAGCTATCTTGGTGACTACAGCGTCGCCTCTCTTGACGATGTCTCGAATCAGGTGGTACTTGCGCTCTATGTGTTTCGTAGCACTATGGGACCGTGGCTCCTTACTGTTTGCCACTGCACCGCTATTGTCACAATAAATTGTCATAGCTCTGGGCAAACTCGGAATCACATCTAAGTCCCGGAAGAAATTAAGGAACCAAACTGACTCTTTCGCTGCCTCTGAGGCCGCTACATATTCAGCTTCCATGGTAGAGTCCGAAATGCACTTTTTCTTAACACTCTTCCATGACACGGCTCCACCTCCCAAAGTGTACACATAGCCTGATGTCGACTTACGCCGGTCCTTATCTGCTTGGAAATCCGAATCTGTGTAACCCAAAGGAAAAAGCTTGTCTGCTTTGTATCTCATAACATAATCCTTAGTATTTCGAAAATACTTGAAAATGCTCTTTACAGCAGTCCAATGTTCCTTTCCAGGGTTACTCTGATATCTCACTACTACGCCAACTGTTGTATATATGGGTTAACTGAAAGAAGAGAGACTTGGATATTTATTGAATCGCGTAGCAACGCTTTCCTTAAAGAGTATTTCGACCCTATTTAGCCTGGGTATCACTCGCAGGATAAGACAATAACGACACTCGCGTCTTAGGCTTAGAACACGAGCAACTTATGGAACTTTATGTAATATTTGTTGCTTCAAAGCTCTCAATTTCGTAGGTGATGTTGTGTGTATTCAGAAAATGAATTCCACTCCCTTATATAGGTTTTAGACACCCCTTCCTTTAAACATAAGCACCCTTTGGTTGAATAGGTACCTTTTAGTGAACACACCCTTTCACTAAGCACCTATTCATGTTGTTTTGCATGGCTATTCATGCAATTTCGAATTTGCATACAATATATGATATTAAATCATTACTTAGCCATGCAAACCATGCAACTACGAGATTAAACTCGACATGCATCAACATGTTTATTCAAAGTATTAATCCATATCAATTTTATATGAACGTGTACTCCACACTTCTCCAAATTCATATTCTATTGACTAGGATTAATCCAAAGCCTTGAATGATTCCAATCACATTAAACGGATAATGATTTCACTTAAATCATCAACACCAACTGCATAGCAGATATCAGGTCTCGTGCATAACATTGCATACATTAAGTTTCCCACAACCGAGGCGTAGGGAACTGCTTTTATTTCATCTTTCTCCTTTTGTGTCCGAAGACACAACTTTTTAGACAGATGAATTCCTTTACTGAAAGGTAACTCACCCTTTTTGGAATCTTGCAAGTTAAAGCGAGCCAGAATCGTGTCTATGTAAGATGCATGGGAAAGGTACAATGTTCTATTCCGGCGATCCCTTATAACTTTGATCCCTAGAACATGTCCAACCTCTCCTAAATCTTTCATATCGAATTGTCTAGACAACCATCCCTTTATGTCTGATAACATCTTTACATTGTTGCCAATGAGAAGAATGTCGTCTACATAAAGCACGAGAAACACCACCTTCTTCCCATCACGTTTACAATACACACACAATTCGTCCATGCTTTGAATGAATCCATAAGACTGGACTACTTCATCAAATCGCATGTTCCACGATCTCGAGGCTTGTTTCAATCCATAAATGGATCGATTAAGCTTGCACACTAGATGATCTCGCCCCTTAGCAATAAATCCTTCTGGTTATTTCATATAAATCGTCTCGTCAAGACTTCCATTTAGGAAAGTTGTCCTGACATCCATTTGCCACACCTCATAATTCATATGAGTTGCTATGGATAAGAGAATCCAGATCGACTTTATCTTGGCTACCGGCGAGAAGGTCTCCTCATAATCGATTCCCTCTTTTTGAGTATATCCTTTCGCAACAAGCCTTGCTTTAAAGGTTTCAACCTTTCCGTCAGATCCTCTCTTTCTCTTATAGACCCATTTACACCCAATTGGCTTTACGCCGTTTGGTGGTTCTACAAGATCCCAGACTTTATTAGAATCTATAGATTCTATTTCGGATTTCATCGCTTTCTTCCAAGAAGGCGCATCTATATCGTGTACCGCCTCATCATAGGTCCAGGGATCGATTTCATGTTTTCCAGGTCCAGAGTCCGAAGACTCACCCAGTCCCATAAATATGTCCGGTTGTCTAACAACCCTCCCACTACGACGGCGTTCCGGTGTATTAACAGTAACAGTGTCAGGTGCAGGTTCTAGTGGTGTATCACTACTCGGTTCAGCTGTATCTAAGTCTTTATCGTTACCTCTCAACTCATCAAGCATTATGTCACTCTTGGGCTTGTGGTCCATGACATAGTCTTCCTCTAAGAACCGAGCGTTAGTACTTATAACGATCTTCTGGTCCTTAGGACTATAGAACATGCCACCTTTAGTTCCTCTAGGATATCCTATAAACAACCGCACTTCAGTACGAGGTTCTAACTTATCGGCACCCCCAGATCCGAACTGTCTCAAGCTAGGCTTGCGCCCGTTCCATCGTTCCATGGGTGTTGTAGGGACCGTTTTCGATGGAACCAAGTTCAGAATGTGCGCCGCTGTTTCTAAGGCATATCCTCAGAACATAACAGGTAAGTCCGAGTAACTCATCATCGAACGCACCATTTCCATAAGAGTCCTATTCCTTCTTTCTGACACACCATTATGCTGAGGAGTGTATGGTGATGTCATTTGAGAATCTATTCCATTCTCTTCCAGGTATGCCTTGAATTCCCCAGACAGGTACTCGCCTCCGCGATCAGATCGCAGGCATTTTATAGATTTACCTTGAAGGTTCTCCACAAGAGTTTTGTACTCCTTGAACTTGTCAAAACACTCGATCTTGCGGCGCATCAAGTATACAAATCCATACCTGGAGTAATCATCAGTAAAAGTGATGAAGTACTCGTACCCTCCTCTTGCCTGTGTGGACATAGGTCCGCATACATCAGAGTGAATCAAATCCAATACTTGCTCGGATCTTCGTCCTTTACCAGAAAAAGAACGCTTGGTCATTTTACCCTCCAAACAGGATTCGCAGGTTGGAAGGTCCTCTCCTTCAACTCCACTGATTAAACCATCAGCTTTCAACCTTTGAATTCTATTTGAATTAATATGACATAGCCTTAGATGCCACAAGTATAATTGATTCATCTTAGAAGGTTTCTTTCTCTTATTGGTGTTCGTGGATGTGTTATTAGTCTCAGTTAGTTGCATCGTGGTAAACTCAGGATTTAGTACATACAAATCATCAACCAATATACCAGAACAGATAATTTCACTATTTCTTCTTATGACCACAGAGAGATCAAAAGAAACAGAATATCCATTCAGAATTAACTTAGAAACCGAAATTAAATTCTTTCTAAAATTCGGTACATAAAGACAATTTTGTAAAACTAAAATCCTATCATTACTAAAACGTAAGTGAACGTCTCCCACTGCAACAGCCGCCACCTTCGCAGCATTGCCCATGTAGACCACGATCTCTCCCTCTCTAAGTCTCCGGGTTTCCTGGAACCCCTTTAATGAGAGGACAATCAGACTTCCAGTGCCCAGACTGCTTGCATCGAAAGCACTTGCCTCGCAACTTGCTTTTCCCACTCCGTGGTTCGAAACCACTGGGTTTCTTTGCTTGCTCTTCCTTCTTTCCCAGCGTGGCCACAAGAGCTTGTGATTTTCTCAACTCACTCACAAAATCCGCTCTTATTGAATCGTTTTTAAGCGACTCGTTAAGAGAAAATTTCGTGAGTATGTTAACCACCTCTTGTCCAGCTTCCACGCTATGTCTCAACATCTCCCTGATGTCATTCTTAATGTCCTCATCATTTGGGACAACAGTGGATTCAGAAGGCTCGACAATCTGAACAATGTCCAAATTTCGTTCCCAATCAATACTATATAGAACCAGTGAGTTTTCATCCTTAAGTATATCACAAAGTGGGGTCACAGTCATTCTTAACCTATAAGCACATAAAACAAACAAACAATTTAATACCGATATTATCTCCCTCAAATAATATCATTAAATCACTAATCACATCTAAAATCCCATCAGATATGGTAAGCCACGATAGTGTGGACGTTTACCTACCCAAACGATTTCGCAATTAGATTTGCTTCGGTCGTACATCGTCAATAGCGTTACTTCGATGGGAAGGATACTATGAAGCGTACCTAAGTGTAAACCATTACTCAGTACTAAGAAGTTCGTTTGGGACTCGCATATCACCGCAAGCCACGATAGTGTGGACGTTTACGCTTACACACGTTTCCTTCACTCCCCCCTATAACTGTCTACATCAATTAATCCAAAATCTCATTCAGTGCAGCAAGCCACGATAGTGTGGACGTTTACTACACCAAAAGATTTTTATAATTGACATTCAATTACTTGATTCATTCAATCTTTTAAATCAAGACGCGGAGAATCATAAGTGAAACTCGAAGTTTCTTACCAGTGATTCACCATGCGAACAACCCTATCTCTCATAGAATGAGGGAGCCGAGCAGACGATCGATCTAGTCATAAAATGACACGAAAGTCTCTAATTTGTGTCCTCGACATGACCAAGTGGCTTTGGCTCCATTCCACTCCCCGGGGTGAAAATGAGTCGACTTGAAATCAGTTTCAGAAAGACAAATTAGGCATTGATTGATAAACTTAATCAATGTTTCTCGTAAAAGGAATTACAAGAATTCTCCTCTAATGACTTATCTATATGAACTTCAAAAATCCATAAAAGTCACCAAGAGAACAGCAATGGAGACCATGGGATTGTTTACAATCTCTCTCCCACTTAGCTTTTTACAACAAGGGATACGATATCTAATGCATAAATTAAATATACATAAGCATGCATACATGAAATAAAGCACATAGTAATATTATCACATAATCAAAATAATACTAGAATATTATTTTCCGACTATTATGGCTTTATCGCATCCCCATACGCATCTTCTAGTCTTCAGTCTTCGTTCTTGAATGCTCCATGTGACGAGAATATTAATTTCAATATTTAAATCTATTTATTTTTAATAAATCCAAAAGTTACTTAATTCGAAAATTAAGTCAATCGAATAAATCAAAAATAAAATTAAATATTATTAATATTTTTATTATTTTTATTTTCCTTTTCTAATCCCATTAAATCTCTAAAATCCTATCCAAGACCCACTTAGAATATTCTAGAAAATTTCCATATTGAAATAAGGAAATAAAATAATTTAGGACTCCTAAACTTTCCATATTAATTATTTTTTCATAATCCATGAAAATTTCCAAGAATAGGAATAATCAATTAGATAAATAAATTAATACTAAATTAATTATTTTCCTATTTCATGAATATTCCCAAAAATAGGAATACTCAAAATAGGAAAACTGAATCAACTAGGAAAGTGGATCTACCGGGAGAGCACGAAGATCACGAGGACCCCCGCGCCCCCACTGGACCGCCGCCTAGGAGGCGCCCGGCCACCGTCGCCGGTGACCACCTCAAGGGGTGGTCGATCCTCGGCCATGGGGATGGCCGATGGGTCCTTACCCCTCTCTTTCGTCTCCTCCGTCACACGTCTTCTCCGGCGGTCATTTCGGCATCGATCAAACGCAAAATAAATTACAATTCTGGTATCGATTCTATACATGAAATCGACTCTATACAATTTCCGGAAAACTTAGAACAATAATAATAAATCCTAAATTCGGTCAACCCCCAAATTTTTACTATTACAAGCATTCACCAAACAAAACGAATCTCGACATGTCTGAGAGTTTAATAATCAAAAATATTACGACAAATAATTAAAGAATAATTAAACAAGCCATAATAGTCGAAAACCCTGCAAGGTAGAACAATTATATCGAAAATACCGCGAACGTAAACCATGCTCTGATACCAATTGTTGGAAATCGATATCCCGGGTTATCAAAATTGCGGAACCGATAACCCAAACTAAATCTCATCATCGGAATCTTCACGAGCACGCCACACAGACCGGGGCTTAACCAAACGCACGACGCACCTGAAGGCACGCCGCGGCCCAGCCGAGCCCCCGCGAGGGAGGGCTCGCGATCGATGCAATCGATCGCCTTGTGCGATCGATGCGGCTGCAGCGAGCAGCCCCGCGGTGAGTCTGGCGACTCACCGCCGGCGGAGGAGGGGGCGGCTCTCCCAGCGGGCCGCGGCGGCACCAGCCCGCCACCCCAGCGATCGAGCGTGAGCTCGATCGCACCCCCGGCGTCCAGCCGGGGTCCTTCGCTTCGTGCGATCCCCAACGGGGCGATCGCCGGTGGTTCGGCGGTCCTAGACCGCCACCACGCGTTCGTCCCTCGTTCCAGGGTTCGTACCTCGGATCTTGGTTCTACGGTATTTTCAATATTTAACGATTAAAATCATAAATGGGGTTTTACGATTTATACCTCGTTCTCGTTGTCCGTAAAAACGAAGAACTTCGATGACCTTGAAGTCTTCCCACGCATTCCTTGCACTAGCTCGAACGTCGGGGTGGGTGACGATCCTCCGAACTCTATAGATCTCCTTAAACTCCCTAGAACTATCAACTATTGATATTCTTGTCTTCATAAATATGAAAGCCATGTAGTGTTTTTATAGGCTACGTAGGGGACCTTAAGAAAGTAGAATATTGGGCTTCCCATGAAATGATTATATTGAGCCCAAGCCCAAATCTATTAATTAATTCATGAATTATATTTAACTCCACTATATAAATATAACTACACTACCAATATTAAACCATATTATATCAAATAATATTCTTCCGGTAGTATTATTTATTCCGTATGTTTAAGATATAAATATCCATGAATAAATTATATTTATTGCTTAATAAATTTATTCATCTCTTATATCCGAGAATAGTACCACTCAACTTTATTATTATGCGGGAACAAATTCACTCGCGAGTTTTACATAATAATTTCTTATGAGCTCATCTCAAGGATATTATCAACCCTTATCGGGACATACTTTCCCGTCAAGAATTCACAGCATGCCATACATAAAATACAGCGACCCAACTTTACCGGTAATTGACTGGTTATTCTAATCAGTCAATTCCTTTGGAAAATCAAAGCCACTAATATTATATGCACACACCCGCAATAATATCAGGGATTAAGAATAAAATACACTGAGACTTAAATCGATTATCGAAGGCAATCCTAATCGATAAATCTCAAGCAGATCCGCCCAATACACCAAGTGTACAAGTATGATAAAATAATTAAGACAAATTATTTTCTCACTCATACAACGACTATACCGATGGATTGGTCCTTGTCCATCTAGGTCGTGAGAACTGTTCGATTTTATACGAGTAACCGATAGTATGATCTTCCGTGTGACGTCGCACACCATACTAACTACAACGTGTATAATCTAGGACTATAATTTGCATATATTTAATTAAAAATAATTAAAAGCAAATGAATGTTTATTCATTAATAGATAAATGAAAGTGTACAAGGAGTTCAGATCACTTAAATCTAGACATTAAGTATACTACTCCATCACTAAGAAGTTTCGAAGCCATTCAGCTTCTTCACCGGCTTTTTCCAAAGCGATGAATTCAGATTCCATGGTGGATCGGGCTATACAAGTTTGTTTCGTGGATTTCCACGAAACTGCTCCGCCTCCTATACAGAAGTAGGGCTGGGCGCGGGCCGGGCCGGTCCCAGAATTTCTAGGGCCCGGCCCAAAACCCGTTTTTGTCGGTCCGGGCCGGTCCGGGCTTTTTAAAACTAAGGCCCGGCTTGGAACTGAGCCCGACGGTCCGGGCCGGGTTTTCGGGCTTTTCGGGCCCAATTTTTTTAATTTTAAAAAATAAATTTTAATTATTAAAAATAATTATTTATTTATTTTTTTAATAAAAAAAATAAAATTTTAAATTTTAAATAATACTATTGTATGTACTATATTTATAATTTAAGTTTTTAATGTTAAATTATTAATTAAAATATTAAAAATTATATAAAATATATAATATTTTTAAAAAAAAATTATACAAAAACTAAAAATCGGGTCGGTCCCGGGCTTTCGGTCCCAAAAATTTTTGGGCCCTAGCCCGGCCCGTTTTTTTATTTTTCGGTCCGGGCCCTGACGGGCCGGTCCCAAAAAAAATTTGGGCTCGGCCCGCGACGGGTTTTTTTCGGGTTTTCGGTCCGGGCTTTCGGGTTTTCGGGCCGAAACGCCCACCCCTATACAGAAGACATAACCTCTAGTGGAATGAGAATCTTTTGAGTCCGAGATCCAACTAGCATCACAATATCCTTCAAGTACACTAGGATATCTTGTGTAGTATATTCCATAATCTCGAGTGTGTTTCAAGTATTTTAACACTCTTTTTAGAGCATCCCAATGTTCATGACTTGGATTGCTCGTGTACCGGCTCAGTTTGCTAACCGAATAGGCTAAGTCAGGACGAGTACAATTCGTTAGGTACATCAGACTACCTATTACTCGGGAGTAATCCAACTGAGTTACCGGTTCGCCCTTATTGACGGTTAAGTTGACACTTCGGTCAATCGGAGTCCTACATTCAGGACCATCAAGGGCATTGAACTTTTTGAGCACTTTCTCAGCATAGTGAGATTGTGACAAAACGATTCCTTCTTCGGTTCTGCTGATCTTAATCCCGAGGATTAGATCTGCAACTCCCAAATCTTTCATGTCAAAATTTCTTTTTAACATGTTCTTAGTGTTCGTGATTTATTGGGAACCGAGTCGATCCTTTAAAAACCTAGATTTTGATAAAGACGAGGTCGTTTAGGTACGACCGCGTCGTCCACTAGTGATACACCTCGGAGAGGTCCTCAACACGAGACGACCTTTGTAGAAGTTAGTTTTGGCGACGACATATGTGTTTGTTGTTTTTGTCTTTGATTTCAGGTGTAGGTTGAGTGAATGCAAAATGTTCAACATGATGTCCATCTCTCAAGATCATGCGACTTGAGTCGCACGACCTTGCATCTTCAATCCATGCGACAGGAGTCGCACACAGTACACCTGCCAGTGTGTGCGACAGGAGTCGCACGCTCCGTGTGTTCATCTCATGCGACTGGAGTCGCATGACACCGCTTCTTCAACCGTGCGACAGGAGTCGCACGCTGCAGCATCTTCTTCATGCGACAGGCGTCGCATGAATTGCGTGCGACAGGAGTCGCACGCCCTGCCATTTGCTCTCTTCCCTCTTCATGCGACAGCAGTCGCACAACCAGCCTTCCTCAACTCGTGCGACAGGAGTCGCACGAATCTGTGCACTCCATTTCATGCGACAGGAGTCGCATGCTATGCTCCTTCATTTCGTGCGACTGGAGTCGCATGCAGTGGCTCTTTTGACTTCGTGTATCGACTGATGCATGAAGTGCTGTTTAATACTTCAACTCTATTGACGACAATGAAGACGATGAAATATGGAATGTTCAACGACGAGTGTTCACCACGATGAAGTTGAAGATGAAGTATTGAGATCGACGGAGTCAAGATGTGTTGAAGTCTGAAGTTAAAGAATCGAAGATTCAAGATTCGAAGATACAAGAATCGAAGATTCAAGATTCCAAGATTCAAGAATCGAAGATTCCAAAAGTGATGTCATCCATGGAATTGTTGCATCATCCAAGCATGCGACAAATCAGATCGTGCCACGTCAACGTCTCACATGTGTGGCTCACCTATATATACCCATGAAGTTGGATGACATCCTTTGACGATTTTGAGAGAACGAAATCCGATATCTGAGTATCAACGTTCGTTGTTTACGGCTTATAGCTTTAAGAGTTTTGGTAGTTGTTTTGTGCTGTGCACCAATAGTAGAGTTATGCGATTTAGCTCTAGGTGATATAGTACTAAATCATTAGTTCGTTGGAGTGCTGCGTCACTTGGGATACGACTCTTGATCATACCGTCTACCTTTCTCCACAAGTGTAATAGTTAGTTTTGTTTATCAATGAAATGAAACTATTATACAACCTTGTCTTCAGCACTTTACTTTACTCTTGTTGAGTTCGAACACACCACATACACCGAACAACATACATAGCTAGCAGAGCTGAGTGTGTGAGAACAAAGTTGCTGAAGTGACAGTGTTTAAGACCGACTTCACGAAAAGTTGGTATCCTACGTGAAGACGTAATTTCAATTGGTATCAGAGCGGGACGTCATACGTATAAGACGTGATCCGTTACTTGACTCCATAATTCCGCTACAATGGAGTCGTCTATGTTTGTTCAGAAACCTATCATGCTTACTCATCAGAACTACTCTAACTGGAAAGCGAAAGTATCTGCTAGAATCAAGGGTTTTGATTCAAGAGCTTGGATGGCTGTGTTGGAAGGATGGGAGCATCCTTACACTGAAGATGCTGATGGTCTTAGAACCCCTAAGCCTGAACGTAGTTGGACTAGAGAAGAGCATGACTTGTCTACTGTGAATACCAAAGCTCTTCTACTTATATGTGAATGGCTGGATCTCAGCATGTATCAGTTGGTCAAGAATTGCACATCAGCCAGAGATGCATGGGAGACACTACAAAGAACGTGTGAGGGTAGTCACGCTGTTAAGCGCTCAAAGATCCGAACTATAACTGCCCAGTTCCATCAACTCCGTATGAGAGAAGATGAAGACATAAATGACTACCTGGACAAGGTAATGAGATATGTAAATGAGGCATTTGAACTGGGAGAAGTCTTTCCTGCTATCATGGTCTACGAGAAGGTTCTATCAAGTGTAAGCTCGAGATTCGAGAGCAAGGTGCTAACTATTGAAGCACGTAATGATGGAAATCAAAACTGGGATTATGCTGACTTGATGGCTGACTTGAGAAACTACGACTTAACTCTCAAGGTTCGAAGCAACCCAGATATGTCTCTTGTCTATGAGCCGATGACTGCTCTTAAGATTTCTGAGAAAGGAAAGAGTTCACAAAGCGCGAAATCTCAACAACCTCGGTTGAAAAATGAGAAGTCTGAAAGTAGTTTCTCAGCTGATATGAATGAATCTGATGATGAGGAAGCAGAGGACATTGAACGATTGATGAACTCTAACAACCTAGACAAGCTTGCTGTTTTGACTGATATAGTCACATATCTTGTGAAACAAGAGTTTAAGAGAAAGAACCGAGCACGAAATTTCCGAAAGTTTCAGAAAAGTTCTAACTCATATCCGAACACTCCAGACAACCGTAATCAGGGATCGTCTTCTGACAAGAGGTTTAAGGGCACAAAAATATCACCATACACTTCTGCTAGTAAAGATTTATCTAAGATGCAATGCTATGAATGTAAGGGATATGGACACGTCAAGAATGAGTGTCCTAACTTGCATCGAAAGAAGAAGCTACCACTGAGCTATGTGGTGATCGATGATGAAGATGTGTTATCTGAGAACAATGGGTCTGATGATGATAACTCGGATGAAGATGAGGACAACGCTCTCGTTGTCACGTTTGATGAAGGTTTTGACCTTGCTAATTTTGAAGTTGAAAACTTTCAACTTGATGCCTTTCTGAAGGATACTGCTACTGCAGATAACATTTTCCTTCTGGCCTCAGAAAATCGAAATTTTTGTGATGACGATATTTTCTCAGATGGTGAATCTGAGTCTGAAGCTGAAGAGATAGACATGACTCCTGAAGTGTGTCAAGCTGAAGTTGTGTGTGATGAGCTACTCACTCTGAGAGAGAATCATGCTGAATTGATGAGTCTACATGACTTAGCTATCACTGAGAATAACACACTCGAAGTGTCTTTGGAGGTTCTGACAGAATCTATTACTGAACTCTCGAATGAGAAACACAAGATGAGTGATGAGGTCGTTGTTTTGAGAAACTCGGTTGAGAAGACGGAAGATGAGCAGAAGAGGTTGAATAATTCTCTGACAATACTGAAAAACAAATTTGATGCTCTCTTTGAAGAGAAACACAAATACTACAAAGAGGTTGTCGAACTGAGAGAATCATTTGAGAAGTCGAGCTCTGAAAACTCGAAACTGAAGGCATCACTGAAGAAGGAAACATCAGAAGTGAAGAAACTTCAAACTCTCTTCAAGAACATTGATGCTGAGAATGATGAGCTAAAGTCATCCTTGATGAAAGCTCAAACTGATCTAGCTATGTGTGACAAGGAACGTTATGTTCTAAAGGAGAAGCTTCAGATGACTGATGAGCTGTTGAGAAAGATGAATACTAACTCTTCAGTGTTTGACAATGCCGCATCTTACATGAACCCAGGTCGGGTTGGACTTGGTTTTCAGAAAGTTTTTGAATCTATCTATACAGCACCCGAAAAGAAAGAAGTGACCTTTGTCAAAGCTTCTACTGACTCTTCTGAGAGTAAGATCAAAGATGATTCTAAAAGACTAAAACGCAAGGAAATTGCTGAAGGAAAGAGAGTTATGACATCTCCGGAAACTGAAACACCAAAGTCGATCTCGACAACTAGTCTGAAGACGGAGACATATCAATTTCCAAAGTCAATTGTAAAACATCCTCGTGGTATACTGCCCTACGAGAAGACATTGTTGAAGAAGCTAAGTAAACCTCAGAACATGAAGCTGAATGTAAAGTTCTTTCACTCTAAGCCTGTCGTGGTTAAGACTTCGACGAAAGCTGAGGTTCGTCAAAAGAGGAAATATGTGTGTCACTACTGCTATGAACCTGGACATATTAGACCTTTTTGCTTTAAGCTGAGAGATGACGTAAACCGGGAGTTGGTGACTGAAAAGAAGAAGATTGGGGCTGTCAAGAGTGTGAATAAACACACGCCTCCGGTGCTGAGAGCTGAGAAGGATGTGAAACTTGTGACTGAGACTAAATCTCAGAATCTTGGTATGAAGAAGAAGTGGGTACCCAAGTCCCAAAAGAGTGAAGTTAAACTTAACTCTACCACTTCAACTGCCTGGAGACCAAGAGAACTCATATTTTGCAATGTTGCACTAAATGCCTCCGAATCTGGAAACAAAGGCATTTGGTATTTTGACAGTGGATGTTCCCGACATATGACCGGGACTAAAAAGTTCTTGAAGGAATATGAGCCTATGACTGGTTCTCCTGTGGTGTTTGGAGGGGGAGCTAAAGGCGTCGTCATGGGCAAGGGAACGCTGCATATCAAGGGATTGCCACCAATTCGCAATGTTGTTCATGTGAAGGGTCTTGTGGCAAACCTCATCAGCATCAGCCAACTCTGTGATGAAGGGCTGAATGTTAGTTTTGATAGAGACTCTTGCAAGGTCTTTGATGTTGAAGGGAAGTGCATCATGGAAGGTCCACGTGCGAAGAATAATTGTTATACAACTGAGTATAGTTGTTTCTCTGTGACCGTTCCTGATGAAGTCGACTTGTGGCATCAACGCCTTGGACACACTAGCACTCAAAACTTGAGCAAACTGGTTAATGGGGAGATAGTTCGAGGAATCTCTCAACTCCCCAAAATTGAGAAAAGAGTGTGTGGTGACTGTCAGAAGGGTAAGCTGACGAGAACTCCTCATCCTACACTACCAACACTGATGAGCACTTCTGCTCCCTTTGAACTACTTCACATGGATCTCATGGGTCCAATGGAAGTGAAGAGTATTGCTAAGAAAGAGTACGTGC
The DNA here is from genome assembly GCA_954870475.1 of Euphrasia confusa. Lineage (NCBI taxonomy): Eukaryota > Viridiplantae > Streptophyta > Magnoliopsida > Lamiales > Orobanchaceae > Euphrasia > Euphrasia confusa. The sequence continues at coordinate 1,317,043 of OX940969.1, read as the reverse complement.
TGGTGGTTGTTGATGATTTCTCTCGCTATACTTGGACGAGATTTCTTGCCACTAAGGATGAGACTTTCAATGCCTTCAAAGGTATTGTGAAATGGATTAGAACGAATCATGAAGCTAAGGTGAAGAGGATCAGGAGTGATCACGGGACTGAATTCGAAAATTCTAGCTTCAATGAATATTGTCTGATGAAGGGGATTCATCATGAATACTCGGCTCCTAAAACACCACAACAGAATGGGATCTCCGAACGGAAGAACCGTACGTTGCAAGAGATGGCTCGTGTCATGTTAATTTCGAAAAATCTTGCTCGTACCTTTTGGGCAGAAGCCGTCTCTACCGCTGGATATATCCTTAATCGTATAAGCATTCGATCCGGCACAACGGCAACCGCCTATGAACTTGTGAATGGCAAGAAGCCATCTGTATCTCACTTTCGTGTCTTTGGCTGCACGTGCTATATCTTGAAGGATCGTGATCCTCTAAAGAAGTTTGAAGCCAAAGCTGATCGTGGTATCTTCGTTGGGTATAGTCAGAATAGTCATGCCTACCGTACTTACAACCTCCGAACTAAGAAAGTTCTTGAAACTGTTAACATCAACTTTGATGAACAAGACTTCCTCGGAAAGGATGCCAACGAAGATTGGGTTAAGGAAGGGATTCTGGAGTATCGTACATTTCCATCTACACCCACTACTGAGATGCCCGATATTCCTACTCCTAACACATCACCTGAAGTTGGAGAGACTAGTCGGCGGAACAATGATACTTCATCGTCTGATGATGAAGAAAATGAACAAGTTGACAACCCAGCTGATGCTCCTAGAGAAGCACCTGGGTACATTCAAAAACGCCACCCTCCGACTCAGATGATTGGAAACATGAACGAGCGAACTACACGCTCAAAGAAACAAATTTCTTCTCCTGATGAACTATATAACATCTGTACTTCTGCTGTGTGCCATGAAATCGGAGTCTCTTGCTTCCTATCTGAAACGGAACCGAAAAACTACAAGGAAGCTATGAAGGATGACTTCTGGATAATGGCTATGCAAGAAGAACTTAACGAGTTCACGAGAAACAATGTTTGGTCTTTGGTTCCCCGTACTTCGAACATCAATGTTGTTGGGACCAAATGGATCTTTAAGAACAAAACGGATGAGCATAACCAAGTTGTTCGAAACAAAGCTCGTCTCGTTGCACAAGGCTATGCCCAAGTTGAAGGGATAGATTTTGATGAAACTTTTGCTCCAGTTGCTCGCATTGAGTCTATTCGTCTTCTGATTGCTATTGCATGCCATCTCGGCATCAAACTTAGACAAATGGATGTCAAAGCTGCATTCCTAAATGGAGTACTAGAAGAAGAAGTGTATGTTGCTCAACCGAAAGGCTTCGAGGACCCTAAGAAGCCAAATCATGTTTACAAGCTTCACAAAGCTTTATACGGGTTGAAGCAAGCTCCGAGGGCGTGGTATGGTTGTCTGACTGAATATCTACTCAAGTTTGGATTTGTACGTGGCTCTGTCGACAAGACTCTATTCCTGAAGCGTGATGGCAAACACATGATGGTTGCCCAGATTTACGTTGATGATATTGTATTTGGTGCTACGTGCCCCAAGCTCGTGAAAGCTTTCACGGACTCTATGTCTTCAACATTTCAGATGAGTCTTGAAGGAGAGCTACATCAATTTTTGGGTCTCCAGATATCTCAACGACCGAATGGGATCTTCGTATCTCAAAGCAAATATGCTAAGAACATGGTTGAGAAGTTTGAGATGCACCATGCCAAGCCAGCTAACACCCCCATGGCGACAACTGACCGCCTATCTATGTCGACTAAGAGTCGAAGTGTTGATCAAACTCTCTATCGTTCTATGATTGGGAGTTTACTTTATTTAACTGCTACTCGCCCTGACATAATGTTTAGTGTTTGTATGTGTGCTAGGTACCAAGCTGATCCTAAGGAGGACCATCTACGAGCTGTGAAACGGATACTCCGCTACATCTCGGGAACTTCTGATCTCGGTCTTTGGTATGCATGTGACACCACATCAAACCTTGTCGGTTTCTCCGATGCGGACTGGGCGAGTGACAATGATGAACGAAAGAGCACCTCAGGATGCTGCTGCTTCCTTGGCAATAACATAGTATCATGGCATAGTCGGAAGCAAAATTGCATCGCTCTATCAACTGCTGAGTCTGAGTATGTTGCAGCTGGGAGTTGCTGCACTCAATTGCTTTGGCTAAAGCAGATGTTGGATGATTATCTTATCGAGAGTGCTCCCTTGGTGCTGTACTGTGATAACCAAAGTGCTATCAAAATCAGCGAAAATCTTGTTCAGCATTCTCGCACTAAACACATCGACATTCGACATCATTTCATTAGAGATTTGGTTGATCGTGATATAGTCAGTCTACAGCATATTTCAACAGAAAAACAACTCGCTGACATCTTCACCAAACCTCTTGACTTTGAGAGATTTAAAAAATTAAGAAATTCTCTCTGCATGTGTTCTCTCTAAGAGTTCACGAAATTTTGAAGTCTGAAAGATTGTTTTCTTTACTTCTGAATACGCACTATGGATCGTCGTAGATTAATCTAATAAGATGAACATGGATCGAGGCCGCTTTAGTCTTCGGACCCAAGTGCAATTATTCCTCTGAGTGTAAACATGTGAACTTGGAATATAACTCCCATAAGCTCATTTGCATTGATCTATAATACCGAGTAACGGAGGACGCCGGATCACTTTGTCCGCCGGCTCCCCTCTTCGAAAGGTAGCACATAGACGCTATAATTTAAGATGCTCAACCATCACACTTCGGAGATGCAGGATGATCCTTGCTCCCCTCTGACTGCTGTAATGAGCATCTGTTGCATTTCATTTAAAAAAAAAGCTAAAACTCGTCTGGAGGACGCAGGTCGAACCTTGCTCCCCTCTGATTGTAGTAACGCTTAGTCCCAAGTGGAGTGCCTTAAGAGTTCACCTTACACTCACGAATTAAAATCTCTTGTGCGGTGTTAACTCACCATATATGTTCCGATGAAACACGATTGCATTCTTGTGATTGCGACGAAGGACAAGTTAATCTTATTTCAACATACTTCGGTCCGTTTCACCGGTTTTAACTCGAGAGTTATTTCATTATACCTCAAAGTTTTTAGTCACCTTGTGTGATATTTTTGTTGTGGAGATTGATGAAAAGTGAAATTTTTTTTTTTGGGAAAATATTTGCTCTTCACTGCCTGGTATCACCGATTGAATCTCCACTAAAATGTTTTTGAATGTTTGCAGTGTGTTGAACGCTTGAATACTAACTCGGGATGTGTTGTTTTGTTATTCTTATAAATCATGTTCAGCATCTCGCGGAGTACAATCCTTAAGGCGGAAGATGAGTGTTGCAGCTTCCAGTGCATAACTCCTCATGCGAGGTTGGTTGTGCTAGTCTTCATGCGACACTGGTCGCACGTCATATCATGCGACGCTGGTCGCATGCCAGGCCATGCGACGCTAGTCGCACGTCAGCTCATGCGACGCCAGTCGCACGTCGCGACATTGTGCGACGCTTGTCGCATGCGACGGGAATCGCGTGTTTCCACGTCCTTACCTCTGATGCACAACACAAATGATACACTCCATCTCTGCCAGCCTGATCAGCAATGATGAATGACAATGTCACCTCTTGTTCGTCGACGAAAATTCTTGAAAAATTTTGAAATTTTTGAAAATTTGAAAATTTATTTTTCCTTAGAAAATTTTTTAAGATTTTCGGTTTAAAATTTTAATATATTTTAATCGTGTTTTGTACTGATGGGCCAATTTTGTTCTGTTAATTGGGCTTTTTCGCAGGTCTTTTTGTCCAAGACGAGTAGGCCCAAATTTTTCCTATATATAGGCCATTGGAAACTTGATTTAGGGTTACTTGCAAATCTGAATTTCCTACGTATCCTACTCTCTGTGCCTAAGACGCGCGATCTTGTTTCCGTGATTGTGTATCAGTGATCTCTTGCTTTCCGCATCCGGCGTTCGACGTTATCTCTCCGTACTCTAGCTTCGTGCATCAGGCACCAGTGATTCACTTAGGTTCTTAGATCTTCAATCTTGCTACTCTCGCTCTTGCTATCTGACTATGTCTGCATCCGCTGGGAATATGTTTGATGAAATTGATAAGGAAGTTCTCGCAGAACTCACTACTGCATGGAGAGATGCCTCTCCTAACTCGAAGAAGAAAACACTACATGCGCTTCAAAAGCATATGGACAAGATGGACTCCCGCGGTGGTAAGTCTCCATCTGTGGATTTGACGAAACCTGTGAACCCTGCCCACTCAGTATCGAAGAGTGGAGGTAAGTCTGAGAAGTCTGAACAACAACCGAAAAAGTATCCTTCAAACTTTCTTCGCTGTTATAAGGGTTTAGTGTCCCCTACTGAGTATCGGAAGTTGGTCGATGACGGTGTCATGACTGATGAAGGAAAGAAGATCCTTAAGTTTCCATCGCCCACTGTTTCTGTTGTGGGTGAAAAGAAACATATCTCTGGCCCTGGTGCCTCGTCAAAGAAAACGTCATCTGACGGTACTGCTGAACAGAGGAAGACTAAACCTTCTGTCTCCGCAACCATTGATCCTAAGAAGGTTGCACCATCTGCGTCTGCTACTGTCACTGATACTAAGAAGGTTAAACCTTCAACTCCTACTGACTCCGCTGGTGGGTCAAAGAAGAAGTCTTCTGGCTCCGGTGAGGGAGAGAAGACGTTGTCTCACGATTCGAGGAAGTCGCCTCGTGCTCCTACCACCTCTGGCTCAACTGGAGCCACTGCTGAGGTTGTGTATTATCAAACTGTTGAAGAGTGCGGGAAGCACTACAAACCCGATTTCTTCTATGCCACGGCCGAGCGTCGCCTTGATTTGATTGAGAATTTGCCGATCCTTGCTGATCGTACTATTCGTCCTCAGGATTATGCGGAGTACGGCATAACCAAGTTTCTGGATGATATGAAGCTGTTAGAATCTGTTACAGCAACCTATCGCTACTCTATCCCGATCGTTCAGAAGTTCTATGCTAATCTAACGCCTGAGTTTGCTGATCCCTCTAGCCCGATGTATGGGCGTTTTGTGTTTCGTAGTAAGTTGTACACCCTTCGACCTTTGAACATTAACATCTTCCTTAAGAGGGTCGAGGTTGATGGTACTTGGATGACTCCCTCTGATGATGATCGAATGAACGCAACAAAGGTTGGTTCGTTTTTAACCAAAGGGAAGGTTAAGTCACCCCTACCTCCTCCTACCAAGCTATCTGCCTTCTACGGCACTCTGCATAGGTTGGGTGTGACAAACTGGGCTGCTCATCCTGATGAGGATTATCTATCTCCCAAGCTGATGCATACCATCTTCCGCTTCGGATGCGGTGAACAGGTTGACCTCGGCAAAATCATCTTCGCTGATATCTGCAGGATAGCCAAGGCTCCTAACTCCTTACTTATTTAACAATCGGAGGTTGAGGAGAATCGACGTATGCATTTAACTCATCCCTGTCTGATTTACGGGATGTTGATCGAACAGAAGTTCTCTCCGATGACGGAGACTGAGAAGAAGTTGAAAAAGAACTCTCATGTCAACATCACCCCTACCTTCCTTAAGAATCGTGTGTATGATTTGTCGTGGACGAAGTTCACGAAGAGGGAAGATGTCAAGGATCCTATCACTCCACCTCCGTCGCCGGTGAAGACAAAGAAACGATCTGCTGCTGCGAAGCTTGAATCGTCGACACCTAAGCGTCGCAAGCCAGAGGTGATCAAAATTTCAAACGTTGAAGAGGTTGAGAAGGATGATGATGATGTTAAGGAACTGAAGCGTGAGAAGGTGGCGCCTCAACAGTTTGGTCCTCGATCTGCTTATCCTCCACATGAGAACCCCTATCACCCAATTCACAACTACAGGTCTGTTGTTCCTTCGGCTGCTATACATCATTGTTTTACCACTACTCAGCGACTTGAGCGTAAACAAGCCGCTCATGCCATTGCCCTTGCTGAAATGTTGGAGGCTCAAAAAGATCAGAAAGCTGCTTTCACTTATCTTCACCAGCTAACCCATCAAGGGGGAGGATTGGGTGGAGTATCTCGTGCTGGGTCATCTGGCCAAGGCTTAAGTGATACTTTCATCTTCCAGCTGATCAAAGATGGCATCAAGGAAGCAATGGCTGATCTAGCCAAGCCTAAACGTGCTGAGAGCGAAGATGAGGGTGATGAGGGTGTTCGTGAGATGTTAGCAGGTGAAGTGTTTGAAATGTTGAGGAAGGGTAAAGGGAAGGTTGATGTTACTGAGGGTGATGATACTACACATCCAGAGGTGTCGCGTGCGATGCCGTCTGACGGTTTGAAGGATGAGAGTGAAGAGGTTGATGTTGAAGGTGACGACGATGATGATGACGAGAGGATCACACTCGGTGAAGATGAGTTTGGTCAGTACGAGATATATGGCCACCGTGATGAAGAGCTCGAGTCTGACGGAGATGAAGTGGAGGAAGACTTAGGTGATGAAGCTGGCGCTGATGATGATGATATAAAGACAGGTGATGCATCACCACACACTACTCCAGTGCGCTCGCCATCTCCAGCTGGATCTCCGAAGACCTGAAGATATTTTTATTTTGCTTATCTCTCGAACTATTTAAGTTTTTGGTTTCATTCTATCTTTTGCATGCATAAAACTTTGATATTTTCCATCATGCATGTTTTTCATTTCCATTTTGATGAACCTTATGCTTTGATGTTTTGATGATGGATTCGTAACTAAGTTTTTGGTTTTCATATCTATTCATTGATGATGCTTGTTTGGTTTTTATTTTACTTTGTTAATGTGATATGTTTTTCTTGAGGGGGAGTTTGGTGTATCCCCGTCACTAACCTTTGGTTACATCAGTTGTGCCAAAAAGGGGGAGATTGTAGAAGTTAGTTTTGGCGACAACATATGTGTTTGTTGTTTTTGTCTTTGATTTCAGGTGTAGGTTGAGTGAATGCAAAATGTTCAACATGATGTCCATCTCTCAAGATCATGCGACTTGAGTCGCACGACCTTGCATCTTCAATCCATGCGACAGGAGTCGCACACAGTACACCTGCCAGTGTGTGCGACAGGAGTCGCACGCTCCGTGTGTTCATCTCATGCGACTGGAGTCCCATGACACCGCTTCTTCAACCGTGCGACAGGAGTCGCACGCTGCAGCATCTTCTTCATGCGACAGGCGTCGCATGAATTGCGTGCGACAGGAGTCGCACGCCCTGCCATTTGCTCTCTTCCCTCTTCATGCGACAGCAGTCGCACAACCAGCCTTCCTCAACTCGTGCGACAGGAGTCGCACGAATCTGTGCACTCCATTTCATGCGACAGGAGTCGCATGCTATGCTCCTTCATTTCGTGCGACTGGAGTCGCATGCAGTGGCTCTTTTGACTTCGTGTATCGACTGATGCATGAAGTGCTGTTTAATACTTCAACTCTATTGACGACAATGAAGACGATGAAATATGGAATGTTCAACGACGAGTGTTCACCACGATGAAGTTGAGGATGAAGTATTGAGATCGACGGAGTCAAGATGTGTTGAAGTCTGAAGTTAAAGAATCGAAGATTCAAGATTCGAAGATACAAGAATCGAAGATTCAAGATTCCAAGATTCAAGAATCGAAGATTCCAAAAGTGATGTCATCCATGGAATTGTTGCATCATCCAAGCATGCGACGAATCAGATCGTGCCACGTCAACGTCTCACATGTGTGGCTCACCTATATATACCCATGAAGTTGGATGACATCCTTTGACGATTTTGAGAGAACGAAATCCGATATCTGAGTATCAACGTTCGTTGTTTACGGCTTATAGCTTTAAGAGTTTTGGTAGTTGTTTTGTGCTGTGCACCAATAGTAGAGTTATGCGATTTAGCTTTAGGTGATATAGTACTAGATCATTAGTTCGTTGGAGTGCTGCGTCACTTGGGATACGACTCTTGATCATACCGTCTACCTTTCTCCACAAGTGTAATAGTTAGTTTTGTTTATCAATGAAATGAAACTATTATACAACCTTGTCTTCAGCACTTTACTTTACTCTTGTTGAGTTCGAACACACCACATACACCGAACAACAAACATAGCTAGCAGAGCTGAGTGTGTGAGAACAAAGTTGCTGAAGTGACAGTGTTTAAGACCGACTTCACGAAAAGTTGGTATCCTACGTCGAAGACGTAATTTCAACCTTGAGTCGCACGTAAACGTCACTCGAATCGAGTGCGTGGCCCACTAGTGATGTTCCTCGTAGAGAATATTCAACACGAGACCCCACGACTCGAACTGAATGACTCCTCGATTCATTGAAAATCCTCGAAACATTATCGACTCAAATCTCTAAGCCAAGTACTCTATCACCCTAACAAGAGACCTAGCTACTCATGATAACACAAACAAACAAGCATACAATAGATAAATAACTCATGATCGAAATAAGCTCACAATGATGTTGGGGAGGCGAGACGAGAACGAGTCGTGCTTCCGGAATCGAGCTGAACTTCAACGTGTCACCCGAAGAAATGGCTCCGATAGAAACGACGGGCTCGTTGAGATGATCGATGTTCGTGAATGATATTTTGTGAGGCGATAAATCGATTAAGAGAAATCTAAATAATTGGGATTAAAAATCAAGAACAAAATAAATCTCTCAAGAATAATATCAAGAGAACAAAAATTCAAAAACAAGTAGAATGAGAGTGTACAAAAATCTCTACCACCTAACAATCTTGTCTTATAGTGTCAACATGCATTTTTTCTTGCAAAATCATAGGTAGAAAATATAATGTCCAAAAAGAACCTTCAAAAAGCCTTCAAAATGGTGGTCAAAGGTGGGTCCACGCGGTCAACTAAAATTCAACATATCCTGGAATTGGCACGAACGTGCCAGAAATGGCACGAACGTGCTGACCTGTCTGAAGTTTGCTGGAAAAGTCTGGATTTGGCACGAAAGTGCTGAATCCAGCAAGCCAAAGAAACTTGTTCCGTCGTCAACGTCCCGCTTCGTTCCGGCTCTTATTTTCGGACGTTTTCGCTCGTTTCCACTTCTCGTCTCGCCTAAATCTATTCGGACAATAAAACACACAAACAAAATGAAAATATACACAAACGGCACAACGATTAACACTAAATTAATCGGAAAATATAGAAACAAATGACACAAAAATGGATGAATCACCTTTCCAAAGTTCGTGAGGAGTTTCATTTTTTCCTTTAAGGGGAATCTTATCCAGTAGGTGGTTTGCCGCCAGGACGGCTTCCCCCCACATGTTCTGGGGTAACCCAAAATTGATCAACATTGCATTCATCATTTCCTTTAATGTTCGGTTCTTTCGTTCGGCAATGCCATTTGACTGAGGCGAGTACGGGACTGTCGTTTGATGTATTATTCCATTTTCAGAACATAATTGTTCAAACGGAGCTACGTATTCTCCTTCTAGGTCACTACGGACTATCATAATCCGTTTATCAAGTTGATTTTCAACTTCGGTTTTGTACTTTGTGAAAGCTTCTAGGGCTTCGTCTTTACTACTTAATAAGTATACGTAACAAAACCTCGTACAATCATCAATAAATGTGATGAAGTACTTTTTGCCACCTCTTGTTGGTGCAAACTTTAAATCACACACATCGGTGTGAATAAGTCCAAGAGGTTCGGTACACCGTTCGACTGATGGAAACGGTAACTTAACCATTTTGGCTTCAACACAAATTTCACACTTATGTTGTGAATTTGTTTTAGAAGTTGGTATTAATTCTAAGTTCATAAGTCTTTTTATTGCATTTTTATTTACATGTCCTAAACGAAAATGTCATAAATCATAACACTCGATCAAGTAAGAGGAAACAACTTTTTCATCGAAGGTTGAGTCCTGAAGACCAAAATTTATAACTAAGTTTTTCCTATATGGTTTTATTAGTTACTGTTTTTAATGAGAGTGATTGATCACCAATAACTACAATCAGGGGAGCAATTTGTACTCTTTTTTCTTAGCTCATATTTTGTCCAACAGGGTTTTCCTATCAAGGTTTTAACGAGGCAACATTATTGTAAATATTTATTAAAATAAGAGTGTTATAAATATTGTAATTAGTAAATGACTAGTTTATCCTTTCTTGATAAACAAAATATAAACTTGTATCCAAAAGTGTCCTCAATGAATGAAATAACAATCTTATTGCTCTCTCAATTTAGTTTTAGTTTATAATAATAAGTTAATTTTGTAAAAAATAAGATTATTTTAAAAAAAAAATTGAATAACAATTAAATATTATTAGAGTTTATATTAAAAAAATCTGCTTCGATAATTAATTTAGAAAAATCCATGTGTTTCATAGTCAAAGTGTGTTGTCCAAAAACTATTTGATGGCACAAAAAACATACTTTCACGCTTGTTTTTTCACATTGAATGTCTCGTCTAATTAAATGCACAGAAATAAAAATGAAATACAAAATAATTACTATAATTTTTTCATTTTAAAATACATTTTTATTTTTTTATTTTTTAAACTTTAATTACAATTACTTTACAATTTAATTTTAAAATACATTTTTTCCTTTATTTTGTAAAAAAACAATAAGTGAGTAGTATTTTTTGATTCACGAAGGTGCTAGTATATTTACATTTCCTCACTCCACAGCCACTCATAAAATTGTGGTGTTGGCTGTGTTTGTTTACTCTGCTCTGCGTGCACGTTTCACTAAGCTTCGCCGATCGACGACAACGCGCATTGTACGTACTCAGATATTTCCATTTCTCATCTACGTACTTCGATCTCACTGACCACGTAATCCATATTAATTGGTCGATCCGACAGCACGAACTATCCGACGACACGTTGGCTAAACTTCGTGACTTGCCAACAACTTCTATTTAAGGATCCTTAAAGAAGCTGTCCATTCATTGCAAGCTACTATTCCTTAAAAAAATGTTGAGCATTAGTAATATTACAATTCTTGGGTTGACCTCAGTCCTCCTCACTTGGGCATGGCAATTCCTAAACTGGGTTTGGCTAAGGCCGAAAAAGATCGAGAAGTTGTTCCGACAGCAAGGGATGAAGGGAAACCCTTATCGGTTCTTGGTCGGCGATGCCAACGAAACTAGCGACATGTACGAGAAAGCCTACTCTAAACCCATCGGCCTCCACGACGACATCACTCCCCGTGTCATGCCAAACATCCTCCACACCATACAAAAATATGGTACGTAAGTAGTATATTACTTGTAGTATGAGAATCTTTCGAGTCATGTTAATTTTTCTCTGGTTGTTATTGAAGAATATATTCGACCTACTAATATAAATATGAAGTTGTCCAACTTTTCTAACAATTTGGATAAAGAATTTATGGTTCATATATAAGTTAGACAACTTTATCACCTTAATTAACAAAATTTTTTAAGGTATTATTGACTCAACTTTGACACAATTCGAGCTTTTAGATGATTCAGGTTCTAACAGGTGATGCATATGCTGCAGGTCGTTATTCGTTCTCATGGTCGGGACCAAGACCCCGTGTGTTCGTAATGGACACCGCAGCTGCACGAGAGGCGTTGAGCAAACACCGTTCGTATCCGAAGCCGTTCAAAGTAGCTAACCAGATGGTGAAGTTGTTGTTTAGCGGTATCGCTAGCATGGAGGGCGACGAGTGGGCGAAATCCCGAGGAAGACTCAACCCCGTTTTCAGCATAGAAAAGTTGAAGGTACGTAAAATCAATGGCAGAGCCAGAAATGTTTTTCAGTACGGGACGAAACATTAAAGAGACACATATTCAAACTGAATTTTAAGATAATATTCATTAATATTTGATTTTTATTTTAAAATATACTTAATTATATTCAATACATAAAAAAAGTGAAAAAAAATATGAAATATATATACATATATATTAGATTTTTTAAAGATAATATACATAAATTCTATAAAAAAAATTAAAGTTTTAAGATAATATACATTTAAATTTGATTTTTTTAAGATAGATTACTTATATTCAATATTAAAAAGTGAAAAAAAATTAAGATAAATATGCAATATATATTAATAAACTGAAAATAGATGAAATGAATTTTAAGATAAGATATTTTATATAAAAAAAAACAGAAAGTTAAATAAAAATGGGCACTATAAGATTCGAACTTCTAACCTCAAGAAATAACCAATCAACAATTCAACCAACTGAGCTAGCCAATTTACAAAGAAGATTTTAGACTATGTATATATATATATACCTATGCCAATTAAAAGCAGGGTTCCAACCATAAGGTGGCTCCGCCCTTTTGTAAAATTTCTAGTTTTTTTGTTCTTTTCAAATTTTATTTCAACACGTGTGTATCGATGATCGTTTCGTAATATATATCAGCCTATGGTCTCGACATTTCAATTGTGCACCGAGGAGACTCTGAGTAAATGGAGGGAGATGGTGACGAAGGAAGGAGGGTCATGCGTCGTTGACGTGTGCCACGATCTCGAAATTTTTACGAGCGAAGTTTTGTCGCAGCTGATGTTTACAACTCCGTACACCAACGAAATCAAGCGCACGTTTCTTGAGCTATCGGAGCTTTCGAATTTGGCCAAACTTCCTTCCAAGATACTCACTCTACCCGGAGAGAAGTAAGGAAATTAAAGTTGAATTCGTTAATCGTTTATATATATGTCCGACTTTTTATACGCATGCATGGCGCTTTGTCGAATAATTAGGTACCTGCCCACGCAAACCAATCGTCGGGCGAAGGAAATCGACGGGCACGCTCGAGCCGTGTTCACCTCTATGATTCGCGAGAGACTGAACTCGAAGAATAGAGGGCCGAGCGGGAATCAGGACTTGTTGGACGTGCTCATTGAAGATTTGTACGACGGGAAAATCAAGGAGAGCGATCGTCGGAAAATCATCGAAGATGTGTTCGAAAACTGCAAGGTGTTTTTCTTCGCGGGGTTCGAGACGAGCTCGAATCTCTTGGCGTGGACACTGATCATGCTCTCAGTTCACCAAGACTGGCAAGATTGTGCCAGAGACGAGGTTCTTCAAGTGTTGGGCGACAAGAAAGAAATCACTAACGACGACTTGACCAAGCTCAATACGGCAAGTTAACCTCTTTGTTATTAACCGATTTATCTAAAAGCTCGAACTCTTAGAAAAATTGAGCAACTTGACATTTATATTAGTGTGTCGAATATATTCTCCAATACTCCTGTCAAAGTTGGGTCAATAACACCTTAAAAGGCCTTGTTAAGATGATAAGGTTGTCCAACTTATATTTGAGCTTTAAGATCTATATCCAACCGATGTGGGATATTCAACACGCCCCCTCACGAGTAGGCTCGATTTTGTCGGCTCTACTCGTGGACATAGTGCCAACTTTGGGCAAGCCGGAAATTTCATCGGCTGGGGCTCCATCATCGTGTTGGGCCTGCTCTGATACCATGTCAAAGTTGGGTCAATAACACCTTAAAAAGCCTTGTTAAGGTGATAAGGTTGTCCAACTTATATTTGAGCTTTAAGATCTATATCCAATCGATGTGGGATATTCAACAACTCCTCCTCACTTGTGGGTCGATTTCAATTTTTTTGGAGAGACCCAACAAGTGGATAATTAACTAGGGTGGAGTCGCCTCTAACAGGAGTTCAACCAAGGACCTTGGCGTTAGCCTAAGGTTCTGATATTATGTTAAAAATCGCTTCATCTGAGAGCTCGAAATGTTTTAAAAAGTGACAAATTTACATTTACATTATTGAGTTGAATATATTCTTCAATATTGTAATTTTCACGACGTACCGCATGCAGGTTACTATGATCGTAAACGAGATGCTGCGTTTATACCCACCGGTGATGGAGCTCACGAGGGTCGTCAACGAGGACACGAAGATAAAAGAACACACAATACCAGCGGGCACGCTAGTCACGTTCCCGGTGCTCATGTTTCATCGGAGCAAAGAGATTTGGGGCGAGGACGCCGGAGAGTTCAACCCGGAAAGGTTCTCGGAGGGAGTGATGAAGGCACGCTCATCACGTTCCCGGTGCTCATGTTTCATCGGAGCAAAGAGATTTGGGGCGAGGACGCCGGAGAGTTCAACCCGGAAAGGTTCTCGGAGGGAGTGATGAAGGCGACCAAGGGGGAGGCCGCGTTCATGCCCTTCGGGTGGGGCCCGCGCATTTGCATCGGCATGAACTTTGCCGTATGGGAGACAAAAACATTTCTCGCGATGCTTTTGCGAGAATTCAAAATCGAGTTCTCGCCGACGTACACGCACGCACCGGCTGTGGCAATCACGATTCATCCACAGTTTGGCGCTCCTGTCGTGCTGACGAGGCTGTGAAAGCTAAGAACCGCATAATCGAGATTTCCTACTACTTCTTTGTATATATAGAGCCATATTCTCTGAATCCCTTTTGTGTATAAAATAAAACATGTGTATTGTATTGTATTGATGCTGGTTATAGTATGAAACATGTACTGTATAGTCTGTATTTCTAATATATATACTTAGTGAAATGTTGGTTTTTGTTTTTAAGTATATTGAATTTGTACAAAATATAGAACACAAAATACATCCTTAAGAATTCAAGACCGCAGCACCTGCCTTAGTAACATCGCTGACTGATTCTTTTCTATTGAGTTTTTTGTTATAGTGAAAACAATTATTTATTTATTTTTCATTTAATGATGCAATATTGTTTTCATTGTTTTGGGCTTTCTTAAATTCTTCTTAGCATCTCCATTCCTCACATAGTGAATTAGAAGTCTATCTGTATTTCTACCTCTCACCCAAAAACGAGGTATAAATCATTGGAAATGCACTGATGTGTTAAGATTAGAAGCTCCTAAAAGTTCTGGGTAGAAGAACTTTTAACGTTAAATTATTTGTATTTTTATTTTATATAAAAATTAATTAAAATTAAAATTTTTGAAATAGTTAAAATTTTAACGTTTTAGCGGATTTATTTTATATAAAAATTAATTAACATTAAATTTTTTGAAAAATTATTGATTTATTGATTTATTAAATACAGTATTTATTTTTATTTTAATTTATTTTTGAACTATTTAAGGAAAGGGGTATTATAGTTTATAATATTTTAAGTTTTACCGCATTATTAACGCTTACAAATTAATGTTTCATTTTTTTAGATTTTTTATTATTAAAAGTAATTTAAGATTATAATTATAATATGGTGTAATAACCGCCTACCTCATATAATAAATATTAATTAATAACCGCTGTGTAAATTAATAAAATTAAAATAAAATTATATAAACTGCTTCTATTAATAATTAGGAAAAATAGAGTTCTTTAATTTTAATGAAACTTAAAAAAATCCCCTTTATCCAAAATCACCCTTTATTTTTTGTGATATTTTTATTTTAATCATTAATTACATAAAATATTAAAATTTTATTTTATTTCATTTAAAATTTTTTTTTTTTTTACTTTTACTATTATTATTATAATTATTATTTAAATATAATAATAAATAAATAATATAAAATAAATAAGTAGTGGCACTTATAAAATTTATTTTGGGATAGAACTGTTGGATTGGTTAGAAGGTTTTTTGGGTAGAAGTAAAAAAAAAATGAGTTGGCACACACGTGGCCTATTATCACCCAAACTAAACTCAGAGCATCTCCAATGCTGCCCACTTCACAACATTGGGCCAAGTGAAGTGGGCATGGGCACCATAGTTTTAAAAAATTAGCATTGGATGGAAACTAAAAAAGTGGGCATGGCCTCTATGTTAACCAAGCCCAATATCACTATTCATGTCAGCTTTTTCATTTTGTGTGTGTTTGTTTTAATATTAAATTATTCAGCTCACATTTTAATTGGTTATTCAAAAGATGTAAATAGGCTTTACTATTGTACAAAATTGCCCACTTTATTTATTTGCTCAATTTAATATGAGGTGGCATGTAATTGGGTCCACAAATAGTGAAAATGGGCTTTTAACATTGAAGATGCTCTCACCACTGGATATGCTCTTAAGTACTGTAATAACTTTAAACACTTTAAATTGTATTAAAATAACTTTTAAGTAAATTGAAATGTCTTTTCAAATTTCAATTATTTTAAAATATTTTTTTATAGATTTGAATGTGTTTTAAAAATAATTTTGAAGTGATTTAAAATATTTTTAAACATTTTAAAACTTATTGAGATAATTTGTAGGTTAATTAAAATATCTATTAAACATTAATTTCAAACTATTTTAAATACACTAGTAACAACTTTTCGTGGGAATGCCCATAGTATTAAGCATGTACAGTAGAAACTCCGTACAGTCATATCGTTGGGATCGGGAAAAAATATTAATATAGAGAGTTATTCTTATATAGAGTTTTAGAAAATAAAAATAATTTTTTTTATAAAAAATAATATAAATATAAAAATAATATACATACAATATTATCTATCTTTAAATTCACAAAATCAATTTAATAGTTTTGAATAATAAATTTTGACTATATATGTGTAAAAATTGTGTTTAACATACAAATTAAATAAAATATTATTGAATTTAAGGACTATAAACTTTGATCATATACTATATGTTATTGATTTTCATAAATATTTCAAGTCATCTTAAACATGTTATTGATTTTCATAAATAAAAACATTATTAATAAATATTTTTATTATATATTAATCATTTATTCTTATATAGAGGTATAAATCCTTAAGACGGGACCTAGAAAATGTATGACTTATGACAATGTGGAGTTTATTCTTATTTATAACTGGTTGGGACTTGCATTTTTTATTACTATAGGGAGTTTATTCCTATATAGAGTATTACTATATAGAGTTTCTACTGTATAAGAAAAAAAATTATAACAATCTTAATTAATCAATATGTTAATTTAGATTTTCTAGATTGAATTCAGAAATAGTGGCTATATGTTTATAATTATAATATAAGAATTTTTATCAAACATTGAGGTTTAAATAAAATTCTAATAATTTTAATCAATGATTTTAAATATACAAACTAGTTACCATTACAATATTATTAATATTTTTTACAAATATTTAATAATTTATAAAAATTATTATTATTTTTATAAAAAAACAATTCTTTTCCGTTCATATCGCTTAAGTTTAGTTAAGATCCCTTCAGTTCAGTTCAATGTTCAGCGATTTCAATCCAAAAGAACATGAGTGAGTAAGATAATTTTTTTTATATTAGAATATTTCTCACTACTTAATTAAAAGATGAACATTGATAATTTAATATTTTCCGGATTTCAATCCAAAAGAACATGAGTGAGTAAGATAATTTTTTTTATATTAGAATATTTCTCACTACTTAATTAAAAGATGAACATTGATAATTTAATATTTTCCGAATATAAATAGTTATCTAAGTTTTATATAGTCCAAATATAAATAAAACAACAAATTCAAAAATAATATCATAAGATATTATTACATTATAATTGACGACGCTAAAACCGAAACGAAATTCTGAAATCGAATCGAATATATACGATATTTTTCGAATATTTTTTTCTAAAACTTTAAACTTAATGTAACACAATTTCCAAGATTAGTTATTATCAACCGAACTCCGTTACATAAACCGGCCGTGTGATCGAAATTTCGTAACATCATTATATGCACGTGATATACTTCAGAAATTTGATCAGTTTGAGATAATTACAATTTTATAAAATTAAATTATATGTTTTCTAGCTATTGTTAAATTATTTAATGAATTATTAAAAATAATATATTTTTTTATGAATTGTTAAAAAAATAAAAATAACATATTAATAATATTTTCAGCACTAATTAGACCGTATACTTGAAATTAACAATTTCAATTATTTCATTTATTTTATTTTAAATATTTTGAAACGAACTTAATCGAGTTAAATTGAATTGAACTTAAACGATATGAATTGAACTTAAATAAACTGTAATTAAGTCCAGAATTGAACTTAAACGATATGAATTGACATTAAATGAACTGTAATTAAGTTCAAAAGAACCGATCCTTAATATTATACTACTACTACTACTTTTTGTTAAAGAATAATAATTATTATTATTATTAGATGATCTATCATAAGTTTTAATTAAAACGAAATATGAATCTTTTTATCAATACATTATTATTTTAAGGTTAAGATAATAAGATTTCCTCATGAATATCAAAGTTATTTTTGAGGTAAAAGTGAATACGTAGAAAAGAAAAAAGTATATGATACAAACAGCGCATGAGCCATTTTATTTGCTCATCTTAGAGCATTTTTACACCCTTTATTGAGTCAGTTTGAGTCAGTAGTGTGTCTGAGAGGGCACAATTAGGTATTTGGGCAGAGTGTGTATGGATGCAGGTAACAGGTGGCGCACTGGGCAAAAGAGGCAAGGAAATCCCCTTCTTTGGGAAAAAAAGTATTCTGGAGTGGGTAGTGACTGCAACAGTTTGACCATGTCGGGCAAATGGGTAAAATCATGAAGCAGAAGAACCAGAATTCTTATCAAATATCGTGCTTGGTCCGACCACCTGTGGAGGAGAAGATACCTGAAGATGACGATTTGGGCAGAGAACGGCTGAAGACAGAAGATTCCCTGCGGGCAAGCTGGCAGCATAACAGAATCCCTGAATTTGGGGGATCTCACTTATCCTCCAACTCGTTGACTGCTGGAGCCTATTCCTAAGGGGTGAGAAACAGCCGCGATCTGCAATTCAAATTTGAAGTCTTTAAAAGAGCTGGGCGCGACGGGCAGCAGAGACACACAACAATTACGCATCGAGAAATCGAGAGAGCCGCCGGTCCCGTAGCAAGTCGCCGGAGGAGTCACCGGAGAAGAGATCGGAGCTATTTGTCCGAGTCTCTTTCTTTTGTTTTGAAGTAGAACCAGCCTTCGGGCTGAGAAACAATTTCCTTTTCATGTTTTGCTTTTAAGTTTTTAATTCCGTTTCCGATTTCCTTCAAAAACGTTTTCGATTTGAAGGCATGAATAATATAGTTCTATTTCCCTTATTTATTTTGTCTTTTATTTTCAGCATGAGTAGCTAAATTGATTTTCATCTGGGCAGGGGCGGATCGAAGGTGAAATTAGGGTTTTAGTTAAGCGTTGATGGGGCTAGAGTAGCCGGTTGGGGGTTTGTTCTCGAAGCAAAGTTGGTTGAGAATTATTTCTGGGGGAGTCTGGGCAAACTAGAACAGCCACTACTGAACCCTTGCAAACTGGGATACTGGTGATTGGCAAACCGCATAGATGTACCTTGTAGTATTGTTGCGGGCATATCACTAGAACTTGCTGGAGATTGCGATCGTATGACTCGGAGTTTCGAGCATGCTATTGGCCGAGCGGGTCTGTCTAGAGTGTAATGCGGGTTTGGGCAAACTAGATCCATGTATGGCTGCATAGGTTATCGAATTGTTCAGATCTAGGGCTTTAGGCATAACGTTAGCTTGCCTTCTCTTTAAACTGAAAAGATAGATAAGGGGTGGGGCAATTGTTGGGCGTGACGCAATAGGACCACTGTTGTCTTTTTAAAGCACCCTATAACTGCTGACAAACCGCTGGTAAAAATCCTTAGTGCCTATGACCGGTAGTTTGCCCTAATGATCCTGAGTGAAGTCGTCTGCCCGGATGCCTTGTTTATCATTTGATTTAAGTTTTCCTTTTAATATTTTGCTAGATCTGAGTGTTTGCTTTGTTTACTTTTAGATTTAATTTGTTTATTTGCATGTTATTTCTGTTAGACGTAGTTAGATCAAAGTGTTTGAAACGATTGTAAAACCGCTGTGCCCACATCACCCAAACTCAAAATCTTTTTGTGACAACCCATTGGGCAAAGCCGAGATCACCTACTGTAATTGCCTCCTTGTGGGACCAACCCCACGTACTTACCATTATCTACGCTTTGTAGTGATAGGGTATTGACAGAAAGATAAATATCATTTTGACAGCGCGTTTGCTCTAACGACAAGCATACGGGCTCGTCAGCATAGGAGAGAAAACTCCACCGCATCACCGAGCTAACCGAATGGTTCTCCAACCAACCAAACTAAAACTTCACTAAAGAATACAAACACAATCACCACAATCACAATCACTAAGCTATATGTCATATGAATATCAAAGTTCAAACTGTTAAAGATTACCTTTTAATTGAAGATATATATATCTTGAACTAATATATTGTTTTAATATTGACATTAATTAAATATTTTTAAATCTGATTTGTATTTTACTATGTATACATAATACATTTGTGATGAAAAATAATCATAATAATGGGTAAAAATAGTAAACGTTAATAGTCAAAATTTTATTAAAATTAATTAAAGTTTTGTTGAATTGTTTTGTTTATTTAAAAAAAAAACTTCTCATTTTGTTTTATTTATTTATTGGTATTAAATTATTAATAATGATGCATAATATTAAAAATGTCTTTTGGAAGTATTTTTTACTAACAATTTTCAACAACATTGCTCTTGAATCCTATAATCCGTTTTGAAAAATAAATAATGAATGAATGTATATAAATAACTATAGTGTAACTATGTATTAAACTATCTTATTTTTTTTTTCAAAATGTCCTAATAATAGCCTATGGTCCCTGCATTTCAACTGTGCACCGAGGAGACTCAGTAAATGGAGGGAGATAATGTCCAAGGAAGGTTTACAAAATATAAATTATGACAATATACGGAGTTTATTCTAAATTATAAGTAGTCTCAAATTGGGACCATGAATTTTTAATCCTAAAAAGAGTTTATTCCTAATAAAGTATTCGGTTTTAAAAAAATTACTGTATATACCTTACTTAATATTATTTAATTGATACAAAACATTTTTTTTCAGTTATTGTACAAATTCTAAACAAACTATAGGGGACGAAGGAGGTATAAGGATCTGTTCTTTTGGACTTAATTTCAGTCTAGTCAAGTCGCTTCAATTCAGTTCAATTTATTTCGTTTCAAAATAAATTAAAATAAAATAAACAAAAAATAATTTCAATCTATAATTTTAAATATAAAATCTAGTTACTGTCATAATATTATTAATATTTTTAAAAAAATATTTAATAATTTATAAAAATTATTATTATTTTTATAAAAAAATCAATTCAGGTTCAGATCGCTTAAGTTCAGTTCAAATTGCTTAATTTCAGTTCAGTCAGCCATTTCAGTCCAAGAGAACAGATCCTAAAACATAAAATCAATTTTATCTAGAGAAATCCTGAAAAACATTCATATATTATTTCATATATACTCCATTATTATTATTACATAAATGACTTTGCAAGAGTACTTCATAGTGAAGGTGTGTTGTCCAGAAATAATTCGAGGGCAGAAAAAAACATTTTGAGTTGGAACTTTAGGTGGTTCTAGAACTCGGTCAGAGTCTCCTAGAAGTACAAACAATTTTTTTATTTAATTTTTTTCATTAATTATGTATAAATACTCTTAAAAAATAAAAAAATATAGAGTAATTAGTTTATCTTTTCATTTTAAAATAAAATTCAACTAATATTTTTTTAAGTAATTTTTTAAATTTTATTCACAATTATTTTATATTTTAAGCTTAAAAATATTTTTTTATTCATTATTTTTTTATCAATAAGTCAAAACTAAAGTAAGAGAATTTGTTTAATATATATGTGTGTACCTGTCCCAGTGTATAATTTTGACAGAAGGTACTAGTCATGTATTTACACCCTCACTCTATCAAGATACTTGAGCCACTCATAAAATTGTGGTGTCGGGTGTGTTTGTAATTTTAGTCTTCTCTGCGTGTACGTTTCGCTAAGCTTTTGCCCATCGATATTTACATTTTTCCACAACGTTCTTGATCAGTAGTACTAGACTACTAGTTACGTGCTCGATATTAATTTGTCGATTCGACAGAACGAATGATTCGACTACACGTTTTCTAAGATAGTTAGTTAACGTGACATGCCAACAACTTGTATTTAAGGATCCTCAAAGAAGCTGTCGAGTATTCTATTCATGCAAACTACTATTCCTTAAATTTCCCGATAAAAAATGCCGAGCATCGTTATTGCTGCTATTGTTCTTGGGTTGGGCATAGTCCTTAATTGGGCATGGCAGTTCGTATACTGGGCTTGGCTAAGGCCGAGAAAGATCGAGAAGCTGTTCAGACAGCAAGGGATGAAGGGGAACCCTTACCGGTTCTTGGTTGGCGATTCAAAAGAAACGAGCGACATGTACGAGAAAGCCTACTCCAAGCCCATCGGCTTCAACGATGACATCACTCCGCGTGTCATGCCAAACATCCTCCACAACATACAAAAATACGGTAATTGTTCCTTCTCATGGTCGGGGCCGAGGCCCCGTTTATTCATTATGGACACTAAAGTTGCACGAGAGGTGTTGAGTAAACATCGTACCTATCCCAAGACGTTCAGAATCGCTAGCCAACTCGTGAAGTTGCTCTTTAGCGGCATCGCTTGTTTGGAGGGCGACGAGTGGGTCGAATTCAGAGGAAAACTCAACCCCGTTTTCACCGTAGACAAGTTGAAGGTAAAATCGATTTTTTTCAAATTTGTTGTTTATTTATATTTCGACAAAAATACTGATCATGTGTGTATCAATACATATTATTAGCCTATGGTCCCTACATTCCAATCATGCGCCGAGGAGGCTCTACAGAAATGGAAGGAGATAGTGTCGAAGGAAGGAGGGTCGTGCGTCGTTGATGTGTGTCACTATATCGAAACTTTCACGAGCGAAGTTTTGTCGCAGCTGATGTTTACCTCTCCGTACACCTCAGACATCAAACAAACGTTTCTTGAAATGTCGGAGCTTTCGGAATTGGTCAAACTTCCTTCCAAGATACTCACTTTACCCGGAGAGAAGTAAGTCGTCGTGTAAGTGTGTAACATAACATGCATGTTATATCTCATATCAAAGTTGGATCAATAACAATTTAAAAGACCTTGTTAAAGTGATAAATTGGGTGAATAACAACTTAAAAGACATTGTTAAAGTGATAAAGTTGTCCAACTTATATGTGAGCTTAAAGTTTTTTATCCAATATTGTATTGGGTCTACTCTAATACCATGTCAAAGTTGAGCTAATAACACCTTAAAAACTTTGTTAAAGTGATAATTAGATTGTTCAACTTATATGTGAGTTCAAGCTTTTTTAACCAATCGATGTGGAATATCTTAACATAGGCATGGCCTTTTGTTGAATTATACTATAGGTACCTGCCCACACGAACCAATCGCCGAGTAAAGGAAATCGACGTGCACGCTCGAGCTGTGTTCACCTCTATGATTAACGAGAGACTAAGAAGCACGGAGAAAAGAGCGCCGAGCGGGAATCAGGACTTGTTAGACGTGCTCATTGAAGATTTGTACGACGGGAAAACCACGAGGGAGAAGGATCGTCGGAAGATCATCGAAGATGTAATCGAAAACTGCAAAGTGTTTTTCTTCGCCGGTTCCGAGACGAGTTCCAATCTCATGGCATGGACACTCATCATGCTCTCGTTTCACCAAGACTGGCAATATCGCGCTAGAGACGAGGTTTTCCAAGTGTTGGGCGACAAGAAAGAAATCACTAACGACGACTTGACCAAGCTCAAGACGGTAAGTTGTATTGAAGAATATATATTCGACGATCACTAACATAAATGTCAGAGCTCTCGAGCGACTTCTAACATGGTATCAGAAGACTGAGGTCATATAAATTTGTCCAACTTTTCTAACAGTTCGACTCGATTGTAATTTTCATGCATGTGTAGGTTACCATGATCGTGAACGAGATGCTTCGTTTATACCCCCCGGTCATGGAGCTCACGAGAAGATAAAAGACTACACCGTTCCGAAGGGCACTCTCGTAACTTTCCCTGTGCTCATGTTTCATCGGAGCAAGGAGATATGGGGCGAAGACGCCGGAGAGTTCAATCCGGGAAGGTTCTCGGAAGGAGTGCTGAAAGCGACAAAGGGTGAGTCAGCATTCATGTCGACGTATGCCGACAAAGGCTTGAACTTTGCCATGCTGGAGACAAAAACATTCCTCGCGATGCTTTTGCGCGAGTTCAAGATCGAGTTCTCGCCGACGTATACGCACGCCCCGGGAGTGGCAATCACTATCCATCCACAGCTTGGCGCCCCTGTCATCGTGCTGAAGACACTGTAAAACCGCTCCCTTCGCATCTCGCTCGTCGAACGTTGCTCGTGATTTCGATATGAATCCCTTTGTGTATAATATAAAACATGTATTGATGCCGGTTATGTATGTACTCTGTATTATTTTTGTGTTTCATATATAAAATATATAAAATGTGTACTTGATATTAGTGGACTGTGTGGAGAGTTGATTTTTGCTTTGAAGTTCTGAATTTGTCCCCGTACTTTGCTGCTCACCACTTGTTCTAATGACGTGGTGTGCCCAAACCTATAAGAGAACGACACGTGTCATCTAAAAAAATGAATTTACTTATTTCTACAGTTAAAAGAATCCAAAAAAACTAAATCATTATTTTTATATACTGTATAAGAATAGAAAACTAAATACTACGGTATTTTAGTTATATTTATTTAATTTGATATTTCATTCAAAAAACGTGAATGCAGGTTTTTTTTTTCATTTAATTAAAAAATTAGTGAAATTAATTTTTTTTCATTTAATTAAAAAATTATTAATGGGTATCTTTTAAAAAAATTAGTACTAACCTATTAACTAATAAAAATATTTTAATAATTTGTTTACTAATTAATTAAAATATATATATATATATATATATATATATATATATATATATATATATATATATTACTAATTTCAAAATTAATATATTAATCACATAAAAAATTAATATTAAACAATGTGAATGTAAAATAATCGTATCATATCAAAATATACCAAATAAATATTGATTTTTTATTTATTGATTATTTTTGTAAAATATCTTGATAATAATTTTGGATACATTATCGGTATGAAATTTATAATATTTCGATATTTCTCGTTACATATCGACATATCAAAAATAATTGATACAATTCGGTATATCAACTATTTTTCTTTATAAATCGATATAGTTTGTTATATCAACATTTTGGATATATCGAAATTATGGTACAATATCAATATGAATTTTTAAGATAGTAAAATAAATATTTACATTATCATGCAAATGAGAATTAATCAAGTGCATTAAGGTGCACATTTCTCAAGTGGCATGTCTATCATTTATTGGCTAATAAAAAATGTACCATACATTTAAATGTAAAATGTACCTTAGACTTTTCATATATATATATATATATTATTTTTTTAAAACATAGTATATTTTAGTTAATAGAACTAATTATATGTCAAAAAAATAATTACAAATATTAGTATATATATATATATATATATATATATATATATATATATATATTACATATTTAAAATAGATTTTTAATTTGTGAGGGTTCTATTCATGAGCAGACTATTTAGAATGAACTTTTTTTTCTAAGCACATAAATTAAAAAATAAAAACATTACATCAAAACTTTAAATGAATCATCATGATCAAGTTTCTAACATAATTATTGGACATTCAATATAAAAAGTGAGATTATACTAATATTTCAATTGAATGGATGAATAATGATTAATGTTTGTGGATGAGGTGGTAGAGTTTGTAACATATCCAACGGGTATTGAACTTTTGTGCCCTCGTGAGCAGGGGCGGAGCCAGGATTAGAAGTGAGGGTGGGCCAAATTTACAAGATAATTCTTACCAAAATATTATATATATATATATATATATATATATTAGAATATAATTTAAATTAAAAATTAATGTAAATAAAAATAAACTTTATTAAGTTACTTAAAAAATTATTTTATAATTAGTAAAATACAAATATTAAAAAATATTAATATCAATAAAAACAAAAGATCAATATATTATAATAAAAAAAATTAACTACAAATGTATATTAAAACAATATGATATTTAAAAAAAAATGCATTGTTTATCGGTCAACAAAATAAATTTAGGCATACTTGAAACAAAAATTAATACTAATAAATATAATATAAAACAAGTTGGTTTGTCAATATATAATAAATAAAAATTTAAAACATAAATAGTATAAAATATTAAAAAAATTAGCTAATTTAAAAAAATAAAATAAAAATTATTTTAATTACTTATTAATTATAATATATTGATAATTATATACGTATGAATTATATATTGTTGTTAAAATGCACTTACAAAGTAAACATCGCATAAAAAATTATAGTTAAATTTATTAATTAACTAAGTAATCTTCTTATTTTCATTATTTTGTTAATATATTTTAAGTTAAGTTAAATTATTTATAATTCTTTTTACAGAAATTTATTTTGCTCTATCTCTAAAATTAATTAATGAAAAAAAAGCTAAAAATGTTATGAATATTATTATATTATAGTGAATGACTTGTTGGCTAAGTCAGAAACCCTTGTATCCTATATAAAGGGGTTTCCCCATATGAATGAATACAACAATTTACAAGAATTCACAACAATTCATAACAATACTATTCTCCTCTATGTTCTCTCTATATCTAATCTATATTTCTCTCTCAATTCCTCTTGAGTTTATAACACGTTATCAGCACGAACGCTCAACCGCGTTCTTCATCGAAGTTCTACTCATCCAAGATCCGAAGATTTCAACTACGTTTTGATATGAAGTTCCAATCAAGTAAGAATTTATATTTATATTTATTAATAATTATAAATATATCCACTTCTCCTCCTTTTTTCTTAAATTCTAATGTTCCCGAAGAACATTATAATCTGATATTCCTGAAGTAATATCATATGTTCCCGAAGAACATTATAAGCTGATATTCCTGAAGTAATATCATATGTTCCCGAAGAACATTATAATCTGATATTCCTGACATAATATCCTATGTTCCCGAAGAACATTATAATCTGATATTCCTGAAGTAATATCAAATTAATTAGTAAATCGATTAAATTTTTAATGTTCCTAAAGAACATTGTGATATGATATTATAGAAGAAATATCAAAATTAAATGTTCCTGAAGAACATTATGACATGATATGATATTCCTGACGAAATATCAAAATTAAATGTTCCTGAAGAACATCGTGATATGATATTCCTGCAGAAATATCAATATCAAATTGATTATGAATATTTACTAATAGTCTCGAATAATATCTTTGAAAATTGACCGTGAAAGATTCAATAGCTTTGTGGAAAGATTTAAAAGAAAGATACGATCATCCGAAGTTGGTCGTACTACCAAAAACGTGGTATGATTGACTCCACTTTCGATTACAAGATTTTAAATCTGTCGAGGCATTCTGAATAAATTGGTTGTGGAAAAATCATGAAGTTCGACTCACAAGTTTGAGTCGCGTTATAATTTGATATTCCTGAAGTAATATCAAATCAATTATTCTTAATATATCAATTAAATTGAATGTTCCTGAAGAACATATACTCTGGTTTAAATATTATATTGATCTTTTAAGATCATCCTAATTTGATATTATTCGAGAAATAACAAATCAAATTCTCCTTTGAATATTCCTGAAGAAATATTATGATAATATCTATGATATTATTGAGAAAATATCAAATTAAATTGCTCCCGTAGTAGCAATAGTTTTGGAAATATCGAATTAAATTGCTCTCGTAGTAGCAATAAGTTTTAAATTTTCTCGAAGAACATTATGATATTATATTCATGATTAAATATCAAAATAATACAAAATATTCTTGAAAGAATATTTTTATTGATTGCTCCCGAAGAAGCAAAGTTCAAAACATTAAATGTTTTTTAATAAAGTTATATCTCATAATACGCATAGTGAAACACCATTGTTCTTGTTGAAACAATGATTACGTAGGAATTATCCTTGAAGGATATTTTTGAAAATCAAGAACAAATGTATCTTATTATGTGGGTACTCATGGAAGAAAGTCGATTCCAATTAAATGTAATTTTGAGAAAATTATATATTGAGTTATATTTTGATCCTCGAAGGATCATTGATAAAACCTAATATTTTGATCCCGAATGATCATTGGTAAATATATCGTATCCCCGAAGGATCATTGGTAAAGATATGGTATCCCCGAAGGATCATTGGTAAAAACCTAATATATCGATCTCCGAAGGATCATTGGTAAACATAAAAATTAAGATGCATATCATGATTATTATTAAGTGCGTGGAAATTGTTATTTCCCATCTGCGAATTATTTTGAAATATGCAAGTTATATTCATATCACCACTAGAGCGTATTTTTATGAACGGGCATAATATCTCGAGTCGACGATCCAGAAGATCGGTTTATAGCAAATACGATGATTTGCATATTTAGCGAAGATCATTTCCCGGCATTAGGGGGAGATAAGAATATAAAAGTTATAAATGCCGAAAAATTTCTTTGAATGAAAACGATCTTCAAGTCTAGATCCACGCACGAATCAATTGAACCCGAAGTTCATTAAAATAAGTGACTTGCAATATTCAGCAAGTAATCTGCCAAATTAATGAAGGTGTGAAAAAATCACATAAATTTGTGATAAATGAACTATAAGAGTTCAAATACCAAAGAGGTCAACTCAAATGTTGATTCTAATATACGCCTGAAGCGTAATAGATCGATCTTAAGATATAAAATAAATCCGCGGAAAAACAAAGAAATTAAGTCACCCTCAAAATCTCCCGAAGAGAGTTAGATGGAAATCCCATTGAAAAAGCATGTGCACATGATAAGAAAATCGTGGGATTGCGGAACAACCAAATTAAATATTTTGGGAAATGATGAAAAATTTGGTTGATAGAATGAATTGTCATCAACATGGAAAAAGTCGTCAACGACATATTTGCCTCAAGAGTTGCTCTAGAAAATTTGGATCCAAAGCTTAAATCAATGATAGTGTGTCAGCAGCACTCGGAAAAATAAGAAACGAGCAATTGAGGTTGAGCATGACTCGCTGAATAAAAGAGATATTTTGAGTTTATAGTACACACCTCAAAATATTATCCCAGAAGGATATATGTGGGTGTTCGTACAAAAAAAAAACGAATAATGATGTGGTGAGATATAAAAGCGAGATTAATTGCTCAAGAGTTTTTCGCAGAAACTCGATGTTAATCAAATATTTTAAGGATGACATTAAGTTCCGCTACTTAATATTTCTGGCAGCAACAACGATAGATATATGCATCGGAATATATGATTTGACTATGTAGAAGTCATTAGAAAGATACATACATGAAAATCCTTGATGGATTTTAAAATTTCTGATATGAAAGGAAATGAAAATCAGAACATGTACAATATCATATTACATATGGAAAAAAATGATATTGAATATAAGGTCCCGAAGACAAGTGATTGGTCCCGAAGACCAGTGATTGCACTCTTTTTCCCTTTACTAAGTTTTTCCCACGGGGTTTTCTTAGTTAAAGGTTTTTAACGAGACAATCACCACAATATACGTGTGAATGTCATGTACTTTTTTTCCTCGAATATTTTTTCCTAAAGGGTTTTATAACGAGGTTTTTAACGAGGCATGTACATCACTCGATAATAATGAGGACATCAGAACGTTCCATATGAGTTTAATTTCGAGATAAACTGAGATATAGAACCTGAAGTTCAAATGATTGTGAATTGAAGTTCAAATGATTGTGAATTGAAGTTCACATTATTGTTCATTTATCAAGGATTGTATATTCGACATTAGACGCATCTAATATACTCCTGAAGAGTTACCGGCCGCTTATAGCAATTGCGAATGCTCTAGTCAATAGATGTCTGGTAAAGGCATGTCCCAGAAGGACGAAAAATATACAATAATACAAATGAATATGAAACTCGATAACTCGAAGGTTGGGTCCTGAAGACCAAAATGTATATTTGAATAACTAAGTTTTTCCTATATGGTTTTATTAGTTACAGGTTTTAATGAGACTGATTGATCACAAAGTCAAAGATCTTCGGTGATTACAATCAGGGGGAGCGGACTGTACTCTTTTTCCTTCGTTCAGGTTTTGTCCCACTGGGTTTTCCTGGCAAGGTTTTAACGAGGCAGCAATCCTGTAAATAGTCATTCAAGGGGGAGTGTTATGAATATTATTATATTATAGTGAATGACTTGTTGGCTAAGTCAGAAACCCTAGATTGTATCCTATATAAAGGGGTCTCCCCATATGAATGAATACAACAATTTACAAGAATTCACAACAATTCATAACAATTCTATTCTCCTCTATGTTTTCTCTATATCTAATCTATATTTCTCTCTCAATTCCTCTTGAGTTTATAACAAAAAAATTAATATAAAAAACAATATATTTTATTGTATTAACAAAATCATTAAATTTGTGTAATGTGTAATTTGGAACCCACAATAAAAAAATGAAAAAAATTCTAATCTTTCTTACCCGCAAAGACACAAATACAGTTAATAAATATTATATATATATATATATAAAAGTTTTTTTTTGGGGAATTCATAATAAGAGTAACTTATAAGTGTTTTAGTATAGTTAAATACTAATCATTAGTCTAATTATAAAAAAGACAAAACTGCCGAAACTATCCTTTCTTTATTTCTTGAAAAATCCAGACCTTAATTATTATACCTAATATCCTCCTTCCATTAATAAAAAACCTACTCCAAGACGATACAAGTGAATTTGATCGTCCGCCCCAAATTTAAAAACCATAGCTTCAGCTTCTACGTACAAAGATTCTCAATCATGTAAAAACCATATATTTCGATCTACTTTCATTCAATTTATTTTGAAACTATCACAGGCCACAGCAACCCACAAATCGATCTACCAAGGAAGATCGACTTTCGCAGCGAGAAATTAATGGCGAAGAATTCAAGCTACCGTCGTCGGTCTTCTTATTTGACGAGGATTCATCGGGGGCGACGGTAAAAGATGATTGCATCATGATCTTGACGTTCAGGAAATTTCGGCGATCGTTGGCGGAGGTCCTTGGCGATCGATGGCGGAGGTCCTTGGCTCAGACAACGACTTGATCCTTATTGTTAGGAAAGGAAACAAGCCGTTTTTGTCCCCAACGGCAATCTGAATATTGAACATGTCCAAGAGGCTTCTTTACCTCTCCTTTGTTCAAAGTAAGGAGTAGTATTAAATTAGCATTTGTTGTGATAGTGGTGTTTAATTACACGGTGACCAAATTTCTGTCTAATTACAATGGTATTGCAACTGTCTTCCTCGAGCTTTGAGTTTCATTTTTTCTTGATAAATTGAAGTGTGAATATACCTTTGAATTTGATTTTCATCTTGGTCGATTCTGATGTCCTTATAGAATGGAAGATTTACAAAATTTTGGATTGTTGTCCGTTCGGTTCTGATGCCCTTAAAGAATGGAAGATTTGTTGGATTTTGGAGACCCAAATGATAATTGATAATTATATTATACAAAAATAAGAACGAAACTAGCATAAAAGTATAAAAGTGATAATTATATTACACAAAACTAGACGAAATTACCAGAAAATTGATGCAAAACCATGAACAAAACTAACAGAAAATGAATAGTTGTATTACACAAAATTAGAAAAGAAGCAAAAATTAAGTACGAAACTAACTAGTGTAATTATATTACATAAGTAATGAATCTAATAGAAAACTAGTAATTGTATTACACAAAAGTAGAACAAATTATCTGAAAACTAGTAATTGTATTAAATATTAACTAGTAATTATATATATAATTAACGAAACTAATAGAGAACTGGTAATTGTATTACACGAAACTAGAACAAAATTATCGAAAAACTAGTAGTTGTATTAAACATTATTAGGAACTATAATTGTATTACACGAAACTAAAACAAAATTATCGAAAAACTAGTAGTTGTATTAAACATTACTAGGAACTAAAAATGAAAACTAAGAAAAAACAAAAACGAAACTAACAAAAAATTGGTAATTGTATAAAACAAAATTAAGAATGAAACTATTAAAAAACTAGTAATTGTATTACACAAAATTAGAAATGAAAAATAGCAAAAAAAGAAAAGAAAAGAAAAAAACTAGTAATTGTATTTATACAAAACTAGGAATGAAATTAGCAAGAAACTGTAATTGTAATCTAATGTTTGTTTAGTTTTTTTTTTACAATTAAACTAATCAACCCCGATCGAGATTGCAACCCCTTTCTCCATTATACAAGACCTTGTCATATAAAAAGACATTGTACCTGCTATTTTGAAACTGTGTGAAAGAACACTAACCAACAAAACAAAAAACACAAACTCACAAAAAAAACATGTACGGTTTTCGGCAACTAAAGCTAACCAAAATCTGAAGAAAACAAAAACAAGGTTTGAACAACACCATCAACCAATTGAAAGAGAAAAAATAACAAGGTTTCAAAAACCAAAATAAAAAAAAAGTTTATAAGACCATTGAAAGAGAAAAAAGTGGTCGCAGAAGAATAAGGGTTTGTATGGCTTGAAATATGATGAAACAATACACACTATCCGTCTTCCACTCCATGACCATGATGATACTCCCCGCATGGAGTTAGTCTTCAATTACCGAACCAAGATGTTTACGAGAATAAGAAACCAATGAGTGTTTATCAGAATCACATCTACATGATTATCACTCTTGCAGAGATGGGCCCGTATTGAAACAATTTAGAGTGTAACATTCACCACACATCATGGGACTTGAAATTAATTCATTACCGTAAGAATCGTAAAAACCTAGAATTGATTCTTCAATTGGTTGAAATCAAATTAGTCGATTCAGTATTTGCGCACCAAGATGAGTTTCCGTTGATTTGAGAAGATCACAAAATCAAAAAGAATGCTGGAGGATTATTAATATCTTTCCCAAATTAAAAAATACTAAAAGAATTTATTTATGTAATAAATTATGTATAATTGTCAAAATATAAAGGTTATTAAAGACATTTTAAATTTGAAAAAGTTACTCAAAATATAATTAGAAAACTTTTAACTACCTAAAATTATGATACTCAAACATTAAATTTTCTTAAATTTCAATTAGTCAAAAGAATAGTATTTTTTTATAGTATCCTAAACCAAAGTATTTTTTTCTCTAAAAATACCTTTTTTTTTTCAGGGTGGGCCAAGGCCCACCCTCGTCTTCAGCTGGCTCCGCCACTGCTCGTGAGGCACGCTCTCTATAAATTATTACTGTAATAATCCATTACTTAATTGATGGTCCAAATTTCCACATGCAGTAGTTACCCCGTCACTGTCATTCTGGGTCTCCACTGTAATGTCTAATTGATCAATAAGTGTATTTTGTTTACAGTGTCATGTCCGTATGTTAGAAACATGTGATATATTTCTCCTTGAAAATAATTATACGAACAAAATTTATCAGAACATAAGAAAAAGACAAATAAAAAATGACAAAAAACACACACATAGCTCAGACATTATTCACGAGCATAAGATATCAGTACTCTCTATCCCAATAAATTATAATTAAGTATTTCATTTGTAAATTAAAAAATATACGTCTCCCTCTCTGTTTCATAACAAAGTAAGTATGACCGTTTCATAACAAAGTAAGTAAGTATGACCGCTGTGGAACGGACGGAAAGAGTATTAACTTTTTAGGTCAAAAGTATTAAGTAAGTACTCCTTTCGGCCATTAATAAATGTCATACTTTCCTGGACACGGAGTTTAAGAAAATTGTTGTTGTTTTATTTTTTAATTGAAAAGTAAGGATTAAAATATATTTTAAAAGTGAAAATTAAAGTAGTTGTGAGTATAAAAAGTAGGTGAGGTAAAATAGAATAAAATTGTATATTAAAATGAAAAAGTTAGAATAATTATTTCCTTTTTTGGGGTGTGTCAACTATTGTTGAACACCCCAAAAAGGAAAGTATGACAACTGTCTTTGGACCGAGGGAGTATTAAATATTAAGATTAAAAAAAATTGCTAGACATTTTTTCGATTTGGTCTAATTTTATTTCATTTTGTCAATTTAATAGTAAATCTCAAAATGTGATTAATTTAATTATTGTTCAGACTAAGAAAATCAAAATTGAATTGGTTGACGGATGAGTCAATTTAGAGCATCTCCAGTGGTGAGTGCAAGTTTTGGGTGATGAGTAGGCCACGTGTGCGCCAACTCATATTATTACTACTTCTACCTAAAAAAACTTCTACCCCATTCAACCGTTCTACCCAAAACATAAATTTTATAGATCTCACCACTTACTTACTTTATAATAATAAACTTTAAAAAAATGATTTTTATATGAAATAAAATAAAATAATTAAAATTTTAACGTTAGCGGATTTATTTTATATAAAAACTAATTAAAAATAAAATATTAATCATGAATTTTAATCATAAATTATATTGCGCCAACTCATATTATTTCTACTTCTACCTAAAAAAACTTCTACCCCATTTAACCGTTCTACCCAAAACATAAATTTTATAGGTTTCACCGCTTACTTACTTTATACTTTTTATTTATTATTTATATTTAAATACTACTACTAATAATAATAATAAACTTTAAAAAAATGATTTTATATGAAATAAAATAAATATTTTATATTTTATATAATTTATGATTAAAATTCATGATTAATATTTTATTTTTAATTAATTTTTATATAAAATAAATCCACTAACGTTAAAATTTTAATTATTTTAAAATTTTTAATTTTAATTAATTTTTATATAAAATAAAAACTATTTTTAATTAATTTTTATATAAAATAAAAATATAAATAATCTGTTAAGGTTAAAATTTTAACTATTTAATAAATTTTAATTTTAATTAATTTTTATATAAAATAAAAATGTATATAATTTGAGTTAAAATTTTAATTAGTTCAAAATTCTTATTTTTTACTAATTTTTATTTAAAATATAATGTTAAAATATAAAATAATTTAATAATAAAATAATATTATTTTTCATATCTACTCGGGTAGAAATTCTTCTACCCCAGAAGTTTTAGGAACCTCTAATCTCAACACGTAGCTCCAATGATTTCTACCTCGTTTTTGGGTGAGAGGTAGAAGTACACATAGACTTCTACTCACCATTGGAGATGCTCTTACGATCAATTGACTATTTTTAGTTAATTAAAATATATAATACTAATATTTTTCACTCATTTTACAAATATATGTTTGGAGGGAAATAAATAAAAAAATAAGCACTCCGCACAATTTTTGTTCATTCTATAAATAGGGGACACCATCCTTATTGATCACAACACCAATACTAAACAGTACTTACTATTCTATTTGTAGAAAGGATAAGGAAAAAGAAAAAAAAAACCATGGAAAACCCTCCCCTCCTCCTCCACACATGCCGGGTCAAAAAAACCGACATGATAATAAACCGGGCCCACATTTTCCTCCAGGGTCTGGCATTGCTAGCCCTCTTCCACCACCGTCTCACCACCCTCTCCGACATCATCGCAACCGCCGATCATCCCCCTCTCGTTCCTTACCTGCTCGTTTTTCTCTCCGAGATCGTCCTCACTTTCATGTGGCTCCTCCACCGGACCTACAAGTGGCGGCCGGTGACTCGAGCCGCCTTCCCCGGGCGGCTTCCGCCGGACGAGAAGCTGCCGCCCGTCGACATCTTCGTCTGCACGGCCGACCCGAGCCGCGAGCCGTCCCTCGCCGTGATGAACACGGTCGTCTCGGCGATGGCTCTCGACTACCCCGGAGACAAGCTCTCCGTTTACCTCTCGGACGACGGCGGGTCCCGCTTGACCCTTTGCGCGATGAAGGAGGCGAGGAAGTTCGCCTCGTTCTGGGTCCCGTTTCGCCGGAAGTACGAGGTGAAGACTAGCTGCCCGGAGGCTTACCTCTCGACGGCTGGCGGCGGTGGTGGGAGCGGCGAGTTCGTCGATGACAGGGCGAAGATCGAGGAAAAGTACGAGGAGTTCAAGGAGGCGCTGAGGAAGCATTCGGAAAATGTAGGAACTTCTGTCAGCAACGATCATCCGCCGATAGTCGAGGTATATATATACAGTCAGAAAGACTGATGGTCACATTTCCTTTGTAATTAATTTTCGGGTTAACCTTCACTTATGGACAGGTGATTAAGGGAGAAAGCAATGCACACGAAGATGCAATGCCGCTTCTCGTTTATGTTGCGAGGGAAAAAAGGCCTTCCCATCCCCACCATTTTAAGGCCGGAGCTATAAACACTCTTGTATGGAATCTCTATCTCTCTAATGAAAATGTCAAATTTTATAAATTCAACACACGTGAAAATGTTGCTTTAATTCTCCCAATTGCTATTTTAAGTAATATTCCTACTACAAGGATACAAGTCAATTATGGAGTATATTCCAAACCACCAAGTTAGTTAATTAATGAGTACAGTACATGCTAAAAAAAGGTCACGGAGTACTTTTTTTGACAAAAAAACAAAGGTTAGGAATGTAGAGTACAATTTTTTTTTAGATTGAAAAATAAAATAATTAAAAATAAATTTAAAAAGTTAGTGGCTAAAATACAACTAAAATTTGAGTTTTAAAATAAAAAAGTTTGAATATTTAATTTAATACTTTTTTTGATTTGTGTAAACTATTTATTGAGTCACACTATAAAAAAGTGATGCAATTAACTATCTTTGGGAATTAAAAATAAAAGAAAATTGTAGTATTTTTTATGTTAAAAATTAAAATAATTTTTACTCCTATTAAAGTTGGAAAAAAAAAAGTAAAAACGGTTTTTGGCGTAGTAAAACGAATGGAATTTGCAGATTAGGGTATCTGCAGTGATGAGCAATTCCCCATACATTCTGTTGGTGGAGTGTGACCACTACTGCAACGACCCGTCTTCCGCCCGCCAAGCTATGTGCTTTCATCTTGATCCTCGACTCTCTCCGAAACTATCATTCGTTCAGTTCCCGCAGAGATTCCACAATATCGGCGAGCATGACATCTACGACGGTCGCCTCAACTATTTCAAGGTACGTACTTTCTATATATAGAAACTGCATCATCTAAAATCTCGAACTGTTACACATGCTGAATTATATACTGCATGTTTGGATTTTCGTCTCGTATCGTACAGAGAAGGTGGCACGGCGCAGATGGACTCGGGGGACCAATCATAACCGGTTGCAACATGTACATGAAAAGGGAAGCACTCTACGGAACCAAGAACGCCAAAGACGGCTTCGATTTCAACGACATAAGGAAGAGCTTCGGGTCGAGCAACGTGTTGGTGAACTCGATCTACCGAAGCCAAAAATCGAACTTTCCGAAAGACGGGGTGATCACGGGGTCGCTCGAGAACGATTTGAAACTCGTAGCCTCGTGCACTTACGACGACCACTCGCAGTGGGGTCAGGAAGTAGGGTTCATATACTTCTCGGTGGTGGAAGACCTAATCACGAGCGAACACTTGCACCGCCAGGGATGGATGTCCGTTTGGGTGGACCCCACAACGCCGTGCTTCTTGGGATCTTCTCCGACTGATTTGACCACCAGCTTCTTCCAGCAATCGAGATGGGGACTCGGCCTCATGCAAGTCTCTCTCTCCAAGTATTGTTCTATCCTGCATGGGCGAGGGCGGATGTCGATCCTTCTCTGCCTCAGCTATGCTGCCCTTACCTTCGACGCAATCTATGTCCTCCCGTTTCTCGGTTTGGCCATAGTTCCACAGCTCTGTCTCCTCCATGGAATTTCCTTGTATCCCAAGGTGAGGCTCATAATATATATATATATATATATACACTCACTCAGTCTCAGAGAAACAGGCTTCATTGCTTTGTATTTTGTGAAGGAATTGAAGTAGATCCTGTTTCTCTGAGAAAGGTATGTTTCATTTGTATTTTGTGAAGAAAGTAGACCTGTTTCTCTGGGACAAACTGACAGAGTATATATATGTGATGTTATATTGTTATGCATGCACATTTTCTTGAACTTTCGTCGTGACGCATGCATGCATGCAGGTTTCGGACCCGTATTTCCTCGTGTTCGCCTCTGTCTTCCTGATGTCGCAGCTCAAGCACGTGCAAGAAGTTGTGTTCTTCGGAGACTCGCTCATGACGGCTCTTCTCGAGCTTAGGGTTTGGATGATGAAGTCGGCGTCGTGCTACCTATACGCGACTTTGGATGCGATCCTGGATAAGTTCGGTTACAAGGAAGCCCTTTTCAATCTCACGAGCAAGGTGGTTGACGACGAACGAGAGGCAAGATTCAAGAAGGGGATATACGATTTCCAGGGGTCGCCTATGTTCGTTACTCCGATATGCAGCTTGTATATTCTCAACGTGGTTGCCTTCGCAGTCGGAGTGTGGAGGATGATTGAGCGTGGCGATGGGAGCGAGATGTTCGCGCAAGTTTTCCTCTCGTTTTTCGGGATAGTTGTGAACTATCAAGTGTTCGAAGGGATGGTTCTGAGGAAGGATAAGGGCCGGATTTCACCTTCGATTTCGCTCGCCTCGCTGGCGATCGCCGCTTTGGTGTTGGGGTTCGGATATCTTACTCTTGCATGATGGTTCGCCTAATTTGAATTTTTATGTTTTTGTACTTTGATCGTGATCAAGTAATTTTCCCTCCACCCTCCCATTCGTTTAATAAGAAGTTACTTGATCGGCTTTATTGTGAACATTATCCTTTTTATTTTATTTTATTATTAATTAAGTACTTTAATTTTTGGTTTCCAATATTTAATTTAGTCACATCCTTCAAAGACATTGTGAAATTTTGTTTCAATCAAATCATACATGAAACAAAAAAAAACTCATTGATTTTGTGATTTTGTTAGTAACATTTTTAGTTTTGTCGAATATTTTGAGACAGAGAGTAATACTACTTCCAAACACATTGATTTTGTGATTTTGTTAGTACTTCCAAACACATTGATTTTGTGATTTTGTTAGTAAGAGTAACATTTTTTACTTTTGTAGAATATTTTGAGACGGAGAGTAATACTACTTTTCCCGATGAATTAACACACATTTTTTTTTATAGATGTGATCATAAGAAGATGAATTAACACACATTTTTTTTTATAGATGTGATCATAAGAAGAAATTTCTCCCATACCACCTTTATGATCCATCCGTCAGACTCAGAATGATAAGACCAACGCAACACCAATATCACAATTCACGACATCAATTATGGGGTGCGATATGGATAAGATATGTTGGACTAATCAAAATCATTTCAATCGAGAAAGAATAAAATATTATCAATCATATATGACACACCAAAAAATAAGTAAACAAATTTTTTTATTTTAAAATAAAAAAATTTACTTTTTATTTATTTATTTACTTTTTAAACTTTACTTACAATCAACAAAATATTAAAAATATTCTCTATGATAAATAGTTGATTGTGTGAAATGGAAATGGTAATCGTCCTCAAAATCTGAAATAATAGAAATATTTTTATGGTCACGAAATTAAGAAATTTTTTGTTTTTTTCATTTTGATTAAAAAGTTAATGATAAAAATAAAATTTTAAATTAAAAAGTAACATAATTGTACATAAAGTTTAAAAATATTCTCTCATTTCAACCGATGTTTGTCAAAAAAAATTCGAAACTTACAAAGAAAACGGTTAAACTTGATATATTACACTTAATAAAACTAATATTTTACTCTTAACAATCTCACCCAACCCAAGTAAAATTTTCCACTTCTTTTTTTATGTCCTCTCCATCTCTCCATAGCAAAAACAATAGGTCTGTGCTTATCCATCTATCTCCACAAAAAGAAATTGTACTTGAAACTTTCAGCCCAATCCAACAAATGGGCAGGGTTGGGCCATAGATTTATAGACCCAAAAAAATCCAGGCTTTTTTGCTCTGACCCAACTGCCTAAACGGATCAGACTTGCTTTTGGTCTGATAATCGGGCGACCTGACTTTTCTTCTAATATTTTAATTTATTTATTTTTAAACAAAAAGGTTAATATAGTCATTTCATAATATTATTTAAAAATAACAAAATTTGAGGTATATTATTATGTATCTCAAGGCTAAAGTTTGGTGTTTTCCGTATTTTATATATGACAATCGCTTTCATGTAGAAATAATAAAGTACGGAGTATAAACTATGAACCTTCCCTCTTTTATCTTTAGCATTTATTGCTCATCGTTGTCAATTGCCATTTTTCTTGTAAAAAAATATCAATTTTGGTTGACTATTCTTTCCATCAACCTCAAGAGACCAAAACACTTCCTAAAATATCCTATCGATGGTTGATGCATGAGGCCCACAAGAGAAGCTAGTTGCGTCTGAAATGTTGACAAGTTTACATATATGGAATATAGATACTCCATGTATTTTAACCTTAATTATTCATACAGTCCAAAATTTTATAATTTTCATGAATTTAGTACTCCTACTATGATGCAGTAGTATTAAATCTACTTATCCAACTCCCCCTTACAATAAATAGATTTCAAGTTATTCATAGCCTCTTGATCTTGATTCTTTCATGCAAACCAAACAACAATGGAGAAAATCCCTTCACCACCTCTCCCTCTCAACCTCCGCCATGTCCAAAAACCAGAGATGATCATTAACAGACTCTACATGTTCTTTCTCGGAATTGCTCTGTTTGCCCTGTTCTACTACAGAGCAACCGACCTCTCTCGAATCCTCGTAACCGAGCAACGAGCTCGTCTCCTCCCCTACCTTCTCGTCTCCATCTCCG
Source organism: Euphrasia confusa (assembly GCA_954870475.1). Lineage (NCBI taxonomy): Eukaryota > Viridiplantae > Streptophyta > Magnoliopsida > Lamiales > Orobanchaceae > Euphrasia > Euphrasia confusa. Next base: position 1,276,315 of record OX940969.1, on the reverse strand, counting down.
AGCTTTTGTTCGCTTTCCATTGGGCCTTGCACCAGGCCTTCAGGTTGAGGCCCATTAGTCGAACCGTACATCCCGAAAGATTGCTCGACGAGCTTCCGCCTATCGATGTGTTCGTCTGCACAGCCGATCCGGAGAAGGAGCCGCCTCTCTCGGTGATGAACACGGTCATATCGGCTATGGCTCTCGATTACCCGCCTGAAAAGCTTTCCGTTTATCTCTCGGACGACGGGGGCTCTTTCGTCACTTTGCGCGCCATGAAAGAAGCATTGAGATTTTCCAAGTGGTGGCTACCTTTCTGTCGGAAGTACGAGGTGGAGAACAGGTGCCCGGGAGCGTATTTTTCAACGGGGGGACGGGAGGTTGAGTTCGTCGGCAGCAGTGAGTTCATAGCCGAGGAGATGGAGATTAAGGTTATAATTAATTATTGGAGAAAATTAATATTCGATCTACTGATATAAATGTCTGAGTTGCCTAATTTCTCTAATAGTTTCGATTGAACTTTTAGATGATGCGGTTTCTAACACTTATGATTATCGTTTAGTCTTGTTTTGGTTTGAGTTATACTAATGCTCGTTGCGATTATGCAGAAACGGTACGATGCGTTCAAGGTCGCCGTGGAGAAGATTTCAGCGAACGCGAGTAGTTCTGTTAGTGGAGATCATAAGCCCACCGTTGAGGTACAAGTGTCGAGTTTCTTACAAATTCGTTCGAATTGAACCGATTTTTGTTTGAGAACAAACATCTTACGTAAGCTTGTTCAGGTGTTGAACGATACCGATGGTGAGGTGATGCCGCTTCTCGTTTACGTCGCTCGCGAAAAACGGCCTTCTCAGCAACACCATTTCAAAGCCGGAGCGCTCAATGCCCTCGTATATATACTCTCTTTCTCTCTCTCTCGATCACTCACTCTGTATTTGCACGAACATTAGGATTGTTTTTAATCAGTGTGCAAATGAATCGATTTCGCAGATAAGAGTGTCTGCGGTTATCAGCAACGCTCCGTACATTCTCGTCCTGGATTGCGACCACTACTGCAACGACCCGACCTCGGCCCGCCAAGCAATGTGCTTCTTCCTCGACCCGCAGTCGTCCTCACGACTCGCTTGGATTAATTTCCCGCAGAAGTTCCACAACACGAGCGACCACGATATCTACGACGGCAGGCTGTACTATTACTGGGTAAGTATGTATTCTATCTCGATTCTCGAATATCATCGTTATGACAAAAGCCGATCTTATAGGCCTAGTCTTATGACCAGTTCTTTTGAACTGAACTGAAACAATCTGATCTGAAACATACAGAGAAGATGGATTGGGCTAGACGGAATCGAAGGACCGTTCATAACCGGCACCAACTTGTACTTGAAAAGGGAAGCGCTCTACGGAAAGGAGAATGCTAGAAACGGTACTATTGATTTCGACGGTATGAAGCAATCGTTCGGTCCGAGCAACGAGTTAGTAAAGTCGATTCACAAAACTAAAAAACTTCATCTTTCGAACGAGCTCCTGGAAAACGAGGTGCACCTTGTAGCTTCGTGCACCTACGAGAGACATTCGAAATGGGGCGAAGAGGTGGGGTTCCTATACGCCTCGATGGTGGAAGACGTTATCACGGGCTTGCATTTGCACAGCCAGGGCTGGACTTCGGTGTATATGGACCCACCTACACCGTGTTTCTTGGGCTCATGCCCCACCAATCTAAGCGACACCCTCGTTCAGCAGTCGAGATGGGGGCTCGGACAGCTGCAAATCTCCCTCTCCAAGTACTGTCCTTTCTCGTACGGTCGAGGGAAAATGTCGACTCTCCAACGCATGTGCTATGCAGCGACTACCTTTGACCCGATCACCGTCGTCCCCTTTTATGGGTTGACTGTGATACCTCAAGTGTCTCTAGTCAACGGCGTTTCTCTCTACCCCAAGGTAAGAATTGTAATGAGGTTTCGAGTTTATATATACATGTTTGAGGTCGTTGTCTAACTTATATTTAAGCTTTATATGATCTATTTTCAACTGATGTGAGATATTTAATAGGTTTCAGATCCGTTTGCCTTGGTGTTTGTCTTCATTTTCGTCGCGTCGCAACTCAAACACGCGCAAGAGGTCGTGTTTTTCGGAGATTCGATAGTTACGGCCTTGTACGAGCTTCGGTTTTGGATGATGAGGTCGGCGTCTAGTTTCTTGTACTCGACTTCGGGAGCTCTCTTGAATAAGGTCGGATTGCAAGAGCCTAGGTTTAACCTTACGGACAAGGTGGTTGACGATGAACAAGTCGAGCGTTTCAAGAAGGGCGTGTACGATTTCCGAGGATCGGGTGCGGTTATAGCTCCGATTTGCAGCTTGTACATTCTCAACTTGGCTTCATTCGTATTTGGAGTCGCGAGGATCGTGAAGGGAGGCGAGGCTAACGACGTGGTGGTGCAAGGTTTGATCCCGTTGTTCGGGATCGTTGTTAACTATCACGTGTTTGAAGGGATGGTGATTAGGAAGGACGAGGGTAGGGTCTCGTCGCGCGTTGCTCTCGTTTCTATCGCGATCGCAACGTGCGTGTTGTGCTTCGGATCTCTAGTTCTTGTTTTCTTAGATCATTGAAATTGTACTTAGAAGATGAACAACTTAATTTTCTGAAATTATAAAAAAAAAAAGTAAGAAAAATATACTATTCTGTAACTATGTAAATCATTATTGAATAATTATTTAAATATTTATTGTAAATACTACTCCCTTCATTTTAGAAAATTTTGGACATCATCTTTATAATTTACAAATCAACCGTGCATAGTTTTGTAAAATCGAAGGAATATTTAAATAGTTTAGTACTTAATTAAGCTGCTCCTTTTATAAAATGTTCATTTTAATAAAATATTTTGTGTGCCTCGTGAGCCACGCTTGCTCGATCTATTATACTCATGCATGGTCCAAATGTACGTACCCTCAGTGGTCCTATCCTATGTACTCTAATTGCTTAATGGTCGAAAATATTTTGTGTGCGATTCGATCCGTATATCAGAAATTAGATATTCTTCCGTACATCAAATTAAAGTAAAAATAAACTATGCAGTATAAATTTACTGAAAAATTTTTTGAAAAATGACCAAAAAAACAAAACACATATATAGCTCAAGCGTACGTAATTCCTAGTAGTAGTAAGTACAGTAAAAAAATAAAGAATTTACGTGTCAATTCGAAATGAGAAAAAATACTGGAAGCTCCACAATTAAAAATACTGGAGTATACCACATAATCACAAAGACATATACTCTCGCTCCTAGACATTTCTCAGAATATAATTTCAGTGTTAAATGTGTGATCTGTATGATTGTATCATAGGAATAATTTTTATTTATAAGCGTAGAAAACAAATATAACAATTATAAATATAAATATTAAATAAAATTAATTTAATATATTAAAATAAAGTTTTTGACTTACTATACTTTATATACAGGAAGTGACGTAACCAGAAATACTAGTCAGGAGGTTCAAATTTGAAAAAAAAAATACTCTCTCCATTTCATAATAAGACCTTTTTTCTACATACTTTATTAAGAAAAATATTATTTTTTGATTTTTTCAGCAAAAATTAAAGGGTATAAATGTAATTTTCAAGTTATAAAGTAAATTAATTGTGACTAAGTTTGAAAAAGTAAGTGATAAAAATTTAGAAAAATGTTGCTTTTTTTAACCAAAAGTGAAGAGTATAAAAGTATTTTTATGTTAAAAATTAAAGTAATTGTAAGTAAATTTGAAAAAGTATGAGATAAAATAGAGGTAAAATTGTATTTTAAAATTAAAAAATAAGAATATTTGTGAAAATTTAGATATAAATATCAAATTAAAGGACAACTTTTGAAGGAGAACTGTCAAATTGTAAAATTAAATCATGATTTTATTGATTTAATTTTAATCGATAAAATAGGCGGATTTAATAATTGATTGATATTCTAATTATGTTTTTGTAAAGCATGATAAATTATTATGTGGCGTTAATAATTGATCAGTATTTAATTTTTTTTAATCTTGATAAATTAGTAAGTAATATTTTATTAATAAATAATTTTTTTTAATCGTGATAAATTAGTAAGTAATATTTTATTAATAAATAATTAATTATCTATTTTTAGATAAGCCATGTCAATATTTTTAACAAAATCTCAAGTAAATTCTAATTATTTTTAAATAAATTCTAATTATTTACTTTAATATATAAAAATTAAGATATAAAAATACTTTTTTAAAAAAAAGTTAAAGGGTGCGATTGCACACTTTCGGGACCAAGTGGGTATGCCTTGTATACAGGACAATCAATGCACGTTGATTATACTGTTTATACATATGTGCAAAACCATTTTATTCATTCTATTACTATATATAGGTGACAATATTGATTAATACTCTACAACACCAAAGGAGAAAACATCACACAAACATTACTATATAATTGTGGAAAACCATGAAATCCCAACATCAAAGTGGATCGAAGCGATGGGGAAAATCCGACCCTTGTCCTTCCTCATAACCATCCCTTCAAACACTTGATAGTTCACGATTATCCCCAAAAACGAGAAGGAAAAGCTTTCGCTAACAGCTCCCTCTCCTCGCGACGCTGAATTGAATCACCTCTCTGTTCGCGCAAGCTTTCCTCTCGTTTTTTCGGGATAATCGTGAATTATCACTTGTTTGAAGGGATGGACGACAAGGGTCGGATTTCACCGTCGCTTCGATGTTTGGGACTCGGATATCTTACTCTCATCGTCATCGCCTGAGTTATTTTATGTTCTCGTCCGCTAGCTAGTTTGATTCGCTTTGTACATGTAAGTTTTTCTAGCTACAACTTTGATCGTTTAATAAGAAGTTACTTGATCGGCTTATTAGTTATTATATATATATATAATTATTGTTCATTATACTATAATCATATTGTATTGATGACTTGGCTTCTTTCGTCGTTAATATATATTGTGGTGCAAGCTCTGATCCCGTTGTTCGGGATCTTTGTTAAGTATCAAGTGTTTGAAGGGATGGTGATGAGGAAGGACGAGGGTCGGGTCTCGATGCGCGTAGCTCTCGTTTCTCTCGCGATCGCAACGTTGGTCTTGTGCTTCGGATCTCTAGTTCTTGTTTTCTTAGATCATTGAAATTGTACAAGAAGATGATCACTAGCTAGTTACTCTGAGTGAAGTACTCTTGTGTAATTGGAAGCATTCTCAATTTGTTAGAAAATTTTATTTAATATTTTTAGTTATATTCATAATTCAATTCCATTTTTGATAATATATAGGTATATATTTTTTAATTTTTGATACGAAAATTAAATAAAATGTTACTTTTTGATTTTTTTTATCAAAAAGTGAATGTTATAAATGTATTTTTAAGATAAAAAATAAATTATTACTGTGAGTGAAGTTGAAACAAAGTAAGAGTAAAATTGTATTTTAAAGTAAAATAGTAAAATGTGAGCAAAGTTGAAACAACGAATAAATAAGAGTAAAATTGTATTTTAAAGTAGAATAGTAAGAGTATTTTTTAAAGTAAAATATTTGTTCCTTCCACAAAAGTTACAAAACTTTCTTTTTTTAGGTGTCTCACAATAGTTGATACAATTCAAAAAAGGAAATAAATATTCTAAACTTTTTAATTTTAAAATATTATTTTATAATTACTTTATTCACTACTTTTTAAACTCTATTTACAACTACTTTATTTTTTAAAAATATATTTTTATCTTTTATTTATTAATCAAATAGTCAAAATTTGATTTTTTTCTTAATTTCTTACAAAAGTTTATCAACTTTTGTGAGAGAAAGAGTATTTATTTAAAGAAATTGGTGATGTGATTATGAAATGGAGAATGTAAATATTTTGAGGATAGAGGTACAAATAGAAATAGAAGAGATAAAATTTGAGTATTAAATATTTGGTATCAAGTACATTTGATATTATGTACAAATATAATTGTGAACTTAACTTGTCATATTTTTATTTTTCTTTAATATAAGTATGTAATAAAAAAAAAATGTGTATAGTGGTGGGATGAAATTGTATCTACGAATGAGTATTGTTCTTATGAAATTGAGAATGTAAATATTCACGAATACGAAATTAAACAATTCGATTATAGTTAAGTTCTATGGGACCCACGAAAAATGCGTAATGATGAATGATGAGAGAGAAATAAATGTGTCTATTCTCACGAAACCTGCGACTAGAAATTACAGTTTTCTCGGTAATTCTATGTATTTTCTAATTTGGGGATTCCTGACCTAATTTCATTCTAAGTGAACGCATTTTCCGATCTGATACGAGGAAAGCGATAGCTGAGCCGCCCAATGCCCGCCGTGTACTGCGGAAGAATCTCATCATCAACAGGCTCCACATGTTCTTCAACGCGATCGCAATCTCGGCCGTTTTCTACTACAGAGCCACCGCTCTCTCTCGTATTTTCCACACCGGAGAGTCTCCCTTCGTGCCCTATCTTTTGGTATTCGGATCGGAGATCCTGCTCACCTTTCTGTGGGTCCTGCACCAAGCCTATCGATGGAGGCCGGTGAAGCGGACCGTGTACCCGTGGAGGTTGCCGGAGGACGATAAGCTTCCGCCGGTTGACGTGTTCATATGCACGGCCGACCCGAGCAAGGAGCCGTCTCTGGGGGTGATGAACACGGTCATATCGGCCATGGCGCTCGATTACCCGCCAGATAAGCTCGCCGTTTACCTTCAGGACGATGGGGGGTCTCACGTGACCTTGCAGGCCATGAGGGAGGCTTGGAAATTCGGGAGATATTGGATTCCTTTCTGTAGGAAGCATGAGTTGAATTTCAGGTGCCCGGAGCCTTATTTTGCAGGTAAGGAAAATGGGAGCCAGAAGCTCTCTGGCAGCAGTGAGTTCGATGCCGACAGGAAGATAGTCGCGGTTCGTGACATAGAATTCGTCTCCTAGACTGTTGGACTGAGTGTTATTTAGCTTTTACTTGTTTGATTTGCTTTGAAAAAATCGTGGTTCACGTGTGCAGAAAAAGTACGAAGAGTTCCAAGAAGCAATAGAAAAGAATTCAGTAAATGCAAAGGGTTCCGTTAGCAGAGATCATTCACCCACCATCGAGGTAGAATGTTTATTGTGATTTCTTGTTGTTGTTATGCGCATGATAGTAATGGATATCGTTCTTGCCAGAAACTTTATTAGGAAATCTAATAAAGAAGTTATCGTTCTTGTTATTTACTATCATTGTTGTGGCAAGTGCCTCTGAACTAATTATTTAAAAGTTTTCAATAAAAACGCACCTACATATGTTCTTTGAATTTATTTATTTTTATTGACCGACCAGTATTGATTAGTTTATACAGAACAACTGAACAAGATTTCTGCTATGTAATTTGTTTACCTCCTTTTAATATTGTATTGACAGGTGATGACAGATGATAATAAGGATCCTAGCCTAAAAGAGATGCCTCTTCTTGTGTATGTCTCTCGGGAGAAAAGGCCTGGTCAACCCCACCATTTCAAAGGAGGAGCTCTCAATGTTCTAGTAAACTTTCTTTACACCGATTCCTTTGAATATTCAAGTTTTGATGCTGCTACAGGTGTATAATAATAATAATAATCACGATCACATAAACTTGTTTTCAAAAAAGGGCCCTTTCAATATATTACACTACACATTTGCATTAATCTCAAAACTTGATTATTATTTTATTTATTTTTATTTCCGAAAGACATTATAGTTTGTCTAAAACTGTTTGCAGCTCCGAGTATCTGCATTAATCTCCAATGCTCCATACTTTTTGGTGCTGGACTGTGACATGTACTGCGGAGACCCATCATCGGCTCGACAAGCCATGTGCTTTTATCTTGACCCTAAATTATCTTCGAAAATCGCTTGGGTTCAGTACCCTCAGAAGTTCCGTGATGCTAGTGAGCATGATATCTATGATGGTCGGCTGTCCCCCATTTGGGTATTTGATCTCCAGTGTTTTCCTCTGATACTTTCCTATGGAGATGTTTTTCTGCTCGTATCAATTCTAATTTTAATGCCGAACAACTACAGCGAGAAGGGCAAGGCTTAGATGGGCTTAGAGGACCTGCCATCTACGGTTGCAACTTTTTCATGACAAGGGAAGCGATCTATGCCATTGACAGGACTCTGAAGGGTATGTACTTCTTAAAATACTTTAGCCTTGATAGTAAACTCTTATTAGAAATCCTTGGATTTCCATTATTTATATTCCCCCACCCCAACCCACCCACCTCAAATTCGTGTCCAGATATTGATCTCAACCAGCTGAAGAAGTCATTTGGTCCAAGCAATGAGTTCATCAAATCAATTAACAGAAGTTACAACCCACAGTTGTCAGAAGACAGAAAGCCCTCTGGAGAAATGGAAAAAGAGCTCCAACTGGTAGCCTCTTGTACTTACGACATTGACACAAGATGGGGAGAAGAGGCAAGTATTCATTATTACTCCATGTTAAGACAAACATGACAACCTGGAGGGTGGAGGTTTTACCTCCTACCCAATTAATAAAATCAAAGTAAAACAAGTACATCAATAAGTATTCCACTTCTATATTCTGAAAGTGAAAGTCGATTACAAGCTGAAGAATCGGAATTTATGTGTTTGTTTCGGGCGCAGGTGGGTTACAAATATTTTACTGTTGTGGAAGACTCTATTACAAGCATTGAATTGCACTGCAAGGGATGGATCTCCGTGCTACTTGACCCTGAACGGCCATGTTTCTTGGGTTCATGTACTTCGAGCCTAAATGACATGTTGGTTCAACAGACACGTTGGTCTTTTGGCCTAATGCAAATTGGGTTGTCAAAGTATATGCCTCTTATATATGGCCCGTTGAGAATGTCAATTCTTCAAAGCATGTGTTATGGAGCACTTGTGCTTGATTGTCTCTATGCTGTGGCCTTTTTTTGTTTAGCCATTATTCCTCCAATCTGCTTACTTCGTGGCATTCCTCTGTATCCTAAGGTGAGCATGTATAATAAATTACTGTATTTCTCCATTCAATACAAACCTTCCTGACTCATATCCTTCTTTACTATTTCTCGTAGGTTTCGGACCCAATGTTTCTTGTGTTTGCCTTCATTTTCATCTCCTCACAAATAAAGCACCTGCAAGAGGTCGTCTCCTACGGTGACTCCGCCATGACGGCACTTTACGAATTGAGGGTCTGGATGATGAAATGCGGAGCGTGTTACTTTTTTGCGATCGTGAATGCGGTTCTTGACAAGCTCGGCTTGCTCCAGGCAAACTTCTCCCTCACGAACAAAGCGGTTGGCGAAGAACAGGCCAGGCGTTTGCAGCTCGGAATTTATGATTTCCAAGTGGAGCCCCTACTACTTACCCCGATGTGCAGCTTGTACGTTCTTAACTTGACATCCTTTGCTGTCGGAGTGTCGAAGGTCTTCAACGGGAGCGACGAGTTGTTGGGACAGGTTGTTCTATCGTCGTTCGGGGTGATTGTAAATTTTCATTTGTTGCAGGGTATGTTCTTGAGGATGGACAATGGACGAGTTTCGGTATTTGTGACTATGATTTCTGTGGCGATATCTGCTGTTGTTTTGGGCAGCGAGTTTCTCGTTTCTCTCGTTTACGGAACGTGACGACTAAGCCGGAAGGGGAGACAGGTTTAGGAAAATTGTAGATTTGAATATGTATGTAGTGTTGAGAAATTTATGTTCTTATGAAATGGATCAATCCATCAAAATAATCTTTTACTCTTACTTAGAAGTTAGAAATAGAGATTATTAAATTATTCTAATAAAATTTTAGTTTTTGTTCTTCCACTTAGAAATATTTTATTTTGTTTATATATGTAATTATTTATTGTTTATAAAAATAAATTAGTTTAAAAATAATTTTTATTATTTAAAAAATTGCTTAAATAATTTTAAAACGAAATTATTAACTTTAAAAAAAATGAAATGAAAAATAATAAAAATAAAAATACATTTTCATGACTGCGTATTTGTTACTCCATGCCCGCAGCCTTCACTCGAGGCAGAGTAGCCATGGACGGACCTCTCAACATCCGCCACGTGCTCTGGCGGAATCTCATCTTTAACAGGCTCCACATGTTCCTCAACGCGATTGCAATTTCCGCCGTTTTCTACTACAGGGCCTCCACCCTCGTTCGCATTTCCCGCACCGGAGAGATCCCAATTTTGCCCTACCTTCTGCTCGCTTTCTCCGAGGCCGTGCTCACGTTCGTGTGGATTTTGCACCAGGCCTATCGGTGGCGTCCGGTGAAACGGACAGTGTACCCGGAGAGGTTGCCGGATGACGAGAAGCTTCCCCCGATCGATGTGTTCGTGTGTACGGCCGATCCGAGCAAGGAGCCGTCTCTGGGGGTGATGAACACCGTGATATCGGCTATGGCGCTCGATTACCCTCCGGATAAGCTCGCTGTTTATCTCCAGGACGACGGGGGCTCTCACGTGACCTTGCCCGCCGTGTGAGAGGCGTGGAAGTTCGCGAGATGGTGGGTGCCTTTCGTTAGGAAGTATGGGGTTGAAATTGGGTGTCCGGATGCTTATTTCTCGGCGGCGGCGGAGAAGAAGCTCAATCACGGCGATGGGTTCGCGGAGGAGAAGAAGATGCTCGAGGTGAGATTTCTTCGCGATGTGAAATCATCTGGAAAAAGATAGTATCATTGATTGAAGTCGACGAAACTCGTTTTGATTTTCTTATGTTTTGAAAATTTGGAGTTATTGGTTTTGCAGAAAAGGTACTATGAATTCCGGAAAACAATCGAGAAGATTTGTGTAAATGCAAGGGCTCTGTTAGCAAAAATCATCCACCCACGATTGAGGTTCAAATCTCATTGAAAATAGTATTGCTTAAATCTTGATTTATGTGCTTCTTACATAGTTGTGATTAAACGAAGAAGAGAAAACTGTATCGATTCTTGTGTATTCCGCACCCAACAAACTCCATTCTTGCGTGAGCATTTCAAATGAAGAAATTAGTCGTTGCGCTGCATTGATGAATTCTAATAAACTATTGAATGTATCAGTCTCGCTTTGCTCTTACAAGCATGGTAATTTTTTAAAATTATATTAACGTGTACATACAACTAGATTTGGTCGATGAACCTTTTTCGACCTTTTGCATGTTTGTACTGTTAGGTGATGACTGATGAAAACATGGATTCCGGCCTAAATGGAATGCCTCTTCTTGTTTACGTTGCACGGGAGAAAAGGCCCAGTCATCCGCACCATTTCAAAGGAGGAGCACTCAATGTTCTTGTAAGCTTCCTTCTCCACTTCTTCTTCTGTGTTTTCGTGGGTTGATTTTCTTCTTTCTTCTTGGAGGAGTTCTCTCAATTCTCTAGGTAGAGACAAATTTGTGTTGACGATTACCAATTTGCAGCTCCGAGTGTCTGCAGTAATCAGCAATGCTCCATACTTTTTGGTGCTGGACTGTGACATGTACTGCTACGACCCATCGTCTACCGCACTCTACGTGATGAGAATGTGGATGATGAAGTCGGGCTCGTGCTACTTTTACGGGGTCCTAAATGCGGTCGTGGACAGGTTTGGTCTCCACAAAGCGGATTTCACGCTAACTAACAAGGTGGTCGACAGTGAACAAGCCAAGCGACTAGAACAGGGCATATACGATTTCCAAGCATCACCTCCACTGCTTGTCCCGTTGTGCGTACTGTTGAAATTACATCTTCGACGTAGGATACCAACTTTTCGTGAAGTCGGTCTTAAACACAGTCACTTCAGCAACTTCGTTCTCACACACTCAGCTCTGCTTGCTATGAATGTTGTAAGGTGTATGTGGTGTGTTCGAACTCAACAAGAGTAAAGTAAAGTGCTGAAGACAAGGTTGTATAATAGTTTCATTTCATTGATAAACAAAACTAACTATTACACTTGTGGAGAAAGGTAGACGGTATGATCAAAAGTCGTATCCCAAGTGACGCAGCACTCCAACGAACTAATGATCTATTACTATATCACCTAGAGCTAAATCGCATAACTCTACTATCGGTGCACAGCACAAAACAACTACCAAAACTCTTAAAGCTATAAGCCGTAAACAACGAACGTTGATACTCAGATATCGGATTTCGTTCTCTCAAAATCGTCAAAGGATGTCATCCAACTCCATGGGTATATATAGTAGTCTCGCACATGTGAGGCCTTGAAATAGAGCAATCTGATTGGCCACATGCTTGACCTACATCACAATTCCATGGATGACATCACATTCGGAATCTTCGATTCTTGAATCTTGGAATCTTGAATCTTCGATTCTTGAATCTTCGAATCTTGAATCTTCGATTCTTCAACTTCAGACTTCAACACATCTTGACTCCGTCGATCTCAATACTTCATCGTGATGAACACTTGTCGTTGAACATTTCATATTTCATCGTCTTCATTGTCGTCAATAGAGTTGAAGTAGTAAACAACACTTCATGCATCAGTTGATACACGAAGTCAAAAGAGCCATGTCAAGGGACTTCAGTTGCACAGGTTGAAGACATCATTCGCGACTCCAGTCGCGTGCGACGCGAGTCGCAGATCATGGCCATGCGACGCAAGTCGCGTGCGACGCATGTCGCAATTTACGGTACAAAGATCAAGCGACTCCAGTCGCGTGAAATGGAGAAGCATGGCCTCGCGACGCCAGTCGCGTGCGACAGCAGTTGCTAGTCTGGATATGCGACGCATGTCGCGTGCGACTCTAGTCGCGAATGGAGCGGATGCTAGTTGAGCGACGCCCGTCGCGTGCGACGCCAGTCGCAAATGGAGGAGTGCGAGAGTCACGCGACTCTGTCGCGTGCGACTCCTGTCGCTTGAGATGATGCATTGTCGTGCGACTCCAGTCGCATGAACTTGAGGATGGACTTCATGGTGATTATTTTGCATTCACTCCCTACACCTGAAATCAAGGACAAACAAACACATGTTGTTGCCAAAACTAACATCTACAATCTCCCCCTTTTTGGCACAACTCATGTGATCAAGGGTTAGTAACGGAGATATACATAGCTCCCCCTCAAGCAAAGCATATCAAAACAACCAAGTAAAGATAAAACTCAAACAAACATTCAACAACTAAGCATCATCACTGAGAAGATATGAAAAACCAAAAACTTAGTTACGAATTCAAACATCGAATCAAAACATCAAAAGCAAGATTCAACAAAACAGATATGAAAAACATGCATGATGGAAAATATCAATGTCAAATGCATGCAAGAGATAGATGAAACTGAAATTGTTCAAACAAGAAAAAACAACAAGTATGAAAACTTCAAGTCTTCGGGGATCCAACAGGAGATGGTGAGCGCAAAGGGGTGTTATGTGGCGAAGCATCATCAGACTTCATTGCTTCATCATCATTTCCAGCTTCATCACCTGCGTCTTCCTCAACTTCATCTCCATCAGACACGAACTCATCGTCGCGATGTCCATAGATTTCATACTGACCAAACTCATCCTCACCGAGTTTGATCCTCTCTTCATCATCATCATCATCGTCATGACCAACACCTTCAATGTCAACATCTTCACCTTCATCCCTCAAACCGTCAGACGGCATCGCACGCGACGCCTCTGGATGTGTAGTATCATCACCATCAGTACCATCAATCTTTCCTTTCCCTTTTCTCAACATTTCAAACACTTCGCCCGCCATCATCTCACGAACACCCTCATCACCTTCATCCTCACTCTCAACAATCACATGTTTAGACTTGGCTAGATCAGCCATTGCTTCCTTGATGCCATCTTTGATCAGCTGGAAGATGAAAGTATCACTTAAGCCTTGACCAGATGAGCCAGCACGAGATATACCACCCAATCCTCCCCCTTGATGGGTCAGCTGGTGAAGATGAGTGAAAGCGGCTTTCTGGTCTTTCTGAGCATCCAACATCTCAGCAAGGGCAATGGCATGGGCGGCCTGTTTACGCTCAAGTCTCTGAGTCGTAATGTAACATTGATGTATCGCAGCCGAGGGAACCACAGAACGATAGTTATGCATTGGGTGATAGGGGTTCTCCTTTGGCGGTAAACCAGACTGAGGACCAAATTTCTGAGGCGCCACCTTTTCACGCTTCAACTCCTTAACATCATCATCCTTCTCAATCTCATCACCCTCACCAACATCTTCAATGGGAATCACCTCATGTTTAGACCGTTTAGATGCAGAGGGTTCAAGTTTTGCAGTAGCAGCAGAACGCTTCTTGGCCTTCACCGGCGAGAGAGGTGGAGTGATAGGTTCTTTAACATCTTCCCTCTTCGCATACTTCGTCCACGGAAGATCAAAAACTCTATTTTTCAACCACGTCGGAGTGATATTGACATGGGAATTCTTCTTCACTTTCCTCTCCGTCTCCGTCATCGGATTGAACTTTTGTTCAATCAACATCCCATAGATGAGACAGGGATGAGTAAGATGTAGACGACGTTCCTCCTCAACCTCTGACTGTTGAATAAGTAATGCATCAGAAGCCTTGGCAATCCTACAGATATCAGCGAAGATGATTTCGCCGAGGTCGACCTGTTCTCCGCAGCCGAGACGGAATATGATATGCATCAGTTTTGGCGAAAGATAATTCTCATCAGGATGAGCCGCCCAGTTGGTCACACCAAACCTATGGAGATTGCCGTAGAAGGCAGTTAACTTGCTAGGGTGTGGAAGAGGAGACTTAACTTTGCCATGGGTCAAGAAGGATCCAATCTTCGTCGCGTTCATGCGATCATCATCAGAGGGAGTAGTCCAGTTACTATCAACCTCTATTCTTTTCAAGAAAATATTGATGTTCAGAGGTCGGAGAGTATACAACTTATTCCTGAAAACAAAACGCCCATACATCGGGCTCGAAGGGTCAGCAAACTCAGGAGTGAGGTTAGCATAAAATTTCTGGATGATAGGAATGGAGTAGCGATAGGTAGCAGTGACAGACTCCAACAGCTTCATATCTTCAAAGAACTTGGTAATACCCTGTTTTTCATAATCCGCAGGGCGGATGTGACGGTCATTCAGGATAGGTAGGTTCTCAATCAAACCAAGCCGACGCTCGGCCTTGGGATAGAAAAAATCAGGTTTATAGTGCTTCCCGCACTCTTCAACAGTTTGATAGTACACTACCTCAGCAGTGGCTCCAGTTGAGCCAGAAGTAGTAGGAGCACGAGGTGGCTTCCTCGAGTCATGAGATAAAGACTTCTCTCCCTCACCGGAGCCAGAAGACTTCTTCTTTGAACCTCCAGCAGAGGCAGTGGGAGTTGAAGAAAGAACTTTCTTCGGAGTAGTCTCAGCAGTGGAGATAGAAGGGATAACCTTCTTGGGATCAACAGCAGCGGAGATAGAGGATTTTGATTTCCTAGAATCAACATCAACAGTGATAGAGGGTTTAGATCTCCTCTGTTCAGCAGCGACGTCAGATGACGTCTTCTTAGTAGTGGCACCAGGGCCAGAGATAGTTTTCTTCTCACCCGCCACAACAACAGCAGGCAGCGGGGTCTTCACAATTTTCTTTCCATCATCGGTCATTAACCCATCGTCAACAAGTTTCTTATACTCAGAGGGTGAAACGAGACCCTTATAGCAACGAAGGAAATTGGATGGATACTTCTTCGGCAGTTGTTCAGATTTAGTACTTGGACCTCCACTCCTCGATACTGAGTGCGCAGGCAACACAGGTTTCGTCAGATCGACTGACGGGGACTTACTACCACGAGAGTCCATCTTGTCCATATGCTTCTGTAGAGCATGAAGAGCCTTCTTCTTAGAGTTGGGAGACGCATCCCTCCACGCAGTAGTTAGTTCGACGAGAACTTCCTTGTCAATCTCATCAAACACGTTACCAGCAGATGAGGTCATAGCTAGATAGCGAGATCGAAGATCTAAGAACCTAAGTATGAAACACTGGTGCCTGATGCACGAAGCTAGAGAGAATGTCGATCGCCGGATGCGAGAAGCAAGAGATCAACGATACTTCAACCACAAAAGCAAGATGACAACGAAACTTAGAAAATTCTGATAAGCAAGTAACCCTAATCCAAGATTTCGATGGCCTATATATAGAAAAATTTTGGGCCGGCTCGTCTTGGACAAAAAGACCTGCGAAAAAGCCCACTTAACAGTACAAAATTGGCCCATCAGTACAAAAATCGAATAAAATATAATAAAATAATCAGCTGAAAAGCATGAAAAATATTCTAAGGAAAAAAAAATTTCAAAATTTTCAAAAATTTTCGAAAAGTTTTCGTCGACGAGCAAGATGTAGCAATGATGTTCATCGTCGGAAATCAGGTGAGGTGAGATGCAACATCGATGTTGAACAGCAGAGGTGGAGATGGAGTGACTCAGATCACACCACGCGACTAGCATCGCGTGCGACGTGCGTCGCATGAGACGCGGCTTGCGACAGTTGTCGCGTGCGACTTGCGTCGCATGAGTCGCGGCGTGCGACTTATGTCGCGTGCGACCAGCGTCGCGTGTGGCTGAAGTTGCATGTACGTGCTTCATCATCTACGCATGAGGAGATATGCACAGGAAGCTGCTACACTCATCTTCCGCCTTAAGGATTGTACTCCGCGAGATGCTGAACATGATTTATAAGAATAACAAAACAACACATCCCGAGTTAGTATTCAAGCGTTCAACACACTGCAAACATTCAAAAACATTTTAGTGGAGATTCAATCGGTGATACCAGGCAGTGAAGAGCAAATATTTTCCCAAAAAAAATTTTCACTTTTCATCAATCTCCAAATAAAAAATATCACACAAGGTGAATAAAAACTTTGAGGTATAATGAAATATCTCTCGAAGTAAAAACCGGTGAAACGGACCGAAGTATGTTGAAATAAGTTTAACTTGTCCTTCGTCGCAATCACAAGAATGCAATCGTGTTTCATCGGAACATATATGGTGAGTTAACACCGCACAAGAGATTTTAATTCATGAGTGTAAGGTGAACTCTTAAGGCACTCCACTTGGGACAAGCGTTACTACAATCAGAGGGGAGCAAGGTTCGACCTGCGTCCTCCAGTCGAGTTTTAGCTTTTAAAATGAAATGCAACAGATGCTCATTACAGCAATCAGAGGGGAGCAAGGTTCATCCTGCATCTCCGAAGTGTGAAGGTTGAGCATCTTAAATTAAAGCGTCTATGTGCTACCTTTCGAAGAGGGGAGCCGGCGGACAAAGTGATCCGGCGTCCTCCGTTACTCAGTATTATAGATCAATGCAAATGAGCTTATGGGAGTTATATGCCAAGTTCACATGTATACACTCAGAGGAATAAATGCACTTGGGTCCGAAGACTAAAGCGGCCTCGATTCATGTTCATCTTATTAGATTAATCCACGACGATCCATAGTGCGTATTCAGAAGTAAAGAAAACAATCTTTCAGACTTCAAAATTTTCGTGAACTCTTAGAGAGAACACATGCAGAGAGAATTTCTTAAATTTTTGAATCTCTCAAAGTCAAGTGGTTTGGTGAAGATGTCAGCGATTTGTTTTTCTGTTGAAATATGCTGTAGACTGACTATATCACGATCAACCAAATCTCTAATGAAATGATGTCGAATGTCGATGTGTTTAGTGCGAGAATGCTGAACAGGATTTTCGCTGATTTTGATAGCACTTTGGTTATCACAGTACAGCACCAAGGGAGCACTCTCGATAAGATAATCATCCAACATCTGCTTTAGCCATAGCAATTGAGTGCAGCAACTCCCAGCTGCAACATACTCAGACTCAGCTGTTGATAGAGCGATGCAATTTTGCTTCCGACTATGCCATGACACTATGTTATTGCCAAGGAAGCAGCAGCATC
Organism: Euphrasia confusa; assembly: GCA_954870475.1. NCBI lineage: Eukaryota > Viridiplantae > Streptophyta > Magnoliopsida > Lamiales > Orobanchaceae > Euphrasia > Euphrasia confusa. Next base: position 1,258,502 of record OX940969.1, on the reverse strand, counting down.
CAGACGTGCTCTTTCGTTCATCATTGTCACTCGCCCAATCCGCGTCGGAGAAACCGACAAGATTTGCTGTAGTGTCACACGCATACCAAAGACCGAGGTCAGACGTTCCAGAGATGTAGCGGAGAATCCGTTTCACAGCTCGTAGATGGTCCTCCTTAGGATCAGCTTGGTACCTGGCACACATACAAACACTAAACATTATATCAGGGCGAGTAGCAGTTAAATAAAGTAAACTCCCAATCATAGAGCGATAGAGAGTTTGATCAACACTTCGACTCTTAGTCGACATAGATAGCCGATCAGTTGTCGCCATGGGAGTGTTGGCGGGCTTAGCATGGTGCATCTCAAACTTCTCAACCATATTCTTCGCATATTTGCTTTGTGAGACGAAGATCCCATTTGGTCGTTGAGATATCTGAAGACCCAAGAATTGGTGTAGCTCTCCTTCAAGACTCATCTGAAATGTTGAAGACATAGACTCCGTGAAAGCTTTCACGAGCTTAGGGCACGTAGCACCAAATACAATGTCGTCAACGTAAATCTGAGCAACCATCATATGTTTGCCATCACGTTTTAAGAATAGGGTCTTGTCGACTGAGCCACGAACAAATCCAAACTTTAGAAGATAGTCTGTCAGACACCCATACCAAGCCCTCGGTGCTTGCTTCAACCCATATAAAGCTTTATGAAGCTTATAGACATGATTAGGCTTCTTAGGATCCTCAAATCCTTTCGGTTGAGCAACATACACCTCTTCTTCAAGTACTCCATTTAGGAATGCAGCTTTAACATCCATTTGTCTAAGTTTGATGCCAAGATGACATGCAATAGCGATTAAGAGACGAATAGACTCAATGCGTGCAACTGGAGCAAAGGTTTCATCAAAATCTATCCCTTCAACTTGGGCATAGCCTTGTGCAACGAGACGAGCTTTGTTTCGAACGACTTGGTTATGCTCATCCGTTTTGTTCTTAAAAATCCATTTGGTCCCAACAACATTGATGTTTGAAGTACGGGGAACCAAAGACCAAACATTGTTTCTTGTGAACTCGTTAAGTTCTTCCTGCATAGCCATTATCCAGAAGTCATCCTTCATAGCCTCCTTGTAATTTTTCGGTTCCGTTTCAGATAGGAAGCAAGAGACTCCGATTTCATGGCACACAGCAGAAGTGCAAATGTTATAGAGTTCATCAGGAGAAGGAATTTGTTTCTTCGAGCGTGTAGTTCGCTCGTTCATGTTTCCAATCATCTGAGTCGGAGGGTGGCGTTTTTGAATGTACCCAGGTGCTTCTCTAGGAGCATCAGCTGGGTTGTCAACTTGTTCATTTTGTTCATCATCAGACGATGAAGTATCATTGTCCCGCCGACTAGTCTCTCCAACTTCAGATGAATTGTTAGGAGTAGGAATGTCTGGCATCTCAGTAGTGGGAGTAGATGGAAATGTACGATACTCCAGAATCCCTTCCTTAACCCAATTCTCGTTGGCATCCTTTCCGAGAAAGTCTTGTTCATCAAAGTTGATGTTAACAGTTTCAAGAACTTTCTTAGTTCGGAGGTTGTAAGCACGATAAGCATGACTATTCTGACTATAGCCAACGAAGATACCACGATCAGCTTTGGCTTCAAACTTCTTTAGAGGATCACGATCCTTCAATATATAGCACGTGCAGCCAAAGACACGAAAGTGAGATACAGATGGCTTCTTGCCATTCACAAGTTCATAGGCGGTTGCCGTAGTGCCGGATCGAATGCTAATACGATTCAGAATATATCCAGCGGTAGAGACGGCTTCCGCCCAAAAGGTACGAGCAAGATTTTTCGAGATTAGCATGACACGAGCCATCTCTTGCAACGTACGGTTCTTCCGTTCGGCGATCCCATTCTGTTGTGGTGTTTTAGGAGCCGAGTATTCATGATGAATCCCCTTCATCAGACAATATTTATTGAAGCTAGAATTTTCGAATTCTGTTCCGTGATCACTCCTGATCCTCTTCACCTTAGCTTCATGATTCGTTCTAATCCATTTCACAATACCTTTGAAGACATTGAAAGTCTCATCCTTAGTGGCAAGAAATCTTGTCCAAGTATAGCGAGAGAAATCATCAACAACCACCAGCACGTACTCTTTCTTGGCAATACTCTTCACTTCCATTGGACCCATGAGATCCATGTGAAGTAGTTCAAAAGGAGCAGAAGTGCTCATTAGTGTTGGCAGTGCAGGATGAGGAGTTCTCGTCAGCTTACCCTTCTGACAGTCACCACACACTCTTTTCTCGATTTTGGGGAGTTGAGAGATTCCTCGAACTATCTCCCCCTTAACCAATTTACTCAGATTTCGAGTGCTGGTGTGTCCAAGACGTTGATGCCATAAATCGACTTCATCAGGAACGGTCACAGAGAAACAACTATACTCAGTTGTATAACAATTATTCTTCGCACGTGGACCTTCCATGATGCACTTCCCTTCAACATCAAAGACCTTGCAAGAGTCTCTATCAAAACTAACATTCAGCCCTTCATCACAGAGTTGGCTGATGCTGATGAGGTTCGCCACAAGACCCTTCACATGAACAACATTTCGAATTGGTGGCAATCCCTTGATATGCAGCGTCCCCTTTCCCATAACGATGCCTTTAGCTCCCCCTCCAAACACCACAGGAGAACCAGTCATAGGCTCATATTCTTTTAAGAACTTCTTGGTTCCTGTCATGTGTCGGGAACAACCGCTGTCAAAATACCAAATGCCTTTGTTTCCAGAGTCGGAGGCATTCAGTGCAACATTGCAAAAGATGAGCTCTCTAGGTCTCCATGCAGTTGAAGTGGTGGAGTTAAGCTTAACTTCACTCTTTCGGGACTTAGGCACCCACTTCTTTTTCACAACAAAATTTCGAGACTTAGTCTCTGTGGCTGGTTTCAAAGTTTTCTCAACTCTTGAGATAGGAGTAATGTGTTTCTTCACACTCTTAACACCTCCAATCTTCTTCTTCTCAGTCACCAGATCCCGGTTGACGTCATCTCTCAGCTTAAAGCAGAAAGGTCTAATGTGTCCGGGCTCATTGCAGTAGTGACACACATATTTTCTCTTATGACGAGCTTCGATCTTCTTCGAAGTCTTAACCATGTCAGGTTTTGAGCGAGAGAGTTTATCATTTAGTTTTACGTTCTGAGATTTACTCAACTTCTTCAGCAACGTCTTCTCGTATGGCAAGATACCACGAGGATGTATCACAATAGACTTAGGAAATTGATATGTCTCCGTCTTCAAGTTAGTAGTCGAGATCGACTTTTGAGTTTCAGTTTTCGGAGATGTAGCAACCTTCTTTCCTTCAGCAATTTCCCTTCGTTTCAAACTTTCAGAATCATCTATTTTCATACTCTCAGTAGAGTCAGTAGAAGCTTTGACAAAAGTCACTTCTTTCGTTTCAGGTGCAGTATAGATAGATTCAAAGACTTTCTGAAAACCAAGTCCAACACGACCTGGGTTCATGTACGATGCGGCATTGTCAAACACTGAAGAGTTAGTATTCATCTTTCTCAACAGTTCATCAGTCATCTGAAGCTTCTCCTTTAGAACATAACGTTCCTTGTCACACATAGCTAGATCAGTTTGAGCTTTCATCAAGGATGACTTCAGCTCATCATTCTCAGCGTCGGTGTTCTTGAAGAGAGTTTGGAGTTTCTTCACTTCTGATGTTTCCTTCTTCAGTGATGCCTTTAGTTTCGAGTTTTCAGAACTCGACTTCTCAAATGATTCTCTCAGTTCGACAACCTCTTTGTAGTATTTGTGTTTCTCTTCAAAGAGAGTATCAAATTTGTTTTTCAGTATTGTCAGAGAATTATTCAACCTCTTCTTCTCATCTTCCGTCTTCTCAACCGAGTTTCTCAAACCAACGACCTCATCACTCATCTTGTGTTTCTCATTCGAGAGTTCAGTAATAGATTCTGTCAGAACCTTCAAAGACACTTCGAGTGTGTTATTCTCAGTGATAGCTAAGTCATGTAGACTCATCAATTCAGCATGATTCTCTCTCAGAGTGAGTAGCTCATCACACACAACTTCAGCTTGACACACTCCAGGTGTCATCTCTATCTCTTCAGTTTCAGAATCAGATTCACCATCTGAGAAAATATCGTCATCACAAAAATTTCGATTTTCTGAGGCCAGACGGAAAATGTTATCTGCAGTAGCAGTATCCTTCAGAAAGGAATCAAGTTGAAAGTTTTCAACTTCAAAATCAGCAAGGTCAAAACCTTCATCAAACGTGACAACGAGAGCGTTGTCCTCATCTTCATCTGTGTTGTCATCATCAGACCCATCATTCTCAGAGATCACATCTTCATCATCAATCACCACGTAACTCACTGGTAGCTTCTTCTTTCGATGCAGGTTAGGACATTCATTCTTGACGTGTCCATATCCCTTGCACTCATAGCACTGCATTTTCGATACATCTTTGCTATTGGAAGTGTATGGTGATAGCTTTGTGCCTTTAAACTTCTTGTCAGACGAAGACCCCTGATTTCGATTGTCTGGAGTGTTCGGATATGAGTTAGAACTTTTCTGAAATTTTCGGAAATTTCGAGCTCGGTTCTTTCTCTTAAAATCTTGTTTCACAAGATATGTGACTATATCAGTCAAAACAGCAAGCTTGTCCGGGTTGTTAGAATTCATCAATCGTTCAATGTCCTCTGCTTCCTCATCATCAGACTCATTCAAATCAGCTGAAAGGCTACTTTCATACTTCTCATTTTTCAGACGAGATTGTTGAGATTTTGTGCTTCTTGAACTCTTTCCCTTCTCAGATATCTTAAGAGCAGTCATCGGCTCATAAACAAGAGACATATCTGGGTTGCTTCGTACTTTGAGAGTCAAGTCATAGTTTCTCAAATCAGCCATCAGGTCAGCATAATCCCAGTTTTGATTACCATCGTTACGTGCTTCAATAGTTAGCACCTTGCTCTCGAATCTCGAGCTTACACTCGATAGAACCTTCTCGTATACCATGATGGCAGGAAAGACTTCTCCTAGTTCAAATGCCTCATTGACATATCTCATTACCTTGTCCAGGTAGTCATTTATGTCTTCATCTTCTCTCATACGGAGTTGATGAAATTGGGCAGTTATAGTTCGAATCTTTGAGCGCTTAACAGCGTGACTACCCTCACATGTTCTCTGCAGTGTCTCCCATGCATCTCTGGCAGATGTGCAATTTTTGACCAACTGATACATGCTGAGATCCAGCCATTCACATATAAGTAGAAGAGCTTTGCTATTCGCAGTAGACAAATCATGCTCTTCTCTAGTCCAACTACGTTCAGGCTTAGGGGTTCTAAGTCCATCAGCATCTTCAGTGTAAGGACGCTCCCATCCTTCCAACACAGCCATCCAAGCTCTTGAATCAAAGCCTTTGATTCTAGCGGATACTTTTGCTTTCCAGTTCGAGTAGTTCTGATGAGTAAGCATAATCGGTTTCTGAACAAACATAGACGACTCCATTGTAGCGGAATTATGGAGTCAAATAACGGATCACGTCTTATACGTATGACGTCCCGCTCTGATACCAATTGAAATTACGTCTTCGACGTAGGATACCAACTTTTCGTGAAGTCGGTCTTAAACACAGTCACTTCAGCAACTTCGTTCTCACACACTCAGCTCTGCTTGCTATGAATGTTGTAAGGTGTATGTGGTGTGTTCGAACTCAACAAGAGTAAAGTAAAGTGCTGAAGACAAGGTTGTATAATAGTTTCATTTCATTGATAAACAAAACTAACTATTACACTTGTGGAGAAAGGTAGACGGTATGATCAAAAGTCGTATCCCAAGTGACGCAGCACTCCAACGAACTAATGATCTATTACTATATCACCTAGAGCTAAATCGCATAACTCTACTATCGGTGCACAGCACAAAACAACTACCAAAACTCTTAAAGCTATAAGCCGTAAACAACGAACGTTGATACTCAGATATCGGATTTCGTTCTCTCAAAATCGTCAAAGGATGTCATCCAACTCCATGGGTATATATAGTAGTCTCGCACATGTGAGGCCTTGAAATAGAGCAATCTGATTGGCCACATGCTTGACCTACATCACAATTCCATGGATGACATCACATTCGGAATCTTCGATTCTTGAATCTTGGAATCTTGAATCTTCAATTCTTGAATCTTCGAATCTTGAATCTTCGATTCTTCAACTTCAGACTTCAACACATCTTGACTCCGTCGATCTCAATACTTCATCTTCAACTTCATCGTGATGAACACTTGTCGTTGAACATTTCATATTTCATCGTCTTCATTGTCGTCAATAGAGTTGAAGTAGTAAACAACACTTCATGCATCAGTTGATACACGAAGTCAAAAGAGCCATGTCAAGGGACTTCAGTTGCACAGGTTGAAGACATCATTCGCGACTCCAGTCGCGTGCGACGCGAGTCGCAGATCATGGCCATGCGACGCAAGTCGCGTGCGACGCATGTCGCAATTTACGGTACAAAGATCAAGCGACTCCAGTCGCGTGAAATGGAGAAGCATGGCCTCGCGACGCCAGTCGCGTGCGACAGCAGTTGCTAGTCTGGATATGCGACGCATGTCGCGTGCGACTCTAGTCGCGAATGGAGCGGATGCTAGTTGAGCGATGCCCGTCGCGTGCGACGCCAGTCGCAAATGGAGGAGTGCGAGAGTCACGCGACTCTGTCGCGTGCGACTCCTGTCGCTTGAGATGATGCATTGTCGTGCGACTCCAGTCGCATGAACTTGAGGATGGACTTCATGGTGATTATTTTGCATTCACTCCCTACACCTGAAATCAAGGACAAACAAACACATGTTGTTGCCAAAACTAACATCTACAACTGTGCATCATCAATCTCGCAGCCATTGTCGTTGGAGTCGCGAGGATTTTTTGCGAGGGCGAGGATGTCTTTTTCGCGCAGGTCGTTGTCTCAATTTTCGGGGTGATTTTGTGAATTATCATTTGATCGAAGGTATGGTTTTGAGGAAGGACAGTGGCCGGATTTAGCCCGTTGTTACTGTGGTTTCTGTTGGTGTATCTGCCGCTGTGATTTGCTGTGTGTATTTGCTTCTTCTTTATTAGTAGGAAAAGGTGTTATGGCCATCAAAATGTATTTACATGCTCTCATAATTGTGACTAACATTATAGAATCATATTTCACCAAATGAAAATTGTATTCAAATTTCCAATCCAATTTATTACTGTATAAACCTTAATATGAGATGCAAGACACTACTCCAACATTACACATAGAATCAAGAACCACATGATCTTAGCTCCCATTCCCTCAAAAGTAGACAACAATCGATCCAAACACCAAAACAACCACCATAATCGCGATCGAAACCATACTAATAAACGTCGAAATCCTCCCCACGTCGCTCCTCAGCACCATCCCTTCGAACAAGTGATAGTTCACACTTATCCCGTACAACGCGAGCACCACTTGCCCGAACATCAGCTCGTGATCGTCTCGACGATAAACCCTCGAGGTCCAGACGAAAAACGCGACCAAATTCAGAATGTAGACGCTGCACATGGGAGCGAGGAGTTGAGGCGAGGACTGGAAGTCGTACACGCCCTCTTGGTGAAGTTTTGTCTCCTCGTCGTTCATCACCTTGCTCGTCAGAGTGAAGTTTGCTTCGTTCAAGCCGAACTGGTTCAAGATAGCATTCAGAACCGCGTATAGGTAACATGCGCCGGACTTCATCATCCACACCCTTAGGTCGTAGAGCGACGTCCGGATCGGGTCGCCGTAGGAGATGACCTCGTGCACGTGCTTGAGGTTCGAAGAGACGAAAACAAATGCAAACACGAGGAAAAACGGATCGGAGACCTATGTTCGTCACAATCACAAGTATTTAGTAGAGATAATATCAAAAAATGTCTCCTAACATAGCTCGATTACACATTTAATTAGTCCTTTCAATTTAAGAAAAAACAAATTTCGTCCTATTTAACAATTTTTAGTGGAATTTCGCATGTTGGTTTTATTCTAGAGTTTTTTCTTATTTTGTTTTTTAGAATCATGTTTTCAGTTAACTTTACACAAGACAAAACGCTTGAGTAAACTATCAAATACTACAGTTTAAATATGATCAACGTTCAAAATTCCACTAAGAATCGTCAAATAAGACGAGATTTAATTTTTCATAAATATTAATGACTAATTGTGAATTCAGACTATCTTACTAGACGTTTTGTGAGATTATTTCCTAATACGGTACGTGATATGTTGCATGGTTTCGATTAATACACGACCAAAGAAAACGACGACGAAGAAACCAAACTCACCTTGGGATACAAAGGAATGCCATGAAGAAGACATATTTGAGGAATGATGCCCAAACCATAGAAAGGAAACACATAGAGCGGATCGAGTGTGAGCCCGCCGTAGCACATGCTTTGAAAAACCGACATCCTTTTCGGGCCGTACACGAGAGGCGAGTACTCGGACAGCGTCATCTGAAGAAGCCCGAAAGCCCACCTCGTCTGTTGGACCAACATGTCGTTCAGGTTCGTCGGGCACGTGCCCAAGAAGCACGGCCTAGCCGGGTCGATCCACACCGAAACATAGCCCTTGCAGTGTAGAATAAGGCTCGTCATCGAGTCTTCAACCACCGTGTTGTATAGTGCTCCCACCTGCATTTCAAAACAATCGAGAGTACAAAAAATACATTCGACATCATCTAATAGCTCGAATTTTAAGAGAAATCGAACAGTTTGATATTTATATTAGTGAGTCGAATATATTCTGCAGTATTAATTAGTTACTTGCCTCCGTCCCCCATTGTGAGCCAATGTCGTAAGTGGACGAGGCGACCAAACGAATCTCCTCTTGCAATGAATCGGAAACCTTTCCCACATCTCTCGACACTTTCGGTTTGTAGCTTTCGTGAATTGATTTGATCAACTCGTCGCTCGAACCAAACGACTTCTTCAGCTTGCTGACATCAGCATCTAGATGGATTCGTTATATATTGTTAGAAGTCGCATCATCTAAAAACTCGAATTGGCAAATAAGTTAGACAACTAAACATTTATATTAAAATTTTCCAATAGTTTAGAATTTAACAATACAAATAACAACGCATAAGCTAGAAACGAGAATCGTTCTTGAAATTACCCTTTGGGATATTGTCAATCCCATAAAACGCTTCCCTTTTCATGTAGAAGTTGCAGCCCGTAATGGTCGGGCCTTTGAGCCCGTCCAGCCCTTCCCACTCTCTCTGCATTCATTGTTCAAATTTAAAAAAAAACGAGGGGCTTTTATGAAATTTTAAAAAGTCACAGGACCAAATGTGCAATTTAACAAAAATATGATATACCCAATAATAGTGCAAATTGCCATCATACAAGTCATGGTCACTCATGTTGTGAAAATGCTGCGGGAACTGCACCCAAGCTAGCTTCGACGACAACTCCGGGTCGAAATAGAAGCACATCGCTTGTCGGGCCGAGCTCGGGTCGTTGCAATAATGGTCGCAGTCGAGCACTATGAAGTACGGGGCGTTGCTGATTATCGCGGATACTCGGAGCTACAAAAATTCAATTCAATTAAATTAAATTAAAAAACATAAATAAAACTATATATGTTACAACGAGTTTTTACTAGTGTGTTGATCGCGCCGGCTTTGAAATGGTGCGGATCAGAGGGTCGTTTTTCTCTGGCAACGTAAACGAGCAGAGGCATTCCCTTTTGATCATTCCTTGCATGGTCGTTGATCACCTCGATTATAGGCGGATGATCTTTGCTGACGGAAGTGCCTATGGTTTCCAAGCTCTTCTCGAGGTTTTCCTTGAATTCGTCGTACTTGTTCTGTACAAAATGTATTTGTACTGAATGTTCACTTGTGAGTTATCTCACGACCAACATTAAGTCAATTTATGAATCCAAAATTTGAATGAACATACTCCCTCCATTCAAAGACAATTGTCATACTTTTTTTTGTAAATTACATAGAAGGTATGACAACTATCTTTAGATCAGTTCAATTCAAATCAGCTCAGTTCAATTATGTTCAACAAGTTTCAGTACAAAAGAACAGAACCTAAATATCTCAAAAAAATAATAATTTTGAATTGACAAAAATAACCTCAATTATCCTTCTATCAGCTGCATACTCAACCCTCCCCACGATTTCCGGGTCCGAAAAGTAAGCGTCCGGGCACCTCGTCTTCACGTCGTACTTCCTACAGAACGGGATCCACCACACGGCGAACTTCCACGCCTCCTTCATCGCATGCAGAGTCACGTGGGCCCCACCGTCGTCTGAGAGGTAAACGGCGAGCTTCTCGGAGGGGTAGTCGAGAGCCATAGCCGATATGATGGTGTTCATCACCCCTAGGGAAGGCTCCCTGCTCGGGTCCGTGGTGCATACGAAGACGTCGACGGGAGGGAGGTTCTCGTCGGCCGGAAGCCTCTCCGGGTGCGCGGTCCTCATCACGGGCCTCCACTTGGAGGGGCGGTGGAGGAGCCATAGGAAGGAGAGTAGGGTTTCGGAGAGGAAGACGAGGAGGTGGGGCACGAGGGGAGCGTGGACCCGGTTTCGGATTATGTAGGACAGAGTGGTGAGCCTGTAGTAGAAGAGGGCTAGCAATGCGAGTCCATGCACGAATATGTGGACCCGGTTTAGTATCATGTCGGTTTTTTTGACATGGCATGTGTGGAGTGGGTGTTTAGTATTGCTTCCCATGGCTATTTGTGTGTGTGTTTTCAACTTATTTTGGACTCTAAAAAAGAGTGTATGATTTATAGCAAAAAATATGAAATTGATGGTGTTGGGATTTTGTCATGTCCAAAGGTTAGTGATCACAATGCCATTGTCATTGTCACATTTGTCTATTAGTGATTTGAAGCTAATGGTGAAGAAATTACGATAACCATATATTCGAACGAACGATTTTGCAATTTACTCGGGTTTTTTTTTTCCTCAGCATTAAACTCGAAATTTCAGATGATGCGTGAGCTTACAAGGAGCTAGTTTTACGTACAACTTGAATCAAGCTTGATTCGAGAAACGCGTGTGTAAATATATTTGATAACTAGCTAAAACGCCTAGATTTTAGTTGCTTGTTTTCAATGAATTAGGCTAAACATAGATGAATGTGGTCCAAAGAGAAGTTGTGGATTTTTGTGGGGATAAATATTGAATGGCTTTTGATGAAAGAATATGGGCCGCGCGGGGGCATTATTGAATGGCTTTTGAGGAAAGAATATGAGCCACGAGCACACAACAAAACAAAAATATGAGCACGAGGAAACAAAAACAACACATTACTAATTATATTAACATAAAAATATATATCACCAAAGTTTAGGTTAAACTTTCTTTTGAAGATAGAATTCATCGCCCGAAATTTGAAGCTGCAATAAAAAATAAATTTTGGTGCGAATTCAGTGTTAGTGTTCGATTTTGACGGACAGTTAATTACGACGAGACCACGAAAAAAAAAACCTATTTTAAAATATTAATAATTTTAAGAGTGTATTAACTACTCTATTAAGTAGTTAGAAATAGAAAGTTTAATATTTAAAGTGGTGAAAATATCATTACCTTCTCTTCAGCCCAATGGGCTTTCCACCCTATCACTTATCGGGCTTAATTAAGTCCGTTTAAGCAAAAACTGAATTACGGCCCACATACTATGGGCCAAGCCTTGTAGATGATTGAATGAAAGAAGTCCACATGCACATTGTTAGACGACTAAAATTTAAAAATCTTTAGTCATTGACTTATTGACACGAAAGACTTTGGTGTCTAATTTTTTCCACCAATCAAAAAGTAAAACGTGACACGGTAACAAACAAACATATTATACGTGACAAAACCTTTGATAGTTCCCATGTACTGTAGTTTTTTACTGTGTTTCTTAACCTCTTACATTGAATCATGACAGGGACAAATAGTGAAAAGGACTGATTGAATTATGTGTGTGTGTAATAATACACACTATGAAACTAAAGTGGTCTACAGCAGAAAAGACAGCAACCCAAAACACACGATTAAAACTTTATATTACCAAAATGTTTCATTAAAAAAAGGGGCCCCATAACAAAATCATCATGAGCTTAGCTACCCAATGAAGCCCCTAAGCAAATGTATCATCATGCCTTTATTGCTACCTTCTTTTGGTCATACACACATATAGTAAGTAGTAACCCCCTTTGATCATAGCACTTTGGGCTTGGGGTGTGGTTAATTTCAAAGTTATGGGGTCGATTTCGATCGATTTCAATTTAAGTTCATTCAGTTCAATATAATTTGACCGATTAATAGTTTGACCTGGTTAAATCTCGTTCTTATGACCATATCGTGTGACCACAAATCAAGTTCTTGATTGTATTTTAAGAGGATGTACAAATAGTATATACAAAAATTATATGTATGCTGGGTATATATAGGCATGATTGATGCTATAGTATATGTGTGTACATGTTAGTGTGATTGATTTCACTAGTAACTAGTGTGTGTTTGTGTGTGTGTGAACTGTGGGAAAGGGCTGCAATATCGGCAGTGTAACCAAAAGAAAGTGAACCTTAAAAAAGAAAATATTGGGGATGGAATCAAAGCCCATTGGCCACCGGTCATTCACTAAATCTATCCACAATCTTTTGCATCTTTGTGACCTCTCACAATTCTTCACTTCTCTTACTCTCACAAAATGGAAATTTATTGATCAAAAATCTTGGTTTGTTTAACTCATATTTCATCTTCTTTCAAATTTATATCATATATATGGTGGGATTTGTATTCTTCTCAAAAATATATACTATTATCAATGTTTGTATATAATTATGCAATTGCAATTTTCGTCCTAAAAGGCAGACAAACATATTTACATGTGTAATTAATCTAGAATGGGTTCGAGTTTTACCAAAATTGAATTTTGTGTATGATACCGTAAACATGTGTTTTATTCATTTAAAAAAATGAAAACCGAACGTACAAACCCATGATTATAGTGACATTTTGAGTTGGAAAAACAAAGAATTAATTGAAAAGAAGGAAATAATAATGTGATGCTAAAACAAATGTATAGTCGAAATCAAGTGGCGATGTAATTAGTATGGTTTTGTGATTGGCCTTTTCAACTACCAATGTGTCAGAATTAAGAATGCAGACCATCATCAATTCACCTAGCAAACTTCAATGTAGGATCCAAAACACATTTTATATTCTCTTTATTTTTCTCTGGATTTTTTTTTTATTATTATTTTCAATGTGAACAAAAGAGGACAAGTATATCATACAAATATCACTTGTTAAAGTTCTCTATATATATTGAACTGAAATATTTTAAAGTGTCATTGAAGGAGTTTACTATAACAAATGAGCTCCGAATTTGTAGATGTGGATATTTACATATACTACTCCGTACTATATACTGTACAATATAACATTAATGATCATTCAAAGTAACTGCACCATTCAATTCAACTTCACAACCAAAATCATATGTTATATGATGTACCAATTTCAGATGCCCCACACATAATCATATAAGTGTAACTATTTCTTGATCTAAATTTATGCTACAAGATAATTTAAAATTAAAAAAAAAAAATCAGTTTATATACATATCTATATATATATTTAGTGTGACATAAATATTACACAAAAATGTGAGGAGGAATAAAGAAGAACATCAAGTGGATATGATGTGTTTCCAAGATTGGAAATATAGTTTCCACAATTAGTAACTAGTATGGCCTAACTTAGGGAACATGCCCTTCATTCAATATTCATTCATTTTCATTCACACGCCCACCGAATTTTTTAGCTCCATGAGCACATCTAAACATAGAGAAACGAATATTTCATTAACAAAACAAATTACTCACAATTAATTAATTCAATTCAGAAAAATTATTTTACTCGTTTTTGCATCCAAAGAACGGTGTAATAATTTTTGCTTGACTATCTACTTATTTGACTTGTTGCATATAATGCACATTTGCACCGTACAATATGAACATATAATTAGTTAATACAAAAATTATAAACAATAATGGTTTTTTTAAACCTAATTTATGATATCGTCGATTATAAAAAAATAGCAATCGAATACGCCCTCATACTCGATCATATATACTCGATCGTTGAATTCGGTTTAGTACTTTCCAACTCTATATATATATCACATTTTTGCAACTCACCAAAATCTCTCTCTCTCTCTCTCTCTCTCTCTCTCTCTCTACACAAACACACACAATTAATAATGGAGAGAAGCAATATGTGCAGCAAATTGAAGCAAGGAAGCATCGGCAACCACAGCTCGAATAGAAGCACGAACTACACGAGACAAAACAAGGGCTCTTCTCCGTGGGATCTTTGCAACGAGCACAACATGAAGAACAACTTCGTCGGGAGTAGTAGTTACTGGAGAGAGAGCGACTTAGCGGCTGCCGGATTTTCATGGCCGCCGAGGAGCTACACGTGCACCTTCTGCAAACGGGAGTTCAGATCCGCTCAGGCACTCGGCGGCCACATGAACGTCCACAGAAGGGACAGAGCCCGGCTGAGGTTGTCGTCTCCAACCGTCGTCGCTTCAACTAAAACCCTAAATCTTGATCTTAACCCTAACCCTAGCTTAAACCCTAACCCTAGTTTTTCATCATCGCCTAATTTGTCCTCGCTCTTCACGAAATTCCCTCAATTCACTTCCGCGTTGCCCCCGATTTGTCCCGTGTCCGAAGTGAGGAGGTTAAGTTCGAAAGGACGTTTCGCGGTCGAGAAATTCGGGTCGTCGGGAGTCGAGAAAGGGTGTGATCGGGTTCTCAAGAAGGGGATTGGATTGGATTTGGAGATAGGGTTGATTAGCCAATCTAAGGAGGAGCTGGACTTGGAGCTTCGTCTCGGTTATACATAATTAGGTAATTAATTTGCATGTGTAATTGCGTAATTAATTAATTAATTATGTCTTAATTAATTAATTACTTTCTAGAAGGAAAAGTTGAGACACAAGGAAGATCACATCACTTTGGTGAGAAGGGAAAAAAAACTTGCCATATCCTTAATTATGATTAATTTTAGATTAATTAATTAATTAATTACCGGGATTATAATGTATTTTTATATGTATTATGGGTTATGTCAAGTATTAAATTAATACTAATATTAATTGTAGATACGAATCCAACCGTTGTATTTTTTATTTATTGGTGCTTGTGTTAGTTTTTAACTACATACTGTA
The DNA here is from genome assembly GCA_954870475.1 of Euphrasia confusa. Classification (NCBI taxonomy): domain Eukaryota; kingdom Viridiplantae; phylum Streptophyta; class Magnoliopsida; order Lamiales; family Orobanchaceae; genus Euphrasia; species Euphrasia confusa. The sequence goes on along the minus strand of OX940969.1, from coordinate 1,243,283 downwards.
TAAGCTTTTAGATTTTTATTTTTAAATCGATTGGACAATTTTTCGAAACCTTGAATATATGTATCGGAAATTTGATAATACGAAACAAGAGAAATAAAACCAGGGATATCTTGAAGTTGTACACTATTCATTTCTTGTAAAACAATTGCATTTCGAAAAAAAAAATGTTGTTAATTTTCTACTAATATCCATTGTTAGTATATTGTGAAATTTTGGTCTAATTAATTAGATTAGATGGATGGGTTTTAAATTATGGTGGGGCCCATTGGTGGCATTTCCAAAACTTGACATTTTGCATGTTCCCGACAAAGTCTAGGTGTCAAATGGCATCATAACATTGCCGGTAATGGAATGAGTTTTGCAGACTCTCATTTCTTTCTAAAAATAGAATCAAAGGCATCTCTCAATACAACACTTCCAAACACGCCCTTCCTCCTTTGTGTTCATTTTGATTCCAAAGTCTAATTGTGATGAGTTTATTTCAAAGTTGATGAGATGTTTAAAAGAATATACAAAGTCCGATTCGATCTTCGATTTTGGAGAGTGAATAATACACGACCATGACCATGTATTCACTTCAGCCTATATTTCACTTCAATCGTAATTATCGTGATCGAATTCAGTTTTTTCGGACTTAAAATCGAACCAGACAAGGAAATCGTCCTAGTTGAATTCAAGTAGCATGTAGATGGAAACTTTCACAATAAATACATAGAGAGGACAATTGATGTTAGCATTAGGTACATTAGCCTTTTATATCCATCTGAATTAAAGAAGTAGAAATAATGAATTGGATATACGATGGCTCAAACTTTAATGGGCTTGACCCAACAATATTAGTACTAATTTTTAGTCCTGAGCCCAATATAGAAGTGGGTTGGGCTATTGGTAATGGTCGCATATTACTACATTGGGCTCATTTATCCATGGTTAGGAATTAGGATCACCCCCTCTCTCTTTTCTTTTCACGACCCTTCTAACCTTCTTCAATTTTATTTTACTACCTCTGTCCCGAAAATATTTGACAAAGAAATATTTCACGTTTTAAAAAAAAAAAAAAATTTATATGGAATAATAATGTTTTATAAGTTTATAATTATAAATACAATTGCATTGTTTTCTAAACTAATGTATCCGGACAAAAGAATCGGATGATGACACATTAAAAACACAACGTACGTACTTACTGATCTCTAAAATTAAATTCCAGATTTGATGAACCTCGTAACATCACCAAAAATGGGAATCATCATTTAATGATGTCCGGTCCGTGTCACAATCCAATTACATATTCAGAAATTACAATTGAACCAATTAAATAGTACATGTATATATAGCTTATAATTAATATCTTCACGCATCATCAAAATTATTATTATTATATATAAATGATCATCACAAAGGAATTGAATTAACTTCCAAGAGATCGAGATGGATCCCCCGACGAGAAGCTCCGATCGAAAACCCGAACAAACGAGGTCGTACGAGTGCACCTTCTGCAAGCACGGTTTTACGAACGCGCAAGCTTTGGGCGGGCACATGAACATCCACAGAAAGGACACGAGGTACGTCTCAAGAAGTACTCAGCAAAATATTATAAGTCCTCATATCAGCTACCAAGTCTTCCTGCAGCCTTCATCAAACCCTAGTACTTCCGAACCCGATCAGAGCTTTGGTCGACGTCAAGCGGATGAAAATTTGACGAGCCTGCGGATTAGATCATTGGAGGAACAAGACGAGAAAGATCATGGTGATATCGATAAGTTGGATTTGGAGCTTCGCCTTGGAACATCATGACTATTGATGATTATATATATATATTTATATGATTTTGCTGATAATATAATTTGATCATAACGTATATGTATATATAGTTATTATATATATACTATATATATGTTCATGGCTTTGATATGTCGAATTATGTAATGGTGTGTAATTTTAATTATATTATTGTTCGTTTGTAAGTACATATATAATATACTTTGTTGGGAAGTACAGTACGTAGGACCAGTTAAACAACTTCGATTCGTTAAGTTGTTATTCGAATTCGTGCAATTAGCAATATCTGAGAAATGTCGATTTAAAATTATGTTCGATTAACGACCTCATTAATATGTTCATTATGTACATAACATCTAAAATACATATGTTTTAAGTTTAATTAATTTCAATGTGTTTTTTTATCCTGAAATAATGAATTTCGTTTTTTATGTTGCATGACCTTATTATAGTCATTTGGTTTTATTGTAGGTGGTATGAATACACCAACTTTATTTCGTTTAGGACCATAAACGAAATACCCTGTTCACTAATTTGTATGTTATTTTTGGAAATGAATTTAATGTTTGGCAAAATAGTCAACCAAAAAATTAATGATAACCTGCTCTATTGATGTTTGCTACTACTACTAATAAATTGTTATAGTGTGTGTTACAAATCGTCTCATGTAAATATATTTCATGTTTAGCAGCTTTATGAAATGAGACTTTTTTTTTCAACATAATCAGTACTATATTTTTGAATTCGCTATTTATTTTGACATGTGATTAAAAAAATTATTTTATGATAAAAAAAAAAATCAGTATAATTCAATGTTTTGTTTTCTTCTTGTTGTTCATGTTGAAGAGGCCCATTTCCTTACTAATTGTGTTTACATTAATGGAATAATATGATAAACATTCATAAACAAAATATTGTGGGAACAATGAATTAATTCATTGACCATGATTGACCTGGTAACGGCCCAAATTTGGCGGGTCGACTTGTGGGCTTGAAGAAAGGGCCTCGAAACTCAGGACGTGAATTGAATGGGTCTGATCACGAGTTTGAGTGCGAGAAACTCAATTAAACTTGAAAAAATTGACCGATTTAATTGAATAAAATTATAAAATTATTTTAACCGTGGAACAAGCGAATTGAGCCAGCAACAAATTGAACGAGTCAAAAAGTTCAAAAGTTAGACTCGAGCTCAACCTAATTCTTGAGAGGGCTGAGTGATTGGGCCCGCCATTCAACCCAGCCCGTTCCGGCCCACAAAGATGACTAGTTCTAATGCATTGCTTTGTGTCGGTGTTTCTACTTTGTACATCCCTACAAATAGACATCAATAAATAAGTTAGTAAAATTTAAGTCCCCAAAAAATAAAATTATATATTACTATAATGCCCTACAAATAGACATCATTTAAAATCTAGTCCCCACAAAATAAAATAAAATACAAAATACTTCTAAAATAATGTGACCACTGACCACGATGATAATTATTTCGGCGTTAATGGATGGCCTGCATTTCATTAATTTATGTATAGTTGATTCCGACAAGGTGATTTGGTTTGAAAATTTAATTTTATTATATTTTGACCCCCAACAAAAATTCAATTATAAACTACAGTATATAGTTAGTTCGAATGTATCTTTCTTCAAACTAGTCAAAATTTATTTTATAATACAACAAATATTTTGTCGTAACACGATTAAGTGTTTGTATTGACCATTGAGATTTTGATAGGATTGCAAATTCGCGGTGAAGACAAACTGTGGACTCGAGGAACTCGCGAATGGCACATACTCTATTGTGCTACATTAAAAATATTTAAAACCATTTAATCTAAAATCTCAAAATGTTAGAGAAGTTGGGCACATACGACACTGTGCTACTTAAAAAATGTTTGAAGTCTCTTCATTTGAAAGTTTGAACTGTTAGATAAATTGGACAATTAGCTTGACATTTATATAAGTGAACCGAATATATTCTCCAATAAAAAAATGTGATTTTAACTTCGTAATTGTCGGATCGGACTAAAAGTTATATGATGTAAGCGACATATAGAGTTACAAGATCAACGGTCACTTTTGTGAAATTAGATATTGTGAAATTAGATAGAGGAAAGAGATACATCCAATTAAGAGATAAAATAGTTGCAAATTTTATTTAATGATGTTTAAGGTACATATTGTATTCAGAGTATGTTTGTAATCTCATATTAGTGTGGGTTCTATAAATAGATTCTCCACACTTTGTTAGTTTGTTAGAATGGGAGGGTGGGAGAGTTTGGAGTTAGTTACGACTCATTACATTTTACTATACTATATTATAGGTTTATTAAATTAGTTTAGATTTCTTCTTCCCTCTACTAATTTAAATTGTGTTTTCTCACTTTACAATTTCTTCAATATCTTCTTTTTTTGAGATTTGATTTCAATGATTCAAAGTGCTGTTCGATCCTCGTTCCACGAACTACGTATCGGTTTCTTCAAATCTAGAATTTGACTTCATCTCACCATTTGGATTTTGGACAATATAATTTTGAATGATAATTTGACTGATCAAGGTGTTTTATAAATTTGACAATTGTCATTCAATTATATATTCGATTCATTTTAAAAACCTAGAATCATTTCAGGGAGACTACTTTTCCATTTATACGAAAATCTAGAGAGTAAATTAATTAAACTAAAGGAAGTGTAGATATTCAATTTATATCTCATAGTGATGACTTTATGAAGACCTTCCACCTAAGAGTTTCATTAGTATAAATGTAATTATGAAAAAAGGCTCTAATAATTGTACATGACAGCACATTTGGACTGTCCTCTGCAAACGGGTCAAGCTGAGTAAGCTAACCAAGCAAGCTAGCTAGATCAAAATTTCATAAAGCTCATCGAGCTCCACCATCTGCACTCTAGCTTCCTCGGCTAGATGAACATCGATCAACTCGTTTGAGTGACTCGGGTTATATATGTACGTAGGTGTTTATGATCAGAATTCAGAAACCATCATTTAATTAAGAGTATGTCATAGATCTCAAAATCAAAACATATACTTAAAAAAACATAAAAAAAATCACAGAAATACAATTCTAAAGAACACTAGCTATAATTTTATATTATTGCAAACTACACCACAAAATTAAGGATAATTATTTTGAAAATTTAATATATACTACATACCTTAATTCAGAAATTTACCTTTCATGTATATATTAATTATATGGTTGCCGGCCGCCCGTATTGGCCCAACCATATCCGGCGGCATGATCATGATTCAACTGCCCTCCATTCGACAATAATAAATTTGGGGTCAAATTGTAATTACCCAAACTTGACGGATCACCCATCCCATCCCGCGGCGGCGGCGGCCCCATCCCCGGCGGAGATCCTCCGCCGCCGCCCTCCTCCTCCTCCTCTTCATTGGACAGCTTCTCGTAGGTGGCGTTCGCGAAAGTGGCCGCCACCACCATAACCGGGCCGGCCGCCACCAGCGGGCCCACCACGCTCCCGCCCACCACCTGCCCCTGCAGCCCGGCGAGGTAGACCGTCAGCCCGGTGGCGCCGGGCGGAGCCGGGCCGGGAAGGAAAGCCCCGGATAGCGACAGGATCTCGAACCGGCCGTGGAGGGCCACGGCGGCGCCCGGCGCCGACGGCTGGCGTATGGTGACGTTTGCGACGGAGCCGTTGCCGCTGAGCACGCAGACGCCGCGCTGGCGGCGGCGGGCGAACTGGGCGATGCTGTCGGCGACGTCGGTGCCGCCGGCGATCTCCATGACGTGGCTGCGGAGGGCGTTGGGGCTGTCCCGGGTCACGAAGATCGGCGGCTTCGGCTTGTTCTTGGAGCCGGCCGGCCGGCCGCGGGGGCGGCGGTTTCCGACCTCGACGGCCCCTTCTCTGGGCTCCTCCCTGTCGTCGTCGTCCTCGCCGCCGTGGCTGCTGCTCCCGCCGCCGCTCTTATCGGCGGCCATGAGGGAGACGCCCCCCGCGGGTTCGATCCCGCCGGGCAAGCCCATCTGAACTCCGGTCCACCAAGGGTTTGCCAGGATTGCGGTTTGTTCGGACCGGACCGGTTTGTTTGATTCGAAACCTAAAACACCACTATTGATTCAAGCCCTAATACAAAGAAGGAAGAAGAAAATACTTATGTATGTGTATATGATGATGATAGATACTAAAGGGAAAGGAAAAAAAAAGAGGGGAATCAAGAATAAAGAAGAGAAATGAAGTTATTGATGATGATAAGAGTTTGTGGCATATATTATTAAAATATATATTTGTTAGAGTATAATTTAATTGTAGTTAGTCCCCAACCAAGGAAAAAAGTTGTCCACTAATATCTATAAGTTCTTTTGTCCCAAACTAATAATCACATTTTTTTAAAATTGAAACAAGTTTAACCATTGATTCCAACGAAAAAAAGTATATTGTAGTATTAAAGTTTTTATCTATAGTACTACTTGTGGAGTACACTATTTAAATTTTAATTGTATATTTAATATTATTATATTAAATGTACACATATTTACAGTTAATAGGCCATAAAATTATATTCCAAGAGTAACATCAAATAGACTATATTAAAATAGTGATTGAATCGAAGACCTAAACTTTATTTCTTTAATATTATTAAAATATATGTAAAGATACTTTCAATTACACACATGATTAAACTTCTAAATTTTGTATCTTTAATCATGTGATATATTTAGTTATTTCATAGTTTAGTATATAAAATATATTTTGAATAAATATTTCTATAGTTGATATCAAGATGAGTTTTGGGTTGAATTTCATAGAGTTCAATTAAAAAATGATAACAAATATCTTTGTCTTGATATATTTTTTAAATTGTTTTATTAAGAGAGAGAGTGTAAAATTATTTTAATAAAATATAGTAGTATTATATTAAATACACAATGCGTTAAATAATAAAATGTGTAATGTTTGTGTGCTCATAAAAACACACAATAATGAATAAAATAAAATAAAAATTGTGTGGGGTTTGGGTGCGGTCATAGAAATTAGGGTTTTGGAGTGGTGGGACCACGTGCGAGTGGGCAGGTGGAGAGCACGTCGCTGTCTCGTGGCCCGACATATTGGACGACGTCGGACCTTTAACCAATACCTATTATATTTAAATATACGGTGGTAATTAGACTGTAAATCGATCGAATTTTGATCCCTATTTGTTTTTGATTCATTATTTTGAAGTAGGTTTGTATCGAAAAAATTGATTCTAAAAAATTAATTATTTTATTTATAGAGTACATAATATTGTAGGACGATTCTAAAAAAACTGTTCAAAATTTGTTAGAATACTTCCTCAGTTCCTCCTATTTGGGTAATTACTACTCTCCCTTTTACTTAAATATGTCCAAAATTAACAATAATTTATTACTATAATGATAAAAATAATTATTTTAGATTAGTGATTCGACTTGTTCCAAATTAAAATAACATGCGACCCATTACATGAACATCATTGAAAAGCACAATCAAATTTCAAGTACCAAAGCCAGTCAGTCCACTGTCCACCACGTAAACCGCAAAAACAATCGGTGATGCATGCAATAAAATCCCATACACAGATGCCACCGCAAAACTCATACTGCATTTTGTTTCAAATATAATGTTGTTAATATTTTATGAGGGATATACTTATCAATTTTATAAATTCAGGAGGTAAATTAATCTAACGATCGAGTAGATTTATGACTTGTTATTTTGAACTTAAATGCAGTTAAGTTTAAATCATTTCCGTTTATAAGTTCAAATTAATTCAAATTATTTCAGTTGATCTCGATTAAATTAGTTTAAATATAAAATAAAATAAATACAAATATTTCTAATAATTTAGTTAATGCTAAAATATTATTAATATATTTTTAAAAATATTAAAATATTTTATAAAAATTATTATATTATTTTTATAAAAAAATCAATTCATTCATATCTCAATTTACTTTATTTAAGTCGTTTTAGTTCAAAATAATATGTATTTAGTAAAGCGAGTTGGGTAAATAATTTAACTTTTTTTTTTTTTTAGGTTTTGAATAGTGTATAAGCAATAGTCCAACTGTGCACATAAACCAGAACTGTAGCTTTTGGGCTTATTTGGTCTGATAATTGGACCAGTCCAAACTAGTACTCCACTACCTAACATCCAGTCAACCCAATTAAAATATTGGGCTGGACTATATATTTATAGAAGTAGCAATGAATATTAGTAAACCCAATTGATCGACCACTTAATGTTAATCAGTTCCATCCTTTTTTCTTTAAATCATCTAATGTGACATTAGATTATACAGTATATTTTACTCAGTTCCATCCTTTTTCTTTAAACCATTAACGTGACATTAGATTATACAGTATATTTTGTTGAGGAAATATCCGGTAAGAAGTGCAAAAAAATAAATAAAAAATAACTAACCAATAAAACAAGGTGAAAATTCAAGAAACATGTTCGACATTATCGATCATTCGCCACTGAACTCTCAGTAAATATAAAATGATGTATATGAACGTAAACACGAAGCAAAACAACAAGAGGCCGGAGCTTCTGAAGTAAGTTCACGCTTGCTCAAGATCGTGAACTCGACTCGTTTACAACCATACTCTGTTAGAAAAGAAACATGAGACCAATCATAGCTGATCACAAGTATATATACTTATACTTCCATATCCAAAACACACCTTCAATTAATAATTACAAAATCAGTAATATTCACAACATGAATTTCAAAAATAAAAACAAAAATCAAGAATCAAACGAAATCATTCATGAGCATCTTCCCACTCGTCGAAATCGAAGCTACTCCCACACTCGAGCATCGCGTTCTGCTGCTGCTCGAACCTGCAGACATAATTCAAACCCGCAATCACCTCACACACGACCCTTTCCGTCTTCTCCCTATCCGCAAAATACAACGTCTCCACCAGCATCACGTCGTTCGTCCTCCTCGCCATCCTCCCCTGCTCGAAGTTCCGCTCGCTCTGCCACCTCATCGTGTTGTGCGCCAGCGGGACCAGCCACCTCAGCACCCCCTCCACCCTCTCCCGCCACCCGTGCGCCAGCGGGGCGTCGTAAATATCCACATCCTTCGCGTAACCCTTCAAACTAACCTTCACCATCTCCCGCATGCTCGTCGGGAGCATGTGGTAAAGGTCCTCCCTCGCCTCGTCACCCACGAGGTGAGGGTATTTTAGGAATTTCTCCAACACGACGATGATGTTGGCGTAGTGTAAGGCCAACGCCGACCCCCCGACGCTACTAGGAGGCGCGTTTCCTTGCAATCGACCCTTCGGGCCTAACTTGGCGCAAATTACCGAATCGCCCTTCGACGGCCTCTCCCTATTCAAGAAACCGGAGAGGCCCGTGTTACTACGCTCTCTATTGATCACACTACTCGACACGCTCAAGGCCCCTGATTCGTCGTCGTAATCGACTTTCGACGCGGAATTATTGAGACTCAAACACTCCATAAACACCCTCCCTGCACCACCCAAATGCAGACCTCGAAACGGGTCGAATTCGATTTCTTTCGTCGAATTCCTCGAGCCCGCCGCGTTTTTTTTGGTCGACTTTTTTCCGGCGACTCGTCTGAAGCTCGAGCTGAAGCCCGATCGAGGGCCCGCCATTACGGAAGGGGAATCTTCATCTGAGTGGGGCCCGAAAACGGAGACGATCCGGGCGTAGAGGGTGCAGACGGTTCGGGCCATGAGCCCGACGACCTTGTCGAAGCTCCGGTTCCAGAGGGAGGCGTCTTTCAGGTGCCGGACGTCCTGCTTCTGCCACGTCAGCTTCTGCTCGAAGGCTTTCCGGCTCTCCTCGTGCCGGAACTTTTTGACGGCGGACTCGAGCTCGTTCATGACCTCCATCTCAGAGTAGAGGGTTGCGGTGGACCCCACGTACCTCTCCATCTTCCGGACGGTGGCGGCCATGTCTTTGACCAGGAAAGCCAGCTCCTTGACGTCGATGGCGCCGGCGACAATGTCGCCGTACACGTGCTCGAATCCGAGGAGGGCCGGGACGGTGCACTTCTTGCCCAGCCGGGAGACGACGGCGGCGGCCCGGTTCAGGTCGTCGAGCTTCTCGTGGAGGGCGAGGCTGAGGAGGTGGGATTCGTCGCCGGAGACGAGGGCTCGGACGCCGTCGGATTTCAAGATCTGGGTTTTGAGGGCGTGGATTCGGTCGTCGGAGAGGGATCTGTGGAGGTGGATGATCTTGGACATGACGTTTGCGGCTTCGAAGGAGAGGATGCCGAGGGTTTCGGAAGCGTGTTTCTTGGCGGGTGAGGCGTGCTTCAGGCTGCCGGCGCCGGCGCCGGTGACGTGGTGATTCCCCATTGTTAGTAGTGTCCGAGGTTTAGCCACCATCTCTGTACTGTGTGTTTCTTGGCCGGGGGGCGAAAACCCACCTCAAATCTGACTACCCAGCTACCTATTTTCCATGAATTGGTACTAATTATTGATTATTATTATCAAAAAAAAAAAAAAAAAGATTGAATCTTTAGGGTTTGAGAAACAGAGGATCTTGAAAAATTTAAAAACAGAGGAGGATGAAGAAGAAACAGAGGAGATGGAGGGAAAGAATTAAGATATTGCACTGTAGTGTGTGTGTGGGAGATTTGTAATGATTTGTTTTCCTTTTTGTTTTTTGAAAAAAGGTTTGGGGGCAGTTCGAAGGGGTGGCCCTTGTGTCTGAAAACATGAAATCTGCTATACTTTTTTTTTCTCTTAGAGAATTCTTTTAATTATTTGTTTATGATTATTTACCAGAATCTTGCAGTAATTTTTTACTCTGAAACAGTGAGATACACAAATTCCAAATATCCGTCCACATGATTCAAATTCAGACACTATATGTTATAGGGTCAAAATTAAACCGACCAGCAAACATGACGATTAAAAATTAGGATATTGTGTTGATTTTTATTTAGTTTTTTTTATATATTCCTTCCTCTGTTTTAACTAGTAAATGTATCGTTTAACAATGTTACTTTATCCAGGGATGATGATCAAATAGATGGAATAATTATTTGTATAAAGAAAAGGAAAATTTAGAGAGTGCTTTAGAATCAGAACCATATGATTCTAACTTGTTTGTGAATACATAAGAATAAGACAAAATATAGAAAGTGAATGGCAGTTTGAACTACTACTACAAATGGGTGTTCAAGGTGAACCTAACCCCAATAAAGAGAGACACCAGTAGTTATTTATTTAACTACTTTTATTTATTTATTTTGAGTATTTATTTACTTTGGCAGTCACAATAATTCTATAAGCTCGTTAAAAGAATATAAATAATTTCAGAGCATAGTCGAGTGGTAAGACTTGTGGTGATATGAGTGTAATTTTCGACGACGTAAGGTTCGAACTTCGAATGAGATAAATTTGCATTGAAATATTATGAAATTTGTCTTGGGGTGAGACTTGAGATAAATTTTCATTGAAATATTATAAAATTTGTCCTGATGCGAGACTTGTTGGATCTCTTCCATCTGTGTCTACTACTCGGGCACATCCCTCGATATACATACTATCCGATCGAGGGACCTCTAGCCCACAAGTGTCGCCTACTCGAGCACATCTCTCGATTGACATCCTACTCGATCGAGGGAATTTCGATTAAGTAGGAACGAATTTCTCGTCACTCCTCCTTATAGAAAAAAGAATATAAATATATTTTCTTTGAAAAAACAATGTTAACTACAATTACATCATTGGAATAAATCTCCCTAAAAATTTGAGACACTAGTATATGTCTATATATCTAGACGGAGTGAGAATAATTTTTTCGGTATCACCCATTTAACCTAATATTTGATTGGTTTTCTTGGCTAAATAATTAACACAACATTTATTTGTATGATAATTTTGTACAAATTACTTAGTGTTATAAATATTGTAATTAGTGGATAACTAATTTATCTTTTTTTGGTGAACAAGACAATTTTATTCTTCTCTCATATTCTCTCTATTTATAATTTATTATTCTCTATCAATTTCGTTTGAGTTTATAATTCATTATCACCACGATACCCTAATAAAGTTCAAACAATAAATTGTTTTGAATAAAGTTACATCATTGTACTCATAGTGAAACACAAAATTCGATTGTTCTCGTTGAAACAATGATTACATATGAATTATACATGAATGATATCTTTTGAAAATCGAGAACAAATATATCTTATTATGTAGGTACTCTTATCGAATATATGATTTGAACATGTAGAAGTCATTATAAAGATACATACATGAAAATTCTGGATGGATTTTAAAATTTCGGAAATAAAAGGAAATGAAAATCAGAACATGTACAATATCATATTACATATGTCATTATGTACAAAAATGATATTGAAAACAAGGTCCCGAATTGCACTTTTTTTCTTTCTACTAAGTTATTTCCACATGGTTTTCTTAGTTAAAGGTTTTTAACGAAACAATCACCACAATATAAATGTAAATGTCATGTACTCTTTTCCTCGAGTATTTTAACGAGATTTTTAACGAGACATGTCTATCACTCGATAATAATTAATGAGTAGATTAAAGATATCAGAATGTTCCACATGAGTTTGTTTTCGAGATAAACTGAGATATTGAACTTGAAATTCAAAGAAAAATATAATTTTTTAAATGATTGTGAATTGAAGTTCACATTATTGTTCATGTTAAGAAATGTATATTGAACAATAGACGCATCTAATATACTCCAGAAGAGTTACCGACCGGTTATAGCAATTGCGAATGCTCTAGTCAATATAGATGTCTGGTAAAGTCATGTTACAGAAGGACGAAAATACACAATAATACAAATAAATGTGAAACTCGACAATTCGAAGGTTGTGTCATGAAGATCAAAATTTATATTTGAATAACTAAGTTTTTCCTATATGGTTTTATTAGTTATAGATTTAATGAGACTAATTGATCACCAATAACTACTTTCAAAAAGTCAAAGATCTTCGCTGATTACAATTAAGGGAGCAAGTTGTACTCTTTTTCCTTCGTCGAAGTTTTATCCCAATGGATTTTCCTGACAAAGTTTTAACGAGGCAACATTACTGTAAATAGTCATTCAAGAGGGAGTGTTATAAATATTGTAATTAGTGAATGACTAATTTACCTTTTTTTGGTGAAAAAAAAAATAAAATATACTTTGTATCCTATATAAATGAATATTTCTATATAAATGAAATAACAATTTTATTCTTCTATTATATTCTCTTTGTTTCTAATCTATTATTCTCTCTTAATTTCGTTTGAAATATAATTTTTTTTATCAAAAATTATTTTTCGAACACATAAATGATTATAGTTATCATTATACTCTCCCGTCCAAAAATAAATGTCATAGTTTTATGGAACGAAGTTTAAGAAAATTGTTATTTTTTTTAATTGAAAAGTAAATGGTAAAAATGTATTTTTAAAGTGAAAAGTAAGTAATTTTGAATAAAGTTTAAAAAATAAGTAGATAAAATAGAATAAAATTTTATTTTAAAATTAAAAGGTTAAAATAATTTTATTTTATTTTGGGTATGTCAACTATTGTTCGACAACCCATAAAAAAAATATCAACTATCTTTGAACCGAGTGAGTATCTTATAACTTATGTATGAAGTGATGTTTAATAGGTCTCATAAATATCACTCCCTCCCTCTCACAAAAGTTGAAACACTTTCCTTTTTGAGGTGTCGCAGATAATACACCCCAAAAAATGAAATAAATATTCTAATTTTTTCATTTTAAAATATCATTTTACCCCTACTTTATCTACCTACTTTTTAAACTCCACTCACAACTACTTTATTTTTCAACTTAAAAATACATTTTTACCCTTTAATTTTTAATTATAAAGTCAAAAATTAATATTTTTCTTAATTTCCGTGTCCACAAAAGTATTGCATGTTTATTGAACTAGAGGGAGTATACAACTAGAAATTTGATGTTATTTTTGTCTTTTAAGAAAATGTTATATATGTAATGGGACAATTTAACATAAAAAAGTGTAGAAATAATAAAGTCTACTATTTCATTAAAAAAAAGAACCTAATAACTTGAAAAAACCGTCAATAGATTAGATAATTTAATATAATATTATATATATATTTGATTGATTAACTAATAGTTGGAATTTCCAAATAAGTAACTAATAGTTGGAGTTGGTGACTTGTAGAATCAATTCATCTTACAACATGACAAAGAGATCCCAAGACAAATTACTCAACAACAAATCATGACAAATCAGAAGAACTCTTCTAACACACACACTTTATAATTTTTCCAATTAATTGTGGTTTTGGTTCAACAATAGTTTCAATTTCCATGAATGCCCTAGAAGTTTAGCTTACTTACAAATTTGGTCCCTAATTAAATTAGGGCTGCCGGCTACCCCTTAAATATTAATTAAGTCGGGGGAATGGTAAAATAATAATAATTTCAACTTAAATGCAAATATATCGAAAAATATATTTTAAATTATAAATATTATTTATTTATTTATAATTTGATTATTAAATTACATGAATGCATTATTAATTTTATCATGTTAATTATGTGGTGTACATATTAAGCATCTTATTTTTAAGAATATTTTAATGCAGCACGCATGGTCACATACTTAATTATAAATTTTCACGTAAAAATCTCATTTCAATTGCTTAATTTCAATGTAATTGATCTCCAAATCGAACGTGTGCAATAGAAAAATGATTAGAGATTAAGTAATTGAAATCATATAATAATATTTTTTTAATTACTTTTAACTTCATCCTAGTAGTATAATTTATTACCACATAAAAGAAAATTATGTTTTTTTTTTGTTTGAATCTACTCTACAGTCTCTACACCAACGAAAGTCTTTGCCACAATTCAATTTATTTCTAACTAAATAAATTTGTACCAAGAGTCGTGGAGATTTATGCATGTCATCTTCTTAATTAATTTTTAATATTTGTTGAAGATATGTTTTTATTTTGTTTTTATTATGTATTGTATATTTAGGTGTTGACAAAATTAAATAAAGACCCCCCATAATAGTCTTAAACTTTGGTAACAACTTCTACCATGTGACAGCCAATCACGCTACAAATTAAAAAGCTTGCACTACATGTGAATAAAAAAAATGTCAAAGATATATATACAGAGTAATTCAGAATTCCAGAAATTTTGATTCCGTTTTGCATTTTACCTTAGCTTATAAAACTATATGTATTGTGCAGTCTTCTTCTCGACTTTCATGGAGGTATTTATATTAGGAAACTAGCCAAAGAAGTGTTTCAACTCAAAATCGATCAGTTCAATAAACCCAAATTGGCTATTAATAACATAATTTTTCTGAAATTGTTCTATAATTATTCATCTCTAAATATGTTATGGTGAGGCGCATGTCTCTATGGGAGTGAACGTTTGGGCCTGAAAATAAAAAAAGTCACTAGTCGAACTTTTTTTTTTTGAATCGACATATGATCTACAAAAGTTCATGCAAAATTTTTATTAATGGTCGGAGCTCGCGAATTTGGGATCGAAAAGCTCAAACCGGCCCCCCAATTCACATATTTAATTAAATTTTTTAACATTGATTTTGAATAAGCATAGACTGCCTAGCTATATAGTTTGCATATTTAATTATTTTGATCATTAATTAGTACGTAGTAGTTCCTAAATTAGTAAATTTTGAATCTCGCTATGGAATCTGATTTCACCATTAGAGTTGTTAGATATATAGATTGAGTTCGAGCTAGATTGCCTAATTGCCTTTGTTTGACCCTCAACATTGCATATATTATGGAAATTAAATTGTATGTTTCTTTGTCAAAGGATTATACAATTGTGTCAATATTTTTAATAGAAAAGTTATTACTTAATTAATTTTTATTAATAAAAAAAATTATAAAATTTTACTACATTACTTTCTTTAATTTGTTTCATAATAATAATAATAATAAATCATTTGCAAAATCATATTTATTTGAGATAACCCTACAAGAATTTATAATAATGATGGCAAGAAAAAGTTAAAAAGTCCAAATTCTGAAAATGAAATAAAGCTTATCGGACAAATTTTGTATACCACGCAGTGTATGTAAAACGTTAGGAAAACTTTAATTTCAAATTGGACCATTTAGACGAAATGTATGAATATTGGTGTGAGTGTCACTTTCATATCATTGTGAAAATGGGTACTTCAATTCTGTATTTTTTAAACTTTCAAAAACAGATTATTTAAATAAATTAATACAAAACTCATATATATATATATATATATATATATATATATTGTTTCAATATTTATGTAGTTAGACAATTTTATTTATCAACACTACAAAAAAACAGCGAAATCCCTACGGCTATTCCCGTAGGGATCTCCGTAGGGAAGGCCATCCCCTACGGCATCCCCTACGGGATTTAGACGTAGGGGTTAGCCTCGTAGGGAGCTTAACCCCTACGGGAAATAATCGCCGTAGGGGACATTCCCTACGGGGAGCTCGTAGGGGACCTCGTAGGGAGATACATTTTCCCCGCCCATCCTTCCCGTAGGGCATGTGAGGATGTCCCCTACGGCTCCTCCCGTAGGGGACCGTGAAGGATGTCCCCTACGGCTCCTCCCGTAGGGGACCGTGAAGGAGTGTCCCCTACGGCTCCTCCCGTAGGGGACCGTGAAGGAGTGTCCCCTACGGCTCCTCCCGTAGGGGACCGTGAAGGAGTGTCCCCTCTCCTCCCGTAGGGGACGTCTGGCATTGTTCCCTACGGCTCCTCCCGTAGGGAATTTCAAAAAAAAGGGCCAGGGCAAATCCTGTTTTTTTACCCCAAACCTGCACTCAATTTTCAGAAACATACAAATTCATTTAACAACACAAAATCATTCTGAATCATACAAAATCATTCAGAAGCACACAACATCATTCAACAACATTCAAAAACATCCAAAATCATTCAAACACAGCTAAAAATGGACACAAAAAATAAATCAATAAAAATCTTACCCTAGTAAAGTTAGTTCACTTTTAAAAATGAAGGATTTAGTTCATTATTTTTAAGAAACTTGTTGCAACCGTCATTTTTAAGAAAAGATTTGTTATCTCGACGTATACATATATATGAAAGAGGTGAGTATGAACACCTCTTTAAACATTAAACACTACACATTTACTTTAACTATTTTTTTAAAAATGGACACAAAATAAATCATTCAAAGTTCTTTAAAAAAGAGTCCCAAAACAGCCCCTTTATACATAGTTTTTAAAATCGAACTTTTGAATTCCTTTAAAATTTTGTGTTTTTAAGTTTAAACCAAAAACAGCCCCTTTATACATTTAAGAAAACAAATGTTGAAAAACAGCCCCTTAAACAACCCCACTTTCAAAAACACGTAAATGTTGAAACACGATTTCACCATCGTCAACCCGAAACAAACGCCACGACTCGAACTCAAACCCACCCAGAAACAGCCCCACGTCGCCCTCCTCCAGAAACAACCCCAAAACCCAAATTATTTTCAATTTCGAAATTTACAAAAACCCTAAATTAATTTTTCTCCGAAAATGATTACACAAATCAACAAAATTCGAGTTCTTATACAACTACCATGCTCCATAACTACAAAGTACATAACAATTTTTGAAAAAAATCCAATTTCTATCAAACCCTAGATTTCCCAAAATCTAAAATATAAACCATTAAAAGTTGAAATCGAGTTCTAACCTTGAAGTTCTGCTATGAATCGTAGTGCTTGACGTGCTCGTAGCTTCAATTCGCCGGAGAAAGCCTCAAATTTCCGGAAATCGCTCGTAGCCTCGCCGCCCCTCTTTTCTCTCCTTCAAAACACAGAATGAAATAAGTGTTCTGCCCGATTCTAATATTCAGAAGTCCCCTACGGGCTCTCCCTACGGGCTAGCCGTAGGGTATAAGTATACGCATCAAAACGGTGGCGTTTTGATATTCCCCTACGAGACACATTCCCGTAGTGGCCCCTACGGCATGATTCCCGTAGGGGACGAAGCAAGTGCCAAAACGCTGCCGTTTTGATCTCCCCTACGGGGAACCATTCCCGTAGGGACCCCTACGGGGAATTGCCGTAGGGATCCTCCAATTAATTGGAGGGAAGGCTTCGCGCCTCGTCCCCTACGGGGACAACAGCCGTAGGGACATATGGCCTACGGCTACCCGTAGGGGCTCCCGTAGGTCCCGTTGGAGGGAAACGAGGCGCGGGCATTCCCGCCTAGGCCCCTACGGAACCCCCCTACGGGATTCTCCCCTACGTCTCCAGCCGTAGGGGTTCCCGTAGGGGATTTCAATACAGTATCTCCCGTAGGGGACGCCGTAGGGGCGTCCCTACGGGCTTCTAGCCGTAGGGGATCCCCGTAGGGGATCCGCGACTTTTTTGTAGTGCAATATAGTAAAATATACTATTCCTATAAAGTATTCACTAAAATCTTTAGGACCATATTATTATCACAGCTTTTATCATCTTTTACTTCAAGTAGTTAGGTTCAACTTTTCATCAATAAAGTAAATGTAAGATCACGGTTTATTTTTAAATAATCAAACCAAAATAAAGTAAATGAACTTAAATTCTTTTTAATAATCAAAACCAAAATATTAAGTACCTAACTAGAAAATATAAAGGTTTACATTATCTCACGTCTACATCCTATATATAACTAGAGCCTATATATAACTAGAGGTATAGGATAGCACATTTTGAGTTGATTCTCAAATGTACTTTTCTTTTATTGTATAATAATGAGGAAAAAGAATAGAGAATAAAGTAAAAAGGATATAAAGATTAAAAAAGGAAAAAGAATGATACAAGAAAAAATCATATATCAAAATACAGACTAATACACTACTCCCTCTGTCCCACAACAATAGTCACAGGTGGTCAACGTTGACTTTTTTCGTTCGTCCAATACATACGATAAATAGTGTACAAAAATTATGAAAAAATTACTAAAATAAAATATACCTATTAAATTTTATTTTAGTATTTTTTTCATAATTTTTGTACACTATTTATCATATGTATTGGACGGACGAAAAAAGTCAACGTTGACCACCTGTGACTATTGTTATGGGACGGAGGGAGTATTTTGTATTACCGGAAAAGTTTAATATTAAATGAGTATGATTGAGTCTCGTATTAATATTAAAAAATAGAATCAAAGTTAGTTTTGAAATATATATATTTGTATCATAACTATAAATAAATATTTAAAGTGACAAGTGACAAGTGTGGATATTTTCTTAGTACGGAGATAGTAGTATTATTGATCGTGAGATTAATATCATACAATACTACTATTAAAAATAAAAAATACGAAAATAATGGCAACAAATATTTTGAAATTGAATTAATGGAAATTAATAACAAAAGCCCCAAGGTTATTCGAGTTCCACTTATCACAACTTCAGTTCAGCCCATTTGATACAAATCAAATTGGGCCCCCATTAAATTTTCTTTTCAAGTGGCCTTTCTTCCGTATTTTCTGTTCAGATCTGCTCCATACCCGTATACACGGGTAAAGTTAAAATTCCCGATAATCCTACGTGGACAAATTAGACCCAACTCTCTTTACCAGTAATTTTATCTATATAATATATAAATTCAGACTTTGATGATCTCACATGAACAATGTGAACATGAAAAAATACACTATGAAAAATGAGCATATTCACTCTAGCAAATACAAGACTAACATATGTCTACAATTTGATTACGTGGCTTTTCTTTCTCCATAATAAATATTACATGGCATTTAATTAGATATGGTCATTTAAATATTTATGATTTAAAATCGTTACTTTAGTATTGGGTAATTTAGTTATGGTAATGGAATGATTCGAGTTTCTATTAATTAGCTATCCTAATTTGCATTCATTTCCTAATGTGTAAATAGTAATAATAATAAATGGTAAGATTCTTATAATTCGGTTAAATATAACAATAGACACAAATAATTCTCTCATAATTTAAAATTAATATATTTAACACAATCGTCCGGTCAATTCTCTAATAATTATACCATATATTATCAATCTGCATATATTGAATTTGGACCCTTTGTCATACCATATAAATAATATTATTAATACTTATTTAAATAAATCAACTTCTTAATTATAGAAAATAAATAAGCCTTGATTTTATCTCCTATTAATATTACATAAAATAGGCTACTTTTATATTAATTTATCATATTTTATTCAATCACTCCTTAAATATAGAAAATTTTAACTAAAAATCCGAATTTGATTATAGTATTTAAGATAATTATTCAATTATTATTCAAAAGTTATACAAACCCTAATTTATAATTGCACCTATAAAAAGATCTTCATCTTCACTCATTTTCAAAATTGATCGTTGTGTATCTAATTTAATTTGTTGTGTTTATAATAATTCAAATTAATCGTTGTTTATTTCTAATTGATTTGCTGCTGTTATGTTTTTTTTCGTGTATAGTTGTTTGTATTTTTTTTTGTTCTCATTTTTTTTGTACGTGGTTTTTTGAATTGGTGAATATCCGAAAACGAGTCAATGGGCAATGCATGACAAAATATATGAGATTCAGTGCTCAACATAAGTTTATTATGTTTCGTTTAATATTTTTTGTATTTTTTACAATCACAATAAGTTTGATATGTAATTTAATTTTTCTTATTGAGTCAATGAGCAATGCATGACAGAGTGTATGAGATAAGTATTATATATTATACAATTAATATTAATTAATTGTTTCGAATATAAAAAAAATATATTACTTAAATTGAATTGCAAATATCAAAGTAATGAATAAACTATATTAATTAAAAAATATATTACTTCTAAAAAAATATATTACTTAATTAATTGCTTCAATTATAATTTTAGTATGCTTAATATTAATTATATTTTCTTAAACTCAATTTTCTTAAACTCAATTTTCATTTGACCTCTTGACATAGATATATTTATTAGGAATTCTTTCCAAAAAAAGTTTATAAATAAACTCATGAAATTTCGTGTATTTTAATAAATATTAAGTGATATAAAAAATTCATTATAAGCATATCGATTGTTTAACATATTTTAAATTATATTTTAATAAGTATTAAGTAATAGTGAAAAAGAAATAGTATAATAATTTCAAGCATATTTTTTTTAATCAAATAAATTATATAAAGTATTTCGGTGCATTGCACCGGGAGTTATTACTAGTTTAATTATAAATCCCTACTCTCAAATCTCCGATCCTCGTAAAAACCTAATTGAAAAAGTTAATTAAAAAACAAAGTACAGAAATTATATAATTAAAATTAAATTATTGTGCAACGGGTTACATTTCATTTATAACTGCACAAATAATTAAATTAAATAATTAAAATTACACAACTATACATTACACAATTAATTAATTTGTTTTGCAATTATTTAATTGGTGCAAAGAAAGAAAAATAATTTTGTTAAACTTCCAAAATAAAAACTAAGATTGTTTTGTTGGGAGTTGGGACGAACAAAACTTCACTGATGAATATGCACCGTTTCGTTGTACTGTACAAACAATAACCAATCAAGTAATTAGCAATAATGGTTTAATTTGTATAGCTCGAACCAGGGACGTACCCAGAAATATTAATTAGGGTGCCAATTTAAAAAAAAAAACTCTCTCCAGTTATAAATACAAGACTTTTTTTTCTTGACATATTAAAAAAATGATTATTTTTTTTACTTTTTGACCAAAACGTGAAAAGTATAAATGTATTTTTAAAGTAAAAAATAAAGTAATATTAAGTAAATTTGAAAAAATATGTAGATAAAGTACGGATAAAATTATATTTTAAGGTAAGAAAATAAAATTTTTTTAAGGTTACTATTAGGAAAAGTCCATGCTCCCATTATTATGAAACAGATGAAATACAACATAAAAAAATAACAAAAATAACAATTGTGATTTATAATTTATGAAAAACTAGACAACTGTAATTTAATGTAAAGCTTGATAAATTAGTATTTTGCGTTAATAATTTACTAATATTGATATTCTAATAACTTACTAATATTGATATTCTAATTTTTTTAAAGCGCAATGAATTAATATTTTAAAAGTAATATTTTTTTAATAAATAATTTATTATTTTATTTTTTAGACTAAGACATATAAATATTTCTAACAAAATTTCAATTAAATTCTAATTATTTTTAAACAAATACTAATTAATTACCTTAATATATAAAAATTAAGGTATAAAACTAGTTTTAAAAAAAAAGTTGAGAGGGTGGGGTCGCACCCTTTCGGGACCAAGTAGGTATGTCCCTGACTCGAACGTACTCAGAACAAATATATTTTTGTTAGCACGAGACATATTGGCAGTGGCTGCTAGATCATTTGATTGGTCTGAATTTCGGAATGAGTACTCGACCGATACGAATCATTTGAAAAATAAGCTCGAAAATCGTTCTGTAGAGGATCTTCTACGAGATCATTTCGATTCTTTATACAAATCGAAGCTTTATTATAACAAACAAAACCGAATAAGAACCCAAATAAAAATCTAGTTAGAAACAACTCTTCATGACCACGACCGGCGGCTTCTCAGCGGCGGACTCCTTATAAGTGCTACCGGAGGATTTGATCGGATTATATTCCGATTTGGGGGAAAGAACCAACGGAGACAGGAGAGGGATCGCCACTTTCCACTCGCCCACCGGACTGATCTGTATCGAAGCCGGGGCCCTCCTCTTCAGCCGGTTCGGCTCGTTTCTATTGCCAACATCAGCCATATATATGATAAGTAAAAAAATTATTTATAAATCCAAGGATTAAGAGGGAGAGAGAGCTTTGAACAACAAAAGGGTTAAGGGATGGACTAGGAGGAGTGATGGGAGAGAAAGAGAAAGGAGTATTATAAATGTGAGGCGCGTGGAATGCACGCGTCTCCGGACAAAGGTATTGGTTGGAGAATCGGATCTTTTCCAGTCAAAGGTTGTTAAGAAAGTGAGTAAATGTTTGTTTGACTCATAAAATCCATTCATCAGTCTTCAGCACGTGCTCCAGTCACAGTCACGGGATTGAGGGCAATTGGGCTTCTTTCTTTAAATGGGCCAAACTCGATTTTGTTTGAATAAGTTGTCGAACGATATAAAAAAAGGGAATAAATCACCGGTTAGTTTTCGGTTTAAACGCTCAAAAGCTCAAACACCAACTTCTAACCTAGGTATTGATATAACACATGGATTGTGCTTGAAGGAAATAAGAATCCTTGTACTTCCGACCGCTTCCAACGTGAATCCCGTTCTTGATCCAGTCCTCGCGATGTATCCACGCATCACGTGTGAAATCAAGAATCGACAGTATCTGCACCAAGATTTAATGGAAAATTAAGTGGTTTTGAATCATTCAAACAATTCATAACGAATTTTAACATTTTTGTTTTTTTTTTGCGACAAGGAAAAGAAACTACCCACCGCTCCACCTTTCCATGCTACGAAAGCCGGGTTTGTTTTAGGTTGCAAGACCTCCACAGTGTCGATGGCTTCATTCGGTGGAATAGCATGCAATACTCTGCAATAAAGGATACGTTCGTGCAAATTAAATAACTTAAGCATGTTATATATATATATTTTCTAAAGATTGGATGTAACAAACCTCTCTTCCACGGCAGAAATGAGACCCTGAGTTAAAGCCACTCCGCCAATCTGAAATAAATTAAAACCATGTGAAAAACTCCACTCGTAGATAAACTCAAATTCCGATACGAAAAAGAAAAAAGGTGTACGGTAGCTAATCTATTCTTACCAGTTGCATGCTACAGAACAACTTTCTCTGCAATTCTATACGCCCTTTTTAAAAAAAACAAATACGAGAAAAGTAAGCATAAGCATATAATCGAATCCAATGTAAAACATCTCATCAGCAGAAACGAATGAAAATATATACCTGTGGACATAATACTTTTCGTGATAGCATCTGCAAGGCCAATAATGTCTTGTTTTTTGGGCTTCGATTGAAATACAGGGTAGTTTTCAAACATGGGGAAAAACCCACCACTAGCTGGGTAGTAACCGTCTGACATGTCGGGTCTCATGGCGAAATCGCCAGTATCTTCGAGCATGTCCTCACTATCATTGAACCTGGGAGGACACCACTAGTTTTGTTAAAAATATAAAAATCGATCAAATATAAATGTACTCGATAAAAAAAGAGAGCTTTATGTAGCCCACCATGTGCGGGGTGGAGGAGGGTAAACGTCCGGAACCAAAAGCATCGGGTAAAACAAGCCCATAGGTGGAACCTGTATACAATTAAATATATAGCGCAAAATTAATTTAAACAAGTTTCATTCCAATGAAAATGGACACGATCAAATTATTAGTTGACTTACGTTTAGAGCATTCAATCTTGTCTTGTGAGAACCAGGTGGCATGCCTTCTTCGTAAGAATTAACTACAGCAACAGCCTCAACTTCTCCTTCCTGACAAAAATAAAATAAAGTAGAAGATATAATATGGAATTATTTATGAATGTGTAATTAATGAAAACGACCGGGGAAAAAAAATTGTGGAACTTACTCTAATCTGGCAGTGAGACTCTTTCAGTCTATTTATCATCAACAATTCTATGGGTTTCGTAAGAACATCGGTACGTATCGGTGGCCATGTTTGATGGTGTCTCTGCGTCCAAAGAAGACATCTAGATATATCCTGAAAAACAGTACTTCGTTTGGTAACAGCTGGAGACATCTTTACTTTCTTTCTTTAAAAAAATACGTCGACAAGAAATATTATGAAATAAAGAATACTCGTAGTATAATAGTTGAAAACCAGCAGCTTAATCATTACCTCTCCACCATAACGTAGACAAATCTGAGTAGTTGGTAGAGTTACTCCATCCTAGAAAACAGTGAGAAGAAATTGGAATGGGGGTGGGGCACAAAGATTATATTTTGCCAAAATACTGGGTGTCGTCAGTTCACGACATTGGTACGGAAGAAGGCACACTAAATGTCATGGTATTGAGAGAACAAAGACGAAGCTACAGCAATTATCCTCAAAAATAGAGTAATAATAATAATAAGAGTGCACCTCAACGCAGATAACCGACGTCACTTGAGCACCAATATTCACAACACAAGCCGTCGATAAGCCGTTTCCAAAGACTGCGGCAAGGCCTTCCTGTATGAACAATGGACCATGATTAGTACAATATATTTATATATATGGAAAAAAAAATGAGGTTTATTAGTACCTGGTGGACTACTGCTAAGTTGAATCCTAAGTCTCGAAGTACAATAGACAAAAGTTCCTTTATTTCTGTGGCAGAAAATATAAGCAGCAAACAAACTTATAAGATTCAGACAATATAAAACGACCTGTCCAGAATATGTGTGTGTGTATGTGAATAATAATGATAATTCAGCCCCTAGTACTCGGTTCCTCTGGATCCACCCCTGCCAAGGATTTCACCATATTTGGCCAACTGTCAACAAAGTGATGTAAATTTCAGAGCGCAATAATCTATGAAAATTACCGCGATTATCGAAAGTCTCGGGAACAACAAGTACAGCCGAATACGTGTGCCTTTCTTTTTCAAGAATGTTCAGTTTTTCAATCAAAACCCAATTCCATATTGCATGAATGTCTTCAATAACCTGGGGAAAAACAATAATAATAACAGTTAATAATAATAATATGATGATGATGATGTAGGTTGGATGTTGAAGTAGCATAAGGGTATCGTACCTGCTGCATAGGATAATGCATAGAAATATTGAGGTGACCTCTACGAATGGGTCGGCGCAAGCAATATGGTTCAGTAGGACAGATTCTGAGAGCTTCCTCACCAAAAATGCACTTTTTGTATATAGGTTGGGTTGGACTGATTTCCTCGTTCGCAGTAGTAATACCTTCCTTGTCCATTAAAGTCTCTCCGGAACTTCCTGTAAAAACACTGTTATTGGTTCCGAAAGTTATATTTACAAAACTTTGTAAATAAGGAACTGATCTTTGGGAGACGCACCACATTTAATCCTTTGTCCCAAAACAAACATATCAATTGTTTCACTGATCCGAGAGAAAAAACAAACTCAACTATAGCTTTTCGCAAGACAAGTAATACGATTCTTTTAGCAAAGAATATAAGAAGAGAAAACAATGGTCGACACAATCATATAAATTTTACTTCAATTTGTATAGCTACTGTGTGAAATGTGATTCAAATTAAATAACAGATAATCGAAATAAAGTGAACTAACACTACCCGAGCCCAGAGGTAGTAAACTCTAGAACATCATAGCCTTATTTTATACTGGTTGTTTCTGTTTGCCATGACTCAAAAATTAAGTACCTGATGCAAATCACAGTAGAACTTCAGTTTTCACTAGTCAATAAAATTGAAAAAGATACACTGCAACGTAAAAATAAAATAAAAAAACGAACTATCATGTTTCATAATAATAATTCATGCGTGACTTTATATACATTGGAAGTGAAGAACCCTATATACCTTTTTCCAGAGGTGAAGATGTACTGTTCTCAAACACATCTGTCCACGGAATAACTGGCTCTTTTTTAGTGTTACTTTGAGGAGGAAACAAGTCCACACGAGCCATCTGGAATAAATATAGACAATATATTGTAAGAACAAAAATTTATGTTTGAAAACAATTATTCCATTTCATTATAGTTTTTTTTTTCTTTGCAATTTAAAAGAGGCTTAATTTCATTTCATATCACCACCTTTTCTCGAAGTGACTTTTATTACGCGTTTGCAAACATTGACTGTTGTTTAAAAAATGGCCATATATTGCAAAGATGAACACACAAATAAATATAAATCCATTCTTGTATTTAATATTTATTACATTATTATTATTATTCAGACAATCAACAGAAATTAACTACTTCCCGATACATACATATAACATGGGCAGCCAGATACAAAGAAATAACACGTGGAAAAACACGCAACATTGATTCAAAGCAAACACAACAAATAGAAGCACTAGCTAGATACATAACTCTCTCGCGTCAAAAGCTAGATTATAAGCACTGTTATCGTCTGTACTGAGTTATGATATCCCTCAATTTATTCTTGGCTGTTTCAAGGTTTGACTCACCGACATTTTCTCAACTAAGAGCAACCCATGGCCCGATTCACAACGTGCAATAAAAGCCATGCCGTCTTTTACAACATTGAAAAAGTTTGGTTTTATTCGCAACTTGCGAGAAATTGCTGATTTTAAATGCAATCAAGCCTTAAAAATACTACTACCTTTTGTGGGTACTGATTACTCGTCGTCTCTTCATCTAAAAATCGTATCTTCAACAAAGATGCAATCTGAAGATTTTCAAGAAACAGTTAGATGACAGCCAATGATCACGCAAACACACACAAACTGCGATTTTCAAAAGCAATCGACTAACAATATCATAAGCCCTCTCCCGCTCCATGTGCTGCACCGTCGTAACCTGAGAATTAAGCATCTGCAAAGCAACAACAACAAAAACAGTAAAAAATTATCTAACCAATAAACCCCACCAAGTATCTTTGGTCAAAATTCAAAAATCGAAAAATCAGAAGAAAAAAAAAAACCTGGTCTTGAACATTCTTTTTGGGTACTTGAGAAGTGCGTCTGGCAATGCAATGTGGAACACTAAGTGGGACATCCTGCTTAGCTAACCCTATTCTTACACTCGACGAACCTAATTTAACCCGAAAAAAGCTTTTTTTAAAATAAAATAAATGAAATTGAGAAGAAATACGAGAAATTTCGGGTGCGTCGCGAAACCTGGGTTGAAGACGACGACGTTTGAGCCGCGTTCGGCGAACAGTTGCGAGGGGACCACGGTCTTAAGGTAATCCTGCGCACATCAAATTACAATCCAAAAACAAAATTAAAAAAAAAAATCAGATGAATTTTCGGAAGAGAAGATCAGTGCGTGTGATTTTGTTGGGCTCACCATGGCAGAGAGTTTGGGAGCTCAACAGAGCATAGGTGCTCTGGTTTTGTTCGAGTATTTTTATTTTAAAATAAGTGATTTTTATTTTTAGATTTTATGTCATTTTTCAGAAAATAATTTATTACTATAAAATTAAATTACAAAATTTAAATACTACTCTATTCAACAAAAAAATAAAAAAAAATATTTTTACTAAATTACTATAAAATCAAATATATATCTTCATATTTAAAAAAAAATCTTTTTTTATTTTAAAATACAATTATATCTTAAATTTGTTAAGACAGTTAAAACCAAACAAATTAGGTGTAGAAATCAAGTGTTCAATGACTACTAAAAACATCACTTCCAAACAATGTCTTAAACATTAACATCAGCAAGCTAACATCAGACTAAGGGAAAAGAGAATACATTACTAACAATTTGTTGATAGAAAACCAATTTGAAACCAATATAAAATAAACCAAATTTGCCTAATTTTCAATCTTAAATGTTTTTAAGCTCCCAACTTCAGTTAAACAATCGGCCGAAAACTCCTCTTATTTTCCACACATTCAGGCCGTCTTTGGTTTGAGGTTCTTTTTCTTGGGTTGCCTCCTCGAAATAGAATTCTTCATCCCGAGGAAAAATAGCAACGCGCCAACAAGAGCCGCACACTGCCAATACAGTTATATACCGAGGTTACTCAAGCTGGATTTATCACATATTATGAGGCAACAAGGAAAAAAGATAAAACAAATTTATGAGTTGTTCTTTTAGGCGTACCTGGAGAAATTCGTGCAAGAGTCCGAAAAATTGTGGCTCGCCGAATTTGTAGTTGTGAAAGTCGTACAACAAGGGAGTCGTTAATACCAAGTAATATATCTGCAGCATCGAGCAGAAAAAGAACATTAAATATATTTGGTGATTTCTAAGAAACACTATAGTGAAAACGGAAAATGCTTTCTTACCAGAAGAAAAGCACCAAAATTGCTGCCGAGCACGAATAAAAGGCCACCCAACCCTTTCAAGAAAATACAGGCAGCGACAAATGCCTTAGCCTGCAAAATGCGAGCACCAGACATCAGAATATGACATTTAGAACAAAACTTGGTTATTTGCAAAGTTGGGAACTTATTTTACATCAATGTGAAGATCTGTTTTTCCAATTATTCCGTCAATGAACTTCTTAACAAGAGCAAGTTTCGGAGCCCATTCTTTTGCTGCGGGTCCCCCGTCATCTCCAAATTCATTGAACCTGGAAAGAGTTAATCTATAGTTCAAATAGCATGTAACGATACCAGTGAAAATTACAATATACTACTATATTGATGCAAGTGTGTACGTGGGTGTGAGTGAGAGAGAACTACACACTGAAGATGACTTTAATGATTTGAGTTTGACTGAAATATAGAATTATGTTGAAACTTTAGTACATTAAAATTTAGACATCGCTCAAGATTTGAACTTATGTAGCCTCTTTTGAATGTAGTAAACAATGCTTGTAAACAAATGAAAACCGCAAAGAGTGTTCAACGAATTGGCACAATATTATATTAGTAGAGAACTACACAAAAAGGTCAATGGAAGGATGAATGCCCCAATACCCGATCCCCAAAATAATCAGTGCCGAGCAAGAGATCGTTCAAACAATCAAGAATACCAACACGATTACACCCAAATTCTAGTTTGACAACAACAAACAAACAGACAAGAATCCAAAACAATTAGACGAGAACTTGTTGGACACTCTCAACTATTACTTGCAGCCATAAAAGTATCAACCTCAAACAACGCCTGTCGAAGAAATCTAGCATTTAGAGATACTATCCAAAAATGGGAATTTTTTCATTTGTAGTGTATATTTTTCTTTTTGAGGTTTCTCTTTGAAAAACGTTCAAAAACATTTTTACAAATACTTCAACTTCACTTTTTCACAAACTAATCACTTCATCTATTTCTTCATAAATAATAATAATAATCTAATCTCAACCATCAATACACATTTTCCATAAATTTCACAATCATTCCACCGGCATTACTGATTCATGAAAAAAAATCCAGATATAAATGTAAATAACAAAATCCCGAAATGAACTACCAAGTACCAACGGTAGATCTGCATAAACGACGTCGAACAAAAATAAAATCCGTCGCATCATAAATCTATCACGCAAAGAAAGTAAATACCCATACAGATCTGATTAATCGAACAGGCAAAAAAATCAGAAAAAAAAATCGAAAGAGAGTGGTCGGGGATTTACATTTGCCATGCGGAGAGGATGAAGATGGATGCAAACAGAACTCTCCCGAGAAAAGAAAAGAAACCCATTTCTGGCCGTCGTCCCTTTTTCACCCTCGGTGCGTGTTTTTCTGCGGTCGGCGATGGCAGAGCGAGGAAGAGGATTACTTATATCAGTGCGTGGTATTACTTAGATTTTAATTAAATACTAATTAAATAATTACATTTGGGATAATCTGGTTTAATTAAAGCTACAATTCGATAAATAATGGGTCATGTGACAATGTGATATGAGTCTTTTTGGTTGCAACTTACAATTAAGAGATCGTGGTGACTTAGATTGAGTTATATAGACCACTTATGTGCATTTAAATTTTATTGATTAAAGAGCATAATTTGTGTTGTTTAGAAAATAATTGTCGTTTTCATTTTATTTTACAAGCATAATTTGTGTTGTTTAGAAAAAAGTGTACTACCCCGGAGAGAGTATTCATTATTTTTATCATAAAATATTTTTAGTTTATTCTTAAAATATGTTTTTCAAATACTTCCACATGTGCAAAACAATAATACGGAGTTATACTTTTATTATTTCGAGAGGGAAACTGTGATTGGTTCGTTAGACGTGTTCTTTGTTTTTTTATTGGAGAATCAAATCAGCATATATGCATACCATTTTTGATTATTTTGACCCACAGAAATTCAATACTTTTAATTTTATCCCATTTTTACAAAATATTCAAAATTGAACCACCAACAAAATGTTACCAAAACCCCAATTTTGTACAATTATCACGACATCATTTTTTTATTTCTTAATTATTTGAATAATTATAAAATAATTACATCACACAAATTCATTAATTACTTACTATAGGAATTTTGAGGAGGTAAATTCAACATAATTCACAATTTAGGGGTTCAAATTGTAATTAAAAACATTACTATCCAGAGGGCCTCAATATTCTACCGTTACAGCACAACGTACAACTCGTCATTGCATGTTCAACATTCACTTTTCGAAGGGTCAAAAAAGTCAAAACCAAGTCCCCGAAAAATCAAAAATTCACCCTCTCGGTGTTTCAGCTATATATACAGAATATATACAGCCCTTTTTCTCTCTCTACATTCATCCTTTTGCCCCCCAAATCTAGAGAGAGAGAGAGAAAGCAGCGACTGTTCGAGCTCCGGCAAGGCAACAATGTCGTTCGTCTCTTTCCTCGGTAGACTCCTCTTCGTCTCTGTCTTCGTCCTCTCTGCTTATCAAGAGTAAGAACATCCTTTCATTATTACTTTTTTTTTTGAATTTTAAGATTCAGATCTGTTGCGTTTGTTCGTCTCGGTATTGTTTTGTGCATCTTTTTTATGATTTATTCTATGTTTTCATTTGTGAGTTTTCTGGAAATTGATTTCGGATTTATTGGATCTAATGAGTTGTGGAAATTGATTTCGAATTTATTGGATCTAATGAGTGTGTGAAGAAGATTGAATAATAATGTTGTGCCGTATGTAATGTCTGTGTGTTTCGATTCTGCACTCTGTCAGCCAATTGAGTATCTTGATTTGCAGGATAAGTGTTTATGTTGCTCCTAAACGTATACACGATTTGACTCGTTTTGGGTCTTGTCGTAATACCAACCCATGTTTTAGCTTATTTACGGTGGACTGTATTTGCATCGATTCATATAGTATACTAATGCTCTCTATCTTGTCAAATTTGTCTCAGTGTTTTCATCCAACAGTAATACGATAAGAATGAATAAATTAGTTTGTACTCTACTGAGAAAGACAATGGACTTGTTTTATCATTACTATCAATTACACAACAAATTAAAGAAATATTACACATTACCATAGTGCTCGAATGCGAGCTACAAAGATGACGAACACTTTCTTTTTGCAACCTAAGATAAATATTCTTTTGTTTCCAGATTCAATGAATTTGGAGCTGATGGTGGCCCAGCAGCTAAGAACTTGAGCCCAAAATTCAATGTTTTCTCCAAGCATGTTACGGCCCTGACTGGATTACAGATCCCGCATGTTGAGGTAAGAATTTTTCAAATATTTGCATAGTTAATTTTGAACGAAAGTCTTAGACTTGCATACCATTATGTCACTCTCAATAACGTGGAAAATATGACACCAGACGAAACACTTGATATTGGGCGCCATTGTCCTGAAAGCTCTCGGTAGCCTCCTGTTTGTCTTTGGCAGTTCTCTTGGAGCTTCATTCCTCGTACGTGTCTTGAGTATTAGTCCGCTTTTTTTTTCTTTTTCCACTTATTTTGTGAATTTTATTGGTGTTACTAATGTGGATCATTTGTCTCTGCTCAACACACAGCTTCTGCATCAAGCAATCTCATCTCCCATCCTGTTCGACTTTTACAACTACGATGCTGACAAGAAAGAGTTCCATCAGCTCTTTGTCAAGTTTACACAGGTTCGCTTCCTGAATCTGAAAACCTATTACAATAGTCTTAATATATAGACTATTTGCTTGGTCATGAATTATTAAGGATACTTACAAAATCTTCTACTGAGGTTTAGTCTAATTACAAAAAACTCCATTTATTTTCTTAAATTACAAATCAATATTAAAGCATTACATACACTCTGACTCCCTTGATGTTGTTATTAATCTAAATAACTCCCTCTTGAGACTGCATTTTGTAATAGAGATAAAAATGCCCCAAGTTATATTGTAATTTTGAAAGACAACTTTTCGTTTTTTTTACTAGGCTGAACCACACGACTAGTTCTAGTTACCCAATAAGACACTGAATCTAAGCTGACCATGCTCATCAAATCATTTATTTTTATTTTTATCAGAGTTTGGCGTTGCTTGGGGCACTTCTGTTCTTTATCGGCATGAAGAATTCAATTCCAAGGAGACCATTGAAGAGGAAGGTTAACAAGGCGAAAACAAATTAAGAGTATCCGGCAGAGTTTTAGTTTGTTTCTTACAACTGTACCCGATGATTGGATTTTGTAAAATTTTACCGTTCCTTCATTTTCGACATTTTGTTGAATCATTGGGCATAATTATTCTTAAAATTTCAGTTAGAACTCGGAAGCTAATTTCATAGAGAATTTTGGAATTTGGATTTCAGACTTTTTTTTTTCTTTCTTGGTTAGCCTATTTTCCTTCTCATTATGTTGATAAAACATAATAGAATTACTAGTAAATAGTACTAGATCAACTTAGATGTAGATCAACTTAGATCCACAAATTAGAGAACAATTTTGGTCTTTGTTATCTTCTCAACCACATCAATAGTCAAAAGAATTGACTTTTCTGAATGAACTTCAAATATCTACTCCACTCATCTAAAAACCTCAAAAACTCTGCCCTTCAAATAGATCACATTGACAAGGAGAAAAAACGGAACAGAACTAGAAGTGGTAACTTCACACGACCACCACGCCGGAGAATTAAAAGCATTCGACGACACAAAAGCTGGCGTCAAAGGATTAGTCGACGCAGGAGTTCAAACAGTCCCTCGGATTTGCATCCGAGACTTGGGGCTTTTTCCAGGTGATCAACCACGGGATCCCTGTGGATGCATTGGATGAAATGCTTCGCGGGGTGCGTAGGTTTAATGAGCAAGAATCGGAGGTGAAGAAGGAATACTATACGCGTGATGTGACGAGAAAAGTGGTGTTTAACAGCAACTTTTCGTCGAATGTCCTTCCTCTTGTTTGATCCGCAACAAGACCGTCACGTCATGGATACAACAAGACCAACTACTGTTAGCAGCCATTTTTGGTTCCTTATCGTCGAATGTCCTTCCTCTTGTTTCATCCGCCACCACTTCGGCTGATGCTTGGGCAATCCTTACCAGATTGTTTGCTAGCCGCTCTCGCTCCATAGTCAATCAACTCAAGAGCAAACTCTACCGGATCACAATTGATACTCGTTCAATCACTGAATATTTTCACTACGTCAAGTCAAAAGCATATGAACTCTCTCTCATCGATCAACCTGTGAGTATGGATGATCTAACTCTATTCGTTATCAATGGACTTGGCCCTGAATATGGCAACATTGTTGGTCCGATTCGAACCCGTGAAACGCCTCTTCGATTTGAGGAACTTCACGATTTATTATTTGAACATGAACTTTCCATAAAAAATCAAGAGGTCGCCACTCGTCAACTATTGGCAACTGCGAATTCCGCCCAGTCAAATTACAATCGCGGAGGTAATTACTCTCGCAATAATGGAATGCTGGAGTGTTAGCTTTTAGGACCGTAACCTGGCTCTAATACCACTTGTTACGGGACAAAGCTCTGAACGCCACACGATCAAGACCGGTGCCACTAGATACTACTTGTTGCAGATCGACGATGTATAGTACGAATAATAATGCGGAACCCCGAAAATAACTCAACAATAAATAAAGAAGAAGACAAATAAAGAAGACAAGGAATTTACGTGGAAACCCAAATTGGGAAAAACCACAGGAGGAACGACGAGAACTTTCACTATAATATTGCCGATGATTACAAGGATTGATATCCACTCTAAAACCCTCTAATCTCACACAATATTATCTCTCTATGGTGTTAACTCGTGTTCTACACAAATAATATGTCTATGGAGATCCCTATTTATAGGTGTAGAAAACCCATAAATTAGGTAACCAATAGGAATAAGAATAAATTATTTTCCTAATATATGACTCCTAAATCCATAAGAAATAGAATTATATTGAATACAATATAATTCTAATTATCCTAAATAAGGAAACACAATTTCATGGTCGTTCAAGAAGCAACAAATAGTGACGTTGTCGACAACTGAGGCAAAATTTGTGGCGGCCGCATCAACTTCATGTCAAGCTATTTGGTTAAGAAGGCCACTTGAAATTCTACAGACTCCTCAACCAGGGCGACTTCAATTTTTTGTGAAAAATCCGTTCTACATGAGTAAACACATTGACGTGAGATATCACTTTCTACGTGATCTATGCAAAGATGGCATTGTTGAGTTGATACATTGTAAGAGTGAAAATAAGATTGCGGATATTTTCAATAAGCCGCTCAAAGTTCTTGTTTTCCGTAAACTTCGGGAAATGTTAGGTATGTGGTCTTTGAAAGATGTTTCTTAGAGATACAAGATGAAGAGTGATGTACTGTTGGAATTCCTAAACTGAAAGATGTTAAGGGAGAATGTTAAGATTTTATTTAGTATTTTTGTTATGCAAATAATATGACTTAGTCATAGCAAGACTTGGTCTCTAGGAAGTTAGAAGTTAATATTTGATTGCTAATTCATTTCTCTATTCGGTTGGTTTGTATTTAAAGGCTTGAGTTCATCTAATAAAAGTATTCATTTAGTCTCAACCTTCAAATTCAATACTACGGAGTATATATTATCACTGCTGCCTGTATTTTAAAATTAAGATTAGAGGACTGGATTGTAATTTCTCAAGCTCTATGGCTGATCAATCGTCGACGTTGCTTTCGCTGCCGGCCAACTGCATATCGAAGATTATCTCTTCCACTTCCCCTAAAGATGCGTGCAAGGCGTCCGCCGTCTCCACGGCCTTCAAATCCGCTGCCGATTCCGACGCCGTCTGGAAACGATTTCTGCCGCCGGATCTCGGAGAAATCCCCGCGGCTCCCGATTCAACCAAAAAGGAGCTCTATTTCCTGCTGTACGACTCCCACCTGCTTCTCAACGGGGGCAAAATGGTAATTTCCGCAATCGCCCTCTTCCTTTTCTGTCAGTAATTTGAACCGGGCCGAAGAAGCCCGTATGCAAATATTTCCTTAGTTTTATAAATGTTTATGCGAAAAGGTGAATTGGGAGTTGTTGATTTATTGTACAGAGCCTCAAATTGAATGAATCAACTGGGAAGAAGACTTACATGTTGTCCGCAAGGGAACTTGAAATAATATGGGGTGACAATCCAGCATACTGGGGGTGGAAATCTTTACCGGAATCGAGGTATAGTTTTTCTTCCGACTCAAATTTTCGAACGTTTTATCATCAATGACTCATGTGTATATATGTGATTTTCAGCTTCTGTGTTGTGATTTTTAAATGATAACTTCTATTGCTGTAATCGAATCAGATTTTAAACGATGGTTTTCGAACGAATAAAACACTTTTACAACTAATTTCAGTTTTTCAACAATTTGTTTGCGTCTACAATTACTAGCGTAAGCCTGTCTTATGAATGCGCCCCATAACTAAGTTTGCGACTCTTGTGGGTTTCATTATGAAATCTACCTATGAATTTGGTCTCATAAGACCGTCCCGTATTGACTATTAAGAGCTAGTTCGTTTATGCAACAACGATTCATTTCTTTCAAATGCAGAAGGTCTTTGGAATGTTGTAGTACTATGATCTATTCTGTGTATGGATAGTTATTAATATTAGCTACTAAATGTAAATATAAGAGAGAAATCAGAGAAAAAGATTTTCAATTTGTTTTTGTAATTAACCCTTCTAAGTATTGTATGTGATCTTTAGATTTCCCGAGGTTGCCGAACTACTGAATGTCTGTTGGCTTGATATCCGCGCAACATTACGATCTGAAATCCTAACGCCCAACACCACCTATGGGGCCTATTTCGTGTTCAAACTCTCGGATGATTTTCATGGGCTAGACGAGCCCTCGTTGGTGTCCCTTACGTCCGGATGTCCAGCTCAGACCAAGAACGAAAGCGAAACCACAGACAAGGCAACTGTTTACATAGTCCCGACTAAGCACCCGGGCTCGAAGGTCCGACACAGGCTGCCTCGCCTGGCCCGCATGGGAATCAGAGATCCGATGGTGAGGGGCGCGTCGGGGAGACGAGACGGTTGGTGGGAATTCAGGTTGGGAGAGTTTTTCGTTGAAGAAGGTGACGAAGGCGTTGTTCGGATGCAGCTTTGTGAAACCGAAATTCTTAACTGGAAGAAGGGACTGATTGTTGAGGGGATTGAGGTTAGGCCGAGGGACCGAATGATTGATTTTTTTGAAAATAATATCTTTGAATTCAAATAAGAACAACTTTTTTTTTTTATGACGAGGGAACTCGCAGCTACTCGTTGAGAACTTTGCTTGGGTAAATAATAAGAACAACTTTGCTTGTACAATACTGTCACTATAAAACATCACCATCACCATGTTACACTGTTTTACTTAGAATTTCAGTAAGCTTTTCCATCTTTCTTCCTACCTCACAAACCAAGAAAAAAAAAACAAGGCATGTCTATCCCGAACCAGTCATTGTATGATCGCCCCGTCCTTCTGAAAGCTTTCGATGATACACAGTCCGGAGTCAAAGGTCTGACTGACTCAGGGATCCAGAAAGTTCCGGAAATATTCATCAGGCCGCGGGATGAGATGGCAAACAACACTCCGACTCCCTTGAGGTTGGTATTAATCTAAATACATGCCTCTTGAGACTACATTTTGTAATAGAGATAAAAATGCCCAAGTTATATTTGTAGTTTTGAAAGATATCTGGTCGATTTTTTATTAGGCTAAAATGCACTACTAATTTTAGTTACCCAATAAGATGCTGAATCTGAGCTGACCATACTCGTCATATCCATTATTTTTATTTTTATCAGAGTTTGGCGTTGCTTGGGGCACTTCTGTTGTTCTTTATCGCTCCTTCATTTTCCGACTTTTTGTTGAATCATTGGGCATATTGAGTCTTAAAATTTCAGTTAGAACTCGGAAGCTAATTTCATATAGGGATTTCGACTATTTTTTTTTCTTGGTTGGCCTAATTTCTTTCTCATTATGATCATAAAACATGCTCCTTCTGTCTTATTAAACAGAAAAGAATTAAATATCAACTTACACCCACAAATTAGAGACAAAAATGTTTTGGTCTATGTTATCTTCTCCACCACACCAATAGTCAAAAGAATTGACTATTCTTAATGCAACTTTAAATATCTACTCCACTTATCTAAAAACCTCATAAATTCTGCCCTTCAAATAGATCACATTGACAAGGAGAAATCAATCCTCACTAAACAAAAAAATGGAACCAGAACACGACCGCGCCGGAGAATTAAAAGCATTCGACAACACAAAAGCTGGCGTCAAAGGATTAGTCGATGCAGGAGTTCAAACAGTCCCTCAGATCTTCGTTCTCCCACAAGACACCACCACTGATGGAGAAAAAACTTCCAATACCGACAAGGCGAATTTCCTCGTTCCAGTCATCGACCTGGCAGAAAAAGATCCAGCATCTCACAAGGATATGGTGGAGAAAATCCGACACGCATCCGAGACCTGGGGCTTTTTCCAGGTGATCAACCACGGTATCCCTGTGGATGTATTGGATGAAATGCTTCAAGGGGTGCGCAGGTTTAACGAGCAAGAAACGGAGGTGAAGAAGGAATACTACACGCGCGATGTGACGAGAAAAGTGGTGTTTAACAGCAACTTTGATCTGTATACTTCACCGGTAGCTAACTGGAGGGACACTTTCTTCTGCTTCATGGCTCCCAATCCACCCGAGCCTGAAGAATTGCCCGAATCTTGCAGGTATGTCATACGTGTTGTTCTTTTTTCCTTTCCATATGTAAGAACCTGTTCTTTTAGACTGAAACTTAAAATAAACTAAAATAATTTTTTTTTAAACGAACTTAATCGACCTGAACTGAATATATGTTCTTTTGGACTGATTCTCACTTCAGTTCAATTCAGACTCATTCAGTTCAGTTCAGACATATTAAGTTAAGTTCAAACCTATTAAGTTCAGTTCAGCCAGTTTCAGTCCAAAAGAACATGTCCTGAACTGAACTGAAGTCTGTACTGAATTGAATTGAACTTAAATTAAGTTTAAAAACACGGGTCCTAACTCGAACATGAGTTGATCTTCTTATTTGCAGAGATATACAAATCGAGTACTCTAAACACGTGATGAGCTTGGGGTCTCGGTTATTCGACTTCCTCTCGGAGGCTCTCGGTCTCGAACCTAGCCGGCTGAGAGACATAGGATGCGCCAAAGGTCTCGTTTTCGTCGGACACTACTATCCAGCGTGCCCACAGCCAGAACTTACGCTAGGAGCAAGCAAGCATGCCGACGACGGTTTCATCACCGTGCTCCTGCAAGACCAAATAGGCGGCCTCCAAATCTCTGTCGAGAATACGTGGATCGATATCCATCCCGTGCCCGGTTCTCTCGTTATCAACATCGGAGATTTGCTGCAGGCAAGTAGTAAAGGGTTAAAACGCGCGCTCGATTTTCGGTTGCGGAATATTATATTAATAATTCGTGTTTGTTGTGATCAGCTGATATCGAACGACAAGTTTAAGAGCGTCGAGCACCGAGTGTTGGCGAATAGGGAAGGGCCGAGAGTTTCGGTTGCGTGCTTTTTCAGCACGTCTCTGGTGCAGTCATCGGAGGTGTACGGGCCGATCGAGGAGCTGGTGACGGAAGATAATCCGGCGAAGTACAGGGAAATAACGGTGCATGAGTTTGTTTCATATTCGTACTCCAAAGGCCTTGATGGGGTTTCCCGTTTGCTAAATTTCAAGATCTAAGCATTGGCAAACACTGAAAATTTTCAGTTTTACTTTGTATTTGATGAAATGAACACTACTCTTTCCATTCCAAAAACATAAATAAGTGTTACTTTTTCTTTAAAAATTTTAAAGTGTGACAATTGAATTTGGATTGTGAAAAGACATTTGTGATTTTATCGACTAGTAAAATTCTTTAGCTTAACGATTAAGTTAGAAAGTCATGAATTGTCAACACTATTAGTCGAGGGATTAGAATTATCAATTAGGATTAGGAGTGGGTTGTCATTTGTGAAAAGCTATGACTGATCAAACGACGCCGTTTCTTTCGCTGCCGGCGGACTGCATATCGAAGATCATCTCTTCCACTTCCCCTAAAGATGCGTGCAAGGCGGCCGCCGTCTCCACGGCCTTCAAATCCGTCGCCGATTCCGACGCCGTCTGGTACCGATTTCTGCCGCCGGATCTCGGAGAAATCCCCGCGGCTCCCGATTCTCCGGCTCCTTTTTCAACCAAAAAGGAGCTCTATTTCCTGCTGTTTGAATCCCACCTGCTTCTCAACGGGGGCAAAATGGTAATTGTCTGCAATCGCCCTCTTCTTCTTTTTCTGTCAGTAATTTGAACCGGGCCGAAAAAGCCCGTATGCAAATATTTCCTGGTTTTATAAATGCTTATGCGAAATAGGTGAATTGGGGGTTGTTGATTTATTGTACAGAGCCTCAAATTGAATAAATCAACTGGAAAGAAGACTTACATGTTGTCCGCAAGGGAACTTGAAATAGCATGGGGTGACAATCCAGCACACTGGGGATGGAAATCCTTACCGGAATCGAGGTATCATTTTTTTGTTTTCGACTCGACTTTTCGAACGTGTTATCATCAATGGCTCATGTGTGTATGTGATTTTCAGCTTCTGTGTTTTCAGCTTCTGTGTTGTGCTTTTTAAATTATACTAGTAACTTCTATTTCTGTAATGAAATCAGATTTTAAACGATGATTTCCGCACGAATAAAACACTTTTACAACTAATTTCAGTTTTTCAACAATTCTACGAGCTTAAGCCGGTCTTATGAATGTGATCGCCTCATAACGAGTTAGTTTGTTTATGCAACAACGATTCATTACTTTCAAATGCATCTTTGGAATGTTGTAGTACTATGATCTATTCTGCGTATGGATAGTTACAAAAGGTACCCTCGAGATTTGACATAGTTACAAAAACCTTGCTACCTCCTAGAATTTAAAAGATACCCTTCTGGTTGGATTCAGTTCATTATTAATATAAGGTACTAAATGTAAATATTAACCCTTGTATGTATTGTTATGTTGGTCTGTAGATTTCCCGAGGTTGCTGAACTACTGAGTGTCTGTTGGCTTGATATTCGCGCAACATTACGATCTGAAATCCTAACGCCCAAAACCACCTATGTGGCCTATTTCGTGTTCAAACTATCCGATGATTTTCATGGTCTACACGGGCCCTCGTTGGTGTCCCTTACATTCGGATGTCCAGCTCAGACCGAGAACGAAAGCGAACCCACAGATAAGGCAACTGTTTACTTAGTCCCGACTAAGCACCCGGGCTCGAAGGTCCGAGGCAGGCTGCCTCGACTGGCCCGCATGGGAATCGGAGGTGTGATGGCGAGGGGCGTGTCGAGTAGACGAGACGGTTGGTTGGAATTCAGATTGGGAGATTTCTTCGTCGAAGAAGGAGACAAAGGCGTTGTACGAATGCAGCTTTGTGAAACCGAACATCTTAACTGGAAGAAGGGACTGATTGTTGAGGGGATTGAGGTTAGGCCGAGGGACCGGATTATTTTTATCTGATACTCCCTTCGTTTCGAAATTATATGACCACTTTTCCGAACACGGAAATTAAAAAAAAAAAATACTACTATTTTTCGATTTTTTGACCAAAAAAAAAGTATAAAATTATTTTTATATGATATATGCCATGCTTTGATGTTCTGTTTCTTGGTCAAAGTTATTTGGATTATTTTGACCAGTCTTTGTTGGTGGGTAATATTTTCTAAATAAAAATGCAATAAATTGAAAAAAAAAATTATCTTTGATTTCAAATAAGAACCACTTTGCTTGTAAAATACTGTCACTATAAAACATCACCATCATCCTGTTACATTGTTTTACTTAGAATTTCAGTAAGCTTTTCCATCTTT
The DNA here is from genome assembly GCA_954870475.1 of Euphrasia confusa. NCBI lineage: Eukaryota > Viridiplantae > Streptophyta > Magnoliopsida > Lamiales > Orobanchaceae > Euphrasia > Euphrasia confusa. The sequence goes on along the minus strand of OX940969.1, from coordinate 1,201,676 downwards.
CTTCCTATCTCCCAAACCAAGAAAAAAAAAAGGCATGTCTACCCAGTCTTCGTACGATCGCCCCGCCCTCTTGAAAGCTTTCGACGATACGCAGTCCGGAGTCAAAGGTCTGACTGACTCAGGGATCCAGAAAGTTCCGGAAATATTCATCAGGCCAGAGGATGAGCTGGCGAAGGAACAGACCTACGTCCAGTCCGACTTGCAAGTCCCCGTGATCGATCTCAGCCAGAACGAAAGATCTGGGCGGAAGGAGATCATCGATCAAGTGAAAAGGGCGTCGAAAGCGTTGGGATTTTTCCAGGTCGTGAACCATGGGATCCCGAAGGATGTGCTCGATGGCATGCTGGATGGGATACGGAAATTCCACGAACAGGACGCCGAGGTGAAGAAGGCTTTCCATTCACGGGATATGATGCGAAAGGTCAAGTATGCGAGCAACTTGGATCTGTACAAGTCGCGTGCTGCTAATTGGAGAGACACGTTGACTATCTCGATGACGAATGATGATTGTGTCGAGCCGGATGAGTTGCCTGAAATTTGCAGGTATTGTTTTTTTTCCTATCAGAAGTATCCATAAATTATTTAGGAAAAACCCAACTCAGATTTGTGACAATTAAGGAAAAAACCCAGAAGTTAAAGACTTGTTTTTTTGGACTTATTTTCATTTCGCTTCAGTTCAATTTAGTTCAGTTCAAACTCATTAAGTTTTTCAGTTCAGATCCATTAAGTTCAGATCAGTCCAAAAATTAAATTAAATTGAACTTAATTTCAGATTTTTAGAAGTTCAGTCCAGTTCATACTTATTAAGTTCATTTCAGTTCATACCTATTAAGTTTAGTCCAGTTCACTTCACTTAGTTTCAGCAAAAAAGAAAAGGTTCTTATTGTATTTTTTTTCTTTTGAGGGGTGAAAGTAGTATTTTTACAAGTGTTGGGGGGGTGCAAATAGTATTTTTTTTCATGGAGCAGAAAACAATGGTTGTATTTGTATTTTGTGTTTTAATTAACAGGGACTCGACAATCGATTATGTCAATCAAGTTACGAAACTAGGACGAACAATTTTGGAACTGCTATCCGAGGCTCTTGGGCTCGATCCGGATCACCTCGGGTCGATGGAATGCGCCCGAAGCCGCACTTACGTCGCTCACTACTACCCGCCCTGCCCAGAGCCGGAGCTGACCATGGGCACGAGCAATCACACGGACCCCGCCTTCCTAACGATTCTGTTACAAGATCAAATTGGCGGGCTTCAAGTTCTGCACGATAACCAGTACATAAATATACACCCCGTGGACGGGAGCTTGGTAGTCAACATCGGAGATATGTTGCAGGTATTGCACCCTCAACTTTAGCCTAATTACAAAAGACTTTGATGTGTATGGCAGTTGACTTTCTCTTGCTCGTGCAGATAATTTCAAACGATGAGTTCGTAAGCGCGAATCACAGGGTTCTTGCCAACCGGGCCGGGCCAAGAATATCTGTTGCAGGCTTCTTTACCGGCGCTTCTTTGACTGAAAAGATATATGCCCCCATCAAAGAGTTGATGTCGGAAAGTAATCCTGTTCGGTATAAGCAGTTTACAGTGAGGGAGTATATGTACAAATTTTTCGCGAGGCCAGTCGATAAATCTGGCATTGACGAATTCAAGTTGCAGGACTAGGAAGAAACATCGATCT